>OX578277.1:23217153-24417153 GCA_951217055.1 Gerris lacustris | reverse complement strand
CATCATTTGATATGTTAGCATCTATAAGTTCGTTGCTATGCTTCTTAAACCACTTACCACAGCCAGATATTTAAGCTCGAAGCTTCTTAAACCACATACAGTCAGATATGTCATTTCTAGGCTTCTGAAACCTCCTACAGTATATTTAATCTCTAGGCTTCTAAACCACGACATCTAGTTAGATATTAATGCTCTAGGCTTCTTAACCCGCTTATCAATTAAGATAATTAAGCTCTATACTTCTACTTCTACTACTAAAATCCGTATACTCTCTACATTCTAAGAATAAAATAAATGTAAGAAAGAACTAGTTTACTTTTAAAATAATAATGTAACATAATTCACTTGTACTCTTACCACGTGCTTATAAGCAATACATATTTTTATTACATCCTAAAGGTTAAGTTCATATTATTTCCGATAGATGTCGTGACGGTTTTAGTGATTGGTGTTAAGAGTATTGGGTTATAATTTTTACGCAGTTTGTTGTGGTTTTTTTTTTTCTTTTTTGTATGTAACTCTGGTTTACTATTTGTCGGTGTGTTGGTTGAGTAAAAAGAGTGGAGATGCGCCTGTGTTTAAGGCTGTTAGGAAGTAGAGGGGGGGGGGGGGGGGGGGGTTCGGGTCATTCACCTACCCGAGGCCTGCCTAAGACCCTCTCCAAGCGAATGCTTATATATCTAAAACACTTCTTTTTTCACCGACCTTATCCCCCAGCTTATAAATACCCTTTTTCCCTCATTCCCCGGTAAAATTTAAGTTAAACAAAGGGGAAAAACCCTCGAAAAGTAATGAACAGTAAATGAGAGACATAATTCGCGCCAAACTGCAGGGCTTGTAGTGAGTCACTGAAAGTCACTAAAAGTCACTTATTTTGACGAGAGTCACTTTTTTGTCACTTATTTAAAAAAAAGTCACTGAAAGTCACTTATTTGGGCTTACAAGGATAATTTTTTGTTTTTTTAAAATACACAACTTATATTTTAACTGTTTTTCAAAAGGGATTTTGTAAGCTCAAGACTTTTTTAACTATGAATTTAATATTAGGCCTACTTTGAACTGTGATGAATGATAAAGTTTGTAACAGTTGCACTAGATTCAGCTGGCGTGTGTTGTGTTTTATCGTTAATATTAAAAAGATGGATAAAGAAAATAAAAATAATACAATGATGAAAAGAATATTTTATTCCGAACTCCCTCCTGATTGTTATTACTTTTCCTCACAACCTATAGTAGAAAAAGTATTTTCACCAAAAACTTTTTCGAGATTTCAACAGAATTCTCCGTTTTGGGTGTTTTTAAGACCTCTTGAGTGGTTTTCAGCATGACTTCTATATGTATGTATGTATGTGTGAATGTACGTATGTAATTATCGTAGCGCCCAAGGTATTTAACCTAGAGAGTTGAAACTTAGCAGAAAATCAGTCTTTACCTGTAGTGGTGCCGCCCAGAAAATCAACTTTTTCCACCATCTTGAACGCAGTTTGCTGAGTCAGCATAAATTTTAAAAAATTGTAATAAATCGAAAATGGTCCTGATCGAGTTGAAATTTGGCACGAATGTATCTCTCTGTATGACAAACAAGCCCTCCAAATTCGATTTGGATATTGGCCGCTATTTTGAAGTTATCAATATTTGAATTTATAAACTTTGACAGTTAATAATGCCGAAAGTATAAATATGTTTTTGACTTATAGCATATCGTTGGAACCAGACACTTTGGTGGCCTCCGAAGTGAGGAAAAGTTCCAAGGTACCCCGTACCCGTTTTTTTTTTTTTTTTTTTTTTTTCCCCGTACAGTTACGGTACACAAAATCAAATGAACAAAAAACCGTTCTAAAATTTTTATAATTGCATTTGTTTAACAGTGCTAAACAACAAAAAGTAACTAAAATAATTTTTTTTTACTTAAAATTAAGTCACTTAAAGTCACTTATTTGGGTAAAACAGGTCACTTAAAAGTCACTTATTTTAAAAAAAATTGTCACTAAAGTCACTTAATTTTGAGGAAAATCTGCTACAAGCCCTGCAAACTGTTATCAAGTCGTACCACTGTACTGTAAATGAACTAAATTTAAGTGCTTCGCTGCGAAAAGTTTTTTTCTTAATTTAATAGGTTTAATGAAAAACCTACAAAACATTATCATTTTTGGGCCTACAAAACTCTTTGGTCATAGTTATGGCTGCAAAACAATAATTTTAACTTCAAATGGAAACTGGCCTTTAAAGATCTTATTTCAAAACAATCTACCAATTAGTGTGGCACATAGCTTCCTCGCGTCTTCTGATTAAAAAAATGACCGCATTTAAAGTTAAATTTGAATTTCAAGTGTAATTGATGAGACCTGTTTCGATTCCCAGTGGGGCCAAACTTATTTTTATCTAATATAAATTGTGCACTGATAGTTAAAATTTATGTGGCACCATCTGTGGGCTACTTTTGACGTATACATTTCTTCAAAGTGGGATAAATACTTATCTTAATAATATAAGTGGTAATAAAAAAAGTTTGTGTGCTTGTAGAAGAGTAATCAATGGACATATCAGGGTGAAATTATTATGGAACTTTCGTTTTAATTTTTCGAACGTTTATGTTATGAAGTCGCAAATTTTATTAGGTATACCTGTGTATGGCGTTAGAAATTGAAATTAAAATGTTGCAATTGTAGAAATGACTATTTTTCGCCTTACAGATATTTTTAACAAACTGAATCTTCTGAACGGATGATAATAGAAGTTATATCGCGGCGTTCCATTCAGTTTTATGTTTAAAACTGAATATAACACTTTTTCTAACTTTTCTACCAAACTTTTTTGTCTTAAACCAAACGTTTGGTCGTTGTCACTTAAAAGACCGTTAGACCCTGGACATAATATATTTATCCGTTTAACCCCTGAGGGTTAATTTTTCCCCATTTCTAACAATAAATTGTCAAAATTATACATTTAAAATAGCCAAAATTCAACGAATAACAGAAAAAAATATGTTTGGACAATAACCTCCCAAAAAAATCAGATCTCAGAAAGCCTTCGTTTTTATAATATTTTTTGTTGTTTTTTAAATTAAGGGGGTTGTAAACTGAACAGAGTTCATACAAGTAATAATATTCAAAAGGGCTCAAACCTTTTTTATTTATTGAAATAGGTAAAAATTAGGGTGTCCTAATCTTGTTCCACTAGTTTTTGCTATTTACAAAGAATAAAAAAAATCCATTATAGTGGGAAAATGTCTAAATAATATAATTTAAAAATATTTAAAATTATTCCTTGTGCATTATGTAAGTTGGTCTATTGAATAGAATATTTTGACCGGTTTTAGGGTTTTTTTTTTTACTTTTTTGATTTTAAGCCTGAAGTGTATAATTTTTAAACCGATGTGATTCTACAACTTAATTGTAATGTAATTAGATTATTTAGAAGTTTTTATTTCCGTGAAATTTCAAAAGTATTATTGTTTTCTAAATAGTTACTTATATGTTAAATGAAATGGTTTTAGTTCTTCTTGATTTGCGTATAGTTAAATTTATTTTTTTACTTGCGACTAGTTTGGATGAAATCGTTAAATTTCTTTTTTTACTTGCGACTAGTTTGAATGAAATAGTTAAATTTCTTTTTTTACTTGCGACTAGTTTAAATGTAAAAGTTAAATTTACTTTTTTACTTGTGACTAGTTTGGATGAAATAGTTAAATTTCTTTTTTTACTTGCGACTAGTTTGGATGAAATAGTTAAATTTCTTTTTTTACTTGCGACTAGTTTGGAGGAAATAGTTAAATTTCTTTTTTTTTACTTACTACTCCTTAAAAATTTTGGGAAAATCTAGGGGAAAAAAATACTATTGTTTGATTTTGATTTTAAAAATATCTCTTAAAAATCATTCACATTTAAGTATAAGTAGTATTGCCGGCGAAAAATCTAGTATATCGGTATATAGTAAGGCTGAATATAATACAATAATATCTAATTTAACCAATTTATAAATACATTGAAAAGTGTTCAAAAGGTGATTGTGTCATGCTAGTTTGCGACTATCATAGACGAAATAGCTAACTTTGTTGCTAAATTGTTACTTTATACATTGTTTACGATATTCGCTTCTTAACTTTCTCAAATACGTAGAATATATAATAAGAAAGTATTGTAATAGTGAGAAAATATAAATTTGAGATTTTGATTGATTTAATCCGTTTTGAGGTCCAGTGGCGTATCCAGCGGCTAGGTCTGGAGGGGGCACATTCTAAGTCAGTTTAGATTGGGGAGGGGGGGGGGGGAATTCGTAGTGGTAAGAGGAAAAGGGAACTACTTATTCAATAATGCAGCTGCCCCCCCCCTCAAAAGAAAAAAAATCTCTGCGTGCCAAGTAACAATCACTGTTTTAGAAAGTATATTCATTAGAAAATGTTATGCTGATGCTTACTGCAGTACAATATCTTACTGTAATCCATGGGCGTTGTCTGCAGTTAATTATTGGGGGGGGGGGGGGGGGGATCTATGGTGGGGGGTTCGGGGGCCCTCCCCCGGAAAATTTTGAAAATGTGACCTCTCAAAACCGCGCTTTTATGCATTCATGAGATGAAATTGAATATGAGGTAAATGTAAAAATATGTATTAAAAAAAAAATGCAGCGTATTTTTTTTTTTTTTTTCTTTATTGGGTCTGGGCCCGTCTGGGGGGGGGGGGGGGGGGGGCACGTGCCCCCCCTGGATACGCCACTGTTGAGGTCCAAAAGAGTGTCTTATACATTTTTTAAATATAGGCGTACATGATCAGAAAAATCATACCCGGAGGAGAAATAGAGGAATTAATTATAGCTCCAAATATAGGGACTTTAACCCCCTCCAAAACCTTTGGAAAAAACGTGAAAAAAAAATTCTCGAAGACAGTTCCGACGATTTTAATTAAAAATAAAAAGTCTGAATTAGGTAGAACCGGAATTCGGAGTTCATATAAAAGGCCATTAATAATTAAATTGCAAATAAATTATTAATTTTTCTATTAATTTGTATTTAGTCTTTAATATGAGCCCCCAAATTCAAGAAAATATCAGGATTTTTGTTAATAGAATGATTTTTTTTTTTAATGACCATTGAAGCCGTCTATTTTCAATTTTTTTTTTTTTTAATTTCATCGACCCTCTTCATATAATTTCCAACTCTCCTCTCAACAAAAAATGAATGAACCCCTAAATTGGAAATCACTCAACTTAGGAGGCTTATAATTCCACTTGAGAGGGGTTCGGATCGAATAAAGTTCATAGTTGGGTACCATATCCGAAGTTTCCTTTACAAGGTAGAATACTTTTTATTCGGTTTACTCATCACATAGAAAAGTACTCGTGGTAATAGGGCACACTATCAAATACACCTTTTTGGGCATTCTGGGATGGGGCTGGAGGGGTCGGATAAAAAACAATCTATCTGCGTCACTTTATAAGCCCTAAAAGATAGGCTAGTTAGTTTTTAAAAAAGTTAAATTGTCTGAAATATCGCCTGTACCGAAATTAGATATTAGATAGTGTGTATATTTCGTACGAACACAAACATTCTAACGGTATAAGAGTTTTTCCGGGAAACATCTAGTTTCCGTGATATTGATGATAATAAATCTCATTTGTGAAAAATCGAAAACAGAAAGTAAACTACGTCTTTTTAAATAATTTATAATATGTTTTACAATAAATCCATTAAATGACCATGATTGGACTTTAAAAAGAGTTAGAGAAAATTTTGTTCCATTTATTGACCGATTTTTTTTCTCGGGGAAACAACTGATATGGTTAGATTTGTATTAAATTAGATTTGTATTAAATCATAATCGTCGGAGTCGGAACCATTTTCGAGAGGTAATTTTTATTCATGTATTTTCAGCTTTTGTGTATATAGCGCCGCCCCAAATTAGACTTTTTTTGCGTCTGCACTGACTACAGTCTTACAGACTTTTTTAAAAACCACTTGTTTGGACTTAAAGGGACCTTAAAACGTGTAAATCCATAAAAATCTCACCGTTCTTTATCTCTTCATTTACTACGTATGAGAAAGTTCAAAACATCTATATAAATTTAAACGGGAAAAGGCGGGAAGAAGATTTAAATGTTATGTAAGTGGTTGAAAGCGGTGATGGTGGAAGGTTATAAAGTGGTGGATCACATTCGATGAGTTTAAGAACGGTTTTTTTTTATAACAAAACTCCTCCCATCAAAGACCACGCTGGTTTTTTAAACAACACTGCCTTCATGATAAAATAAAAAATGATCCCCCTTTTAACAGTAACTACTAGCGCTGCCATGTGAGGAAACGTTGTAAACACAACTAACCCCCCTCCCCTTTCCTTGATATCACCCGGCCGGCCATTTTCATTCGTGCTTTCGGCATAGCATATTACACCCCGTTTTCTATTCCAGTTCCTTCCCGGCCTTTTTTTTTTTTTTTTTTTTATTCTTTTTGTGTTTCTAAGTTTAAATTTTTATAATTAGTTCTTCGTACTAATCAAAAACCGATAAAACGACCGAGTTTATCGTTCAAAATTCAAAATTTACCCTTCAAAACAAAAAACCTTCCTTCGTTAATTCCGGGGGGGACAACAAAAAACGAAAAAATTTACCCTTTATTTTTTATTTGAACTTGACTATAAAGTGACTTTTTTTTAAACTAATACTTATCTCTAGCAAAATTACGTTTTTTTTTATTCTTTTCATTTTGAGTTCTATATTTCATTTTTCTACAACGCGAGTGTGCTTCTCTATTATTTATATACTTTTATTAAAAAAAAATAATCACAGACTTTGTTAAAAGACTAAATATTTCTGAATTATTTAGAGATATCCATGGACTTTTTTTTTGTTTTTCCTCTTTTACAAAAAATAACCTAACCTGTATTTTAAAAACCACCCCCCTCCACACTAATCTTTTATCAGTGTTAATTAATTTTTTTTTCGTTTATTTCCAAGTCTTTTGTACAGTATTATATATAAATATTATTAGTTTGTTCTTTTATATAAAAAATAATTACTATTGTTTCTATTAAGTTCAATATTTTGTTAAGTATTACCTAAGTTTTTTTTTCTCGTTGATTTTAAATCATTTTGTTAAATCATTTAAATTACTTATAAAACATTATAAACAATAATTATATTATTACCTTGATACAATTTAATTATGTATAATTCGTGGCAACAAGATTGGTATTCGATACCACCCTGCTATCCACCGTACCCACGTGCCACCATGAGGAAACATTCCAAGAGGTACATTTAAAAAAAAGAAAATAAATAAATAAGTCAATTATTCTAATTCTTATTTATTTATACCGAATTATCTCTTTTAAATATATTTGTATATATTTATTTAATAAAATAAATTCTTGAATAGAAAATCAAGTTTATAAAAGAGAAATGCCTACCCATCTTTAAACAACTGGTATTTTACGTTCTATCAAGATTAATTACGAATTTATCAAAGAATGAATAAATATATTCTCTTAGTTTTAATTTTTTTTTTTTTTTTATTTAAATATTATTATATTTTTAAAAAAAAATTTCATAACCTTAAAAATGATTATGATAAAAAAAAAAAAAAAAATTGACTCCACCTATGGTTTCAAGGTTGTATTTTTTTTTTTTTTTATTGTTACTCAGTTTATTTAGCCGGTTTATTTTTATTTAATTAATTTGGGTTACTTTTATATATTATAAATATATATTTACTATTTAATTTGGCATTAAAAAAAAATATACATATATAATACAATTTTTTTTTTATCACTATATGGTTAATTAGTCTATTTATTGGGTAAAATATTGAATACGGTGCTCCATCTGATAACAGAGGACTTTTTTCAAATATGATCACAACAATATGCCAAAGAGGCAGTATTCCTTTGCCTATGTAGATAAAGGGACATCATCCTTACTGTATGCAAAACTATTAATATCCCTTTGTCTTAACTGGGCTAATCTGTAGTTATCCATACAGTCGAGAATCACTTGGCAGCACAATTTCGCTTGATTTGTACACTTAAGAGAGTATATCCCTTTGTCAAAACAGTTCTTTTTTAAGATTTATATATTTGAAAGATTATATCTCTACAATTAATACATTTAAGAGATGATAACCCTTTGTCTACCCAGTACATTTGAGTGAGCCCCCCCCCCCCCCCCCCAGTGTTCTAACCTCTTTTCCTAGGAGGCTGGATAACTGCAGTTTACCTTAACTGATATCAGACTGGGCCACCTTATACTATAGTTTACCCAAATATTTATATGTGAAATAAAAGTCCTTTACTTTACATATATCCTGAGATTTGAATCCCTTATGACACCTATGTCACCTCACCGAACTTTCTCATTTTATATTATATGTATAGTAGAACTGTCTGGTTCTACTGTACATATTCAGTTGTCGGGAGTCTCAGTTCAAACAGTTATTGGTTTAACTGGGGGTTGAATCCTCATATGACACCTGTGTCACCGACCTTTCTCACATCGTATATATTGTGTTTTTTTTTAAGTAGAAGCGCTTTTGGTCTTGGTTTAGTTGGTGATTGGTTTAACAGGCCGCTAGTTTAAGGGTAATCCTCAAATGAAATCTGTGTTATCCAACTTTTTCACCTCATATAAATTATATGTTCATTAGAAGCTCTCTGGGTCTCAGTTATATTTGCTATTGGTTATTGGTTTAACTGGGGGGTGAATCCTCATGTGTCACTGATCTTTCTTACCTCGTATCTCTGGGTGGGCCCAATATAATTGATATTTGTGTTATTTTCTACCAACCCCTCTAGTCATAATTATTGACTATTGGTTGAACTAAGGGTTAATTTTCATATGACACCTATGGCACCGAACCTTTCTCACCTCATATATATTATAAGTACAGTAGAAGCCCTCTGGTTCTTGTCACATCAGCTATTGGTTATTAGTTAAACTGGTCGCTTAACTGGGGGTGAATCCTCATGCGACACTGTGTCACTGACCTTTCTTACTTCGTATATATATATTATATTATATGTACAGTAGAAGCCCTCTAGGTTACAGTTTATCAGCTATTGGTTTAAATGAGGGTTAATCCTCATACGACACCTACATCAGTGACCTTTCTTACCTCATATATTAAAGGCAAAAGGTCTGTTGGCTATCCTGAAGGAGGTGATACAGTCGAGAATTTATTTTTGCATGATATATGGCATAGGAGAGTTAATATCTGTATGTCAAAACAATACATCCGAGTGAGGTCCCAACCATTTTTCTACTAACAGGCTTTCTTCAACAGTTATACTTCATCTATTTTGTGAAGATATCTGTTGACACCGGCCTGTTGTAGTTAGCTGAACAGTTGACGTAATGCTAGCTATGGGTTCGGTCCCAAGGTGGCTGGTTATTAGTGCTTCTATTGTCTTTGATTTATTTGTAAGTTCATTAGTCCATTCTATTCTTTATTAAATATTGGAGGTGTGAGCGATTGCTACCACTCCGGTTGACCGCTAAACCAACCTAAGGTTTATAAATGCAGCCGGTTGTTTAGGTTGGTCTCTCTGGACACACATTCTACTTCTCAGTCAGTTAGTGATTTCGAACACACCCTTGGTTAAAAGAGTTCAACATAGAGATAAGGAGTTTGCTAACCACCCCCCTGCCCCGATTGTCTCAACTTATCAGTGTTGCTGCCTACCATGAGGTCATGTCTTATCTTTATTTCCTATTTTTACTTTCTCGTATAAAGAGAAAGTATTGTGATTGTGATGGATTTACACGTTTTACAGATGCGTGGAGCCTAAACTATTGGGCCGATTTTGACGAGATTTGGCATACATGTTGAGAAATATCATACCCTGAGGGGACATCAAGAAACGAATATTAGCTTCAAATATGGGGGAGGGCTACCCACCATAACTCTAAAAATAATTATTTATATATAATGTCCACAACCACTGTTACTTGATTCTTACAATTTTATATAAATTATTATTTATTTATTTTTTTACTGTTATAAATATCAAGGAAGGGAAGTAAAATGTAAAAAGAGGAATGAGGAAGTCCAAACCCTTATTTCAACTTCTATTATAAAAAAAAACTTGTCAAGTTAGTTTTTTTAGCACACTTTTGCCAACATAATGACTTAAGGGGAGAGAAAAAGGGGGAAGCCTTGTCCATGTGCCCTTCTTTATACTTGCATGTGCCCTTTTATATACATACTTGCATGTGCCCTTTCTAAATAGTATAATAGGAAGGGAGTTACAACTTTATTCCTTTTTTTATAATTTAACATCAACCTTTTTTTATATCTCATACTTTTATTTAATTTTTTTTTTAATTTCTGGTTTTTGTTTTAAAATTCTGTTAAAACAAACTGTGTGTTGGGTACGAAATTATGTTATTTTCCCTGTTTGTGGTTGCAGCTTTCCAATCTAATTTTTTTATTTTTGGTTGAAAAGATTTGTATATGAAATATGAATAGTATAACGGGCTGGGCTCGATCACGCTCTTTTCCACCTGAAATATTTAATAAATACTGCTTCTTTTTTTGTTTCATCTATCTTCACACTCTTATATGCTTAATAATTTTATAATTAAGTATAAAAAAATATGATTTTTTTGTAGTGTTAAAAAGTTTGCTGTATAATCACTTTACCCCTTGCGTCCACAGCTGTGCTTCACCTCCCACCACTCCTCCAAATGCTTAATTTATATATATATATTTAATTAGTGCATGAGCCTTACTTTATTTCTTTTGTGATTCTTATGAAAAACCATAATAAAAAAAAAAAAAGTTAATTTTTCAAATATAGTTCTTTCACCCATTTTTAAGGAATGTAATGAATCAAGATTTTTTTATAGGGAAAATTATACTTTTCAAAGATTTTTTACATCCTAATATTTTTGATAATATTGCAGTGATTATTTAATTAATGCTAAATAAATTTTAAAGAGTAAATTACAATGTAACTTATTTATTTCAATTATTGCTTTTTTACTAAAGCTCGTTGGTTGTTTTTATGGTGAATTCCATGTATCATTAAGTTTTTATTCATTTATTTTTTAAATTTGACATTTCGCTAGATATACAAAGTTCATCTTTGGGATTTTCTTTTTAATTCTTTAGAATATGCTATGATTTTAAATGTATTAGATATTTTATTCATTGCTGTTTTTATTGGTGTGACTCATGCTGTTATATAGATGATAAAGGATGCGTCATTCTTTTATAAAGCCAATAAGTCCTGGATCATTCTTTTGAATGGGGAGTTTGGCCTGCCCCATCCTTTTGAAAGGCTAATTAGCTCTGGGCCATCTTTCTAAAAGGCAAATGCGGCCTGTACCAGCCTTTAATAGGGCCAATTCGGCCTCCACCATCCTTTTATATGGCCAGTATGGCCACAGTACCCATTTATAAGACCAATATGGCGCAAGGTCAAGCATTTTTGTCAATATCTGATTTTGTGAACGAACTTAAATTTCAGAAAAACCTCAACTTCAGATTTTTATCATTTTGGAAACTTATTCGTAAATTATTTTTTACTTAAGTCGGATTTTGTAATATAGGCCAAAAGTAATAAGGCTAATTTTATTTGTATTATTTTAATGTATTTAGATTAACAAATTAAATTCCCCCAATTAACAAAATATGAGTATGTGTGCATTATTAATAAAATATAAAAACAACTTGTCAAGTTTCTTCCTTTTTTTTTTACAAAGAAAAATTGTTTGTAATTGAAATGTTGAGGTTTCTTTGTATGCTTTTGGAAATAAAACTGCAATATTATCAAAATAAAATTATTTACTCTTATTTCTTGTTAGCTTTCTTTTACAAAGTATTTAGATACATCATTTTAACAGATTTTTGCATCATTATTTTATTTTATTTGTAAATTCATTTAAATTTGTGAGATACAAGTTGTTAATAGAAAGGAGAATAATGTTGGATTGTCTGTGTTGTAGCATGAGCGGAGGAGGAGGTGGTGGGGGTAGCGGAACTTGTTGCCGTGTACTAGTAACCAATATCCCAAGTCACGTTAATCTTGAGGAGTTTGAGAACTTCCTACAGGCTTACGGAACCGTTCAGTCCTTTGATAAGGCAAATTCAAGAGATCCCCAGTCACAGTCTGTTCACGTCACCTTGGCTAGTAACGAACAAGCCCAGCAGTAAGTCCTTAACTACCCAATCATATAAATTAAGGTGGGCTTAACCATGAAAATAATTCGGAAAAACAGACATAAGTAGTTCTTGGTACAAATTATTAGTTAAGATTCTTGAATGTTTTGTGTAAATGTTTGACTGAGACAGTGCTATTGTGTAGACCTTTAGACTTCTTCAAATAATGAGGGATATGGTGACCCCTTGGCACACGTATTTGTGCTTGAGACATGTGTGTTAAGAGGTCTGATGCACATGTTGCATCAAATCGCTGTTTGAGTTTTTTATGCTATAAGTATTATTTTTTCTTTCGGGATACTTCTAAGATAAAGCCTGAAGCAGTAAGACTTCACTTGGTGCAAACTTAGTTTAACAAAATCTTCTTATAATAGTTGTTTATCTTTTAACTAGAATGAGACCCATAGAAATTGAGTACTTAACTTAAGGGAGTATCTTAGTTCTTTAGTAGGTAGAATAGTTAAGCTAATGGCTTCCCATCTCAGTCAAGTAGATGCAGGACATCTGCTGATAAGATGTGAAACATCTTATCAGCAGCAGTGAAACAGCTTTAGTAGGTAGAATAGTTAAGCTAATGGCTTCCCATCTCAGTCAAGTAGATGCAGGACATCTGCTGATAAGATGTGAAACATCTTATCAGCAGCAGTGAAACAGCTTATCAGAGGATGAAACAGGTTTCATCCTCTTCCTCACCCAGCCTGAACACTGGGCGTTTTAGACCAAGAAAGTGTAAATAATTCATAGAATTTTACTTCTTAAAAAAAGGTATCATGAAAATAATCTAGAAGTGGCGAGGGATGTTACATTTTCTTAAGTTGTTGACCCCTCCTTGTGTCGACTAGTAGAGAACAAACATATTGTTTGTAATGCAACATTTTTCATAAATTGTGATAGCTTACTGATTTATTTTAGAAAATATTTAATTTTTATGTTAAGTAACACAATATAATCTTAACACTACAGGAATTCTTTATGTTCTCCAAAACATAAAGAATTACTTATTTAATTGCAATTAAAGTTGGAAACTTATCCATTTTACACAGTTGATAAGTTTGCGATGTATAATTTAATGCATTACACATATTATACTTCAGGGTAACATAGCATGTACTACTACAGGATATAAGTTTAAGTAATACTCTAGTTCTACAATAGATGAGTCCACAATATATTATTTTAGTTGTACTATAGATGATTTTTTTTTATTTATTTGATTTATTAGCCCTTGAGTTCAATTGCTAATAGTTCCTTTATGAGAAAGATTCTTTTAATAAGTTTTAAATGTTACGATTTACTCTATCTCCAGCTATTCTAAATATCTAGCTTAACTTTTTTATTAATGAAAAAAGAAAATATTTAAGAATAAGTTATACTTGTATAAACTTATCTCTGTCCTGATCCTTTTCTGATTATTGTATTTTTTTCTTTCTTTTTTTAGCTAATTGAATATCTGTTTTGTTACAGCGCTATGACTGAGTTGAACGGTATGTCTTACGAAGGATCAATGTTGAAAGCTGAACTAGCTCCGGAGAGGAAGTCCGGAAAGGGTGGTGGTAGAGGAGGTAACCGAGGAGGCAGCGGACCACCACAAGGTTATGCAATGGGCGGTGGCTCTATCAGACAGACTGACTTCCCTCTCAGAATACTGGTGCAGAGTGACATGGTCGGAGCCATCATTGGTAGACAGGGATCCACTATTAGACTTATAACTCAGCAATCCAGAGCAAGGTAATTATCTCAGTCTAATAATGTAGCTATAAGTACTAATTAGCTATTTATTTTATAGCGATGTTGGCCTACCTGTAAAGAAATATACTTTTTCCTTGGTAGACTGTAAAATACTAACTTTAGAGCCTAATAAACATAGCTAAAATCCATTTTTTCATTACGTGGACTTAAAAAATCTTTTCATTACTCCTAGCTGTAAAGAAAAAATTTTTCTCGTCCTAGGATGAAAATAGTTTTTGTTGTACTGCTGGCAGTTGTCAAAACTTCCGTTAGTAGCGCTGCAGTCTTTGTAGAAATGCTTAGTATGATTTAATTCCGCTAGATGTCAATGCGTTTTATTTATCTTTTGTTAGAGTGTAACCTCTTTTTAAGGTTTCTTTTTTTAAATCTTAAGTATGTACTAATATTTGTTATTATTATATTGATTTTTTTTTTTTTTCATTGTCTGCTACCTCGGAAAAAATAGCATATGCTACGCGACTGTGAAGTGTTTTTTCTTTACCTTGGCAATATTTACTGTATTGCTTCGTTAGACAGTAAATGTAATTGCCGCGGTAAAGAACAAAAACTCACTTCACAGCCTAGTAACATAATATACTATTTCTTCATCAGTTACAAGTTAATTTAAATAAAGGTGGTTCAAGGTATATACCACAAAGTCTCTAGGGTATCATCGTAATTTTTAGTCTGAATCTTTTAAAGGATTGAACGAAAATAATTTGAAAATTATAGCAATGTTTCTTTTACCCTCTGAAATGGTTAAATTTAAATTATACTGTCTCACATGAATTTAAATGTGAAAATGTTAGTATTTATTTACATGCATATATTTTATTTTATTTTTATTTATTTATTTATTTATTTATTTTTTTTTTGTAGAGTTGACGTCCACAGGAAAGATAATGTAGGCTCTCTTGAAAAGGCCATTACTATATATGGTAATCCCGACAATTGTACAAATGCTTGCAAGCGAATTCTTGAAGTTATGAAGCAGGAAGCTCAGACTAACAACAAAGGGTAAGTTAGAGGAATTTGTTTACTATTTTATAAAAAATTGTTTTCAAGACATTGATCTGAATGAATCTGACATAGCTAAATCGAAAAACTAAATTGAAACAACCACCTGTCGAAGGTTGTTTAAATTGTTAAATAATAAATTTAATAAATTAAATAAAATTTAGAATCACTATGTACAATGTAAGCGCTCTCTTAATCAGCCACCAGCCACCAGTTCTTATAACAAGCTAATAAAAACAGAGAAATACTTTTAAAATATGTTTATTTTGATTAATTTAATGTCCACACAGCAGTATGTCAACTGTTAAACTAACTACAAGATACAGGTGTCTACTGGTATCATGTCAGAAAGGCCCCAGCTGAGTAGCTGAGATCTGATAAGTGGGCTGGCTTCTATTGTATATGATAAAATTTTGTTAGAGTTTATTAAGCTCATTTTTAATTTTTTTTATAACTAACATGTTTAATGTTCACAGCGAGATTACACTGAAGATATTGGCTCACAATAACTTGATCGGAAGAATTATTGGAAAAGCTGGTAACACAATTAAGAGAATAATGCAGGAAACAGACACCAAGATTACTGTCTCCAGGTAAACCAGATTTTTAAAAATTGAGGTGCTAAGAACCAGATTGGGACATCCCACAATTTTTAGTATAACGGGTTCACTGAGTCTCTTATCTAATCCTTCAGGGGATCCACTCTGGTCTTAAAAGCCTTAATTATACGTGTATTTTAAATTACAAAAATGTGATACCCATAATGGAAATAGTGAAATTTTTCAAAAGAACCCTCTTTTGAAAAAATAAGTTTTTGTTTTTTTAGGAGGTTACTGACAAATTTTTAAAGGAAAATTTTTGATAAAAACATTGTTTGAAATGTATTTAACTTTAAAATATTAGATTTATTAAATAAGTGGTAATTAAAATGGGCGATAATTATTAATTACTTATAGCTCCTTAACTAGAGAGAAACTCATAGGGGGACATATAAATGAAAACAGTCTGCTCGGATATAAGTGTCAGACATTAGTTGGGATCTATCCTCACCTAAGCCTGTTTAAGATAATTGCTTCACCGTGGTGAATTAGCAAATCAATGCACTGGTAGAAGGGAAAGAGACAAAAGAAGTATCCATTTACCAAATGAAATAAAATAAATATTTTATATTGGAAGTCTGTCTATCATTTATTCATGAATATGATTAAAATACCCTATGTACTTTATTTTATTTATTTTAAATCAAGTTTTAATTTAATTTTTATATTAACGAGTTAAAAATAATATTAATAAAAAGTAAATGAAAAATAATTAAAAGTGAAATAAATAAATATTAAAATTTAAAATATTAAAAATCTGAATGCTATAATTTCCTTATTTTCTTTGTTTCAGTATTAATGATATTAATAGTTTCAACTTGGAAAGGATAATAACCGTGAAGGGTAACATTGACAGCATGTCTAAAGCCGAATCTATGATTAGTGCTAAGCTTAGACAAAGCTATGAAAATGATCTTCAAGCTATGGCTGTAAGTATTATTGCTTCTTTTTTTTCTTTTTTTTTTTTGTAAACATCTGTTACTTATTTACTTAAAAAGGCGTAGGAAGGGTCTGGAAAGAAGTTTTAGTCTTTTAAAACTATCCGCTACATTGAAATTAATAAATAGCACAAAATATAGCCCCCCCCCCCTTTTTTTTTTTTTTTTTTTTTTTTTTACCAAGTTCCACAAAATTTGCTACTGCTCCTCTATAACTCCTCAGATTGCATGCACTATATCTTTCTTGATGAAGCAAATAGCTGATATCGCAACTAGAGGCTTTTAATGGCTAATACTTCAAAATAAAATAAAAAATTCTCTGACATTTATGATATTCAATAAATAAACTATTTTTGTTTTTTGTATTATTTGGCATTATATAATTTTATTAGACTAAGCTCACTCATGAGAAGACAACTTCTTTGAATCCCTATAACATTGATACTCTCCCCTGCCATTTTCCTTCTGTTTAACCTTATCTGATCACTCTGCAGTCATCACTTTATATTGACAGGGATAACTATGATTTTGGTAATGATGCTTTACAAACGTCTAGTTTTAAAATGCAGAACCTCTCTTGACTGTTATCTTGATTTTTTGTAAGACACTTCACTCCATCTATCCCATTGCATTTAACTTTTGATTAGGCAGTGGTTAAAGAAAAATCTACTACTGAAATTGATGTATAAAATGACTTTCTGGAATATTAGTATAATTATAGTAGTTAACATTTAGGCCACATAGTGTGTAATTTAAACTTATTACTTTTATTTCTTTAAAAGAAATTAAGTTCAAGTAGCTCCATAGATTTTTGTGGCACTCCATTTTTCTCCCAATTTTCTCCTTTCTTCACAAATAGCTCCCTAGATTTTACCTAACACCATCATCATCCCAATTCTCCTTTCTTTATATGTGGCTCCACAGACCTTTAGCTGCATCTAGTGTTACATAGACTATGTACAAATATTCTCAACCTCTAGTCCCGTATCTTTAACTGCAACTAGTGTTACATTAGCCATTTACTACTACACTCAACCACTAATCCTATGTATTTAGCTGCAGCTAGTGTTTCATACTACTAAGTACTAATAAGTTCCTCCATTATATATCAAGTATGTGTTTAGTCTTTACCATCTAACGTTTATCACCAACAGTAAAAAGAAACCCATAACTTTTCACCACTTTCCTACGCCTTCTTAAGATTATATTTTATACATTATGCTATGATTTAGAAGTGTATTGTTTTGACACTGGTCTAAAAAATTTCATAGCCAACCTATGTGAGGGAAGACATAAAGTCACTAACAGCTGTAACAGGGGGAGGGAGCATCACTGCTTGTAAACAAGTAAGCTTTTTTATACATCTCCCATCTTTTTAATGTTGTTTCCTTTTGAAAAATTGAATGTTATAAAAATTTTAAACTTTCATATTTATTTGTATTGTAAAAATAAGTCTATAGAGTCTAAGTTCAATAAACAATTAGGGTGCTGCCAAAGAGATTAAATTTGATCATAGGTGTTTTTTTTACATAATCTGTACCTTAGATTAATTTATGCACTAGATTATGATATTTAATTTCTGTTAACCTTGGGGAAAGTGGTTTTTTTTTTTTTTATATTCTATGTTCTATAACATCTATTTAACCAAGCTGACGATTGCCAAAAGAAACTATTTTTGTTTTTAAATTTTTTCCATGTTGAAAATTCTTCTTTTTTTTTTTTTTTTTGCAAAATCTAACTTAGCATTTGCCACATAATATATAATAGTTGTACAGGGTGGCGCAGTGCGAATGACCACATTTTAAATGGTTACTATGTGCTTAATAATACTAGAGCTAGGATATTGAAATAAAGCAAATTTTCTAGCAACAATAAAGAAGATAATGTCTGATAAACTATGTCCATGTCGATATACACATTCTTCAAGGCGCTCGGCAAAGTAGCGCATCTCGTTCATCATCTCATAAGAAATCCTAGCGATTTCACTGTGGATGACGTCCTTCAACTTGCAAGGGTACGAGGTTTGTAGACATAAACTTCGGCCTTTAGATATCCCTGTTATAAAAAATCACAAGGGCTGAGATTGGGCGAGCGTGGTGGCCATGGAACTACACTGGGAAATCATCCGACCGGGAAAAATTTGACGCACACGATCCATGGACACTCTTGACGTGTGTGCACATCTTGGAACCATATATGGTCAGAATCCATTTTGTTATCCTCTAAATAGGGGATGAAAAAATCGGATTCCTGATGAGATGTTAGAGAACGTGATGCGCAATTTTCGCCGAGCGCCTCGAAAAATGTTTAAATCGACAAGAACGTCATTTATCTGACATTATCTTCCACATTGTTGCTTCAAAATTCGCTTTATTTCTATCTCCTAGCTCTAGTATTTAGCACATAGCAACCATTTAAAATGTGGTCATCTGCGCTGCGCCACCCTGTATAAGCACTTGGGCAGGCTTTAGCCATCCTCATCCCAAATTATGATTATATAACTTAACATTTTTTCTGAGGTGAATAAAGGTACGTTTTCCTAGGCGTGACTCCAGGGATAAACACTGAGCGATAGACGCCCAGCGACTATCGCAGAGCTGAGTTTGCATGCTAGAGTCGCTCATCTAGGAAAATGGTAACATGCAAACTCAGAAGAGGAGTCTTCAGCGATAGTCGCTGTTTGACTTTTTTCTTGAGTTTCTATCGCTGTGTGACTATCGCTTGAGCGTCTATTGCTTGAGTGTCTATCGCTGGAGTTGCATCTAGGAAAATAAAGCTTTAAACTTGTTTCAAAATTATTAGTGTAGTATTTAAAGCAATATTGTTAGTTTATCTACAGTATGCCACACAATGGAGTACTGAAGAGGAAAAATTTGTCATTTGTGGGATTTTGAGATTCTTAATAATTGCAATATTTACAGCAAATTATAAGAAAAATCCATCACAACAATCTAAAAAGTATTTTTTTAAATAAAATAAAAAAATAAAAAAAAAATTATAGAGACAAGGATCATTCAAATTTATTGATTGCGATCTACTTCTGCCCAAATTTTGACAATATAAGTTCTCTGCTAGCATTTTAAATGTGGGTAATATTGACAATATCCTGTGTAATTCTTTGCTTTAGCTTACCCACACTAGTATCCTATTGCCATTATTATTATAATTCAGTGTAAGCTATTTGTTGTGGGTTAATTTAATGTTTGTTTTTGTAAAGTAATATAAAATTTAATTTACCGTTTTTTTTGCAATTCTGAACCACATTAAACAACATTTTTTGATAGTTTCAACATCTTAGTTGTTTAATCTTAGTCATTGTTTAAAGATTTTAAAACATATGAAGACCCTGTTAAAAGAATCAAAAATATAATATAATTTTTAGTGATTTACGAAGAAGCAGCAGGTTTTTTTTTTGCTTTTTTTTAAAAAGTGGCTTTATTCTTGGAAAACCTACAAATAAACTGATTTTTCCTCTTAAGTACTTTATTGTGCATCACTCAGGAGCAATTTTTTTGTATATATATATATATTTTTTTTTTGTTAGTTCTGACCTATATAAGGTTGTTAAAAAGTGCTTGAAAGGTTGTTTTGTTATACTTGGTCTATTCTCTCCCCCCCCCCCCCTTTATTACAACAATGCGCAACCCTTTTGTTTATTGAACATTTGTGATTCTTATGATATTAATTAGTTTATTAAAAAAGTTTTGAGTTAACTCTCATTACTATCTTCAATTATTTTGTTGCTTTGTGTTTTGCTATCTTCAATATTTATTTTACTGTTTAATATATATATGTTTTAAGTGGTGGGATACAGTACAAAGATTTCTTTTGTTTGCCTTGCTCTCTATTGACATGGCACCAAAAAAGTATCTTTTAGTAGAAATATGTATTTCCTTTTTTTTTTTGTTTAGTAGAAGTCTGTTTAGAGTTTATTGAATGTGGACACTATCAGAAGTTTTATTTTAATTTTTTATTTATTTGTACTACTTTTCTGCTAATGATCTCTTCTTTTTTTTTTAATTTTATATTTACGGAGAGGCGATTTGCTTTAACGTTACCAATTTTTATGATGTCTTGTTGTTACAGCCTCAGAGTATGATGTTCCCTGGTCTTCACCCTATGGCAATGATGGCTACTTCAGGTATTGGCTACCGTGGAAATACTTATCAAGGTGGTCTCTACTCGTCAGCTTTTCCTCCTATGTACCAGCCTACACCTCCCCCACATGCACCTGATGTACAGGTAATGCAAGTTAGTAGATTTTTTTAAATTCTTATTTATTTATTTTATTACTTGCCTCTTTTATATTTTGATCTAAATGAGGGTCAAAATAAGACAGAGTGGCTTAGAAGAGGGTAGAGGGAGCTCAGCCCCCTCCCCTCTAGAAAAAAATAAATTTGTAGTAGTTGTTATGTAGGGATGAGCATCTACAGCTCCCCCTAGAATTGTCACAGTACGCCAATGACAGAAATTAGCTATTTTAAACATCTACTCAAAACATCTACTCAATGTAATCATTAGATTCTTCGGTACTTCTTTAGATTGTTACACCCCTATGTTGTTTTAGAATAAAAATGACTTTGACTAAGTAACTAATAAGAAAAAGGAATGTTTTAGTCCAATTTACTTTGGGACAAATTAATATCCCACTTCTGTTTTGATAAGGGGAGTAACAGTCTAAAGAAGAAAATACCGTACACCTTCTTTAGATTGTTAGTCCCCTCTTTTTTATAAGGGGAGTAACAATCTAAAGAAGTGCAGATTCTTCTACAGGACAGAGAGATTAGACACTTCACACAGATACAGCAATGTGTTAAGTACAGTCTGACTCATGAAAGAAGACGTGCGTTGACAGCGCAGGAAATCAGATGACACTCAGATTGGCCAACCTATGTGAGGCTAAAAATAAAGCCACTAGGTCTGTGGGTGAGGGTGGGGCAGATAACTTATTTGTAAACAAAAGAAGGTTATGTTCCTCGTACCAAATCGCGATCTTTTTAACTATTGTTGTCTATAGATTTTCACATCTTATTACGAATATATTTCAATATTTCTTCTAAGAGTTCTTTTTTCTTCATCACGATGATAACTAAACAACAAGGAGAAGGAAAATGTAGGAGGGGTGGAGGTTACGAACCCTTTTTAAACGGTTATCCCAAGTGCCGCGCCCCTCCACTAGAGATTTTTATTTTTACCTAGTTGGCTCAACCTATTGCCCGCCAAAATCTCGAGCTCTCATTGGCTCTCCCCCCAATGTGTCAAACTTTCCCGCGCTGTCAACGCACGTCTTCTTTCATAATACAGACTGTAGTAAAGAGTGTCAATGCTTTGCTATCTTCAATACTTATTTTTATTATTTAAAGATGTTTGTGTAAATACTATGAGGTTCGTAAGGTAGAATAAATATACTTGTTTTAGACAGGTTGTATTATGTGAAATTCAATGTATTGCTTACTTGCTAGTATAAAAAATGTAACGAATATGCATAGCTATATATGTAATTCCATTAATTGTTAATAATCCTTGCATATTATGAATGAACTCTGTTGATTCATAGCTCTTGATATTAATCAAGATTTTATTTTTATGTTTGTCTTGTTAAGTTGTTACATGGAATTCAAAAGCGGAGAGAATTCCCTCTTAATTTACGGGATAAAACTATCTAGACCTTGATATACATCAATTGTTTTGTTATTTGTAACTAAAGTCATTTGTTATTTGTATTGTTGTGTTACTGTAGTTAAAGTTGCAAAATTATTGTTATGTATTTTTAAATCTTTAATCCACGTCAAGAGTTTTGTTATCTACCAACTAAAATTACATTATTACTGCAATATCATTATAATATTGTGATATCATTATTATTGTGATATAATTATTATTGTGATATCATTATTACTATGATACATAAATATTATTGTTATATTTTACTATTGTGTTTTTTGTCTCGTGCAGGAGACAACGTGTCTTTATATCCCCAACAATGCAGTAGGTGCTATAATTGGAACCAAGGGTAGTCACATCAGAAACATGATCAGGTTCTCCGGAGCCTCCGTTAAAATCGCTCCTATTGAGGGTGATAAGGGAGACAGGGAGCACCAACCTCAGGAAAGGAAGGTCACCATAGTAGGCTCACCTGAATCACAGTGGAAGGTAATTAAATAATTTATAAATAAATATATTTTTATTTTTAGAAAATATGCTCAAGTGAATTTGTATAATGTTCCTATTTTTTTAATTTAACTTCTTTTGCTAAAACTTATTTAGTCTGCTCTTCTCATACTTTTTGGTGTAAACTAATGTCCATACCTGTCTATCCTTGGACATTTTCAATTCAAGGGTTTATTAGATTTTGTCCATCCATGTATTTCTATTGATATAAGAAAATTATATAATTTTTAGTGGCTTAAGAACATGCAGAAGTTTTTTTTTATAAGGAATTACTTTTCCCCAAAAACTCACTAATAAAAATGTTTCCGCTTTAATACTCTATCATGGGACACAGTGTACATTAAGGTGTAGAGATTAGAGTTTATCAAAGACTGTGTGTGCATATAGTTCAGTCAAGTACCAGGCTAGTTGCAGGATTTATACTCATGTTACAGTTCAAATTCTGTTCACCACTAAACTGTTTCTGCACTAATTAGCTTTGCTTGCAACGGAATATATTAAGCCTGCTGCATCACTTTTATTTTTAGTCATACCACGTTTTTTGAGGGGCTATAAAGAAGTGAGGAATACTTTTTTTTGTAGATTCTACATTCATGATAGAGATTTCCGCAAAATAGCGAAAGATTGTCACTCGTTACTTTTTCCCTCCGGTTATCCATCTACTGATTAACCATCTTTCTCCCTTAAACTTCAAGCACACTTGCCAAGCTCCCCTCTTTCTTAGACTTCCCGCGCTCACCCCCAACCCACCTGTCGTGAGAACATGCTCTACCTGTTAATTATTATGCACAAATTATGCTTGGATGTGCCAAAATATTTTTAACTCTTGGCTCTTCGTATTCAGTCAAATCTTGGATCCCTTTATTAGTAAAATCACCATTATTTCATGTTCATTTGTTCATAAAGTGGATTATTTACAGTGCCTTGTTCTCATATCTGCATAATGAATCCTGTTAAAATAATATGGGGACACAGTCAGTGAAACTTAGTCTAAACTTTTTGACTACAGTACCTCAAAAACACCAAATTTGAAGATACGATGTTTCACTGTGTTATCATTATCATTAATAAAAATATTCTACAACATTAATACATAAGTATCAAAAGTGACATTTAATTAACTAAGATAAAGCATTTTTGGAAAGTTGAATATCGACATCAAACAATTATAAAAGTAATAAAATCCCCTTCAAAAGTATTGCAACACTCATACTATTTGTAATCCTTTAGGTGTTTTTGACATCCAATAGGTAGGCAGGTAGGCGCACACGGAAAGGATTTTTAAAAGATTTGGTAGGCACCGATCAAATTCCTCACTCCTTATCATTATGTCAATGCTGCACGAAGTGCTAGATCAGTGAAACATCATCCTTATACAGAGATATTTATTATTGAAGGATGATTTTGTGATAAGAAAATTTTTCCATTTAAATATTGATCAATGCAATTACATTCACCCCTTTTTGAAAGTGAACTACTAAGACGTAGTGAAAAGAAGTAAGTAATAAGAAGAAGTGAACTAATTGACTAAAGTTCTTGAAGTAAAGCCATATGCCTTAATTTTGTTCTCTCCTGAACCCAATTTTTAATCTATTTTGATATTTTACAGTTTTGTTCTTTTTCACCATCAACAACATGATCAAAAATAAATCCAAACCTGCCATTTTTTTTCTTAATTTTATTTGCTGTAGACATCTTTTACAAAATAACTCTCATCAGGATTTTATTGTATTATATAATATCTCACCCTCATATCAATCACCTTAAAATGTGAAATAGTTTGCCATTAACTAAACGAACTGTCTCTTGACACATCAGATATGTCAGAAAAGTGACAGATGTTTGTGGGGTATTAACCCTTTGAAGACACGGGCTGGCGCATTGAGTGCGCTACGGGTCAAAACTTTTTTGTAAATCACAGATTCACGATGAGAGAATAATAATCCCTGACTTTACCCTACCAATAGAGACCCCTAAAACAGATGAAACAGTCTGGTTTGATTATTGCTTCGTTCTGCATTGTTTTGCGTTGTGTTTATTTGTCTTGGTGCACTGTATATGCCGCCCGTGCCACCATATCCAATAAAGAGAAATTATGCCTTCCGATCAATATTTTTCGGTTTTACATGAGTTTTCAGATTAGGATGATTGCTATGAGAAGTTATCTAAGGACTTTGACAACTAATAATAATTGATTAAGGTTGAAAGCCCGATACTAAGTCAGAATGCTGAAGGAGTAATTACTGATTTTTTATAGTAATTTATATTTTTTTTTCATTAAAGATGTCATTGAGAAATAAATATGTAATTCATTAATTGACTTTTTAGTTCAACATTTCCGTAACGCAATCTAGATAATCTGGATTTGACCTATTTATGGTTTGAAAAAAGCATTGGCGCATAATGTATGCCAGGGAGAGCTATGCCACAAAGGGTTAACAGGTCTGGTCTGTGGCAGGCCAGATTGGCGGGAGAGGAATGACATATCCGGACGGTGGAATAGATCGTTTGAAAATCCCCTACGTGTGTGCACACGTAATAATATTTGTTATAAATATATCTTTCTTTACATTCAATTATTCTTTATAGACAAAAAATTCATTTAAAACACATTAGAGACAAAAATTATAAAAATTACAATTTTTTCGAAAGAAAAAATGTCTTTTATAAAACAAATAATTCTTCTTATTAAACTTTAATAATGAGTAACACCACCCCTGGCTCTACTCTTGTAACTGCTTCCATTCGCCTTGGTATACTCTCAATGGGATTCTGTATTATTTGTTACCTTCTTGTAACACAACCTGTCTCTAAGTCAGTCAGAGTCCTAGAGGAATCATTATGAACTCTAACTCTTCTCTTCAGATTATCCCACAAGTGTTCAATGAAGTTCAAGTCAGGACTCCTAGTGGAGTGGACCACTGAATCCTTTCAATACCCACAGTGTTAAAGTACCACCGTCTTAAGTATTAGTTATTCAAGGACTTTACACTATATTAAACAAACAGGCAAGAATTATGTCAGAAGGTAAATTTCATATAAATATCAGGGTGTTACGATACTTATGAAAGGATGGTTGTAATAAAAATATTTGTCATACTACAAAATTTTTTAACTAGTTTTTACTTTTTTTTGGTTTCCCTTAAATTCATTGATCTTCTTATTGATAGTTAATATTTTACTATTAGCAATCGAGAAAGGGAGGCTTGAAAGTGGTACGATTTGATTAAATTGTTGAATAATAATATATTTTTTTTTTTGTTTGTGTTAGGCTCAGTACCTGATTTTCGAGAAGATGAGGGAGGAAGGATTTGTATCCGGTAGCGAAGATGTCAGACTTACCGTTGAAATATTAGTACCTTCTACTCAGGTTGGAAGAATCATTGGAAAGGGAGGACAAAATGTTAGAGAACTACAGAGAGTCACTGGATCTGTCATTAAATTACCTGAACAGGTAACCTGATGTTTCTTAAGAAACTTTTTTATTAGGTTAACTAGCTGGCCCGGCGAACTTCGTACTGCCTAATAAACATAATATAAGAAATGTATAGCTGCTACCTTTGAAAAACCTCATTAATAGTTTATTTGGTTAAATAATGTTGCCTCAGATGAAACATTTATATTACAATTTGCAATATATACTTATACAATATACAATATTGGCATAAAAGACATAAAGATAAACAGGCATTATTTTTTATTTATATAGATATAGATTATAGAAATATTTTTTCTGTATTTTCCATTTTACCCCCCTCCTAAATTAAAATGAGACAAAAATGTACATAAAAACAATTACTGCTCTCTTAATGAGTTTTTCAACAATATGCATTATTAAAGGTTTTCATTACTTTGACATTTGTACCTCATACCCCTGTGTACCAAAATCGGATCATTGTTTTATTAACTCAGAAACCTTCCCGGGCATGCTTCCAACCATTCCCCAAAGTTTCATCGTAATCGGATGAATGGTTTAGGCAGGCATAAGAGACAGACAGACAGACAAACATTCATTTTTATTTATATAGAAGATTTAGCTTGTTCAGATCTCAAGAATTCCAAGACTGCCTTTCTTTTTATAAGAGATTATCAATCCTCTTACATAAATTGTGATAAATAAAGAAAATATTCGCTTTTTATGTAAAAAATTATTTGTTTTTATAGATTAATAATTAATTTTTGTTTTTTTCAAGGGACAGAGCCCACAGTCTCAAGAAGAAGAAACAACCGTTCACATTATCGGACCATTCTTCTCTGTACAATCAGCGCAAAGGCGCATTCGTTCCATGGTTATGACCCCAGGAGGTGGTAGTGGGGGTGGTGGTGGTGGTGGTGGACGCTCTAGCACCGGACGCTCAAGCACTGGGCAATCAGGATCGGCGCAACCTTCCGGAGCATCTAACCAGTCCCAATCTCAAACATCAGCTTCACAATCGTAAAACTAATAAATTAAATCACATTTAAATATAATTAAAAACCAAATAAAGAAACACTTACTATCCAAAAAGAAACCCACTTAAATAACACGTTTATTCTTCACAGAAAATGAATTTAAAAAAAAAAACGTGTTAAAAAGACCTATAACAATTATTAAAAAATAACATCTTTTTTATGTGATTATAAAAAAATCTAAATTCAGTAGGATTTTTTTTTAATTAAATGATTTAACAAGAGTTAAATAAACCTAATAAAGAATTAATTAATTTCTTCAAATTTAACTCTTGTCTTTCCCTTGTCCCATCCCCACCCCCTTTCCTTTTTTATTTTATTATCCCCCTCTAAAACTAAATAATTATCGATTTCGATCTTTAACCAAAAAAATTAAAAGCAGCTCACATCAAATTTTTTAATTTAAATATTAAAACAAAAAATTTGAAAAACAAAAAATTTAAGAAAAACAAAATATTTTGGACAAGTTTACCCTTCTTATTCCCCTTATTCCCTTTACTCCTTTTATTATAAAACCTTAAAAACCCCTTTTTTATAATCTTTAAAAAATATATATAAAGTACAAAGAGGTATGAAAATATTGTCTAATGCTTACGGTGTTTATATTTTTCCTATAATAATAAAATTTTAAAAAAACTATAAAAAAAAAAAACCTTTTATATTAAACACCGTTAAAAAAGTTAGATGATAATAATTAGAAAAAGAAAAAATAAATATTTTAAATAAATATAAAGAAATATAAGTACCTCCAAATTTTTATTAAAAAAATTATATATTATATATATATATATATATTAAATGAAGAATTTAAAACTTTATTTTACAAAGTTTTTATTCTTTTAGATTAAAATAATTAAATTTTAAAAAAATGGAAATTTTTTAGCGCGGATTTTAAAAAAATAAATTATATATAAAAATTTTCCCTTTTTAAAAGAAATGTATATTTATTATTTTTCTTTTTATATATATATATATTTATATATGTGTGTATTTATTTAAAAAAAAAAATTATTATTATTCGAGCGGAATTTTTATTATTATAATTATAATTATTATTATTGTTAATAATAATAGCGGTATATTATTATTGAGTAGCAAATATGCAATATATTTGGGAATTTTAAATAAATTAAAGAAAAATGGGAGTCGTGCTTATGAAGAGTTCGGCTTTTTGGGGTATGAAGGTTATTTTTAAGAAAATATAATTTTATTTAATATGTGTAAATATATATTTATGTATATGTATATGAGGTTTTATATAGAATTCTTATTTACTTATAACTAATCTTTTCTACCCCAATACCTTTTTAGTACATTTAAATATATATATATTTATACATATATTTTAGGATTAGTCAAAAAAATTATGATGGACTGATCTTAAAAGATATAAATTTTTATATTACAAAATATAATTATAATATATTCATTTAAAAAAATATTTAAATTTTATATATATATATATATATATATATATATATATATATATATATATATATATATATATATATATATATATATAATATTATTTTTGATATAAGTCGGATTTAATTATTTTTCGAAATTTTTATTCGAAAAATTAAATCAATAAATCGACTGATAATTTAAAAATGAACCAAATTATTATTTTTTTATTTTAAATTTGTTAACTTTTTTTGTAAAAATAAATATAAAAAGAAAATTATTGAAACCTTAAAAAAAATTGTTAAATAAATAAAAGAAAAAAATATATATTTTCTAAAAAAAAATATAATATATTGTAAATTTTGTAAGATTTATATAAAAAAAATTAATTTAAAAGAAAAAAATGAATAATTTTTTTATTTTAGTTAAAGGTGTAACGTTTTTAGTTACACTTTAAGAAAAAAGGAGAGTCAAAATAAAAAATCATTTTTTAATTTTTATTATTACTTAATTTTTCTCTTGATTTAATAAATGAATCGTTTCGGGTGTAAGTACCAACTTATAATATTTTTTTTTTTTATTTTTTTTTTTTTAAATTGTGTGGTGTATATATATGTAAATATATATGTACATATATGTTTTTTGTTTTTTTAAATTTATTAATATTTGTTAAATTAATTATTATTATTGCAGTTAAATACTTAATGCAATAGGATCTCCAATTTTTTATCAACCGTATTTTTTTTTTAAATTAAAAAAATAAATAAATAAAAAATCAAAGTCACCACCGTTTATGCCTTTTTTTAAAGTAAAAGTTTTTCAATTAACTAATTCAATATAAACAATTGTTTACTGCTTATCAAAATTTTCTGATAACAAACAAACACAAATAATTTATAAAGTTTCAAAAATAAATAACAAAAATAATTTTCTACACTGTAAACATTTTTATGGTGTTTCATAAAATTTTATTATTATTATTACTTTGAATAATATTTATATATTAAATACTTATCATATATTTAATGATATATAATATATAAAATCATCCGCTCTTTATTTCTAACTAAAATAGTTTTGTTTTTTTAAATTTATTTATTATTACTATTATTATTCATTATTAAAAATTTTACATGACAATCTTAAAATCTTTTATATGTGTGGATATATATATATATATATATATATATATATATATATATATATATATATATATATATATATATATATATATATATATATATATATGTATATATGTCTAACATCATTTTTGGAAGTTATAAGACACACTCTAAAAAAGAAGAAAATTTTTAATATAATATATGTTATTTTTTAATCCATCCTATTTTTAATTAATAACCATCCCCTTTAAAACCCTTCTATCACCCCTTTTAAAGAAATCCTTTTTTTAAAATCCAAGCAAAAAAAAATATAATGATAATTAAAAATGTCATAATTATATTATAAACCATAAAAGAATAGAAACAGTAAATGTAAAAGATGGAGTACAAAAAGAAAAATGAACAAAAAAAAAAAAAAAAAAAAAAAACTTAGCAACATTTTTTTTTTTAAATCATACCTACATGAAAATACTTTTTTGCCAGTAAATAAAAATTTAATTCCTCCCCCCATTTAATTTCTTGTAACAAAAATGTATTTAAAAAAGAACACCAAATTTTGTGGCTGCTCCAAAAAATTAAATTTAAAAAGTAAATGAATAATAATGACTATATATATAGATATATAAAAACTACGTTTATTTTGGTTTTCTAAGTGGTTCCTGTGTTGACCCAAGTCATATTGAATGAGTGTTCTGTAATTGCCTCCCCTATGGTGGAGGAGAGGTATATTCAGGGTTGTACAATTTAATCTATGAAAGTTCAATTAATATGTACAACCCTGAAGATAGAGATGCCACTAGCATATGAGGCGAAACATAGCAACAATTATATGACAAGGTCACAAACAAGAAATCCTAGAATACCATAATGTTATCAACCGCGAAAAGCCTACGCACTAAGCTGTATTTGGTTTTTGCATTATCCATTTTTTTTAATTTAAAAAAAAAAAAAATTTAAAAAAATGAATAAAATAAACATGCAAACCTGTTTTAATATTGAATTGTTTTAGCGAGAAAAATGGTAATATTGCTTTATTTTGTTTGATAACATAATAAAACAAACTACAAAATAATAATGGATTAGCATCTAGTTTAGCATACTGGTATATTAATTCATGTGTTGCATGTATTCTCCCTTAAAGTGAAAAAAATTACGAACCATTTTTTTATTATTAAAAAAATAAATCTATAGTAATTGATCTATAGTTTGATCTATTGATTAATTACTCCCAAATTAACCTTTCCTACCCCTCATTCTCCAAAAAAAATAAATTTCCTGTTAAAAAAAATAAATAAATAAAAATGACTATACACCAAATCCCGATTGTTGACAAATATTTTCTTTTAAGAATAAGAAAAAAAGAAAAATCAATTCTTCTATGGTCTTTGATTTTTAATTTTCTATATACAATTTACAGCAAAAAAAAATCAAGGAAAACTTTATTGAAAACAGAATCTCTAATGAAAATATGAAAAGGAATAAAAAAAAAAATAAATAAAATGATAAAAATATATCATGGTGATGGAATTTGAACCCTGGATCTTTTTGTTAGTTAAACGACTTATTGAACAAATGTATTTTTGATTTTTTGACCCTTAATTATCAGTGGTCCACAGTAGCTTATTGCTAAGCACTGCACTATTTCTCTAGTAGAAGGTTTGAGTTTAATTCTCATATATGGCAAGGGATGCCCCACGGTATTTGTTCACCTAACATCGCGATATAAATGATCTGCTCAAGTAAAGTTGTGTCTCCGGTTGCTGAATGTCAATTATAAGGGTTATACAGCTGATGGGCCTTCATACTAACTCTGTGTCATGCATTACAATATTTACTTGTATAAACCCTCCAAGGGCTGTTGTGCCCTGTTTATTATATGTGGTTTATAGCTTTAAAATGTAATTATCTGGTGTTCCAGGTTTTCAATTTCCAGACTATGATTTTTATTATAATTTTTCTTTTCACCCTTTTTGTATTTTCATTTACAGTAATTCAATTATAAATACAAGTCCTAGGGTTGAAAATTTGTGGTCAAATTTTCAAACTGAAAATATATACATAGATGTTTTAAATATATGACGAAGAAATTTATGTTCCTGTACAATTTAAAAAAAAAATGAAAACACTTTTTTTTATTATTTACCAGTGTTAATTAATTGAACATTATTTTTTTAAATTAACCCTTAACACATTGGTTTGATTTCATTTTAATTAAACATTTTACCAGGACATAAGATAGACAATTTAAAGATAAAAATAAAATATTGTTTACTTATAAATATTATATACCTAACAATATCAGACAATTATGTATGACAAAAATATATACCTTGAATATTGAAATAACAGGCGAATACATTTAAAAAAAATGTTTTGTATGTATTTAAAATGATATATATAATGCTACATTTATCCGGTATAACGAAAACTGCCTAATATATTTGTATAGATATATATATAACATTAGACTATAGTAGCAATGAAAGAACAAAATAAATTAAAAAATCACATTTTTTGTGATTTAATTTAATTTTTTTTAAACGCCTCCACAAGATTTACGATTTACCTTTAAGTAAAAATATATTTTTTACTGTGGTATTTACAAAACAAAAATGTAATAAAAAACTATGATTCTTTAATTATTCTTTTTTTTATTTATTTTTATTCAAAACAATCGTAATTAAACATTTCTAAGTTGAAATAAAAGTAAAAAAATTAATAGAATAATGAAGATGATGATAAATAATAAAAAATCTGAAATAATTTTAAAAATAAGTAAATATTAAAGGAAGTAATATAATTAAATATTATATTAACAAATAAAATTAAAATTCCTAATTTATTTTTTGATTTTTGTAAAAATAATCAAAATCCTTAAAAACCACATTATTAGTACTAACTCATTTTTATTTACTTTACCTAATAAGCAATTTAAAAAAATAGTACTAAATATGTACATTATCTTAAACAAAATTATATATTTATTTTAAATTACTGTGCCCAGTAAAAAAAAAAACAAAGATTATATTGAGACAAAAAAAATATAATAATTTTTTAGCACGCATCAATATTTCTCTTATAAATAGTGATTTAATTTAAAACAATAAACAATTTTTGTTTATTAACTTAATTTTAATAAATTATGATAATTTTTCCCCCAATTTAAATTTTTTGTGCTTTTTTATAATAATTAATAAAATATGTTACTAGTAATTTTATAAAAGAATATATACCTATAAATATTAATATAAAAAAGTTAAATTTTTTTTTAAATTTAAGGCATTTGGCAAACCTGTAAAATTTATTTGATATTCAAAAAAAAAAATATTATAATTTAACAACAAAAATTAATTTTTTTTTACAAATTAAAACTTTTTTTTTAGTAAATTACAATATTTGTTACACAAATTTACACTTCAATAGATTATATCATTAGATAACATAGCTAAATATTACATTACAAAAGTTAAAGACTAAATACTTGAGTTGTATATTAGTTGGGTTTACCATGTACATTACATCAGGTAATACTTGATCATACAATATTTGTTAATTCTGAATTACATTAATAAACAAACCAACACTGAAATAGTTGCAATAGAAAATAATAAAATATATTTGTAATAGGGTAATATTTAATTATTTAATATTTGTTAATATTGTACCTAAAATTTAATAATTAAAAACCTACATTTTTCATTTAAAAAATAAAATAAACCACAGGATATATTTTGTTATATAATATTTTGATACCGATTGGTTATATTACTTTTAAATAGTATTTATATAAAAATAAAATATATGCATAATAATATTTAATAAGTTTTTTACAAAATAATAAATTGTATTTTTTATCTGTTTCTTAATTTGTGATACACCAGAACAATAGAATTCAAAATATTCATGTTATAAAAACATACTGGCTTAATATATCTTTATAATATCTTGTTTTCTTGATATTAATTACGAATTAAGCTTGTCTGTTTATAATTTAAATGTTATTGCCAAAACAAGAACCAATCACTGCTGTTATAGTAAAATAGTTTAAATAGTTTTTTAAATAAATATATATAAGAGATACTGTACTTAATTTATTCCTTATAACGATTTGTGCTTAAAATAAATATATACATTCAGAGTAGACGTTGGGCCTAAGTTAGTCAAATAGTCGCATTTGCTCGGCTATCTATGAATCAAGGTTAAGGTCAAGGGTTCAATCCCAGGCCATGCTAATTTATAGTATTCATTTTGGCAGTACATCGGTGTGAAGTGCCTAAACTCCATATGGTGTTAATAAACATGCTAGATTCAAACAAGTGGTTTGTCCTTCCAGTTCTACTTCTACTACTACATATAGAATATGTATATATTTAAGCACATACTTATATAAAATAAATTTTGTATATAATCGAAATGAAACAAGAAAGAAAATGAAGTTTCAAACACACTCAAAAAAAAGCTCAGGTTATGATTTATTAATTTCTTTAATTGTTATTTTATTTATATAAGAATATTCACAGTTACAATTGTTAGTTTTTGTTAAATTGATTAAACTCTGTATGCAAAAAAAAAGAAAACGATATACCTCAATAGCGAAATAGTAAAAGAAATAAAAAAAAAAGTATAAAAAATAAAATCACCTCACCACAATATGCAATATTTTTTATTACAAAAATAGTAACTAATGTTATTAACTAATTATCATTAATATATACAATAATATATTTTTTAATTTATATTAATAATATATATACATATATATTTTTTAAAAAAACAGGTAAGCTAAGTGCTAAATTATAATAATACATACAGTGAATTATACATAATACAGTGGAAACCTTGATATCTTTAAAATCTTGGTTAGTCGGAAATGTTTTTTTTTGTTTGCTAATTTTCGAGATATTTAAATTTAATTGCCATTTTTTAATTATGTATTTGATTAATTGATAAAAACTAAATTGCTTTTTCTGACAAAATTAAAAAAATAAAATTATCTCTGTATTTAAAAAAATATTTTATACACATTTTTTAGGTGTTAGTATTTATTAAAATTCAAAAAGATGCCCAAAAATAAAATTGGAACATTTTTATTCCTTTTTATTCTATATCCAATTTTTTGTTTCAAATAATGCTTTTTTGATTAAATAGAAAAATAATATTTAAATAATATGAAAAATTAATTATTTGGTATTTATAAAAATTTAAGTAATATATATATACTTTTTTTTAACAAAAAGCAAAAATGATAACATTTATGCATTAATACATTTATATATAATTAACTCACTACCTACCTCAGATATACTTGGGTAAAATTAAATAAAATAAAAAATATATATATAAAATAAATATATTGTATAAATATATTATATATACGAAAAAAATTATTTCTATGTTGAATTTGAATTTTTTGTATTTTATTTTCTAACACTATTAATTCAAAATGTTAATAATTTTTTCTCTTTATTATTTCTCAATTTATTACACATATTCTACATTTACAGAAATGAAAGAAAAAAATAAAAAAAGTAAAAAAAAAAAAATTAAAAATTAAATAAAAAAACTAAAAAAAAAATAATAAAAATTAAGATTTTTTTTTTTTCTGCTGTCATCTTATACATATAATGCATATTATTTACCCCAAAAATGTATTTTTTGTTAACTTTTTATGAGCTTCTTTATTTTGTACAGTTAATTTTATTTTATTTTTATTTTTTTAAGTAAAACTGGTTTTTGTATGCTGCAACAATAATTTGAGAGTAATTAAAATGGTACTATTCCATTATTATATATATTTTCAAGATGGTTACTCAATGTTTTTTGTTCAATTATATTTTCTTGTAAAATTATTGAAGGAAACAAATTGATTGTTAAGAGATTTATTTTATTGTTTTTGGGGAAAGAAAGTTTTAATTTATTTTTTAAAAAATTAATCAAATCATAAAAGCGGAAGTAATTCATCAATTCAAACTTGATTCTACTCATTAGGTAGCATAGCTTTCCATGGCCAGAGTCCAATTAATCTAGATCTTATGGAGGAAACAGCGTCAGGGATATAGATAATCCTGACGTTTCGTACCCCATTAGATGGATTATTCTCAGGAATGATCCCTGTAATGGGGGAGTTTCCCTTGAGTAAGTTTCTCATAGTGAGCGTAATTTGTAACTAGACATGACAAATTTACCATCCAACATTTTTCACCATCCAAAAAATTATTTCTCTGTTTTCAGTACTTTTATAGAATAATAAATAATTGATATTGGTAATACATAAAATAATTTAAAGAAAATAAAAATAAAGAAATATTTTTACAGCATGCTTCAACTATTTATAATTTTATATTTTTTTTTCGTATTTTTTTTAAATTTAATAGTAAAATAATTTTTTTTTGTTATAACAAGTATTCGAAATATAATTATATTAATATTTTTTTTAAATAATAGTATAAAAAAGCATTCATATAATAGGTTTAGGATATTTTTTTCAGTTCTGTTTACTCTTTTATCTAAATTTTTGTTTGCCTCATTAATAAAAATTTCTTATACGTTAAAACTAATAAAATAATAATATAACAAAAAATTGATTATTATAAATAAGTATCTTGTTTATTTTTCTCTATAGTTCGTTTTTTATTTTATAAATATATTTAACTGGAATTATATTTAAGTTTATCTTTTTATTGTTAAAATACTTTTTTAATGTTTTATTTTAAAAAATAACACTAATGTCTCAATTTAATGTCCTCTTAATTAATAGACATTAAGGACAAATTTATATGTCCTAATATAATAGACATTAAGGACAAATTTATATGTCCTAATATAATAGACATTAAGGGCAAATTAAAATGTTCTCATTAATAGACATAAACAGCTTCATTATGTCCTTTATTGTATGTATTATACATTAAACAAAAATAGTCCGAACAATTTAATGTTTTTTAATCATTTATTAATTACGTTATATTATTTTATGACTTTTTTGTATTATAAAAACAATCGTGTAATTTTAAAATTAAAATAATTAAACAAATTACAGAATGCATTATTAATATTAATAAGTATTTGTTAAAAACAGTAAAAAATAAAAAATATACTGGTTCTTATTTAATTTTTTTTCTGTTATTAATGTGTATTTTTTGGTTTATGTATTGTTTATAACTATATACAACTTGCCAATTTGTTTATTATTATTATTATTTTATTTTTTTAAATCATATAGTATGCTTAACAAAAGAATGAATTTGAGACTATTAAAAAAAATATTTTTTTTTTATTACTTCAAATTATGAAAAAAGTTTTCATGTCAAATGCATCTTTTTATGAAACAAACTATTAAAAAGTTTTCATTACCTATGTCAAATGCATCCTTTCATTAAACAAAGTATTAAAACGTTTTTCATTATGTCAAATGCATCCTTTTATTAAACCAACTATTGTAAAGTTTTTTTTTTTTTTTTTTTATCATTATTTCATTTTATATTAAACTATTAATATTGTTTGTTACAATTATATTACACAGATGTTATGTGTTTTTGTTTTAAACACGTTTTGTTTATCCAATAGTTGATTTTTTAATTTACTGTAACGAAGGGCATTTCTTTCTGTCATTGTATTTCTTTGATTCATAATGTTTAATTTTATGATTATTATTATTATTAGAATTATAATTAAACCATTATTTTTTTTGTTTTTATTATTTTATTTTATTCTTTATTATATATATAATTTTTTTATTTGTTATATACATTCACTTTAATTATTATTATTATTTTAGAAACATATAATTTTGATTTTTTTTTTAATATATTGCATCTAAAAAAGTTTTTTGTTTATTTTATTTATCCATTTTTTATTTTTATTTTAATTTTTTATTATTAAAAAATGAAATGAGATCACTTATTTTTATTAAGTAGTTTATTTTTGAGTCGGAGAACATAACCACTTGAAGCCTGAAGCTATGTCCATTAGTGAAATAACGGAAGTTAAATTTTTAGGATAGTGCGGATCATCAATGAAAAGTAAAAAACAAAGTTTTAGATGCATAGAAGTTTCTGAAACTATGTTTTCTTCTTCAAGCTATTTTGTATTATATATTGAAGAAGAAAATTTTTCTTCAACGTATCATTCTACTTAAGTGGATATAAGAAAAGCGAGGATCAGTGATTCTCGCTATTCTTATAACCACTTGAGTTCATTTACTGAGTTTTTCAGAAGAGTCATAAAAAACCAAGAGGAAAGTAGATTTAATTAATTTTGCATTTTTCAAAAAAATTAAAGGAACAGAAATCGAATTTGGCTAAAGTTGTTTTTATTCAAGGAAGACTGGAACATTAATGTCATTCTATAAATTGTTCTTTTTGTCCCTTTCAATAATTAACATCTTTTTTATATGGTTTGATTTAGGGTATCCCTAAATAGATTTTAACACGAAAAGAAGATCAATGCCATTGTTACAAAAATTGGTCTCAAAAACCTAGATATTTTTTATTGAAGTGGTTATGTCCGCTGCCTCTAGACACACCAATATATATATATATAATAAAGAAGTTTAAGAAGAAAAGATTTATTTTAACTTTTTTTTCATATCTAATATCCCAATCTACTAGCTTTCAAAAAATTGGTTGTCCACAGTATTCATGATAAATATTCTCAAAATCATTTATAATACAAAGTGATCTCTGTTTAGCAGGCCAATTAGTTGGTTGTGACTCATACAAATCAGTGTCATCGACCTTTCTCACGATAGAAGGTCTGTCGACCACTGTTTTGATATAAATATAAATATATATATATATATATATATATATATATATATATATATATATATATATATATATATATATATATAAATATTATTATTAAATGCTTCTTTTTCCCTGTAAATGTAACCAATAATAAATATATTTAATCAATAATTTCCTTCTTAACAATTTTTTTTTTCTCTCTCTCTCTCTCTTATTGAATAATAATAATAATGTTTCATTTCTAATGTTAATTATTTAATTTACTTCATTTATTATCTATGTATTTAATTAATATAAACACAATTTTTTTTTTTTTTACAAAAAGAAACTTCATTTGTTTGTTGGGGGAATTGGATTTTTATTATTATTAATTTTTAATAAACATTATTTACAATGTATTTTAATTGAAATAAGTTTAAAAGAAAATTTAAATAATTGTATTATTATTATTTTAAAAAAAAAAGAAATGGGGATAGTGCGGAATTATGTTGATATCGATTAAGAATCAAATAGAATTGAGGATATAATAATCTATATTTACATTTTTTTTTTCAATTTTTAAGTAGAATTTTGAGTGCTTTTGATTAATATGCATTGTGGTGAGTTAGTTCAGAGCAGCTGAATAGCAAGTGCTAACTCTTGTTTGATACCAAGATCATTTACCAATATTTGGGGGTGTTAGACGCAGAATAGTTGTGGTCTTAAAGGCAATGGTCACTTCTGCTTAGCCATGGCCATCTATAAATCAAGGTTTGAGGCTGGCGGGTTCGTTTCTGTGACTAGGTACTTTGATTTATATGGCTCACTTGATCACTCAGTATTCGCTTCTGAAGTTAGAAGTTGTTTGTCCTTTCTGTTCTACTACTAGCATCTTTCCATCTCTTGTGCTGAACTTAAATTCTTACTTACTTGCTTGATGGTGGTACAACCTATGGAGGGCTTTGCTTCACAAGACATTACTAGTCCAAGGCTCTCCGTCTTCTGACTGGAGTCCTAGAGGCATCTTCCACATCCTCCAACCATCTTTTCCTAGAGCTTCCCTTCCTTATCCTTTGGCCTGGCATATCTTGAAATATAGTCTTTGGTTTCTCCCTGGATCTGTTTTCTGTACTTATCCTAACCATTGTACACTGGTACCCTTTATTTCCTTCACTATATCAGAGTGTCCATATAACCCTCAAATTCAATGGGAAATATTCTAGAAAAAAATTGATCTTGTCTGTAAATGGGATTTACTATATAAGGAGTAGTTGCAGAAGCCACTACTATTTAAACAGCTGATAATGCGATTAACTCTGTGTCATTCATTAAATATATCTAGCTGTATAAGCTCTCTACGGGAGCAAAGCTGTTTGTTTTTTTTCAAATTTTAACTCCGAAAATAAAGATAATTATTATTAAGACTTTTCATTATTATATCTTTGAGAAATTTTTTCCTACATAAGTGAACGAATTGACTGGTCTAAATATAAAATAATTAAATAAATATAAAACTTTGTTGAGTTTTTGTTTGATTTTAATTTTTTTTTCATGTTGGTATTTTTTCTGGTAATATTTTTTATTTAAATATATTTTTATTATTGAAAAGAAAGGGTAGGGCTGGTAAATATTAAAAGAGGATAATTATTAATTAAAAAATAATAATAATAAAATAGAAATTTAATAAACTTTTTATCTGATTTTTTAAATTTATTATTATTACACTTACAAATATATTTAGAGTGGTTAAAATTATTAATATTTATTAAGAGTGAACAATGTTTTAGGGAATAGAAGTGACTTGATTCAGCTTCTGAGTATAGGCAGAGGTTTTAGTTTTAACACAAAAAGTGTGAAATAGAAGGGCAGTTAGTCATTTGCTTGAAAAGTTTAAAAAAAAGCTAAAGTTAATCTCCTTCGGTAAAATTGTGGTTGGAATTTCAGTTGAATTTATTACTGAGGGCTTGCATACTCCTTCAGTGGATCTTTTTATTTCACACTTTTTTCTCTCCTTGAGTAAGATTAAAACCTCTTTCTTTATTATCATTGTTATAAAATTTTATAATTTTTCTCTTTTAATATTTACAATTAAATTGTTTAAAAGTGATTGTAAATGTAAAGTATAAGACTGACTGTTAATGATTTTTTATTTTAATTTAATTTTTTTCTCAATAATTTAGAATAATCTTATCTTATAGGAGGTAAATAATTAAAATTATAACAGTAGCTAAGTCTAAACACCATCATATAGTGATCCAGGATTTTTTTCCCAAGAGATGAGACTTTACTGCATAATTTTAATGTTCATATACATACATTTGTTAGTTTCCTACATCTATATTTCCTGATTTTTTTGTTAAAAATTACTGTACCATACTAATTAAAAAAAAAACTCAAAACAACAATTATATTTATTTCCGCACTACCCCATTATTATTATTTGTTTATTTATACAAAAATTATTTTTGAATTAGCAAACTTTTTTTATTGGTTTATTATATTCTCTATTATTTTATTAATGATTAAAAACAAACATGTTAATAGTTTCTTTTTTTTTCTTCTAATACTTAATACATTTTTTACGATTAAATAACATATTAATATAATAAAAAATATATCTGTATCCATAAATAGTAATAATAATAGTATTTTTTAAGAAAAAAATATACAATTTTATTGATTTCTTCTTTTATAAATATTTTTTTGTTTATGATTGCTGCAATTGAATTGCTTTTTTGGAAACAAATTATTATTAGTATATATATACTGAGTGTCTCAAAAAGAAATAGCACCACTTTTTGATCTTATAGGAAATTTGATGCTGAACCAAAAATTACCTATGAACATGTGTGAAGCAGCTTTGCTTTCGAATCCTTTAGAAATATTCATAAGAATTTTTACAGTGCGCCGTATTTTAGCGTTCATTTTTGAAATTCTCAAAAAACACGTTTCTTATAATAATACACCTTGAAGCAAACCTAGATCGGGGTTTTGTTGTACAGAGCTGTAATCTGTCTCATTAAAGCTCCTCAAGGTTTACTTCAAGGTGTTTTATGACGAGAAGCGTAGTTTTGATAATTTTTTTTCTCTCAAATATGTATTTCAAAACGAAGTGCCACCCATGTTCATGATAACCTTTTGTTCAGCATCCAATTTTATTATAAGATCCTGAACTGGGGTTGTTTCCTTTGGACAAGCTGTATTTATATTATGCATTTTTTTTTTTTTTTTTTTTTTTAAGGACACTTTATTTTAGCATTTTATTAAAATTTAATATAAAATCAGATTATTATAATGTCTCTAAAATATTCAAACATTTCTGTTATTAATTTTTAAGATTAAAGAAATAATGTAATGAGATAATATATAAATTAAGATTGATTTTTTTTTCTATTAATCTTTTTAATTTATTGAATAAATTTAACTGGTATTTATGAGAAAGGGACAGATTAATTATTATCATAAATAAAAAAAGAAAAAAATACATTGGATCCTCAATAGCTCGTACCTTGATATCTGGAAATTCTTTAATGTGATTTGCTTCCCTTGCTAATTCGAGATATTGCTAATAATCTTACTCTAATTACCCGAAATTTGCATAACTTAAAGAACTAAAAACTTTTTTTCTTTGAATTTCGAGTTATTCATGTTCCAATGTTATATATAACCTTAAGTTTTAAGAGTTACAAAAAAACACCTCCGTTTAAGAAAGAGCCAGATAAGTTTAAAATAAAAAATCATAGATTGATAAAAGAAATAAATAATATTACATTATAGAATCCGTCTTTTTTTAATGAATTGTGTTATTAAAAAAAAAAAAATAATAATTTTATATATATATATATATATATATATATATATATATATATATATATATATATATATATATATATATAAATTATTTCTTACAATAAATTTATGTCTCTTTTAATTGAAATGTATTTAAAATTATTTTTAAAAAAAAATGCAAAATAGAAAAAGAAATGAAAAAATAATTAATAGAACAATAAATTAAGAAAACTAATGGAGGCACGGTTACTAAAATGATTATAATAGATGTTTGTATCGTCAAAGATAAATCAATAATTTAATTTTTTTAAAAATATTTTTACATTGTCTTATTATACATATTCATATTTATACCTATATATTATTATTTTAATTTTTTTCTTGACGGAACGAATGGATGTCCCCTGTGTAATTATTTTTTCAATATGATTAAAAAATATGTCGAAAATCATTTTAATTTTTTAAAGTATAAAAAGAAAATAAAAAATACAACAAATAAATATTGTTATCCAAAATTTTAATTTTATATATTATTTTTTTAATTTAAAAAAAGATATAACTACTTTACATTTTAATATATATATATAATATGAATATAACAAAAAAATATATTTATCTTTATCACAAAACTAATTTGTACTGTATTATATTAATTTTAAGGAGAAAATTATCAAGTTTTGTGTATAAAATATAAATATTTTTTAATTATATTTTATTATTATATACTATTTCAATAAAATAGAAAACTTTTTTTTATTATTTTGGTTTATAATATTTTTTCTGTTTATTTTATTTTTTGTTTTTACTTTAAATACACACACATTTATATATATATATATATATATATATATATATATATATATATATATATATATATATATTTCGACATGTTTTTAGTCTGTGTAAGCATTGCAAGTCTCCTTATTTCTAATGTGGAAAAAATAAATAAATTATTATTATAGTTAAGATTAAACATTTTTGTGAGTTTTTGTTTTTTAAATATTTTGTTTATTTCCCTTTTTCTTTACCTTCGTTGTGTATGTTATTCGATGATTTATCATTTGGTTTCAATGTGGGTGAACATGAAAAATCAATAATAATAATAAAAAAAAAAAAACTAATAAACAACTAATTAATAGTTTAGGACCAAATAACATTTACGATTTCAATATGGATGAACTTGTCACTGATTAAGGGAACAAAAGGCCAAGAAGATCATTACATCTCAATTTCCATGTCTTTTAATGGTGTAGAACACAAGAAGTATTGGAGTTCGAGAACATAAGTAGTGTAGTCAATTTCTTCTTATTTAGTTAATTCATGTTTCCTAACTAAGCTCTATTTAAATTAAATAGTTGTTCCTCGATTATCCGAACTAAATGGGACCAGAGGTAGGTCGGATAATCAAAAAGTTCGGATAATCGAAGTTCATTAAAAAAGAAGAAAAAATATAATTAAGTATACAATGTTATGTTAAAGGTAGCTATATTTTTAAAATAAAAAATATTTTTTACTTTAAATCAAATTATAATTATCAATAACTACGGGAGACATAAAATAGACATATAAAGAAAAAATTAATTATATACATACATACATATGTAAAACAACACATTATAATACATTTTTCTCAGTTAGGTTTAAAAAAATTGTGAATTCTTGTCTGTTTCACCCTCAACAAGGTGGCGAGTACCTCTAACCAACTCACCGGAGCAGGTTCGGATAATAGAGGGTTCGGATAATCGAGGTTCTACTGTATGTGTTGATTAAAATCAGTTTTTAAATAGAGCATTTATAAAATAACATTATAAGCGTAAATTTCTTCTAAAATAAATGTCTCGATAACTTAATAAATATTGTTGTTTAGTCTCTCAATTTGCCAGCACAAAATCAGCCAGTCTCAACATTAATTTTCATATTATTAATTTCTTTTAATACAGGCACCCTATTAATTTATTTTGGATCATGTTTATGTGTGAATTTCACAATAATAGCATAATTGTGCATATAATTAGCATTATATTGAAATTTAAGAAAGTGGGGCAAGGCCCTTGTCAGGGCAATATGGGCCCATAATTTAAGTCCATGCATGATTACTTTACAGCAATTTTTTCTTCTGACAAATGTGAGAAATGTAGCTAGAAAAATCCCTACCAGTCATTCGCTTTCATTTCTATTTGAAATTCAGCTTTATCTAAAATTAGGGCCTATTAGGACCACTTGTTCGTTCCCCAGGCCAGGGTTAAGGTGTTAGATTTCATATAGTAGTGATTCTGCATTCTTAGAGTGTGGCTCACTGATACAAATCAGAGTATCATGCCACGGGATCGAACTCACCACCTTGTGTATGATAGCTTAAGATTTTATAAAGTTTAACGTCTCTAGGTGTAGCAATTTGTTGGTTGTTAATCTCATATGGATATTAATTTTATTTCTTAATATGAGGTTAGAAATTGAAATTAGAGTGTTAATAAAAAGGGGGACAAATTACAATTATTTGCCATAAGATCTGCTCTTTGATTATATTAACCAGCGATTTGTTTAATGAAAGGTGGAGTTGTTTCCAAAAATATATAATATCGCTACGCCCTGTTAAATTATTTAATTATAAAAAAAAAAAATTAATTAAATGTATAACGTGTAGATAATCCTACATAGTATAAGAATTTTAATAGCATAGTTAATAAACCAATCCCGCTCTTATAAAAAGAAATACACAACACAAACTATAGTAAAGCACAGGTATCCAGATGGTGCATTAATAAATTATAGGGTATGTTAAACTCGCTTATAGTTATTCAAGATCAAGTTAGGTCCCCCCCCCCAAAAAAAAAATTTCTGAATACTCTACTGGGCAAGTGTCACTTGGCCAATGATGAGAAACTGGCACTTGTGACATGCGCCAGCTCTAACCTCCACCAGCGCTTCACAAGCGCCAACTCAACCCTATAGAGATATTTTGCCTGTATTTTCCATTTTACCCCCCTCCTAAATGAAAATATGACAAAAATGTACATAACAACAATTACTGTACTCTTAAAGAGTTTTTCAACAACATGCATCATGAAGGGGTTTCATTTACTTTGACATTATTTGTACCCTGTAGCCCTGTGCACCAAAATTTAAATTTCTAAATATCATGTAGCCAGTGACCTTACTCTTGCTTCGAAGGTCAAGTGTGCAAATTTACATCGATATCAGAATAAAACTGAAAGATTCTTATAAAGGACCCACACACCCAAAGACACTCTTCTTTGTATAATATAAAGGTATGTAGATGTATATTGAGATATTTTTCCTGTATCATCATGGTTAATCATATTTAATCATCATCATTAATTATATTTAATCATCTTCATTAATGATTCAATCTTATTTGCAATTGATTAAATGAAAGCTCTCACGTTGTTATTCATTAATACAGTTGTTTGTTTGTGTCAACATGAATAGACCTCCTAATTTAACTATGGAGGAAGCGATTAAAGCCCTAGTGTTGGGTTAAGTAGGGCTTTTCTCAAAAGTCGACTAGGAGTGCATCTCACTACAATCGGCTGAGCTTTTCGGCAGTTCCAGGAGTGTGGATATGATTGACAGAGGTGAAATAGTTCCGCCCGAGATGAAAACAATAGAAAAAAGATCCTAATTGAACGACTTTTGTGTAAGCATAAAAATATAAAAGTGGTGTGTTAATTTTGACGGGGAGTTTATAATATTCAATAACTGATCAATAAATTAATTTATCGTGGCTAAATCGGATTTTACGTGCCATCGAAATTTCTTCGAGTTGGACATCTACCTGGTTTATATGCAGGAGGGTTGTTTTTCTTCAGGAAATGAGCGGAGAACCGCGAAGAGGCTATTGAAAATTCAAGGGTACACAAGATTAAGGTTTTTAATTTAATATGCGGGATTTTATCACCTAACCTCAAAGTGGTGGCACGTACAATCCGAGTTTACCAAGATATATAATAAAAACTTTGTTTTTATGGCCTAGTATTATTTTAACTCACCTATTTAGAGAATTAACTTGGCTAATATTATTTATCCAAGTACTGCTTTTTCAAAAATCCGTTTTGTGATGGCTCTTTTAATTTTATTATAAACTTGGGTAAAATCGGATTGTACGTGCCCCCCACTTTGAGGTTAGGTGATAAAATCCCGTATATTATATTAAAAACCTTAATTTTGTGTACCCTTTTCTGTACTCCAACATATTTTTAGACAAAGGGATATAAACTCTCCTATGAACAAATCATACATATATAATTTCCCTAAAATCAAATTGGAAAAAGTATGAAAAATTTCTGGGGCACGTACAATCCGATTTAGCCTAAACTTGTTAGCTTCTAGCTTCTTTACTTAACAATTTTACTACTTCTACTCTTTTTTACTCAAAACTATAATAGAAAGATAAAAAGCCCCTTTAAAATCAAAATGGCCAATCTTCGTTTAGTAATAAAATACAATTCTACCAGACACATTTATTCCATCAAACTCCAACCGAAATTGCACAACCTGTTTAAATATAAAAAAATCCATTAAAAAAAAATAAAAAAATATTAAATCAGCTGATATCACAAATGTCAAATGACCGAGACCGATAATGTGTTGTTGTCTTGTATAAAGCGGCTTCGGGAAAAAGATATTAATAATATTTTCCTTGTTTTTTGTTCACCTAACACTAATTATCGTGATATTTATCTAGAAAATATGTTATCGAGTTTCGCAAACCAAACGTTACGTTAGGAACATTAGAAGAAAAATTGATAAAATCATGTCCATGTTGTTAAAATCGAAAAGAAAAATGCACGATAAAAACATATATATTTATATATGGACCAATAATTATAATAACTTGTGAATTATTTGCTAGTTTTTGCGGTTATATTACAATCAAATTAATATTCAATAGGTATTTGTTTTATTATTTTTAAATAATAATATAATTAATACAATTAATAAAAATTCAGCTTTTTTCTTCATTAAAAATTCGATGAATTTTTAAAGTGAAATTCAAACTGTTTTACATTCATATTGTATTTTTTAATTTACCTTTTACGACAAAAATTTAATGAGTTATAATCGTATGTTATCTTTGAAATATTGTGTAACTTATTATATTCAAATCAAAGGGAAAACAATATAAAATTGTAGTTTCTTTCTTTCTCGAATTTATTTTTATTGATTTAGAATTTAGATAATAGAACGAAAACATTATTTCTATTTGAAATTCATTACATTAATAATGAATTGTTCCTTGAAATTATCTTTTATTTAATTTTTATGCGATTTTACTCATTTTTGACACGTATAATTTTTTTTTTAAAAATGATCGTGTGTCAAGTTTAAGTAGAAACGTGTTTTTTTCATTAGCTGTATTTGTTTTTTCTTGGGACTTTTCTTTTAATTCTCTACTTAAACAAAGATTTTTTTTCTTAAATTTAACTTTGATTATATCTCATTATTATTTTTAACTAATTGTTCCTTTCTTTATTTATAGATTTATTTGCATGTTTGAAATAATAGAAAGATAAATTATTTTTGAAATTGAATAAGATTTTAAAAGAAATATATTTGTTTTACTTATTTCTGTGATAATTAAGTTTATAAAGTAAATTCGAAATCTTAATATTTAGTGTTTATATTATAAAAAGGGCATTTTTGTGTATCATTTTATTAAAAAATAACTTTTTGTGCTTCATATGTGATATATAATTTATTTGAAATAATTCAAATCTAATAATTCAAATAAAATAATTCTATATAATTCAAAATTTGCTATGGAAGTATTGACTGATATGAATATGCCGCTATTAAAAGATGCGACGGAATCCCCTGATTCAACTAAGAAAAATAAAAAACCAGTGTTGACCAAAGGCTCTGAGCATAGTCGTGCCGGATTGTGGAATTGTCGGGCTATGTTTTTCCTGTTATTATGGTACTTTTTCAGCGGATGTACTCTGTTTTTGAACAAGTACATATTGTCTTATATGAAAGGAGATCCAACTATATTAGGTAATTATGATTTTTTTTTTTTTAAATATTTATTTAAAATGGTAATACAGTGGAACCTCGATAATTTGGACTAATTGGGACCTGACACTGTCCGAATTACCGATTTGTCCGAATTTTCGAATATGCTGTAAAACAACTTTTTCGCAGACGAGAGGACCTGATAAAGGGGCCCCTAACCTTCTTCTTTGGGTAAACCATATGTGCATCGCATCTTCTAAAGCCGTATCATTCGCCGTTCGTAATGTTTTTGGTTTTTTGACCTCTCTTCAGAATCTAGTTTTGTCGCGTATTGCAGTGCACACCATACTTTTTTGCAAGAGACGTCCCACTTTCACCTGTCAGAATTTTTTTTATAGAATTTCTATTTATTAAATTTTTCAGTAGGCAGTCTGGATTTTCGAGGCTCCGGATTTTAGAGGTCCGAATTATTGAGGTTCTACTGTACATAAGTTTCTTCAAAACAATATGGATGTCAGATAGCAAAACATGAGTTCCTGAAGTAGGCCTGGATTTACCTATGGGCAGAATTGGGATTCAGGGGTCTCGGTAGCTCAGATGGAGAGGCAATAAAGTTAAGCAGCATTGGGCATACTCACCATTTGGATGGGTGACCACAGATCTGGGTTCAATTCCTGGGCCCCCTTGCTTAGCGTTTGAACATCATGGCCATATAAATGGGTAGCTGCTTACATTAAGTGGCAACTAATTGGTTGTTAATGCCAATTATAAGGTTTATCCAGCTGATGTAGCAACACATGAACACCATGTAATCTATTACATATATTGTATATGGTTTTATAAGCCCTTTGGCAGGCCTAGACTGCCAAAGGGCTTATACCATAGAGCTGCACGACAGGCTGTTGCACCACAGAGTTAGTTAGTTTGGTGTGGGGGTGAAAAGTAAAAATTAAAAGGGAGCAACTATAAGAATGCTTCACCCAAATTAATAGTTTAATAGGTATTTATTCTGCAAGGTTCCTGAAATCGGGGCCTGTCCTTTACTTTATGATGCTTACTTACTGATTTTATGATGTCAAATAGCAAAACATGATATACAAGTTATTAAATATAATACGATGTCAGTTCAAAATGATAAGTTCTTAAACACAATATGATATCAGATAGCTAAAGAATGACAAGTCCTTGAACACATTATTATATCAGAAAACAAAAAGTTCCAAATCACAATATGATGTCAAATAGCAAAACACGATAAGTAACTAAACTCAATATGGTATTAAATCAGGTAGCTAAAGTAATATAAGTTCTTGAACACATTATGATGTCAGATAACAAAATATATGTTCTTAACACAATATGATTTAAAATAGCAAAACATGATAACGACTTAAACACGATACGTTTTCAGATAGCAAAACATGATAAGTTCTTAACACATGTTGTCAAATGGCACAACATGATAAGTTCTTCATTATGATATTAAATAGCGAAACATGATAAAGTTCTTAAACGCTTATTGTGATGGGTTCTTAATGCTCTATTGTTAAAGTTAAGGGTTGATTGTAACCTTTTATGTGTTTTGATGGCAGTAAGTGCCTTGTTATTGAATCTTCTTGGGTTGATAGGGTTTCTTTGTACTTATATTGTCTTTGTTATTCTGGTTTAAGGGGGTAAGCGTTTAAGAACTTATTATGTTTTGCTATTTGATATCATATTGTGTTTAAGGCACTATTTATCTGGTTACCCACCCCAAATTACTTCAATGTGTAAATATACCCTTGTCTTAATAGTTAATTTGACTAAGACTAAATCATATTATAACCTTTACATATAGAAGTGTGATGTTTCTTTGACCCAAGAATCTTTGTTCTTTGATATCCCTTTGTCTTATTAGGTATTTTGACAAGGGAATTTCATATACCTTAAAATCTCGGATATAATACTCACAATTTTTACCTCCTTTTTTCTTCTAAAATAGGGGTGCGTATTATAGCGAAGGAAAACAATTACCTACTGATTTTAGAAACTTGGCTTTTTGATATTTTAGGTAGGTTAATTGAAAAATAACCATAATAAGTCTATTAGTAACACTATATGCCTACAAAGAAAATATGAACATAAATGTTTCTTCCATAACAAAAGAAATGGCTGTTCACACCTGATTTGATCTTATTATTTCTAACTAATTATCTTTTTTTTAACTAATCAAATTCATTTTTTTTTTTTTTTACTAATCTAATGAAGCCGCTAAAATAATTATTTTGGTGTTTATTTTATTTACGTTGAATTATAAAATCTTTATAATTTTAAAATTCAACTAATTTTATTGTAAATTAATCAGATTCAAGACAAGTTTTTTTTTTATTCTTAAATTCACTAAAAACTTAAATTATAAAATACTATGGCCTGATTACTGAGAACTAATTTTATTTTAATTTTACCCTCAAAGGCTCCCCACCACTTTTTTTACGAATTATTGTAATCACATGCATTACTACATTCCTTTTAAAGATATGAATATTTTGAAGGAGGATTGGTTTTTAAATTTTTATTAGCATATTAGGTTGGTACCTATGCTAGTTGCAAAATTAGTTACTGCTACTATTTCCAGTTTTTGCTCTAGTTAATGCTCATCAATTCTGTGTTTTAGGTAATAATTGTTATTATTAATTTGTTTTTGTGTTTCTGCCTGCTCTTGTGTTTAGAACTGGGGGCCCCCCTCGTCATTGATTTGGGGCCCCCCTGGCGGTGGAGACTTCCTGCAATGCGGGCCCATAGTTACGCCACTGGTTACAGTGCCGCTAAAAAACTTATGAATACCTACTAAATCTAAATAAAATTCTATTTTTTTTCTCTCTTAAAAACATCTAAATTAGACTAAAAATAAGAATTAGAATCTTGTGTACAATTGCACTCAAGCAAAAAATTGTCCTTGAATTTCATTTGGGTATTCTAAGCGAAATTTCAGCCTTAAATTTAGCCTGCATACTATATGCTAGTGCATATTTTATGCCAGATTATACATTCAATTTCAAACAAATATAGGTTGGGTAACCAAGTAAATGTTTGCCACATGGTACCTTATTTACTTGGTTATACACCCCAAAAAAAAAAATCGTAAATGAGTACTGTATTTAAGACATCATGTTTTGCAATCTGACATCACATCATGTTTAGGAACTCATCATGTTTTACTATTTGAAATCATGTTGTGTTTTGTTCCTTACATGTATTAAAGTATAATATTTTACTATTTGACATAATGTTCTGTTTAGGAATTTATGCTTTGCTCTGACATTATAATGTGTTTATGAACTTTATCATTCTTCAGCTCTCTAATGTCATATTTATATATTTTGCTATCTAAGTTTCTATAATTACCTTTCAAAGTTAAAAAGGTAATTAAAAAAAATGGATGTCAAAGTGTTATTTTAATTTTCTGATATTTGATCAAGTCTAATTATGAAAGGCAGTTGTCTCAACTCAGAGATAAGGGATATATAAATATTCGTCTCCCCTCTTCAACAAGCTTTGACCAGGTTAGAGTGGGAGAAATACAGTGGCGCGCCCCAGGAAACAGAAAAAAAGAAACTAATTCCTGAAAAAGTCCGGGAATTTCAAATAAAAAATATTAAGCTATATTATTTCCTCCTTCGATGGCAACGTACAATTCACTTTAGCCGATATCCCTTTGTCTAAACAGTACATTCTGAGGTCTGCCCAATTTACTAACCTATTCTCCTAGGTGGCTTGATAACTGCAGTTTTACCTCCTCTCATTATAAAAATTAGAATAAGAGCTAAATACAGCACAAATGTAAATTTAAAGAATATATTATGTGTATAAATAATGCAACTATGTAACAGTATAATAATATTTGTTTCAAACGTATCAATCCTAAAAGCAGGCACATGGATAAAAAAACGTTATTTTGTAACCCGCTGTCCTAGGGACAGAATCAAGCCTTGAACAAAGTTGGAAGCAATGTCTGTAATTAAGTAATGTTTTGTTATCTCAAAAAAACTCGGCTGTATAACTGAACTTGACATCAGCTACCCAAAACAGGGTTAATCATAATATTACAATTAATGTGTTCAACCAATTTCTGAAATAGTACATTTGTATCATTTATACCTTTGAAAGATTGCATGTGTGGGATTTAAACATTTGAGAGATAACATCCCTTTTGCAAAAACTGTACTTTCGAGCAAGGCATTAACTGAACTTCAGATTTACAAAAAATTATATAACTACAAAAAAAAAAACCACCTTGTTTTATCCTGAGGTCAGCGAAAGCTTTTCTCCAAAGGTTATTTACTTGAGCAGCCAAATACATCATAGAGAAGACATTTTTAAAGAAGTAGAAAACCAAAACTTTATGCTAAGAGCGCAAGAAGACGGAAGCAACCAAAGAAACGAGACACAAGTCGGAGTCGGTTAAAAGAAAATGGCGATTACAAGTTTTCGTTTGTAGTTTGTTTATCCTATAGTTCCACTTTTAGCTGTTGCTGGGAGCGCAGTACCATCAGGCCAACTTGGGCAAACCCCCACCCTAGGGAGTTGGACAGGGCTGTCTCAACTTATGTAATTTGCAGATTGGTTGTTTTGCCTTAGAACTGACAACATAACATTAATACTTATTGATTTATGTATTTTATTATAATGTGATAATTTTGTTTGTTCAGGTACGACTCAGATGTTGATGACAGGTATATGTGGATTTATCCAGTTGTATTTCCCCTGCGGAATGTACAAACCTACTCATAGACTAAACAGACCTCCCGGTTTCTACAGGCATATGCTTCTTGTTGGATGTACAAGGTATACAAACACATTATTTTTTTGTAAGCTTAACCTTCGGGCGGGCGCGTTGTATTGGTTAGCAGCAGCAGGCGTGCGGCGGCATTTACACCGCTTTTGTTTCCTTCCATATTTGATGCTTGTAGGTCCTTGTTTTTGTGGAAATTAGTTTTGTCAATAGGTAGTAATAATCAAACATTCATTTCGAATTAAAAAAGTTTTATTGAACACATTTTTTATAAAAACAAATTACACTTATACACATAGCTCAACATTTCTTCAGAATTGTCATAAAAAAATAAAAACTGAGCCTGAACACTTTCTCTGCTATCCTGGTATTGTATTAAATATGTATATGTAATTAGAAAAAGTAACTCTTTGAAAATAATCAAATTCAATGGTTTTATTAAACCTAGGAAATAGTAATTGGAGAATACCTAAAAGACCTGATAAGCTGAAATACTGTAAAATCTCAGGGGGCGTGTTTTTCCGAAATGGCGGCCCGAAGGTTAATAAGGGAAAACATCACCTAGAGTGCGTTATTTTTATTTTTTTGGAAATTTAGCTAATAACGCCAACCTGGTTGTGATAGATAGGAGCTTTAACAAATTGCTACAGCAGTAATATCTCTAAAATATATAATTTTTCAATCCTCTCTCATTTATCTAGCAAAAATACCGACATTTTCTCTGATATAGACATTTTTTCATTCCTCATTGAGTTTATGTATTGTGTATACAGCAGGAACCACTAGAATCCTTTTTTTCTTGATATTTAGCTAGTGAATCCAATCTTTAGCTATTTGAATGATATATTTATCAAATTGCTATGGATGAAGGGGCAAAATTAAATCATTCCCAATGAAGAAATAAGCTCTCTATAAAAATAGAACATCTCCTAGGAAACCACCTCAATCCGCACCCAAAACTTGTATGAGACAATGGCTTCATAAGAATTTTGGATAGAGAACTTAAGTAAACGTATAAGATGATAAGTTTACAGATTTATTAATTAAATCAGATTTTATTAATTAAATAAAAGTTAAATAAATATTACTTGAATTCAGTTGAAAATTGCTTTATACATATTATATAACCATAAAAATTAATTTTTCTTGTCAGCCAGCTTGAAATGACTAAAGGAGGGGTTGAAATATAGCAAAATTAAGCCTTTATAAGACTCCCAGATTTCTGAGTGAACTAAAAAAATACAAATATTTTTGAAGAAGTTTGACTGTATTTAGTTGCCTTTTTCTTCTTGAGACTCCCAGGTTTTAGAGTGGGGTAATAAATAAGAAATTGTGTCCTGTCTGGAATTAGAGTTTTGATGGAGGTAATCTTAATGGATTCAAACAAATTGTTTCTAGACATAAAATAATTCTTATTTATCATTCAAGAAATAGTTTTTTTCATATTTGCTCTCAAAAATTATGTTTATTCTAATTATACATTTATTTTCTACAGGTTTACTACAGTGATTCTAGGTTTAATTTCTCTGACTTATGTGGCAGTTAGTTTCACAGAAACTATTAAAAGTTCTGCTCCAATTTTCACCGTACTTATTTCTCGAATGTTATTGGGTAAATATTATTATTATTATTAAATATTTAATATCAATTAAGTAATTATTTTATAAATAAATTTTATTTTTTCCTCCAAAAATGTATTTTATATTATAACTATGTTTCACAGAGAACTACATTTTATAATTTAACTATATTTTATAACTGTGTTATTATAACTGTGATAATAATTTTCATGTTTTGTTTACATATTGTTTCATGAAATTTTTATTGTAACATTAGTTTTGATTTCAGTACAATTTTTTTGTTTAACAAAATCTCGAAAATACTAGATTTTTTCCAAGAAAAGCAACTTACATGATTAAATTCACATTTTTAATGGATTACAAAATTAATTATCAAAAGTTTTTGCCAATTTTTTTTTCCGTGTTTTTTTATTTTTAGTTTTTAAGTGGCATCCTTAAATAGGATAGCTCTAATATATATATTAGAGCTAAAATAAATTAACACTTTACACCACCTCAGAGTGCATACAAGCAAAATGCATGTATGTAAATGATTTATAGTAAAAACTTAGATTTTATGGGCTAGTATTATTTAATATTTAAATGAGCTAATTAGATATTTTATTTGTTATAATTAGGAGAGCATACTGGACTGTACGTGAATTTAAGCTTAGTGCCTGTCATGGGTGGACTTGCTCTCTGTTCCATCAATGAACTCAGTTTTAACTTGAGTGGTTTTATAGCTGCCATGGCTACCAATTTGACAGAATGGTAAGAAATCAATTTATTGTATTTTTTTTTTTTTTTTAATTAATTTTAAAAATGTACATCTAGTGCCTACCAAAAGTGTTCACCTTAGGCAGATGATGTTATTGAAATCAGAAAATTTAAAATATTAAATTCAATGAAATTTTATTTTATAACTGTTTAAAATGTACATGAAGTGATCAACCAACAGTGTCACCTTATACAGGTGTTTACTTACTCAAATAAGCATATTAAAAATATAAAAATCAATAAAATAAAAAGTTGATAGAAAAACTTTAATATACAAAAAATTATTCTTCAATAATGTTATTTAAAATCAACTGAGCATTAATAAATCTTCATTACACCGAAGCTTCTCTAATACAGATATGTTTTAAGAGTTTATGTACTTCTCTAAATTGTAAACATTTCTCTAATGGGGATATGATATCATTCTGATTATTTACTGTTAATACAGCAAACATTCTTCTGAATAGCAGAAATTTATCTAAAACTTACATTTTTCCTTCCCTTTGAGTTTATGTATTGTTTATATACCAAACATTCTTTTTAATAGTGGAAATTCTCAGTAACTAATGTGGACCCCTTAATTTAAATAACTCTTTTTTGAAACGTAATCCCTTATAGAAAACAGCGGGCCTACAGCAGGAGAAATGTTCATAGTACATTTTGATACTCTAAAATTTGCTTTCCCTAAACAAGTTGGTTAAAAAACAAAAAAAAAAAATAAAAAATAAAAATAAACTGATAACATACATACTATAAACTAATTGTGATAAATACGAACTAACATATTTTTGTTTCCTCAGTATAACTATATACAACATGGCTTAAACTTAAGAGGAATGAACAAATATCTGTGTTAAAGAAATGTCTGATTTATGATTTTTTGTTTTTGCATAACTAACATATAAACTCAAAGGGAATGAAGAATTGTCTTTCTTAGAGAATTGTCTGTTATGTAAAAGTGTTTTTCTATAGAAGCTCTACATAAAATCAAAGGGAATTAAAAAATCTCCATTTTAGAAGAATTTATGCTATTTAGAAGTAATTATGACGTGAGGTTAATAAAAAGTAACAACGATATTGTCACCACAATGTTATATAATTAAACATATGTGTAGCATATGCTATTTTTTCCGTGGTAGCAGACAATGAAAAAATATTAAATATTAATCAATAATCAATGTAATAATAACAAATATTAGTTCATACTTAAGATTTAAAAAAAAGAACCCTTAAAAAGAGGTTACACTATAAGAAAAGATAAATAAAACGCATTGACATCTAGCGGATTTTAATCGTACTAATAAGCATTTCTACAAAGATTGCAGCGCTAAAAACGGAAGTTTTGATAACTACTAGCTGTAAAGAAAAAAAAAATTCTGTTCTAGGACGTAGTAGTACATTGCGCGTCGAGTGCGGAAAGTAGCATTTTGCATGCGAGGGTGGAGTTTGTACCCGAGCGACAGCAAGGGTAGTAAAACCACACGAGCAATGCAAAATGCCGTTTTTGCACGAGTTGCGTACCGTACTTTATCTACGATTGTTAGATTTAAATAATAAATACAGAAAAAAATAAACTTGCTGTATGTATGTTCGTATCTCTCTGTATTTGTGCTTGTTATTGTATTTTTTGCCGAATTAATTATTTCTGGAGGAGTATTATTCTCCACATTTTCGTCAAAGTCACTTCTCACTCATTGTTTTTCACTAAAAACTCGATATAAACAGTTACTTTAATAAAAGAACAGCAAATTAGTTTTGTTAAATGTAAGCAAACTCGCTAATCGTGCGTAAAGCTGAAGAATTCCTCTTCTTTACCGTGCTAGCGTGGTAAAGAAAAGGAATTCTTCAGAACTATGAGACGCGCATGCGCAATGAATACAAGTACGTAAAGAATCAGTTTCTACGCGTCTAAACAGAGATACAATGTTTATATTTCATATCAATCGTAGATAAAAAAAATTTTCTTTACAGCTAGGAGTAATGAAAAGATTTTTTAAGTCCACGAAATGAAAAAATAGATTTTAGCTATGTTTTTTAGGTTCTAAAGTTACTATTTCACAGCCTACCACGGAAAATAATATTTTTCAATTGCTTAAAGCTAAACATTAATATCCTTAATTTATTAATATTGTTATATTAATATAAATGTATATTATTATTAATATTGTTGTGTTACTTTTTACTAACCTCTCTAGTCATAATTATGAAATGGTACTACAAAATATCAGTCAAAACAACCGTCATCTTTGGAAGTAGTCTTTTAAGAGAAAGTGTCATTCTATACTCATGTATTATTATGATAATTATAATTCAAAATATTTTAATTATTGATATTATTATTTATTTTTTGTTTTAGTCTTCAGAATGTTTATTCTAAAATGTTGATCAGTGGAGAAAAATTTAATTATACGTAAGTAAAAATATATTTATAATTTAGTTTTTTTTTTTCTTTTAACAAAACTTTATAGGGAAACAGCCCAGAAAAGAGGCCAAGGAATACTAGAATGATACTTGTTTTGAAACAAATATTGTATTGAATAATGACGAAGTCACCTCATTGAAGTATGTTTTTTTTTACTAGAGGTTTCCTGGATTGAGGAATTGTCGGAAGATGTTTTTTTTTTTCTATTCTGTAACTCAATTTGATACTGTAGATAGATTTGGCAATGTTGTCCTGGCAGATGTATGCAATTCTGACCTCTTGTTTGATTATTATGTCTAAGAATCACCCTAGTAGATAAAATCAAAATCAATTCTGAATAGGCAGTAATTACAGCATTATTTATACCAAGGTGTTCATCTCAGCAGGTACCGAGAGCAAAACATATTGCTAGGGTCTTAGAAAACTAATCAATGTACAGCTAGTATTGAGTTTTAGTTTCTGAGTGATTAATGTATATACTGTACTGTATGTCCACGGATGGAGTTGCCTATACATGTAAATTCCAAAAAAAAATCAGTTTTTGAAGAAAAGTCACTTCATAAAATCTCCAACTTTTTCTTAAATGAAGATTTATTACTTTTTGTTCAAAATGTACCCTGTACCCAGAAAGTACAATTTCTTAAAATCGTACAAGAGGAGACCGGTCCAAATTTCAACTATTCAAGAAAAAAGTATTTTTTACCATTTCTTTTAGATACTATTCCAAATTTCTTTTTCGCATAAAAATGTCAAAAAATCAAATTTCACCCCCCCCCCTGCCATTTATAAATAGCCAAATTTGTCTGATTCTAATTCATGAGTGGTATTGCTTTTTATGTAAAAACTATATGAAAGCATTTATAAAAAAAATCATCATTTTCAAACATGAATTTATTTTCCCTTTAATAGCTATCATGATCATTCTTTGATGATCACGTATCATGAGGTGTGCATCACGACATAAAGAAATAAATTTTAGCTCTAAGTTTGAGGGGATGCAGCCCCCTAAAAACAATTAAAAAAAAATCAACAATACAGTTGAGTCTCTCTAATTTGACACATATGGGGCCGTGCCATGTCGGATTACAGAGAATTGTCGGAATACTGGATGTTTGATAATAAACAATTATTAAATTATTAAAACAGAAACAGGACACAATAAAACTAGCTTTTATTAACACATGACACATGTAGATGCATAACGAACCAACAACCACTAATGGTTTGTTTTTGTTTACACTAGTGTCCCTATGTTTCCCAGTTTCCCCCTCTTAGTTATCTTATCTTACACTTGTCAAGAGGGTAGGGGGCCTCATCCTCAGTGATGGATTACTGGATGTGCAGGACTGGCGGAGTGTCAGACTACAGAGACTCAACTGTAGTTCTGATGATTTTTATTTTGTAGTCCATTTTAATAAGAATTAAACCATATCAAGTATTTCCAGAAAAATGCTTGTTTTAGAGATATTTATTTAGCTGAAAAACTAAAAAGAATTCAATCACCTGTGAAGCACTTTTTAAATAAATCTTCTTCAAGTATAATGAACGATCCTCTTTTCTCTACTACCTGAACTAAAGAAAATAGAACTTCTATGAATAAGTACATAAACAATTATTTATTTGTATGCATTTATTTATTAACATGTCACACAAATACAATCTCGCTTTGTTTACTACTTATACTTACCCATACATTCTTTCGCCTTCTTACCTTTTTTGGCCCAAAAGTTGTTAGTTTTATCAAGGTTTTCAGATTTTGGGAATGTTTGGGGATTACTGTATGTTTAATAATAAATTAATAAAATTAGATATTATGGAATTTAAATTCAGTATCACTATGCACATGAGAATGTTTGGTTTGAGTTTGACAGACCAATTTAAAAAAAATCGGTAATTTATTCAAGTAATTGATAAAAGTAGATGGAAGATAATTTTTATTCTTATCTCCACACCGGCACTGCCGCGGCTTGATTACAAAATACTGAATTCAAAGGCGCCGGCCCGCCTTCTATGAATTGTTAATATGCCTTTAAGGTAGACCGAGAGGGCTGAGAGTTGATGGTAACCACCTGTACTTTCCTAACTCCCTGTCGCACGTATAAATCTTTTCGACTCTCTTCAGCCCTATGACATATGGTGGAGGGAGGCCCAACAGCTGGGAGACTGGATTACACACCTCCTATAGCTTTTTAACTCGCTGTTATACTTTTCTGAGTTTTTAAGCTAAAAGTAACGCAACGTTTTTGACTTATGTTCCATAGCCTAAACATAATAATGTCAAAAAAATAAATAATCAATTTTGTTTGCATCTAAACACCAAATATGCCATGTTCAAGATACTAATTAACAAAAAATTACAAATAAATTATCACTTTACTTACTTACTTATCAGTATCCTCTTCTACCTTAGGGTGTTAAGGAAAAATTAATAGATTTCCACCCTTCTCCTCTGTCCATTGATTGCAAGTCTCAGTCAAGGAATACTTTAATGATCCTTTTTATGAACCTTCTAAGGCAGGTGTTTTGCACCTCTAATGCAGCAACACTTTGTTGCTGCCAGGGATATTAACTTAAAAAAACTTTATACTTAAAATCTATCTCTTTTTAACAACGTGTTTTTTATTTGTTTGTTTTCAGGCCAGCGGAGTTGCAGTTTTATACCTCTCTGGCTAGTGTAGTTTTAGAAGTCCCTCTATCTCTAGTATACATTGACATGAGCCAAGTTTCAGATTCCTTCACTCTTCGTCATGTAACTGCATTTGCACTCAACGGTATCTTCTTCCACTTCCAAAGCATCACTGCCTACGTACTCATGGATTACATCTCGCCTGTAACACACAGGTAAACTAAACTATATTTAATTTATTTATTTACTAAGCTATATTTAATTTTATTTATTAGCCTTCATTATTATGGAGACTGCGCACCTTGCGGGGTAAATAAAAATATTAAGGAAAACATCACACTGATCATTTTTTGCTTCCAAGCTTACCAAAGGTAATGGAAGCTATGTGATCATTCTGAAGAACAAAACTATTTTGTCTCCGATTTAAAAAATTCCAAGACAGAAATCCAATCAGACATCAAGGAACATTTTTGGTTCCGTGTCTTTCTGTCGGTCTGTCTCTCAAAGTATGAGAACCAACATATCTTAAAAACTAAACGTCCGATTTTAATGACATTTGTATGGTAGGTCATAATTAGCTCATTGTTGGTCCCATATAAGTTTTAAGTTTCAACCTTCTGTGCTCATTTGTTTCTCTTCCTCATGCGCACAAACATACATTTATTTACACCTGTAGCTTCAAAAGTACTTATCTGATTTGTATGAAAACACCATAACTTTTATAGGTTATCGAAAGTAACCTGCAGATAGCCCCCCAGATTAATTTGAACAGTCTGTGCTCTTTAACTTTTGCTAAATTGATACTTTAATTCATGCAAAAAATCAAAACAATTTTGACTGATTAAAAAAACGGTGGAAACAATCAAACAAATTAGACAATAATGGCTTGTAAATGCATTAAATTAATCAAGTACGTGATAGGATGCAAGGAAGTTATGTGCCACACTAATTGGCAGTCTATCTAATAAATTTGTAAGGACATTTTTTGTAGGCAATTGTATAATATTTAATTATGTATAGAATGACCTATTTGGTAAACCTAATCTTTTTCGATAAGATATTTAGGAAAAACCGAAAAATGGGATTATTTTCCAAGATGGCGGCCATAGTTCCCCTCAGAACTTTCAGGACTTTTGATGTTTATTTTCAAGCATTAATAACACAAGTACGCTGAATATCAAAACTTTGTGATTGTTTTGTTTTGTTGACTGGGCTAGCTTCCTTTATTATTATAACAATGAATTATACAAAACATAGGATTATGAATTTGTTTCTTTATTTGTATAAATAACAATATAATACTTAAAACAGGATTGTGGATTTGATTTGTTATTGGTATAACAGTGAAATATATAATACACATGGTAATAGATTTGTTTTCCTTATAGGAATTGCAATGATATGTACACAAAACACAGGATAATGGATTTATCTCCTCATTATTATAACTATGAAATGTGTAAAACACAGTAGTAATGATTTCTGTATTTATTCCAGTGTTGCCAATACTGCTAAGAGAGCGTTTTTAATTTGGCTATCAGTGTTGATGTTTGGTAATCCGGTGACAGCTTTAAGTGCTTTGGGAACTTGCACAGTTATTGTAGGAGTACTTCTGTATAACAAAGCGCAGCAATTCGATTTAAGCCGACATATATCTTCCATCGCTGTGAGTATTTCAATATTACACTTTTCAAAAACACTCATAAAAAAAAAAAAATCTTAAAAATAAAATCGGCAAATGGGCCTTCTCTTTTAATAGGCTCGATGTTTTGAGAAAAAAGTAATTATTTTGAATGACATTTTTTTAAACACTTTTTACTTATTTTGTTAATGTTCCAAACAGTATTACGCTAGTTCCAAACCTTTCAGATATATATATATTTTTTTATTAATGTTTTTAGTACATTATCACCAGAATCAATTCCCAGACATTTTGAATTTTAAAGTCAATTTCTGACTGCCTAATTACTATTGAAAGACTGTAGACCTCTGCTCATATTATGGTGTAATAGTACTGCTAAAAGCATAGGAAACTAAATGTCTTAAAAATATAGGTAATGTAGACATTGAATAAAAACACCCACCATGTTTATGTCTAACTTGAGTCAGTCACAAACTATGTGTCCACTACCTGCTGGAGTGCAATGATTCTCACAAGTGCCTTTACGGTGTGGGATGGGAACCTTTCCACACTTTTCTTAATGTTTTTAACTTTTCTAAAACCCTGGGAAAACCTGGAGACAGCTCTTTATATGGATTTTTATCTGCTAATCACATATTATTATATACAATACCCTATAGTTCACAGTTGTGTTGTCACATTTTTTGAAAAATAAGGGTTAAGTGATAATCTGACCCCTTATGAACTATATTATCAAATGCAATGATATGGTGGTAGAATAGCTCTTTGGATGGTTCATATTAATGCCAAATGAAGTAAATTAAGTTATTTTTCGAGCGCTGATTTTTTTTGTGCCACCAGAATATTATCACTTAACACATTTGCGAATTACGGTTCGAATATTCAATGCATTTTAAACATCTTTTAACCAAAACCTTTAAAATCTCTTTCAGAGACTTATCAAGTGGTGAGAATGACTTTTTTAATACTGTAAAGAATTATCATTCATCTTTGATTTTTTTATATTTTAACATAGAATAACTAATACTAAGTTTTATTTTAGCTAATAATTCTCTTTAGTAATTAGGTTTTAATTAGCTAATTAATAAAATTTTAAATTCTGTTTCAGAAATCAAGTGATATACCTCTGTCTGTTAAAGTGAGAACAATTTGACTGCAATCATTTTTTCCACACCGAAATTAAAAAAAAAAAAAATTATAATTTTTAAGCTAATTAATAAAAATTACACTTTATTATATTTCTTGATACTTTTTTTAAAAAAAAAATATTATTATATATACAAATTTATATATTTATAGTATACCTGTTTTGTTTAAGCATGCTAGATAATGTAGAAAAATCCTACTAATATTTGGTATTATATGTGTAGTTTAAAAATGATAATAATGAATTCTCTTGTGTACCTCTGTGTATATGCAGCTAAGAGGTACCACTAAAAATGTATAGCATAAAATAACAGTATTGTTAATAGTGCCGGATTACTGAATAGGCATAGTAGGCATTTGTCTATGGGCCCAGGGGACACCTGTCAGCCCCGTGTTGGCCCAATGGGCCCACAACGTTGAAGTAGCTCTTTTTTATTTATTTTTTTTTTTTTCATATTCATACATACTATATATATATACAGGGCTCGATTTGAGGCGGAACGCGGCGGAACGGCGTTCCGGGACCTCTCTCTCTGATAAATGAAAAATAAAATTATTGGCACTAAGGATTTTTTTAAATCCTTAGTTAAAATTTTGTTTGAGTGACTACAAATTTGATTAAGGACATCATGTACTCGTACTCGTAGTATTACCCTAGACTAGCTCACAATTTATTAACAAAGGTTTTTTTTTAATGACAGGGATCGTATTAAATAAGTACTGTGCAGAGACGCTATGCCGAAACTCGCTCGGGGCGAATGAGTCAGGCCATGTTTTGTTGATTTAATTATTCGTATAAACATAAGTACCTATTTATTTATTGAGAGTATTATAACAACACGTGACATGCAAATCAAGAAATTGTTTATAAACAATACTACTTAAAATGATATAAGTTTCCACACGGAACCCACCTGATTGCAGTATGGGTTAATGTCTAAAACTGCTTAAAATGCTGTTTTTGAAAGTTTATTTTTCAAAATTTTCCCGGGGGAGGACCCCCGGAACCCCCTTTATAGGGGGGGGGGGGGGGGAGGGGGGGAGGATAGAGAGAGGTTAGGTTGCAGTTCCGGCACCTCAATTTCTAGAAATCGAGCACTGTATATATATATAGAAAGTATTGTGATGGTTCAAAATTCTACTTTGCAGGATCTACACATTTTGAGATCCCCTGAGTCCAAATAAGTAGTTTTAAAAAAAAATATCAGTCTGAGCCCTAACAACTGGGCTGATTTTGATGAAATTTGGCTTACATGTGCAGAAAAATCATACCCCGAAGCGAAATCGAGAAATGAATTTTAGTTCCAAATTTTGGGATGCTCTCTCCTAAAAACTCTGAAAACAAATTATGAATTTCTCAAAGACGGTTCTGACGATTTTGGTTTAACATTTATAATGTTCAATAATTATAAAATATGAATAAGAAAAATTGAAACTACTTGCAAATGGAAAATATCAAAAGTAATTTTGTACTAGTATATGAGAAAGTTTAGTATGAGTTCTATAGAAACTGATTTTTTTAGTTTTAAATTAAAATTTATATTTATTGCAGTGTTAACAATAAGCCGATCAAATATGTACTTGGCCCATATCTAGATATATAAAATCCAAACACCACTGACTGATTTAGCTCGACAACTCTGAAACCACTGGACAGTGCAATTTTGTGGGTAGGTTTCTCTTAGCCGCTAGGTGCTCGATTAGAAATATTTTTTGATCCCCCAATTTGATCATGATGGTGGCCATTTATTTGCAAAATGTTACGTGACAATGTTTCTGGAACTTAGCTTCCTTTTATGACCTATATGACTTTTGTAAAAAAAAAAATTCAATTGACCGTATATGTATTTGAAACTAAAATTTCACTAACATAATAATTTATACTTCTTCTTTAAAATGGTGAAATAAAATCTTTGTATTTGGCATGATGATATCTTTAATAATATTAGTGTTAAAAAATAAGTTAAAATTCAACAGACCATATTTTATTCTTAAATAAAACTTCAGTTTCTATTAGGAATGAGAATAAATATTGCTAAAATATATACATTTTTTTATTTACTCACGGCAGCAAAATTAGGCATTGTTGTACTGTTTTCAATCTGCAAAATGTCATTTTAAGGGTTTCGTTGGTAAAACCAAAAAAAGAAACCCTTATAGTTATAGTTTCGTTCATGTGTCTGTCTGTCTGTCTGCCACTCTGTACGGTTCCAATAACTTTTGAATGAAAAGAGATAGAAACGTGAAACTTTCCAATATTAAAGATCGTTTTGACGCGCACACAGGAAAAATATAACAAACTCAAAATTATCAGCTGTTTCAATACAAAATGGCGGATAACACATGTCATGCGAAAAAAATATTTTTTTTAAATTTTGAGTGGGGTACCAAATGAAAGGTATTGAAGAGTAGATTACAAAAATATATACCACTTAGGGAAAGTGTTCAAGTTTCGGCGCCATTTTGTCAAATAACATCGAAATTTTGCGTGTCCCCCCCCCCCCCCCCTAAAATCGTATATCCGCTGTTACTAAAAATATGGAAAAATATGCAAAATGTGCGGTCTGATGGGCCAAAGAAAAAATAAAAATAACAACTTGGTCGGATTAACTGGGAATCCAAAATGGCGGCTGATTGATGTCACAGGAAAAAAAAGATTTTTTTAAAATTTTGAGTGAGGTATCAAATGAAAGGTATTGAAGAGTAGATTACAAAAAATATATAACACTTGTAGAAAGCGTTTAAGCGTTTTTGTATATTTAAGCGAAATATTCTACTAAATATTTATATGTTTTTTGAAAATACCTTTAAAAATTATAATAATAAAACTAATATTAATATTTTACAGTGATTATTTTTAAAAAAAATCGCTACAAATTGAGAAAAAAAACAGCTGTTAATAAAAAAAAGTGGCAACACTGATGGTTTTGTCTTTGTTTTGTTTTACCTTTCGAGTCATTTCACTTACTCAAACTTTCGAATCATCAATTCGATTTTTACAACTTTCATTGCTTTAAATCTTTTATCTATCAAAAAAAGATAATTTAATAGTTTTCTGTTATTATTTTGATAAATTTGTTAATTAGGTTTTTGAAGTTTAAATAAAAATATGATTATAATGTTGTGTAAGACGTTGAAGACTTGTTTGATAACACGCCACCCGAAATTGCAAATATTGCAACATCATACAAGGAAAGTTTATTGCCCTCTAAATCAGGTACTAAAATCTTTTGTGTAATTTTTCTGCCGTTAGTAGATAAAATATTGTATGTAACTATGCAGCAAAGGAAACATTCCTGACTCGTTTAAAGATTACCTGCTTTGGTTACACCTCAGCAGGTAATTAACGTTTTCCTGCCTCGGCTTCGCCTAAGCAGTAAATTTGTTTAGCCTATCCTCGCCTTCGGCTCGGAACTAAAACTTAAAAAACTTGTCAGCAAAGTTCCATTTTGCTGCCTAGTGACATAAATAACTATTTTTAACCTTTCTTTAGCCTTTTAGTGGTTTTATGAAATAGGTATGTATGCAATAGTTTGGTCATTTACCAATAAAGCTAATTTTACATGCTGACCTAAAATTACAAATGAAATTGACATTTTTGCTATGATTTATCTCTATGGAACTTTTATGTTTATAAAAACTGGTAGTTGGTTTTCGTCTAGCAAATGCCATATTTTAAAACATGGTATTTTATAAAACTAAAAATACTTATAATACTCCTAAATTGGGTTGGAGGGACAAGGGGAGTTTGTTATTATTTATACTGATAACTATACAATGGAAGGTTACATCTCAAATGTGTTTAGCCTTATTCATACCTTGTTGATTTATTATTTTCTGGAATATTTGGAACTTATTTAGGTTTTTTCTCTCCTTTAAAGTATGAAAGGGGAAGTTATTTATTTATTTATTTTTTAATCCTGTGTTATTATAGTAGAACAAGTTAAAAAAATAAAAAAAGACTGACGGCATTTCCACTGGATTATAGGCGTCTGTTGGCCCCTTTTGACCTTCCCTCTACCCCTAGTTGAAAGGGGAGGCTATAAACATATACAAAGATAATTTACAGGAGGGCCCCAAGATTTCTACTTCCTGGGGCCACCACAGGGTTTAATCCGGCACTGATTGTTAATACAATCATTCTATTTGCAGTTTGCTAATTCTGTAAAAAATTGAGAGATTAAACAATCCTTAAACTTAATCATTTTCTAGCTATAAAAGCTTAGCTCTCAGGTTTATATAGCATATATATATGTTATAGTGTGTGTGTGTGTATCTATGTACATATGCAGGGTGATTTAGAAAAACCTTCCTTTTTAACATTAAAGAAAAAATAAGCAAGAAATGAAAAGAAAAATCAACAGGATTGAATAGTTTTTGTCATTTTACTAAAAATATTGACAAACGTTAAATCATTGAAATTTATGTTAGTAAAATCACATCAGGTAAATTGTGTCCTTCAAAACGACTGCACCAAATCTCAGGGAAATATTGTCTATCGTGTTCTACGACGTGTCCCCTCGAAATTACGCTGATGGTTTCTCGGATTGCTCATGTCACCATTCTGTGAAATGAGCCTTTCGGGAAACATTCAGCAAACTTCATTCATTGAAAATAAGAGTAGCATGGGAAGGAGCTCTGTCCTGTTAAAAACCATATAATTCAAAGGGGTTGATACCATCTTGGCAGTTAAGGCTTTTTTGGAAATTCTTGACCTTTATTATGATTATTTTTATTTTTTATACACAAATTTCAATTATATATTGTTTGTGGATATTGCTAATAAAATAGCATAACCTATTCAATCTGTTGTTGTTTTTTCTCTTTTCATTACCTTCATTATTTGGTAATTTATTCAATGTTGGAAATGGCAGGATTTTCTGGATCAACCTGTATATATTTATTTCTTATATTCCAATATAAATAAATATTCTAATTTTTTAAAAGGTGTATTTAAAAAATGACTTTATTTTGACATAAGTTAAGTCTTAAGTAACATTTATTGTATAAGGTGTATTTATTTATTTTTATGGTTTATTTATATCACAAATTCTAAATTATATTTATTACTTTTATTGTTATTAAACAATAAGTATTTAATACATTCCAAATAAATAATATTTATTTATTCTGTACATTTTAACATGCTTTTATTTATTTTAGGGATTTTTTAAAATGATTTATGTATTCGAGGCATTACAAGAAGGGACTTTTTGTGTATTTGTATTATTTAAAGATAATATATATATATATATATATATATATATATATATATATATATATATATATATATATATATATATATATATATTTGTCAGTGTGTTTATTTATTGGTTAAAAATTTCTGTCTTTAATTGTTACTTGATTTATTAATTTTGTGGTATTAAGTCAATTTGGGGAACATTATGTAAAGAATTTTTCTTGGGGAAAATAAATGCTAAACCACAACATATCTGGGTCATATTCCCAGTGTGGTAAGCACGCCTTAATAATCACGTTCATATCCATGTAAACTATTGTAGTGGGTTTGAGAGGTTTAAGGCAATTTCAATGTAAAATATACGTCTAAACACCAACAATAATAATATGCTGGTGAATCTAAATTGCACAGTATTAAGAGTTTTTAAAATTGGTTTAAGGAATATCTGATACCATGCATGTCCCCAATTCCGTTTTTATATTAATTAACTTAATTACAAAACTCTGAGCTCAGATCCGTTAACAGCAAGTATTTAGAAACTTTGGCTTTTGAGCTTTTAATGAATATCTGAAGCTTAAACCAATATCTATTGTTCAAACTTGTTTTATTTTTTAATATTTTATATAACTGTGATATTATAGCCCCATGAGATTACATTGAAAAAAAGGTTTAAGACATCAACATTCTCTACTAGAACCAAAGTCTTAACACCGGTATCTAGGCTTGAGCTTGAAATATTTAATGACATTTATACAGAAAACTAATGCTACTTTTACTTATTTTTTACTTATTTAATTTACTTATTTTTTCATATTATTCATTGTTTATTGTTATATAGGTTTATTTGTTTATTATTAAAAACATCTAAATTTGATACTATACTTTAAACTAATGTTCACCATCAATGAATCAGAAATTTTTTATTCTTCCAAGTTTACACTAAGGTAAATTTGAGTAAAGACGTAGAACTGCTCTTGAATATAATAATTTTTTTAATTTTTTTTTTTTTATTAATAAATTTATTTTTGATATTGGTTTTAAAACATTTTTTTATATTTTGTACCCTCATTTATTAATGAATTTATTTTTATAATATATATTTACAATAAAAAAGGTATTATTTTTTTCTTTTTGACAATAGCCAAAGCTTTATAGTTAATGGCTGGATTTTGTTATGTTATGTTATGTTTATTGTATGTAATATAAAAAAGTATTTTTAAACCAAGGCACTCTTTTTTGTAACTTCTTGACTATTTAGTAAAATAAAATATACAGTAATAATATAGTTGGTTCTCTGAATTTAATTTTTTAATTATTATTATTTTTTTTTTTTAAAAAAAAACCAAAAACGTTAGTGCAACTCCTATTGGCAATGACTATGATGTTCCTCATTCTTGCATGAGTCTTGAGTGATAGAGTAAAGAGTAAATTTGGGTTTTGATGTAAATATCTATGAATATTTTTCTAAAGACATTCTCAAGATGAGACTTCACTACTGATTACATGCATACACGTTTAAAGCAGATCGGTGTGTCTGAGAGGTTTAAGACACTCTCCCTAAATTTAAAATCTAAGTACCAACTTATCTAGCCTTGATTTCCAGAAACAAAAATTAAAATATCTCATTTTGAAGAGATGTATATATCAGAGTTTACAAGAGATGTCGTGTCAATCTTTCAAAAATGAATGGAACCACCAAAAAAAAAAAAAAAAAAAAAAAAAAGAAGTAAAATAATCCTGAGATTAATAACTATTTAAAACCATTTTTTATTTTTATTTAATAATGTATAAATAATTATTAATCTAGATATCCATGATATTTAGAGACATTGCCATTTTATTTAATAACTTACTTTGTTTGTGTAATTAACCAACGCTCTATTGTACTAAAATTAATTGTTCTTAATCAGTCTTTCTAAAAAATAAAATAATTTAAAAAAATGAAATAAAAAATGCATTACTTCTTTCTCTTTCTATATCTAGCAAAAATGAAATAAATAAAAATAAAACTATATTTCTGTGTAAAAAAAAAAATATTACTAATTTTTAAAGTGTATATTTTTGTAAGTACTGATATAGATTTGAAAAAAATAAGTATCTGTTTACTTTATAAGCCAGTACTTGATAAATAAAATAATATAAATTATTCCAGTGTTATTTATTTAATTTTTTTGTGAAATTTTACTAGTTTTAATAAAATACATTTTTTTTAAAGATACCATCTACTTTAGGTACATTTTTTAGTATGTAGGTAGTCAATTATATTATAATATGTATTTAAAAAGAAATTAAATAATTAATTAAAAAGACATTTTAACTTGTATAATCTTTCTCTTTAATTGTAAATATTTGAAATTATGTTTTTTTAAAGAAAAAATAAGAAAATATATTATGATTTTTGAAAAAATGTTTCTATATATCTACCTACATTTATCTAGTGGTGCGTTTAGAATCACTAACCAGGCTGACAGAGAAGTAACCAGTGCATTCTTATAGACCAACCTAAACAACTGACCATGTTTGTTACTTTTGCTGACCACTTGGAGGGTGTTATGTATATAACTAACTAAATCTGTGGTCCAGATTCATTTAGTGTATCTTTATCTATTTTTCAAATAATATTATTGTTATTTATTTATTAATAGGGGGTTTGCTCATTAACGCCCTATATCCATTACTTAATGTGGATATATATATATATATATATATATATATATATATATATATATATATATATATATATATATATATATATATATATGACAATTGAAAATTAATGCAAAAATGAGAAACACAAAAAAAATATACATTGAGACAGGAGGTACAAAAGTACTTACAGATAAAAACAAAATGTTGAGCAGAGAAATTCAAGAAAGAGTGCCTGTTCAAATTTTCTAAGGAGATCCCAAATACGAAAGATATAATCTCGAAAGTAAAATGAATAAAAAAATGAAAGAGTGATTGTCCCAAGACTGACAACTAAAAAATGTTTTTTGTTTTTTTTTCATTTTGAGCAGAACAGTTTGTTGAAAGGAAAGCGTCTTTTATTGAGATTATTTTCCTGTAAATAGTTGTGTTTTTACAATTTTCCATAAAACATTAGAGTTCTTTGAAAATAAAGTGTTTATCCCATTCTAAGCTAAGGTCAATACTTCTGCTTTTTATAATCCTAAGTTATCTACCCCTTAACCCTTTCGTCCCTAACAACGTAAATTTACGTTTTGAATAATCCTTCAAAAATGGTCTAACAACGTAAATTTACGTTTTTAAGTTTTTCTTGTTTGGAGGCACAGTTCTGCTCACGTAAATTTACGTAGTGTACCAACTACTATCTGGTATACGAAGGTTCTATGAAGAGCCCAGTAGATAGAGCAGGGGTTGAGGGAAGAACAGAGAGATGAAGCAAGATTTCGTCATGTAGATTCGTAGACCCCTGACCTCCAGTCTTATGCGTTTTTCCCCTTTTTTTTATAATCCCTTAGCCAAAACGAACCCTTTTCTGCCTGCTTTACAATAATATAATGTACACTCTACCAGCATTAATAAATAATTTTTTTTTAACAATTACGTAATCCACCTATCCTAGACAGAAATGATTATGGATATATTCATTTAGCGACAATAATTTTCTATAAATTCCATTTTTATAAACGAATAAATGTTAAATAAGGTTTATATATTGTTTTTGTGCAAATATATTATAAATATAAGCAGAGGAAAAAAAACGACTTAAAAAAAAAGAAGTGTGGTAGATTTAGTGTGTGAAGTAGAAAAGCCTCAGGCCAGGGTGGAACATTCCTGTTTTGGACCCCTGGCCTGGGGAACAACCTTGCAATATCAATCCTCAAAGGGTTAAGTAGCTCACACCCTATTAATATTTAGTATCCAGATACAGATTCAGATAAATATTACAGTACTGCAAATAAATTATCTAATACTATATAATGTAATAAATTAAAAAAATACTTTCATGAACAAATTTTTAGCTAGTAAAATTATGTTTCAAGGGAAATCCTCTTTTTTCACACTAAATATAGGCCCTTTGCCAGGCTTAAGCCCTATCCACAGGCTATTGCTCTATGGAATTAAGTTAAATAATATAATATTAAGTTTTATTGTAATACAAAGTTTTGTTGTAATAAAAACATGTTTATACTATAATCTATGTATAACAATAGCCATTATTATACATAGATAACAAATTATTAATTTTCATTTAACTATTAATCTAATTGTTCACCCCACTAATGGTTTTCTTTAGACATGAGTCACTCGTCTAGGCAGTTTAATTTCCTTAAAACTACTGACCAGGGCCGTAACTACCACCGGTGCAACCGGGGCACCCGGCCTCGAGGGCCCCCGATCCTACGGCCCTATTGGAATTTCAATGGGCAAAACGAAATAATATGAATTTTAAAAGCTGTTTATCAAAAAAATTAGTTTCAGGAAAGAATAATTATGGACTATTATTAAACGGTTCTTTTGAAACTAGGGGGCCCCAAGACATTGGCAGAAAAAGAATCAATATTTTTACGCACCTAGGGCCCCAGGACTAACACAGTTCACCAGTAAGTTTTTTGTGGACTATGACACGGTGAACTGACAAAATACTCTGACGCTTACTCAATATATTGTTCACCTTTATCAAAGTTTTTTCCTTAAACTGTTACGAAGAGATCTTATAAGGTATAATATGTATGTATGTAGTAGCCTAACAAATTAACCAAGAGGTAGGTGAGGATTTAGCTATAGAGGCTAAATTAGACATTTTCGATTTTTGGGTCATGTGCAAAATAAAATACTATAGCGATGTAGGTAAATTTGACCTCTAGAATGCATTTAAACAAGTTTTGGGGGGGAATTTTTCAAAAAATTTCCGGGGGAGGACCCCCGAACCTCCCTATTTCTGGGGGGGTATCCCTTCGACACTACGAAGGGCCCCCAGAATAATCTTGCCCCAGGGCCCCCAAGATTGTAGTTACAGCCCTGCTACTGACTAATGAAATATAGAGAAAAGTAATCTCCTTTATATTCTGTTTTGACCAAACTTATACAGAATTAATAAAGACAATAGAAGAAATTGAATTACTTAATTACTAAAAAGATAATAGCTTACAGACCAGAATGACATTATGCCTACTATTACATATATTGACTTAATCAGACTTCACACATTTCATTACTCTTTCTCGATGACTTCTTTTTTAACTAATAATTTTAAACCAAGAAATCAATTTTAAGAGTAATCCAGAAAATTATCTGATATGAAAACAAGTAGACTAGTCCTTTATATATCATAATAGCAATCTTAAAGAACATAATATGTATGCAACTACCATTTACATTTTTTTTTATCAACCGTTACAAAATTTAACCATATACATAGTTTTCAAGGGCAAACAATAGTTTCTAAGATAATGATGAAAAACCAAAAACAATAAATGTTAACAATCACCAAACTCTTTTTAAATACAGTAGAACTTTACTATAACGGAAAAAAGTTTTTTTTAAAGAAATTCCTTGATTTGCCTCCTGACCCAAAGACCCTGCATCCGATTCGGTTTTGTTAGTTTTCGTCAAAAATTGTTTTTATTTGCTGTGTAATAAACACTTTTTATAGCTAACAACTTTGCTTTCATTGATGTACAACCTTAATCATCATTACTTGTTATAAAATTGACTTACACAATAGTAGACAATCCTCAGCCCACATTGTTCGTGACAGTAAGGTTCTTGAAAACCGTGCTTCGCGCGGGTTTCATGCTAAGAATCAGTGCCTGTATTATTACTATTCTATACCTATTGCTATCATATTTGATTACTGAGTAGGCCATTTCATTAAATATAATTGTTTATACTTTATTTGATAAATCCACGATGGCGCCCATATTTTGAAGTAAAAGTACTTTTAATTTTCTTCCTTAGCTGCCATAATTCTATGTACCAAATTTCAATCTCTAGGTCCCCTAGAAGCTGAGGTAATAGACTCTATTATAAACACTCGTAAAAGCACTTCTAAAAAATAAACGAGTAAGGCGCGCTTCACGTAAGTATGTGAGGTGATAATCACCGGTTTCTGTACAATTAAGTTAAAATTATTAAGTGTAATAGTTGCATATTCTTTTTCTACACTTCAAGACCTTTAAATTTATGTATAACATTTCATGGTAACTAGAAACTTTTTTTTAGTCGCCTGCCATATTGGCCACCATCTTGGAAATATCTAGTGTAAAAACTCCAAAATGTGTCTAGTTGTCACAAATGCCGAGATTCACCTGTGTGTCAAATTTCATGTTTCTAGCTATAGTAGTTTATGAATTGAAACAAGCCAACGTACAGAAACCAATGGACAGACAGACAGAGCCTTATTTTTTTTTTTTTTAATAACCATTAATTAATCTCCAAACAATGCAGCTCACTTTGAACGATTATATAAATTGGCGGCTCCCAAAGTTAAGGTTAGTGGCCACCCCTGTAATAGAGTGTTATAAAATCTAAGATGGCAGTTATAATTCAATATGGTGGCCATATGTTGAAGTGAAAGTTCCTTTAATTTTCTTCTTTAGCTACTTCTTCTTTACCATAGGTCTGAGTACCAAATTTCAGATCTCTAGGGCCATTTGAAACTGAGATAATAGAATATGAATAAATCCAACATGGCGGCTATAATTCAATATGGTGCCCATTTATCAAAATTTGAAAATTTCTATTCATGGTACACTCTATATATGTACCAAATTTCAAATCTCTATGTCAATGGGAAGTAGGAGAATTAGTGATCAGTCAGTCAGTCACTGCCACTCTTAGTTTTATATTATATAGATTAATTAACTTAGAAATTATAGGATTTAAATTCAGTATCTCTATGTGCATGAGAAAATTTAATTAGAGTTACCTAAAAACTTTTATTTTAATCAGTCCTGGATTTATTTAATGGTTGAAATTTTAACTTTTTTAAGTTGTGATAAATATGTCCCATACCCTTCATTTTTTTTTCTTGGAACAGCAGAAGTGGCCAAGATAAAATGTGATAGAAAGACCCAAATCTATTAAGTATTTCCACTATTTATAATAAAAAAAGGGGCATAATTTGATGAATATCATCTGGCATTAGACCTTAATCCATCAGATGTCACATCTAAAAAAAATCAATTAAATTCAAGTGAAAGTACAACCAGCTGATTCTAACACAATGAATAAAGAAATCTGATTTTCGAAACATCCTACACCTTAAAATAAAATCAGCTGATTAAAATGAAGAAATTATGTGCCAACTGCATGAAAAAACACCATTCTATTTTTATAAAAAGTGGGTCAACTCAATCGCCTTTGAACTCTATTTTTGATTTTTGGGTGACCCTCAAATATTAATTTGAAGTGTCACAACTTTTCTTTAACGGTTCACTAATAATTATTTTTTTAAATTTGATTGTAATTTTCTTTAACATGCTAATGGTCACATCCATACAATTAAAATCCCTCAGTGTATCTGAAAGGTTTAAAGCGGTATTTTAAAACCCAAGAATAAAACACCCCAATATTACCTAGGTTTATACTTGTACTCAGTATATCTGCAACATTTTTAAAATAAAGTATCTGAATTTAACTTTGTTTTACAGTAATTAATAAAAACAACAAAAAATCAACTAATTTTTCAGTAATAATTTATTTATTCATTTAATGACAATTTACAACAGATGAGACTTTCTTTAATTAATATCGTGACATATATTATTTAACAACAATTAAAAAAAAATTATATTATAAATATAATTTTTTTTTTCCTTTAATTTTTAAAGACATTAATTGTGAATAAGGATGAATGAAAAACAACTAAATGAAACATAGTTCTTTTCTACAATTAATTATTTTTAAAATATCAGAATTTTATTATTGCAATGATGTAATAACAATTAATAATGTTTTTATCACACTACAATTTATTTTCAATAATAAAAGTTCATACTTTTCTTTAAAATTTGTTAACTACTTTTTTTCTTTTTAGATCTTAGAATAATAAAATTAAAACAATTATAAATTTATATAAATATGTGTTTTATTTAATTTTATATAACTTTACAATACATATTATAAAAACATAAGTAAAGATTTGAATGTTTACAAACAGAACACGTTCAGTTTACATAAGATGTTAAATTTACATAAGAACTTAAATAAAAATAGGATGTTTAGGTTTTAGACACTTAACAACTTATGTATAACTCTATTTATAAGATGTTAAGTTTACATAAAATTATTTCTTTTTTTACAATTTTTATATACAAATAAAATCACTGAGCATAGTTTAACACATCAAATTATCTAGAGGGAATGTATTATAGGTTTTTGTTTGTTTTTTCAAATTTTAAAAAATAATAATTTTAAAATCTTATGATTTACCTTGGAAGAAAAAATTGAATTATGTGTTTATGGGGGTTAAATGTAAATAAAAACACAAATGTTACATAGATAAAATAAACACAACCAAGACAATTCTAATAATAAATACATAACATATATTAGCTACCGAGTTTTCAACTTAAAACCACTTTTTTTTCTTGGCTAATCTTTACTTTAAGGTATGTACAAGACTTCCATATAATACCTTAAAATTTATAAATTTGAGAGATTATGTCGCTTTGTCAAAAACAGTATGTTCGAGGTGCTTCAATTCCCCCTCCCCAAATCGTACCTTACAGTAAAGATTTACCTGCTTTTTTAAAAAGAATATAAAAAGGTAACAATTAAAATTCACATTAATACTGATGGATAGATGAAATTAAAAATATTTAAAACAAATCAAAATAAAAATTGGTATCGAATATATTCATATTTAAAACACTTAACAAGTTTAAACTTTAACCATTTCAGAAAGGTTTTTTTTCTTAATTCATTTCTTTCGATACATCTTAAGCTTATGTTTTTTAAAATATATTTATTAAATCCTAATTATACAATAACTTTATACATAGTGTACATATTTTAAGCGTAAATAAGTAGCAATAATTTTATTTTTAATAAAATGTTTTCAATCAAAATTATTATTATGTTTTTTTTTTTACAGTTAGTTAAATATATTTAGGTAAAAGTGAATTGTATGGTGCTGTTTACAGAATTAAAGTACATTTTTTTTTTTTGCCCTAGAATTTTCAACGGCCGCTCCGCACCGCTTCGCTCATTTTCTGAAGAAAAACAACCCTGCTGCATATAGACCAGGTAGATGTCCAAATCGAAGTACAAAATTCGATGGCACCATACAATTCACTTTAGCCTATATTATGCTCAGTGATAATTTTTTTGTTTCTTATTCATTACTATTTTGTAACAATTGTTTTGCTATAAGAGACATAAGAAAATGCCACAAACCATTTAAGTTCTTAGGGTTTAAACCAAGCAATTAGGCCATGTTTACTTTCTCTCTAATGGAATAGAAAATACGTTGTGATCAATAGTGAGCTATGTAAATCAAAGTGCCAAGGCACGGGATAGAACCTGTGAACTCAATCTTGATTCATAGATAGCCCAACAGGTGGGATCATTGCCTTCTAAAATACCTCGATATAATGGTAAATGTTCTTGGTTTAAGGGGAGATTATGCTAACCACTCACTACACCGAAACTGAAGTAGTAAGTCCCGAGTATTATTAATCAATGTGTGTGTTAAGAAAAAAATATGAAACACTGAAATATAGATCACATAACAGATTTTGAACACATTTTTAAAAAGAATTAAATGTTCATGATGTTACACTTTGTTGTTAAACAAAATGCATATTTATATAAATTTTAAGTCTCTCTATTATTCTAAGATTTAAGTTGTTTAAAGATCTAAATTACTGGGAAGCTGCTAGTTTCTTCTTGAGGGATTCGGGCATTTCTGGGGGAGGTGGTCTCGGAATTCCAAGACTGACTTTGACGAAGTCATAGATGAACCATTGAGCTGCTGTTAGGGTACCGATCATGACGATCCTAGGTCCAAGACCCTTCCATAGACCCATAAAGCCGATCTTTCTAGCTACGTCGATAGCTGTCGATCCTTTCTCTTGGTTAAGCTTGGATACAACGGTATCGGCAGGGTGAGAAACAATAGCACAGAATACACCGGCGATGTAACCGGCTGCGAAGGTTACTATGAGCTGTTCTCCCTTAGTACATTGCTCACGGGGTTTAGGTACTACAAACTTATAAAGCAATTCTAGAGTACGTTCGAAACAGGCGAATTTCATCATAGTGTAGGGGATCTGTCTGCACCAAAGTGGCACTAACGACTTGAAGAAAGCCGAAGAACCTTCTTCCTTCATCATCTTGGGGAATGCTTCTCGCATATTATTAGCGAAACCAGGTGTGGTCTGGATTTTGACCTTCATAGCTTCCATAGGGCTAAGTGCGATATCGGCAAAGAATTCGGCACTTGCAGAAGCTGCGAGGTACAAAGATGTACGCCACAGATAGGAATTCTCATCGCCAATAATACCGGAATACATAACTTTAAAGTATTCGTAAAGACCAAACTTAAACATACCTTGCATTGAGTAGCCGTAGAATGTAGGAGCCCATCCCTTGGCCAAACCTTTCATGCCTTCTTCAGCTACTGAAACTTTAAATCCGTTAACCACGTTCTTGTACTTAGCCGGATCAACCTGAAGACGACATTTGACAAGATCAAGGGGTACGACCATAGTATGAGTGATTCCACAACTAAGGATTCCGCCTAATCCACAGAGTAAGAAATATTTATTAGAAGCAAATTCGCAGCTATCTCCGGGTTGCATAGCTGGCGTGGCCGCGGCCTGGATTATACGTCCCGAAGGAAGTAATAAACCACTATCATTCGAGTCACTAATCATATTTGATTTAGAATAACAATTTTTAACTACGTCCAAACTTGATTGAAACATTTTGACTAAAAAAATAAATTAAACTAGGTGAAAAATAAAGATAAATTGAATTCCTCCGTCTGAGCTTGACTAAAGTCGGTCGTGGAAAAGACCCTTGCCTTCTGTATCTTATCAATCGATAAAAATTTTCAACCAAGGACGTCTCTAATTAATTTAAACCCCCCAAAAATAATCAATATCTATATAAAACATAAAATAAAACAAGCTAAAAATGTAAACACTATTTTTATTTCCTAAACATCAATAAATAGTCATATGTTGACAATAGATTGTATATCGCTTCAAGGAACCAAACCCCGCGAAAAGTCATTCAATATGAAAAAGTTGGCTTAACTTAATAAAATATTAAATAAGTAAATATTCTTTGATAATATCACATATAAAAACATGAGCGCCCATATGAATTTTTCCAGGGGGAGCCATCGTACCGGGGGGGGGGGGTAGGTTTCTTGAAAGCAAAACACCAGACTTGACTATATATTTCTCCTCTTTTCCTGAGAGCTAGTGTAACAACCAAGATTGGTTGGTTAAGTTTATATATATTTTTTTATTGAAGTGAAACTTATTTGGAGGAGGTAGAGTGAATTTTTTCATATAGTGAAATCGTGTAACGAAGTTTGCGATTCGAGACTCGTCCAAGTGTAACATTTTTACAGATTAATTGCATTATATCTATTTAAAGACCAGCAAATCAAAACAAACATTTATTTTTATTGGAATAAATGTGGTTGCCTTAGCGTAGCAATATTTTTTTTTCAATTAAATTTCCCATTTCTTAATCCTGAAATAATAAATTCGTCAAAAAATGAAAGAGAGTCTTACATTCTAGAACTTAAGTTTCACTTCTAATGCGTGAGAGCCTCACGCATATTTTTTTTTTTTTATCTATTCCAAGTAGATTGCGTAGTAAAGGGCAATACGGTACAGATCCGAGATTGTTTATAATTATGGTAAAGAACTGTTGTGTTTATGTATATTCTTTATTTTTTTTTGTGGTTGGCAAGAGTTACTGTTTACTTGCAAGACGGCTTATGTTTGTTTTGTGTCTTAGTGCAAAGTTCCGTAGGTACGAGAGGGGAGCCTAAATGAGTCAGTCGGGGCTAGCCTCAGGAACTGAACGCTAGGTTTGACTCTGTCAGCCTGCCGCCGGAATATTCGTAATTCGTAACCCACACTGTTATCCATTAAAAGTTTCCTACGGATCAGCCGTCACACATCGTGAGTGCGGGATTTTAGTTGTGGTGTGAATAACTGTGCGGTTCCAGCTGAACCGCTCCGAAATCCTTGCACACTAGAATTTCGGAGCCGGGAACCTTTACGAGTACTCTATAGGGATCACCGGACCGCCCCGTTCTCTTATGAGAGTCAGCCTTACTACAGAGCTCGGACTTAAACCTCCCAACTAACTCTTAAGGAAGGATTTGGTGTACCTACGTAACCCCAGGTATTCTAATATATTAAATTATTTGTACTACCTCCCCTCCCCCCTACAGTAGTGGAGTTCACCTCTGGACTTCGGGGACCAAACGACGATCGACCCATCTCCGATCAACCACTTATAAATTTTATTTTTTAAATATTATTTTCCCGGGGGACCTAGTGCTTTTTCTTTTCTTTTACTTTTAGTAGGATTTACTTTTTTTGAAGTGAAACTTCTTTGGCGGCGGTAGAGTGAATTTTTTCAACATTTATTTTTATTGAAATAAATGTGGTTGCCTTAGCGTAGCAATATTTTTTTTTTTCAATTAAATTTCCCATAACCATTTCTTAATCCTGAAATAATAAATTCGTCAAAAAATGAAAGAGAGCAATGCATTCTAGAACTTAAGTTTCACTTCTAATGCGTGAGAGCCTCACACATATTTTTTTAGGAGATTTTATAAGTGTATAATTTTTTCAATCAAACTGTTTTTTTGTAATTATATTGATGTAATTATTATTTTATGTTAAGGTTCAAAAACAAAAGCAAAACCCCTAAACTTAAAGTTTTTAAAACAGAATTAGGTACTTATAATTAATTTATAAATCTTACTACTTCAAAACGGATTGTCCATTCAACAAAGCTCTGATTTAGGAATATTGTGGAAGTAAGTTGGAAACTTTTGATATTAGGCATAGTTAAAAATGAACTCACTTAAAGTGCGTGGAGCTATGGCTGTTTTTTCGAAAATGGGACCAATTTTTTTTTCTTCAAAATTTGTTTGTAAAAGATTAGGTTTATCAAAAAAGTAATTTTGGGTGAAATTAAAGCTCATAAAATTGTCTACAAAGTGACAATGAAGTGTGATATCTATAAAATATCTAAAAACACTAATGATTTTAGAGATATGAATTTGCCGTTAAAATAGCATTTTCCCTCTTGGAACCGGTACCTACCTCGGTGGTATGACATTTTTCTTTTAGTATTTGCTGGATTTGCTTTGCTCAGTAAATATGCAATTTACGAAAAAGTCTGCAAAAGTATATTGAATGTATAAACTAGGTTTTTGAAAATTACTTACAGCAACTTTTTAATTTTTCTTTTAAATAGATCCAGGTTTTTTTAAATAACGAAATATATAATAATATTATATTATTATTGTTTACAACTTTACACAGAAAACACTAAAAAAATAACAACATTTTGCTATTTTTCCTTCGTTGACTGGTCTTAAAGTACTAAAAATGAGAATATAACTAGAATAAAATCGTAAAGATCACACCGACCTTGAGGCTCAGCTTTTTAACACATTTGTACGGATATTTAAATAATAAATAAACCAGCTGAATTCCCGGGCTTTGCTACGGAATATTTCAATTTAAGTAGCTCAACTGATTGATGAGAAATCCCTGATATGTATATCCTTTTATATAGATTTTATCCTGTCCATAATGTTCCATAGCTTTCCCCTATGGTCATCCCATTTAGGATTCCTTTTGGGTCATCCTAAGAATAGCCATGGGACAATAGCACAGGAGTAGGCCCATTAAGATCCTATGGATTTTCATTTGAGGGTATCCTATGAATATCCAGCTCACGTGGATGGCGGGCAAAAAATCATTGCTTTGCACTACACAGGGACTGGGAAATAAAACAAAAATCAATTTTAAATAACTGGACAACGAAAAAAGCCAGGAGAGAGTGGTACGTATGCAGGGCCGTAACTACAATCTTGGGGGCCCTGGGGCAAGATAATTCTGGGGGCCCTTCGTGGTGTCGAGGGACCCCCCCCCCCCGAATTTTTTTGAAAAATAACGCCCCAAAACGTGTTTTAATGCATTCTAGAGGTCAAATTTACCCACATCTATAGTATTTTTTTTGCATATGACCCAAAATCGAAAATGTCTAATTTAGCCTCTATTCTATAGCTAAATCTTCACCTACCTTCTGGTTAATTTAGTTAGGCTACTACATAAATACATATATAACTTATACGATCTCTTCGTAACAGTTTAAGGAAAAAACTCTGATAAAGGTGAACATTATATTGAGTAAGCGTAAGAGTTTTTTGTCAGTTAACTGTGTAATAGTCCTCAAAAACTTACTGGTGAACTACGTTTGTCATGGGGCCCCTGTTGCGTGAAAATATTGAATCTTTTTCTGTAAATGTCTAGGGGCCCCCTAGTTTCAAAAGAACCCTTTAATAATAGTCCATAATTATTCTTTCCTGAAACGATTTTTTTTTTTATAAACGGCTTTTAAAATTCACATTATTTCGTTTTGCCCATTGAAATTCAAATAGGGCCGTAGGATCGGGAGCCCCGGTGCACGGCCCCGGTCGCCCCGGTGGTAGTTACGGCCCTGAACGTATGTATAGAACCGTACAGATGCGCTCTACAGGGCTAACTGAACTGGTTTCATAAGAAGTAGACTTTTTATGTAGAACTTGCTCACATTGAAAAACTCAAAAGTCTGATCTAAGATTATTGACAACAAACAGTCAAATTTTGTACTGTTTTAGTTTTAAAGTTTTATAATGATAATGACGGCTCTTACGAATTTTAGTTATTTCTCATAAACGTAAACTTGAGGGGGGGGGGGGGACAAAAAAAATTTGAGTGTATTGTTTAACATTTTTAGGGAAATTAATGATATTATTTAAATTTACCATTATATTTTACTTGTTCAAGTTTGTTGTGACACCGAAAGTTTATTATATCAAAATTAACAGTTCGAAAATATTAAATTTTGAAAATATTTTGCTTTCAGTACTCCTTTTTAAAATAAAAAAAAGTAGAAAAAATATTATCGAAAGAGGAACAACGAGAGTTTAAAAGATGCGTGAAATATGTCACATCCAAGCGGGCCAATGTGGTAACCAAGTGGGCGCCAAGTTTTGGGAAGTGATATCCGACGAACACGGTATAGACCCGACGGGAACTTACCACGGTGATTCCGATCTTCAATTGGAAAGGATCAACGTCTATTACAATGAGGCTACCGGTGGTAAGTACGTTCCTCGAGCTATATTGGTCGATCTTGAACCCGGTACCATGGATTCTGTTAGGTCAGGTCCTTTCGGCCAGATCTTCAGACCGGATAACTTCGTGTTCGGTCAGTCGGGTGCAGGTAACAACTGGGCTAAAGGCCACTATACCGAAGGTGCAGAACTCGTCGACTCGGTTTTGGACGTAGTGAGGAAGGAGGCGGAGTCGTGCGACTGCTTGCAGGGCTTCCAGCTGACCCACTCCCTCGGCGGAGGAACTGGCTCGGGCATGGGAACCCTCATCATATCTAAAATCCGCGAAGAATATCCAGACAGGATTATGAATACTTTCAGCGTAGTACCGTCGCCCAAAGTATCCGATACCGTAGTCGAGCCTTATAACGCAACACTCTCCGTTCACCAGCTTGTAGAGAACACCGACGAGACGTTCTGCATCGACAACGAAGCTCTTTACGATATTTGCTTCAGGACATTAAAATTGACGACGCCGACTTACGGAGATCTGAATCACTTGGTAAGCGCGACCATGTCCGGAGTGACAACCTGCCTGCGTTTCCCCGGTCAGCTCAACAGCGACTTAAGGAAATTAGCCGTCAACATGGTACCGTTTCCCCGTCTGCACTTTTTTATGCCGGGGTTCGCTCCACTGACGTCCCGTGGTTCTCAGCAGTACAGGGCGCTGACAGTTCCCGAACTTGTCCAGCAGATGTTTGATGCCAAGAATATGATGGCGGCGTGCGACCCTCGTCACGGTCGTTACTTGACTGTAGCCGCCATCTTCAGAGGACGTATGTCCATGAAAGAAGTAGACGAACAAATGTTAAATGTTCAAAACAAAAATTCGTCCTACTTCGTCGAATGGATTCCGAACAACTGTAAGACTGCTGTTTGCGACATCCCTCCCAGAGGTTTGAAGATGGCGGCGACGTTCATCGGCAACACGACAGCCATTCAAGAACTGTTTAAACGTGTTTCCGAACAGTTTACATCCATGTTCAGGCGTAAAGCTTTCCTTCACTGGTACACCGGGGAGGGAATGGACGAGATGGAGTTCACGGAAGCTGAAAGCAACATGAACGACCTCGTGAGCGAGTACCAACAGTACCAAGACGCCACTGCCGAAGAGGCCGGTGAGTTCGACGAGGACGAAGACCAACCTGAAGATGTTTAAGACCATCTCAGGTTGACACGAACAAATAGTCCATAAAATACTTTTTTCCTCGTAAACCCACATTTAAACTTAATGCCATCTGGTTTTTTTTTTTTTTTTTGTCTTTTCATAATTTCATTTACTATCGTCACCTATTGTTTTCCGTATAAAATTATACATTTATTTTGAGGATTCGATTCTTTCTTTTTAAAGTAACAACATAACAATTCTGTTTATTACAGCTTAATTTTAACACCTATTTTTCGTCAAGGATCAGTGTCTTAAACGACAGAAATCCATTCATTAACTGGCATTAGAATAAGAGATACCTTAAAGATATAGAAGGGCAACCCATTTTCACGTCCATGTGATCTAAATATTTCATGAAAATGTTGGCAACATGTGATGTTGCTGCCATGTATCTGCCAACAAGCAACAAGTTGATAGATATTTAACATTAAAACAAAAATGTCGTTTGAATTCATAATTTAAGAACCAGATTATAATTAAGTTTACCACTATATATATATATTTTGGGAAACTTTAAAGGCAAATAACTTTAGCTATTGCCGCATTCATCCGTATTATCTATATCTAGTCATAAAGATTTACGAGATGAGATAAATTTAAAAAGTAGGTAAATTTGAAATAATAAACAAAAATATAAGAATATATAATATATTTATTAGAAAAATTAAATTGATATTATCTAAGTTTCTAACTACTTTTGACGTTCTTCTGTTTTGGGAAGTAGGTTTTCCTGTAGAAATTGTAGAACAGGAGAAAGATCATTAGGTTATTCGGTAGCAAGATAAAAAGAACGAATCTCGGGTAGACACAGTTGGGTGTGAAGGCGATGAATGCCATGTGAATAAACGCTGCGAGAAATTGATACTGAAACAGAACAAATTATTGTTAATTCGAAAGCAAACACACATTAAATAGGATATCCCCAAGGTAACCGCTCTACTTCAGGATCTTATAGGAAATTCGACGCTGAAAAATTAATTTCCTGTAAACATGGGCCTTGAACCATTTCATTTTAGAGATATTACCAATAAGTTTTTCTATAAATTCTTTGACACTACGCTTGAAGCAAACCTTATAAAGCATCGAATGAGACAGAGACAAATCTCAGCTCTGTACAACAAATCGCAGGCAAGTAAATTAGGTGCCATGTGGGAAACATTAACTTGGTATACCACCCTATTTTACCATTTATATGGAATTAATTTGTCTAGATAACTATCAAGACAAAGGGATATATAGTCCTAAGATCTTTGGGACAAAGAAAAATCACATTTTTTTGTGTAAAGGTGATAATATCATAGTCTAATGCAGTGGTTCTTAACCGGGGGGCCGCGACCCCCCAGGGGGCCTCGAAAGGTTGTTAGGTACTAGGTATATTATATTTGGAGATTTTAAGGGGGCCGTGGTTACCAAAAGGTTAAGAACCACTGGTCTAATGAATAATTAATACAAGGGTATATTATTTACATATCAAAGTAATTTGGGGTGGGTAACCAAGTAAATGATTCTATTTAGCAACATTGCAAAGTTCTATTTTCCTCTCACTTTATTTAATTTATCCATTAAGATAAATTCCCTATAATGCTCTAATTCCTGAATAATTTAAAATTTAGCTTATTAATAATCAAGGTTTTACTGTACCCGAATACGGGATTGGTCTCATTCGGTGCCGAATTAGATGGTTTTACAAGGGGTTTTATGGTAAGAAGCGTAGAGTTTTGTGAATTTTATGGATGAAAAATCAAAATTATACTTTTATTTATTTTTTCGAAGTTCTCGAAAATGAAGCTGTTCTTAGTTCTGCCTGGCCCGTGTTCATAGGAACTTCATTGATAAGACTAAAGTAGTATATTGGTTAAGAATAAAGTAAATACACCTGGATTAACTCTATTTAAACAAAATTCGGCTTTCAACCACAACCGCTTATTAAATATAATCTTTGCACCTTAAATTTGTTCATTATAAACTAATAAAGCATTACTGGACTGCTTTATGCATTGGTGGATTTAACTGTAAAAATCTCAGGAGCCAGGAGCCCCTTGTACCTTTTCATTTTGTTACAAATTACAAACACTGTAGAAATAACAGTAATAAAACAGTAGAAATACTGTAAGATTTGTGACACAGTTTCCCAGGAATCTGACTGTATGAACATAATAATGTAAATAAGTTTTGTTTTACTATACCATTTGAATTTCTGTGACGAATTTCTTGAATTTAAAAAGCTTGTTTTTTGGATAGATAGTCGTGATAAGGTAATAGCTATACATAATCATATGGACCAAGCTGTTAATTACTCCAATGAATGTATGATGTCCACCTGTTAAAACAAAAACAAAAAATATTTATATTTTACTAACAAAGTAAATAGAGAAAGAGAAAGTGTAGGAGTTAAGTTAGAGGTGTAAATCTGACTCAAGAAGAAAAAAGAAGTGTGAAAGAGAAAGTGTAGGAGTTAAGACAGAAGTGTAAATCTGACTCAAGATGAAAAAAGAAGTGTGAAAGAGAAAGTGTAGGAGTTAAGACAGAGGTGTAAATCTGACTCAAGATGAAAAAAGAAGTGTGAAAGAGAAAGTGTAGGAGTTAAGACAGAGGTGTAAATCTGACTCAAGAAGAGAAAAGAAGTGTGAAAGAGACAGAGCCATTGTAGATTGTAGGTTTTTTTGTATTTTTTTAACTCACCTGGAATATATTTAGCAGCACCCCAAGACAAAAGTATCATTCCAGTATGATGGTAGACGTGAAGGAATGTAATGTGATTAAATTTCTTTCTTAAAATGAAAAATATCTGAAAAATATACAAAAACAAGTTTAGTGCAAATAATTGAATTCTTAAACTCTAAATTTTGGGTTATCCTGTAGTGTTTAGATGCTATGTTTATAGTAATGATGTAATATACAACTAAATTGGTGATTTTATCTTGTTCCCTGATCCTGATGATGTAATATACAGCTACACATTATATACAACTGAATTAGTGATTTTATCTTGTTCCCTGATCCTGATGATGTAATATACAGCTACACATTATATACAACTAAATTAGTGATTTTATCTTGTTCCCTGATCCTGATGATGTAATATACAGCTACACATTATATACAACTGAATTAGTGATTTTATCTTGTTCCCTGATCCTGATGATGTAATATACAGCTACACATTATATACAACTAAATTAGTGATTTTATCTTGTTCCCTGATCCTGATGATGTAATATACAGCTACACATTATATACAACTAAATGAGTGATTTTATTTTAATTCATTTTTTTTAAAAAATAAAAGCCTCAAAACTCACCGTGTCCACTAAGTCGGAAAGTTTGACAAGGTAGTAGAAGTAAATCCAAAATGTCGCCACTCTTGTGAAATCATTATCACTCATGTCAATTTCATAGCAGAAAAATGAAAATTTCCAAAACCAACCCAATTTGATTCCCTGATAAAAAGTGGGAACAACAAAATTATAAGTATATATCACACAAAGTAATTTTTTAAAAAATGAAATTTTATGTTATGAAAAAAAAAAAATTGTCACATATATAAAACATACTTGATAAAACACCAATCCATTTATTATTATCTGGAAGAAGTCGAAGGCAATTATTAACGGTTTAATGTCAAAAGGTTGACGTTTTCTCATCCAATCCTGTCCGATTTTAAGCACGAATAGGTTATAAGCTATAAGTAGTACTACAAGACGTATCGGATCATCTAGGAAGAAGTAACCTTTGGTACGAGGGTCTGAAAATAAATTATTTACATTAAAACAAAATAGCCAAAGCAGAAGAAGATAAATTTCCATTTAATATTCGGTGTAGGTGACTCCTACACTGTCAGAATATGATTCCGTCAGTATCGGTGGCTCTTTCATAACATATGACCAGAGACCTTCAAAATGTAGCATTTATTTTTATGAAATGTGGCACTAAAAAATGTGGCAATATGGCACTTATTTTGGCCAAATGTGGCATTTATTTTAGCTAATGTGGCATTTATTTTTCAACTTTCCAACCCCCGGGGCTTGCTTTTCGGGCTTGCTCTCCTTTTTGGCCCGGCAACTCCATCGCAGCTTTTTGGAGCTCCAAGACAACTTTAGCAGCTGAAGTCAACGAAGTGCCTTGAAACTCTTCTTCTTTCATCTGTGGCAACTTAAAAAAATGAGCTCGTATAAAATGTAGCTGCGTCAAAGTTTGAACGTTTCCCAGTGCCTGCTTGGCTATTTTAATTGCCATGTTATCCTCTTCGTCGAATTCTTATAATAGAACTTTCACTTTTTCTCCATGTTCTGCTTAATAAAGGGCTGCTCTTATTTAAGTTTCCCATCTTGTTAGGATAGGCTCTGAAGGAAGAGGGGTCCCTGGTAACATTTCCTTGAAGATTGTCACTCGGCTTAGAGCTTTAATAAAAATTTGTTTACCCGCTGAAATTAAGTCATTTACAGCTGGTGAAAAACAGCATGGGCCAAGCAGGTTACATGGACCATTTTAGGGAACACACTTTTAAACACACCCCCGCTTTCAGTATGTATGCAGAGCTGTCAGAGCAGGGCAGTTCGGTTACTTCTATTCTTTGGCATGGTCAAAAAATGTAATACACAAACAAAGTTTAAAATCACTGGGAAAGTTCGAAGACTATAAGAATACAATAACTGTCAACAACCAGAGAGGTGGAATGATATTGGTCAAGTATCTGACTCAGGTACACCTGAGACTGGAAGAGGCACCGTTAGCAAAAAACCCAAAATATAACACTATGTTTCTAAAGGAGGAGTTAATCCCTAAACCATTCAATATTACTACGAATGTGCCAATGGTTAACCTCTAAGTATGCTACTTATACCTTTTAAGGGTAATTGGTATTGAACACGACAACACTACCTGCGTCTTTCCCCAGATTATTTGCTACACGCGGCTTTAAACTTGATTTTTTTAACCTTAGAACTTCTACCCGAGACGAAGTGTGTCACTACCCTAAGATAGGAATCCACGTCACTTGGGGAATCCTCAGCACCTTGGAATCCTGCCCTGCAAGGCGTATCTTACCTGGTTTTATGGGTTGTAGCAGAACCCCTTAGAATATTAGAATATTTCTATTTTTTTTCTCAGAACTTAGCCCAAATAAGGCAAAATGTGGCACAAAGTGTGGCATTTTACCGAAAATCGGCAAAATGTGGCTTTTTACCGAAAAATAGGCAAAATGTGGCATTTTAGTATGGCGCCATGGCAAAAAGGCATTTGAAGGTCTCTGCATATGACATATTATGATTCACGTTGGTCCTGAAAAGGACCGTTTAAAACACAATGGTCACCAGAGTTCTCGCGTGGTGAGCATGGTACGCGTGTAACATACGTGTATAATCTAGTATCATAAAAACACTAAGAGGAAAACATACTTTGTCGGAAACTTGTATATATTCATAAGCTGACTAGCTAGAAAGCTGAATCTTGTTTAGACTATGTATTTACAATAATCAATCATTAGTTTGTCAAGTTGAAACTATTGGATGAAGCAAATCTATAAAGAGAATGTGTGAATTACCTTGTTTAAATTGGAGTTAAAGCCCCTTTGTACTTACTTATCACTTGTCTAACTTTATTACTCTTCTTGGAGCGATCCATAGGACTTTATAACAATATATACGTACAGAAAGTATTTTGAAGGCGCAAAGTTTGTTGTGAATTGAGGTTACAAATGATTGACGAGAGTTGATAAACCCAAAAAGTGATTTTTAAAAAATGACCGTCTGGCCGTCTGGTGACTGTTCTCTATAGTCTGTTATCTGCGCAGACGCGTAGAGCCTAAACTACAGGACCGATTTCGACAAAAATCATACCTCGAGGTGGAATCAAAACATGAAATTTGGGGGGGCATTACACCAAAACCAATTCTAATAATAAAAATGATTTCTCAAAATCCAGTAAAAACCAGTTTTAGAGATATCGCGATGAAAAATAATTTGATTCAGCTCTAATACGCTGGGGAAGTGTGACGTCACTTACGTAAAAAAAGTGTGTGTTGTTACGTTGGCTAAGCTGAGCTGGCTCATAACAAAGAATATACAAATGGGTTTTATCAGTGCTATATTATTTTTTAATCAATTTTATTAATTTAAGAATGAAAAATGTCTGAATGCTTTGAAATTGGGTGCAACCATAGAGCCTTGAAAGATAAATGTCACTTTTACCGCAATACTAATCCATTTTCTGTGTGGTGTAACATCTGTAGGCAACTTCTTTTATATCTAATTTGAGTTATTTGTAAGAATTATTTGTTTTATCATCCATAATGTATCAATTTATTGGCTTTTAAAGGATGTTACTGATATAATTAGGTTAAAAACAGTTAAAAAAGCTTTTAATAGAATAAAAAGAGGGAAAAACTATGAAATGATTGCAGAACACTAGCAAACAATTGTTTGTTATGAGCCAGTAAAAGATAACCTGATGAAAAATCGTGGAGGGTGCGTGACGTCACAGCAACCTTCGTCACTTTACGTAACCTCACTGACGCGACGTATAATTGAAAAAGAGATACATCTCTCTGATTGTTAACATGTTAACAATCACCTGTTGAACACTTTTCAAATATGTTTAATTATAATAGTATATTATGTTACAAGGCTGTGAAGTGAGTTTTTTCTTTACCGCGGCAATTACATTTACTGTCGAGCGAAGCGAGACAGTAAATATTGCCAAGGTAAAGAAAAAACACTTCAAAGTCGCGTAGCATATGCTATTTTTTCCGAGGTAGCAGACAATGAAAAAACATTAAATATTAATCACTAATCAATATATAATAATAACAAATATTAGTACATACTTAAGACTTAAAAAAAGAAACCTTAAAATGAGGTTACACTATAAGAAAAGATAAACAAAACGCATTGACATCTAGCAGATTTTTATCGTACTAGAAGCATTTCTACAAAGACTGCAGCACTACTAACGGAAGTTTTGACAACTACCCGCCGTAAAGAAAAAATCTTTTAGTGCCTAGGACGTAAAAGATTTTTTCTTTACAGCTAGGAGTAATGAAAAGATTTTTTAAGTCCACGTAATGAAAAAATGGATTTTAGCTATGTTTTTTAGGCTCTAAAGTTACTATTTCACAGCCTACCACGGAAAAAATAATTTTTTCCGTGGTAGGCTGTGAAATAGTAACTTTAGAGCCTAAAAAACATAGCTAAAATCCATTTTTTCATTACGTGGACTTAAAAAATCTTTTCATTACTCCTAGCTGTAAAGAAAAAATCTTTTACGTCCTAGGCACTAAAAGATTTTTTCTTTACGGCGGATAGTTGTCGAAACTTTCGTTAGTAGTGCTGCAGTCTTTGTAGAAATGCTTCTAGTACGATAAAAATCCGCTAGATGTCAATGCGTTTTATTTATCTTTTCTTATAGTGTAACCTCATTTTAAGGTTTATTTTTTTAAGTCTTAAGTATGTACTAATATTTGTTATTATTATATATTGATTAGTGATTAATATTTAATGTTTTTTCATTGTCTGCTACCTCGGAAAAAATAGCATATGCTACGCGACTTTGAAGTGTTTTTTCAACACTCACTTCACAGCCTTGTAACATAATATACTAAATTCAATTTTTATTTTTCACTGTCTGTTTCCCGTAGTTAATAATAATTATAATTTGATTTAAATCATAATATACTATTAAACAATCCATTTAAATTCAATATCACTAATTATATATGAGAAAGTGTTGTTCAAGTTTGTCTGACCGGTAATTTTTAAACTAAAAATATTTAAATTTCAAATTTATGAAATTTTATAAATAATAAATACTACTTACTACTTATAGGTATACTACATAAATATTTATAAAATATATATTACCTGCTAGATCATCTACCACAAAGTTGTAAAATCCTTTTAAATTATCTATTAGTGTACCCATTTTTTTTAATTTTAAATTATTCTTAGATTATTTCGAAACTCAGATTATCATTTAGGGATGACATCCGAATCTTTTTCCTATTAAAACTTCAAATTTGTTAGGATAAGATGCCAGTAAAATCTAAAAAAAAAAAAAAAATAAATAAATAATAATAATAATTTGAATAGAGTGTACTTTCATTTATAACGAATTACACATTTTTTTTCTTTCTCGTACACGTAGTACACTCGTATGTGAAAAAAAAGAATTGGTTTGGACCTTAAAAGACATTATCAATCTAACATTTTCATGCTTTTAAAAACAGATTAAAGATAGAATTACTTCTTTAGCTTAAAGCATAGTCTACAATGGTCGAGTAAATGGTCAAGTGCACTAGCTTGCTTTTTTAGCACAAGGGACGGTCGAGTAAAATGGTGTGCTGTTTTTTGGAAGAGTGACTCTTAGTTGTTCATACGTACTTGAGATAGTAGCCTTAATAAAGTGAGGTTATTACGTTTTTAGTTCCGAATAATCCCGCAATTATTATATAGAAAAGGTATTTAACGTTAGGACGGACGTGGGGTGGGGGGTCTACTCGCCCTTCGGCGGGCGAGCTACTCTACCACCGCACTCGCCCATTTACTCGACCAACTTTAATCCACTCTCCTCGACCGTTTACTCGCCTTATCGTTCACATTAGGCAAGTAGCTCGGCCGAGTGCTACTCGCCCTAACTACTCGCCCGTTTACTCGACCAATGAAAACCAGGCTTTACAGTTGGTGGTAACATTGCATGTAAACACTGCGGGATATAAGATAAAGAATTATTACTTCAGTGTGCAATATAAATTTGATTTTACAATGCACAATTCAATACATTACTATTATATCATCAGGTAACATAGCATTTAAACACTACAGGATAATTGAAAAAGAATTACTACTTTAGTTGTTCGACAGATGAGTTTACAATGCACATTTCAATTCATTCCATCATCAGGTTACATAGCATCTAAAAACTAGAAGATAAGAGATAAAGAATTACTATTTTAGTAGTACGATATAAATATGAGTGTACAATGCACATTTACTACATCTTTAAGTAACATAGAATCTAAACACTTAAGGATAAAAGATAAAAAATTTCTACTTTAGTTGTACTATAGATTATAGATACATTAACAATGGACATTTTAATAAATTGCATCATCAAATCACATTACATCATGTAAACAATAAAGGATAAAATATAAAGAATTCACGGGCCTTTAATATGGCCCCAGATACGAATTAATTAGACAGTTCTGTTTTAAGAAGTGACGTAAAAATGTTTTCAATGAATTACAAATACGATTTAATAACAAAAAAGAGGTTTCTGAAATCCTCATTTTGTCAATTCAAATGCAAATTTTGAACACAGGTAATTAACATGAAATACCAGTAGTTCTTCGACCTTACGACCGAATTATCATGTTGATTTATTTGCCAAAAACCTTTCCTTTGATTAGTAGATCTTTGTTTATGTATTATTTAGAAGCGTTTCATTGAGTTTTAAATGTTATATTGGACAACATTTTGAAGCGAACTAAAAATTAAAACGAGGAAAACTTGAAAACGCTTACTAAAAATTAAGTCACTTAAAATTTAGTAACTATTTAATTACTTAATACGTGTAAATCAGTCTTTAATAACGACAGGTTCATAATCATAATAATAATAATCCGTGGAGCAGCCTGTAGAAGGCTAAATCCTGCTAAAGAGCTTATACAATTCTGTAAGAAATGGATGACCCAATTAATGTGACGTGGTTATCTGTCAAAGTCTTGACAAAACAAGGCTTGTCAAGGTCTTACCATGACATGGCATGCCAATTTCGGCATGGGTTGTCAATATCTTGACTGACATGCTTGACAAGCCTTATCATATTATACACGCTTTACAAATCACACGTTTACTTGGTTATCAACCTCAAATTACTTTAATGTGTAATAGTCTTAATAGTTAATTAGATTTAGTGGTAGTGATATTATCTTATTCACTATATCAGAGTCAGTGACATAGTGTCACTATCTTGGTCCATCCTCATATAATTGTGCCAATCTTAAGGCGTACATCTTAATTCGTTCAGTAAATTAATATGGGCCTACATGTCCTTTTTTCAGCAAATACAGTTTGCACAATTTCAATCATCGTTTCCTTTTTGTCTGTTTCTTCTCCTTCAATAAAAATCAATACAAATAGATATGACAGATACTTCATATCTATGTTGAGGATATTAAGTAATACAAATAGGTATCACCATATATGGTTCATATCCATGTTGAGAACACACCCACTAGGAATAATAATTATCCACACACAAGAGGCCTCAGGTTGCTGAATGGTTTTTCAATATTACTTGAACGTGATTGGTCAGTTTCTATCGTCAACATTATTGACAAGCTACAGTCAAACCGGTTTGACAAGCTTCAAACCTGTTTGAAAAGCTTCAGTCAAACCGGTTTGACAAGCTTCAAACCTGTAGGACAAGCTTCAGTCAAACCGGTTTGACAAGCTTCAAACCTGTTTGACAAGCTTCAAACCTGTTTGACAAGCTTCAAGCCTTTTTGACAAGCTTCAGTCAAACCGGTTTGACAAGCTTCAAACCTGTTTGACAAGCTTCAGTCAAACCAGTTGGACAAATTTGCTTGATCGTGAAGGAAGCTGTAAGTATTTTCTCAATAAAATTAATAGGAATTATAATATAAAATAAAATACTTACAGATAAAAAACTTTATAAGTTAACTTTCCATGTCCCTTATCTTTTACTGTTGTATCACATCTACAATTAAATTAATTATAATTTAATATAAATAAAGGTATATAAAATAAAGAAATTAAATTAAATTATGAAAGGAAAAAAGAAAAAACGGTATAAAATTAGGATAAAATTAATCGATAAATTAATCAAATAAAAATTGGATAGAAACAAATAAAATATTCAACAAAAGAGTGATAAAATATTTATATCGTAGCCGATATATGTCGGCATAAAAATTAAAAATAAATAAAAATAATTAAAAAAATAAAATAAAATGAAGACATAATTCCTAAATACAAAATTTACTGAATTGATAACCGTGGTAATTCTTTTGACAGAGTGCATTAGCTACATATAAATCTTAAGATAACTAAAGAAAAAAAAAAAAAATAGAAGAAAATGTAATATAATATATAAATAGAAACTGGAAAGAAGAATAAATAAAATAATGTTTATTTTTAATAATATAAAAAAAAACGATTAAAAAATTATTTTAAAAAAGTATTACCTTGCAATATGAAATACTAGCATCTATAGTTGAAATTTATAACAAAGCTTTTAAATTAAAAAAAAAAAAAAATAAAATAGAACAAAAATAATTATCTGAAATAAGTAAAACAATTAATTTATATGCAAATAATATTAATAAAATATTTTTATATAAATCTGTTGATTGTTGAGTGATGTAAACGTAACCGAGTTTATTATTGAACTGAACAAATCGTTTTATTACGTTCTATTTGCTGAATATAATTTAGAGGATTAAACATAAGGTATTTGGAAATTTAAGATTGTGTAGGGACAATGATATACTGAGGGGTCGCCAGGTTAATGAAATTCCGATTGTATGTAGAACGGAAAAGAGAGAACATAGCAAGAGAAAATTGTTTGACTGCAAAACCGTTTTTGTTTCATAATATTATGTTAAACACATGTATGGTTTCATTTAGTTATTTATCTTGATCAGTGTTGGCTTCAAAGGGGGGGGGGGGGGGGGCCATGGGGGCTATGCCCCCCCCCCCCGAGATTTTTTTCCATTACAAGATATTTTATATTCAATTGACAGTTTAATAGTTTTGTGTTTAGCCTCCATTATGTTCATAGTACTTTTTATTTTTATAATATGTATTTCTATCTCGAAAATATTTGCCTCCTCTTTCCAAAAAAAAAAAAAATTACAAGTATCATCAGAGCCATACCCGTTGTCAAGAAAATTGTGGATAAAAACTATGCCCGGAGTGCCAGCTGTCAGAAAAATAAAACGGCAAGTGACGGAAAGAGCAAGTGAAGTTTGTTGGGTTTCTTTCAAACTCTACGTTGAGGACTAGGAAAATCTAAAGTCCCGGATAAATTGATTTAATCAATTTCTGTGATCAAGACTCCCAATTATCAAGTCATTGGTGAAATTCTCGCTACTCCACCAGTAAGCAACGCCTCTGCTGAAAGATCATTTTCGACATTACATCGAGTTATGAAACTATGTGCCAGTATGAGTGAAAGTGAAGATAAGCTCCCTGGGTTGTGTTTTCTATAAACGTTCGCTCAAGGATTTGGTCATTGATATTGAAAAAGTTAATGACCGATTCACCAAAGGAAAAAAATCGGCCCGAGACAACTCAGACAAACTTTCTCATACGCGAGTTCATAATTACTTAGCCCAGTGTTTTCCATTTATTAGTTTTCGAGTTTTCGTATAGGCACATTTAATTATTATTGAACATTTAATCAAAATTTATCATAGAAATAACTTCTCTTTGGCGGAGAATCGAACCCGGACTCTCTCTGTCCACGTTTAAAGCTATTTTCTCAGGAACTAGATTTTTTTATAACGTCTTATATCGTTAGATTCGTACTTAAAATTTAGAATTTTAGGAATAACAATTTTCGGAACCGTTTTCGAGAATTTTTTTTTTTTCACGTTTTTTCAAAGTTTTTACCCAACCCGGTAGGGCCCCTAAATTTTAAGCTAAAATTAAATTCTCGATTTCTCCTTGGGGTATGATTTTTCTGAACATGTATGCCCAATTTCGTCAAAATCGGCCCAATGGTTAGGCTCTAGGCGTCTCCACAGACAGACATTTTTTAAAAAACCACTTTTTTGGACTCGAGGAACCTCAAAAAGTGTAAATCCATCAAAATCGAATTTTTGTTCCATCACACTACTTTTTCTTGATATGAGAAAGTAAAAAATATGTTATATTTTCCGAAGAAATAGTTAAATTTATGATTTTAAAAATAAATTTTTTAATTTAGATTTTCTATTTCTATCTGGTTGTTGACCATTTTATAATTATTGTAAAAAATAACATGTAGTATACACTTGTTTAATTTAATTAAAATTCATATGTATATTCAGTATGGAGTCACCGCAATTAATTCAGCTATCATTCATAATGACCTGATCCAGTGGCGGCGCGTGACCTATTTAACAGGGTGGGCTAACAGACTTAATTTAATTTAAATTTAAATTTTATTTATGGTTTCATATTCTGATTTTTTTTCTATGGTATTAAATTCTTTATGAAAAATATTAATTTCAAGGTTATGCTCTTCCTTTGGGAATTAAATAAATGGTTATTTACAGACTTGGAAAATACGAAACAGGTTGTTTTCTTATATATTTTTGTTATATTTTATCAGAGTTCATTAGAAATAAATCCCAGGGTCAAACATTATCTTTTATTGGTGTGGATCTCAGAAAAATGTCTTTAGCCCCGGCCAATTTTACGTCATAGTAAGAAGTAGCTTCTTCATTCAAGTTTTGGTACCATATGAGAGGGTTACAGATGGAATTGCTTATACACGGAACATTCTTTACTATCCATTACTACATAGTTAAAGTATTTTTTGTAATTATATTATAGTTTTGGGTGTGGCCTAGCTATATGTTTCCTCCGGTTGGAGAGGAAACTCCTATAAAGGGAGGCGGAGTTAAATATTATCCTTATTTTATAATCATTTTGGAAAAAGTCCTGCGATATTGTGGGAGGACCCATTTTCAAGTAATTTATTTATTTTAATATTTAAGCCATTTTCATTTTCTATATTAAGCTAAACAAATATGAAGTATAAAGTATTATATTCAATGAAATGGCCTACTCAATTAACCAATATGATAGTAATAGATATAAAATAAGTAATAATACAGCCACTGATTGCAAGCATGAACCCCGAAGCGCGGGGCGAACGCTTGTTATATTATTTATTTTGTATATATAAAGTGACTGATCGGGGTTATCAAAATGTTTGGACACTTCCAGACCACCTAGGGATTCGCGGTTTTTTGCATTTGGTCCCGAATTGGCCCAAACCGACTAGAAAAATCCGAAAAGTTAAAAAAAATCATTTTTACCCCCCTTAAAAAAATAAAAATGGCCGACGCAAATTGAAGGTTTTCTTCGAAGGGCTATAGCGGCTAAACAGTAAGTCCTATCGAAAAGCGAATAGCACCACCGATTTTGAAAGATCTACAACTTTGGTCCTATGACATTTTGTCGTACGACCATCGGTTCTACCTTAAATCGAGTAAATTTGATAATTTTTCGTAAATTTTTGACTTTGAGGTCTCATGGCGTGTGCGATTATTGACCGATTTAATTGTCAATTGGGGTATGTAAACCCCACACTAATGCTCTTTAAAACGAGTATTTATTTGTAAAATTATTTGTATTTTTTGCCGAGAACAATGAGTATTTATAAAGAAAAAACGAATTTATAATTACGTAAATAACGTCATGTTTACGTTTTTAACAAATTATCATTTTTATAAGCTCATGTTTATTATTATATTATTGAAGCGAGCGTAGCGAGCTTCCTACATTCAACGAAATATGCTCCGTGTCTGTCTGTCTGTCTGTCTGTCTGTCTGTCCGTCTGTCTGTCTGTCTGTCAGTAACGTTCACGCGTGTGACGATAACTTGAGTAAAATTTGACCGATTTAGTTGAAATTTGGTATACATGATCCTCTTACTAATACTCAGGCTAAGTTCGTTGGACAGCGTGATCCGTCCAAGAGTTCGCGCGCAACGCTCGCGTAAACGAGAGGTTCAAAAATTAAATTGGAATTTCAGGACGGGAAAAGATTCTATTATCATCTATTCGATGAGACGAACATTTTTTTCAAATAACATTTTTTAGTAAAACCAACAGCGACACCGCTATGAATTAATAAAGATCGCTAAAACTATTAAAGCGGGCCTAAACGTTTAAAATAGAGAAAACAACCTTTTTACCGATAGCTTACGTTCTAACGTAACGATTTTAATAAAACTTCATAGACACCATCTGATGCACAATTGAAACAGGCATGCAAAATTTCAATTTGATACACGCAGTAGTTTGTTTGTAGCAAAGAGATACAAATTATAAATATTGAAATATAGAGATATGTGGTTAGTGGAATAGTAAGAATGCGGGGTGGTTCCCTTACTACTAGCCGCTGCACTACTACCAGACCCATTATCTATCAACTCATCATGATTCACAATAATCTTTTTTTTCAATATTCAATACATATTTATTACTATACGCTCGCTTCAATGATAGAGCCACGCGATGCCTAGTTATAGTTAAAAACAAGAATAAATAAAAAATATAAACAAATATTGAATAATAATGTTTGTTGTGCGAAAGGTAAAAGATGATAAATACATTAGTTTCCACGTAAACACACTTTGGATCCAAGATGTAAGCAAACGCCCCCTCTCTATCTTCTTTTACTCTCCTTGACTTCAGTTTATAGTAAATACCCGAACGGAACGGACCACATCCCGTAAATCTTTTCCTATACTACCGACATTTATTACGGTACAATTTTATTCTTATGATAACTACTTATTTAATTGTTTTTATTATCGTATTATTATTACTAGAATTGTTATTTATAGTTTGTTAAATTCTATATTAAGTTAATGGTTTAGTTTATTTAAATTAATGATTTACTTTATTTAAATGAATATATTAGTTTATTTAAATAATTTTTTTAGTTTATTTAAATGAATGTTTTACTTTATTAAAATTACTGTTTAACTTTTTTTTAAATTGTTTCTATTATCATATTATTATTACTAGAATGTTTATCTATAGTTTGTTAAATTCTATTTTAAGTTAATGTTTCAGTTTATTTAAATGATTGTTTTACTTTATTTAAATGAATATTTTACTTTATTTAAATGAATGTTTTAGTTTATTTAAATGAATGTTTTACTTTATTTAAATGAATGTTTTACTTTTTTAAATTGTTTATATTATTATATTATTATTACTAGAATGTTTATTGAAGCAAGCGTAAGCGAGCTTCTTACATTCAACGAAATATGCATCTTGTCTGTCTGTCTGTCAGTGTCAGTCTGTCTGTGTGTAACGTTTACGTGTCCGACGATAAATTGAGTAAAAGTTAACCGATTTAGTTGAAATTTTGTATACATCTTTCTTTTACTAATACTCAGGCTAAGTTCGTTGGACAGCGTGATCCGCCCTTGAGTTCGCGCGCAATGCTCGCGTAAACGTGAGCTTCAAATTTAAAATTGGAATTTCAGGACGGGAAAAAATTCTATCATCACCTATTCGATGAGACGAACATTTTTTTCTTTGAGCTCTCATGGCGTGTGCAATAATTGACCGATTTAATTTCCGATTCGGGTGCTTAAACCTCACAATAATGTTCTTTAAATTGGATATTTATTATTCTGTACTTGTCCTTTTAGCTGAAAAAAAGTATGATGTATAAAGAAAAAAAAAAAAATCATAAATAACTTCATACATATTTACTTTTTTTACAAATAATAATTTTTATAAGCTTATACATCAGAAACCTCACTTACACGACCCTCAATAACACGACAAACACATTTACAAGTGCAATTTTCTAATCTTCTTGAGATTGCCATAACCCATAATGTTAAATTAACCTCTATAACGTGACTATTATTATTAAAACAACCTTTATAACAACGATTTTTTTCCAATTCACAACTTAACTCAGAACCTCTATAACAAGTCTTTTTGAGAAGTTAACCCCTATTAACGCGTCTCTATACTATACAGGAATGGGTCGACCTTGAACAAGTCTAGACTTGAAAACCCCGCCCATTACCCTCGATATAACACCTTAGAGTAAAGGGGCGTTCACACTGGCGAGTAAAACGGGTTAGTACATAGAAAATACTGGTATGGCTAGTAACTGGTATGCCAGAACACGCCTCGTTTGAACACTTGTACTAGTGCACTCTCCTTGGTTTGTCCACTAACCTGGTGAGTAGAGCATTTGCCAGTAGATAGCTCAGGGGGCTATTTAATAGCCCACTAGCCTACCCCCTCCCACAACTAACTCGCCTAACTACTTAACTCGCCTCGTGTGAACAATGTGTTTAGTAGAATAGTAGATACAAGGGTTAGTTAGTAAACAAATTCACGTGGTTTTATTTTTCTTTGCATTTATTTAATCTTTATTTTTAAAAATATATTTTAAATTAAAAAATGAAGTGGTCAGAGAGTGAAAATCTTATGTTTATAGAATTATATAGAAAGTTTGAGTGTTTATGGGACAGTGATTCTGTACATTACAGAAATAATCAAATGCGACCCAAATGCGCTTTGGTTTATAACAATCTTCCTCAAGGACATAATATGAAAGTTCTTCTTACAATAAATTTGACACTTTTTTCATTATTTTTTTTTAAGTTTAAGTCAAACTTGGTACTTTTTAAAAACGTTTGCCATGATGTCTCCACTAGCCTTGAAGAGAGCTTCTAGCCAGGCACTAACTACTTGCCCACAATGCGTCTGAACATCTACTAACCTAGGCTAGTTACTAGCAAGGCCGGTAGCTACTAGCCCGGCACTAGCGGCTAGTCCACTAGCACAGATTTTCACTCGCCAATGTGAACCCCGCATAAGGAAGGGAGTAGAGGGAACAATACTATAGAATTGAGGAGACGGTGCTGAGCGGAATATCCAAGGGAACTGTGACGTCATTCCCGAGGCAAGAGGTGAGCGATCCTAGCGGACAAATGTGGTACTTACATTTGACATCTGTCATTTAGTTCCTTAAACTGCCACAAGGTGAGTTCATCGTGGTGATTCGCGATTTAAGCAACTCTGGGGGAAAAATGTACTATATCTATAGTATTTCTTAATCTCTATTTCAATCTTCTTATTTTAGACTGATACTTGGATTTTCGTTTAATTTAAAAATGTTAACTGCGATGTGATTTAATTATAAACTATCTTCTTAATGTGTATTAATATTTTATTGCATAAAATATTAATTCTCTTTCTCTGTTAGGAAGTAAAAAAAAAAAAAAAAATCGGTCCGAGACAACTCAGACAAACTTTCTCATATACGAGTTCATATTTACTTAGCTCAGTGTTTCCCATTTGTTAGTTATCGTATGTAAATTTAATTATTACCGAACATTTCATCAAAATTTACCATAAAAAATAACTTCTCCCGGGCGGGGAATCGAACCCGGGCTCTCTCTGTCCACGTTTTAAGCCATTTTCTCGGGAACTAGATTTTTCCCGAAAAAAACGGCTTATATCAATAGATTCGTATTTAATTGGACTATATTTTAGAATTTTTTTAATCAAAATCGTCGGACACATTTTTCAGAGTTTTAGGGGGGTATCATCCCCAAATTAAAATTAGCATTTTTTAAATTAATTATCATTTTTCAAATTAAAATTAGCATTTTAACTAGTAGCGTTACGTTAACCAAAGTAACTTTAGAGTTTAGAGTCTTCCTTATTCTTTATGTTTATTTACTTTTTATAGAGTGTTAGAATTTTTTAAGTTCTATTTACTTATGATTAGAATTATGTATAGGAGTTAAATGACAGATTTAAGTACCACATTTTTCCGCTAGGATCACTCACCTCTTGCTTCGGGAATGACGTCACAGTTCCCCTGGATATTTCGCTCGGCACCGTCTCCTTAGAATCGGGGTCTCAAAAAGACTAGAAGCTAAAAACCACGAAAACATTTTGCGCCGGAAGGTTATAGTCATGTTATAGTTGAACTCAACAACAGGTTATAATAATAGTTTTTATTTACCGTATCAGTTTTAAGTTATGTTTCTTCTTCTTTAGCAAATTTTCATTGGAGTAATTTACTAATGTGCCTATTATAGTGCCTTATTTCATTTTTTCTTTCATTAATAAAAATAAATATTGTTTTGATCAAAATTGTTTCACTCCCTTTCAAGAAAATAGTGAGAAAGAGAACTCGTACTTCACCAATTTTTAAGCAAAAACACTAAAAACGTTAGTGTGAACACAGACTCCTCGAAAAAAAGAAAAGAAAAACTTTCTTTAGCCAGAATTCAGTAATAAATCGTGAATATATATTTCTAAAGAATTTCATTAATGTAAAAGAGTACTGTAATTTATGTTAAAAAATCAAAACAATTTTGACTGATGTAAGAAACGGTGGAAAATTAAATAAATTTACAACCATACGAAATTGGCAGTCTATTTCTCCTTTATTTATTTTTATTTTTTATAACAATAAAGGGAATAATGCAGCTTTTATGAAGTTTAAGTGAGCTGTTTTGTTGATTTCAAAGATTAATGTGATATATCAACGTTAATTTTATACTCCGGGTACGGGGTATAATGAGTAATATTTTTCTTAAAGAAATGTAATAAATTATAAGTCCTATTCTTATTGAATATTGAAGCTTATTCAATTCAGCTAAATTAAACTATCACAATACTATTTTCAAACTAAGACCAGCCTCTTTAGTATTCTTTATTATAAGTTTTAGTCTTAGCCACCCAGAGTTCAAATTAATTGTTCTATGAAAAATGTAATATTTTCCAGACTGATTCCTGTTATTTTTAGGTACCTGTAAATATTTTTGTTATCACAAGTTTAGATTGTACAAATTAAAAGAATTTATATTGACTCCACTCTTCATTTCCAATCCAAGTCTTGGAAAATGAACAAGTAGTTCCCTTTTCTTGCTTCCTACAAATACTTAAATGTTACCTTTATACGGAAAAAAATGATTCACTACATTTTACAATTTATTTATTAATTACTATTATACAGATAAATACTAAAAAAGTAACGCATAACATACTATTCAGTAAACCCATACAACGTTCACGAGTTATAAGTTATAATCTTCTCTTGTTGTTGACTGTTGAGGTTCAATTGTAACCTATTATCTAGGATTGTAACCTCCCGGCGCAAAAACTTTTTCGTGGTATTTAGCTTCTAGTTCAAAAAGTGGTTCATTATGCTACACCCCTATACTAAACCTCCCAAGCGGCAGTTTGGTGAAACAGTATCGATATCTCGATAAAAACTCGAAATTTATCTGATGTCAGCTGATAAGGATAAGAATAATGTGATATCTTCATTTAATATTTATTCTTTTTAATTAACGACATTTAAATATTTTAATACAGTTTTCTTTATAAATACTTATGTACTTTAATGTTTGTTGTTAACCGTATTAATTATCTAAAGGCAGTTACGTTGTTAATAAGATATAATAGTTCCTAGATAACCAAAAGCAATCTTATATAAAACAAAATCGTCTTCTAAAGCAATCACATCAGATTTTGCTCTTACATATTTGATATTTTGACATATTTGACATTTCTATAATTAAATAATCAAACAAAGCACAAGATGAGGTTAAAGGTTTTGTTGACAAGCGTCCGTGGGCACGGAAGGACAAGAAATAGACCAATAAGACAGGGACCAGTGACCACGTGATCGTGCTGTTGTCACTTTAGTTCGGATTGAGCTCGCTGGAGAGGTTTAGTATATGGGTGTAGCATAATCGTCGAGTAAGCTAATGAAATTAGCTTACTCGATGACAATAAATAAATCTCAGAGACAAAAATTATCTTTTGTTGGTATGGATCTCAAAGTATGAAGTATTATATTTAATGAAATGGCCTACTCAATTAACCAATATGATAGTAATAGGTATATAATAGTAATAATACAGCCACTGATTGTAAGCATGAACCCCATGTGGGCGAATGCTTGTACACACACACACACACACATAATATATATATATATATATATATATATATATATATATATATATATATATATATATATATATATATATATATATATATATATATATATATATATTCAAATTTAATATATTTTAACAATAAATCTAAGGGCGATTTCCTTTTAATTGCCAATTTAACAAATCTAGTTTCTGAGGTATATTGTGAAAAAGATAAAATTTTATATACGTACCAAAATTTAAAAAAGTCACTGGGAGGAAAAATATAAACCTGTATTATCACAGGGCCTGGTAATAAGACACATGCTTTAAAAACCACATAAATTTTACCTAGTATTAGAATAATTTCAGTTCTGTTAGATTTATTAGTCCCTTGGTGTAATAATTTGTTTTGTAATGAAAAAAACATGCATTGAAACTAAGTGCAGTGTAGTTGGTGTTTATGTTTCAAACGGGTGTTTTTATGCTCTTAGATCCTTTTCTGTTTTGGATATGACACCATCGAACCCTTGAATTTTAATGTATAACTTTACTTTACGGTAAGGAGCCAACAACTGAACCTGATCAAGCTGCAATGTGTGGTGGCTCGTTGCATGCTAGGTAACACTGACCTGCTCTGCTTCCAACCAGGCTGCCCTGTGTAGGACCCCTAAGCATTTACATGGCGATGCTGGGTGTACACCGAGCTTAGGAGTCGGGAATCGAACCTGGACCTCCTGCGTAAGAAGCAAAGTCGATAGCAATAACTCTACCGGAGACCCCAAAAATAAATATAGTAGGTTTATTAAAAAAATAAAAATAATAAAGCCAAACTTAAATTTCAAACATTCACATCTTTCTTATTTTATTTTTTTGGTATAATTATTATTTAACATGTGTAACATAAATTTTATTACATATATCACAATTTATCGTATTTAATACACTCATTTATTTTAATATATTTTATTATATAATTGTGAACACCGATTTAATTAGATTATTTTATTATAAAGGAGGGGAGGGGGATTTAATGAATTCTACAAGTCTTAAAGGGTGAATTATAAAAGAGTTATTAAAAAATTAAGGAATTGCAATAGAATTATATTGAAAAAAAAGAAAAACAAATTATAAATTTATACATGGATACTATAAAGATAAAGAATATTACAATTGAAAATTTTTGAATTTTAAAAAGAAAAAAATCTACATTCTGACTGACTAACATAGGTATCATGATATCTGTGAAACCATTCGACTTATGATCATGACATTTTAGGTTCCTCCCTAAAATTGTATATCTCATACTATCAAAGAGTGCTCAATTACTATAAAATTTAAATATTGAATAAAAACAAAAGAATTTTATTTTATAAATCCTCATTTTTTTTTTATTTATTTATATTTTAAGGCGATTTTTTTTACAACAGACAGGAGACATTTTTCTTTACTTTCAATCCATTTCATTGTTAAAATCTAATATTTACTACGTTTCCATGTGTTTAAATACGGATTGAATTCTGATTTGGGATTTAACAAGTTAGGTGTTTCCATGAGTGGCATTGAATCCGTATTCAATACGAAATAAAAAAAACTTTTTCTTGGTTACTTTTGGTAAAGGTTATAAATAATTTTATCTACTTGCGGCAGCAAAATGAGGCATTATTGAACTGATTTCGGGCAGAGAAATGTGATTTTACTGCCTAGGCGGTAAAATGAGGAAAAATGTTGATGCCTAGGCAGCTAAATAAATTTTATTATTATAATGTTGGCAATAACAGTTTATACTATTATCTCTATCTTATAACATTTTATATTATAGTTCAATAAGTAATATTTATTGAATAAACGTTTAAATGATAAAATAATTTGTATATATATGTATTAGTTAATTTGGTTAAATAAGTTCAATTAGTAGTAGATCTTTAATTAAAAAAATAGCGGAGTCACTGGCCACACTGCAGCTTCATGTAAACGTAAACATCCAACATCCATATTATTATTATTATTGAAGTCATTCTAGATTATACTAGCTACTTTTCTTGATTTATCTTAGTTACTTCTTTTATTCTAAGCAATAGAAGATATCTTTAATACTTTTAGTAATTGTTTAGTAAAAATTTAAATAAATATTTTATATTGCGTGCATTATTCATTCAGAAGTTTTGTGTGTTATAAACGTGTGTTTTGTATTTTGTTGTTATAGATTCAGTTCGCAATTCACTAATTGTTATTATTCAAAGCTTCTTATTTGATTTCTTTATGAACATTAATTTTAGTTAATACGTATGTTATTATCTCATTAATATAACATAGTAATTAACTATGTTATATTAATTAATAAAGATGGTATGTTAGCAGTTTCATTTTTCTGCCGACCGTAGATAAAATATTGTATCCAACAAGGCAGCAAAGTCTGCCTCGTTTAATCATTGCCTGCCTCGGCTTCGCCTCGACAGTCAAACAGGTAAATTACCTGCCTCGGCAGTTAATTATCATAGCCTCTCCTCGCCTTCGGCTCGGAGGCTAATCTAATCACTCGTCAGTAAAATTCCATTTTGCTGCCTAGTTACATAAATAACTATTGTAACCTTCACCTTTTATAACCATGATTTTTATTACGTATTTTCACAGATTTGACTACAGTTTCTACAGAAATACGCTAGGTGCGCTTACACCTACGCTCTGGGCATGTCAGGATCGAGTTCAGGTGTTTCCATGCAACTCGATCCAGATACGATCTCAGAATTTAGTGTATCATATCGGGATCGGTATCGTATTTAATCCGTATTGAATCTAGGTTTCCATGGGCACTTTGGATCCAAAAACTGTATTCAACCCGTATACAAACATCAGAGAAACGTATAGTAATTGTTTTCACACCAAAGCGACACAGGCTCATGCTTCCCCAGTGGGAAATATCTTGTTTCATATTTCTTGTCCCCTATCTTCTATTCCCTGTCTTCTACCCCTATCTACAGTCCCTAGTTTTCTTTCCCGTGTCTTCTGTCCCCGGCCTATGTCCCCAGTCTTCTGTCCCCGGCCTATGTCCCCAGTCTTCTGTCCCCGGCCTATGTCCCCAGTCTTCTGTCCCCGGCCTATGTCCCCAGTCTTCTGTCCCCGGCCTATGTCCCCAGTCTTCTGTCCCCTGTCTTTTTGGTGTGAAAGCCGCCTAAATACACAAAAAAACACTTACTTTCTAACATCAACCTTGATCACTCATTACAGTATTAATTTAACATTTAAGTTAAAAAAAGATGCTTGATTTTATTTCTTATTTATTTAAAATATGTCTCATCTGGATTTTCTTTTTTGAAAATCATATAATGATCTTATATCAAAAATGATATTTATTTATTTTTATAAAACATTTATAAAATTTCAAAACATTAATAAAAATTATGTATATGTAATTTTATGTATTTAAACAGATGTATTTTTTATTTATATATTTTTTTATATATATATATAATACAAAAATAATAATTATTATTTTTAAAATCATAGGCACAGCCCTTTTTATTTGAATGTATATATTTTATATACTGATTATTTTTATATTTAAGATAATTATTTTTTAATGGTTCGCGCCCCTTTTACATGCGGTTTTGGTTATAGTTATAAGTAAACATTTATTACATATTTAAGAAATTTAAAAGATGAAATGTAGATATATTATATACATATATATATATATATATATATATTATAATTTCTAGACTTTGGATCTAAAAGGGGTAGTAAGCCTCTCAGACATAGCAGTTGCAAATAAGTCACATCATGATAACTCCCTTGAGATTAATTTAAGTTTTATGTTGGAGAACAAGGGATTTACAAAATTAAATACTTTTTCCTCCAGGCGGGAGAAGAAGTTAACTTAACTGCCTGGTTTTTAGGGTGTTAAGTGTTTTCAACTGCCTGGCTGAGCTTCAGGGAGTTAATTCCCTGTAAATTCAATACAGCCAACTTAATTCTAGTAAAAGAACTGCGTTTAAACGGATTTTACGAAGATTTAAGTTGGCAAAAATGTTTATTACAAACATCACTCGCAATCAGCTGTTTTTAAATATTTATTTGTTTTCTTAAAACGCTCCGTGTTTTGAGTAAATGTTCTATTAATTGTGTTGTATTAAGTTAAATTTTTTAGTTCTTTTTTAAATTTGCTCGTTTTTTTTTTTAAATATAAAGTTACTTAAAATAGATAAATAAGGAATGATCATGGAAGATAACTTGTGGACCTTGAACTGTTTTCAAACATCTTTCCATATTTTTTCTTCCATCTGGAGGTAAAATCTTGTTCGAACCTCGGGAGTAAAAATCACTTGCACCCTCGCGATAATAATTAACTCCGCCTCGGGAGTGAACGTTATGGTTCCCTCGGCTTCGCCTCAGGAACCAACTTCATCGCTCAGGGTGCAATCACTTACTTTACTCCCTTGGTGCGTAAATAACTAATACTCCTTAATAAGATCTAGATTATTTCATGTCTAGCTGCTTATAACTTACATCATGAGCAACTCCCTTGAGAACGATATCTGTAATAAAAACTAGACTAGATTATGTATTTACAACTTAGTGAAATTTATACATTATTTGATTGCAATTTACATTATGTAATTTGTTAGATTATATAAGTTTAATATTCATGTAATATTAATTAAGTAACATGTTTGTTTAAATTATACTGTTATGGTTTATTTATACAAATACTTACAAAATATTTAATGTTCTTAATTATTTATATATAATATTTAAATAGATTTAATTATTTTGCATAATAATAAGATAATAAAAAGGGAAACAGAAATAAAAACAAATTATACAATGTTTAACATTTAGATGGAATTACGTGATAAGTATAGTAAAAAAAAAAAAAATAATAATTAAATATTATAAATAAATAAATAATAATACATAATTTGTTCATTTTAGGAATAATTTATTTTTTTGTCAAATTGACTATCCTAATATCAATAGGTAAGTCAGTATACAACAAGTGCCGTTATTAACTAAATTCATATAATAAATTTAATAAAATAAATACTTTAATGTTTTAGGCCTTAGGTTGACCACCTCTCAACACTTTAAATCACTTCTAAAAATCTCATGCCACTTTATGTCATAAACATTCCTCACCTCTCTAAACACACTTGCCACTTTAAATTCCTCACCTCTTTAAACACACTTGCCACTTTAAAACATTCCTCACCTCTCTAAACACACTTGCCACTTTAAAACATTCCTCACCTCTCTAAACACACGTGCCACTTTAAAACTCCTCACCTCTCTAAACACACTTGCCACTTTAAAACTCCTCACCTCTCTAAACACACTTGCAACTTTAAAACTCCTCACCTCTTTAAACACACTTGCCACTTTAAAACATTCCTCACCTCTCTAAACACACGTGCCACTTTAAAACATTCCTCACCTCTCTAAACACACTTGCCACTTTAAAAAATGTCTCACCTCTTCTAAAAACACTTGACCAAGTTTCACAACTTGGTCCATTATATAGGATATCCATAGGACCAGTTACCTTGTCTTTTGGCACATCCCATGAATGGAAGAAAGTTCCACTTAACTGGTGGTATGGTCTACTTAAGCCTGACATGATATCTTTTAATACCCAAGGGACGTCAATATCATTTGAAGCAAGAACAGTTTGAGGATATATTCTGGATCATCCATAGGACATTTTGAACACCCAGGTTAGATATTTAAAATTTAAATACTTAAAATAATAAACTTTAGTGCGACATCACTATATTAAATAATCAGGTATGATATTTTCACAAATCCCTCATGATTTTACCACCTAAAATGCATATTGAGCTCAGTGATAAATTCTATTAGTTCTAAATATCTATTTATTGTGTTATCTGCAGAATTTGGATGGCAGTCAGGTATTCTAATCACGAGATCAGAGGGATTCCGATCGGGCTTTCAAAGCTGTTGTGGAAGCTTTCATATAGAAATTATCCTTTGTATAAACTAATAATTTCAATTTCTCATTAAATCCGCTAACTTTTTTTTTAATATAGGCAAAAAGCTTCAGAAAATATAAATTGTTTTAAGACACAGCAAAATACTCCTCAAATCAATTTCAACCTTGAAAGTACATCGAATAACAAAACCAACAACTCTATCAGCTTATCAGTGACAACTGCATTGATATTAATATGTTTTACATTATATGTTCGGGAGATCTTGGTTTCTACCCTTCATGGGTCTCCTTTTGTAACACTGACCCATGCCTATCCTTGGGATAACCTATATATAAGGCATCCAAAATGGGATTAACATGAGGAAAACCTGTGGACAAACGACTAAAAGGCAGGTTAAAATTCACTGTTAAAGCAGGTTAAAATTCAGAAGTAGTACTTGGGTCTAAACACAACTATCCATTTATAAACACATCTCAAAATCTTAAACAATTTCTCTCTACCATTTACCACTTCTAATTATTTCTCACCACCTCAAAAAGCTCTAACAATCTCTCACCGCCATTTGCCACTTCTAATTATTTCTCACTACCTCAAAAAGCTCTAACAATCCCTCACCGCCATTTGCCACTTCTAATTATTTCTCACCACCTCAAAAAGCTCTAACAATCCCTCACTACCATTTGCCACTTCTACTTATTTCTCACCACCTCAAAAAGCTCTTACAATCCCTCACTACCATTTGCCACTTTTAATTATTTCTCACCACCTCAAAAAGCTCTTACAATCCCTCACTACCATTTGCCACTTCTAATTATTTCTCACCACCTCAAAAAACTGTAACCACCTCGCACAACTTTTACAACCTCAACTTTAATCATCACTTAGAACTACCAATCACTTCTCTTCTCACCACCTCTAACCACCCTTTAATCATTCTTACCACATTAATAAACTCTCACCACCACTAAATGTCACTAATCATTCCTGACTATCTCTAAGAACCTTTAACCATTATTTATCAGCAACTTCCAATCACTTCTCACAACTTCTAATAAGCTTTCACCACTTCTAACAATTCTATAACCACTTCTTACCACATTTAATCATTTCTCATCACCTTTCACAACCTTTTAAAAAGTCAAACCACACCTAATCATCACTTACGACTTCTCTTCTCATCAACTCTAACCACCTCTAACAAACTCACTAACTCTAACCATTCCTTTATATTAACCACATCTTACCACTTTTAATCTTTTTTCACCACCTTTAATCACTTTCAATAATATCTGAACACCTCTAAACTTATTAAACCACATTTGATAACCTCTGACTACCTCCAAATACATCAGTTAAGTTTTATTAATTTATTATTAATATCTTTTTTTTTTTTTGACAAGTTCTTTATTATTAATATCTTTATAAACATATAAATAATTGTTAACAAATTAATAAAATATTTTTTATAAAAATAAATAAATAATTTAAAGTAGTTTTTTTGTTTTAGGAAACAAATATATTTAAAAAAAAAAAAACTCTTTAAATATTTTTAACATCATCAAAATAAAACCCTTTTTATCAATGCATAAATACATTTATGATATATGTTATATATCTCTTAAGAATCACACAGTTAATCAAATTTATATTAAATACATAAATAATAATAACATACATTGAAAATAAAAGTAAAATAATTAGGAAGAAACAAACGAAACCTATAAAAAAGAAAATAATAATATAAAATAAACGTAAAATATAAAAATAAAAAATCTATGGGACAAAACTGGTGCTAAACTTTCTCATAAAAGAATATATAATTACTCAATTTCATGTATTGGTTCTTTCAAGTATTTGTGGTTACATTTAATTATTATTATTGAACACTGTAACAAAAATATCCATAAAAACAACTACTCCCGGCAGAAAATTGAATCTAATCTCTCACTCTTGTGTTTATAGCTATTTTCTCTAAAACTTGTTCTTTTACCCGGGGAAACGATTTCTTATATGGTTTAATTCTTATTTAAAATGACTGTATTTTATTTTTAGTTTATAAATCAAAATCTTTGGAACTGTTTTTTCAAAGTTTTAGGGGAGTAGTACCCCTAAATTAAGAGATAATTAATTTCTTGATTTCACCCCAGGGTATGATCTTTCTAAACATGTATGCCAAATTTTATCGATTAACATTTGCAACTACAGACAACAGAACATTTTTAAAAACCACTTTTGGACTAAGGGGACATCAAAACGATCCATTGAAGTCTCAAAGTCGAATGTTTTCGTTATCACACCACTTAATCTCTATTCATTCTGCGTGTATAATAAAGAAAAAAGAATGTTATAATTAATAAAAAATAATAATTCACATAAGTAACAATTAATAACAAATAAATAAATATACATTTATATAATCTACTATTTAAAAATAAATAAATAAAATTAATACCCTGAAAACAATTAACTTCAAAATTAAATATTTTACAAGCTTATATTAACATTATTTTGTATTTATAATCAGAAATTTTTCTCATAAATTCTTGCCACAATTTATAATACACTTATATGTATTTAATTTCTATACATTTAAAAATACAATTTTATGTATAATCTATAGATATTGTTGGTCATTATACATATTAAGTTACAAAACATTGTTCTTCCTTTTATTTTATTAATACATTACGTTTATGTATGTCTAGTACGTACGGATAAAAAAAAAAATTATACATTAAAATTTATTTAATTAAATTTCACAAACACGGCAACTCTGAACCACCTCAATGAAAAACTTGTTCATTCATAACTAACTCTAAGCTCGTAAAATACATTATTTATGCATTCTTAACCAACTCTAAAAACACCAAGGGTTATAAATATACATTCTTTACCAACTCTTTCTCTATCTTCGTTCTTAAATAACTCCAATCAAATCAAATAAAATTATTATTAGTTTATAACCAACTCTAATCCACTTTTAACACAATGATTTTTCATTATTAATCAATTCTAACCACATCAAGCACATTGATTCTATATTATTAACCAATTATTACCACATTAAGCATAATACATTTTCATTTTTATCCACCACCAATCATTTTACATAGTATAGATTGTTTAATGTTAACCAATTCTAACCACATCAAACCTAATTATTCTATATCTTAACCAATTCAAACCACGTCAATTTTCATTAACCACTTCGAATCATTTCAAACATATTTAGATTCTTTATGGTTAACCAATTCTAACCATATCAAACATAATTCTGGAGTAGTTGAGGTTATTAAGGAATTAAAAGGCTCACTTTTGTGATATTTCAACCTAAGTTGATTGTTCAACCAATGGGTTGTGGTCAATGATCAATGGGTTGTGGTCAATGACCAATGGATAATTGAGAAATAAGAACGTTGATGGCGGTCATCTTAATAAATACAAAGAAACAGTCTATCCACGGAAAATGATACTTGTTTATTTATCAAAGAGGCTTTCGGCTTTTATAAAGCCATTATCAGTGCCGATTTTGGAAGAACTAGACAAGTATTATTTTCTGTGGAGAGACTGTTTCTTTATATTTAATGGTTAATTGTTAAGTCAAGTGCAAATGATAAGTACTGATGACTAATTTTAATTATCACCGAAGAAGGGGTCGAAATACTGCAAAAGGGAGCCTTTTAATTCCATAATAGACCGAACTACTCCAGAATAATTGTAAACTACAAGGAACAATTTCTAATATATCAAACTTAATGATTTTATACTCTTAACCAACTCTTATCACAGCAAATAAAATGAACCTACATTATTAATAAATTCTAGACACATAAAGTAATGATTATATTATCTTAACCAATTCTAACCACATCAAACATACATATAATAATTCTATAATTTTAACCACATCTCATCAATCGTAATATATATTTCATTTTTAAACACCTCAATTAATTTATTTTTTAACCAACTCTAATGATAAATTGAACACATCGACTTTCGGTTTTTATCGTACAGTTCAAAAATATAAAATAAGAAACAAGCATTTTCTTTGCTTTATTTTTATTTAATATGAGATGAGATTCATATTTTTTTAATATTAAAACTTATATTAGTTGTTATTTTTGTTTTAACAAAATAACAGTTTGGGTTTTATAACAATAAGTGTATTATAATATAATACATATTATAAAGTGCATTATTTAATTATCATTATTCCCTGATTATTTATCAGATCTAAATAGGTTAATATTAATAAGTCGAACTGCATATTCTTTATGCCATTTGTCTTAAACAGAAATTTTCGATTGCTATAATGATTCCTGCTGCTATGAAGCCTGCATATCCAATTGGAATAAAATTTCAATCTTGACTTTAGACTACCATTTTTAAGGCTTGGTGCGCATAGGCTTCGGCGTGTTCTCGACATAAATGTATTGGTCTTCCGGTGAATTCCACACCACGAAGGAAGTCCGACGTTTTGCTTCACCTACTGGGAGCATACCGGACTAAGAAACACCTGGGGAATTCAAGGTACAGTTTTAGGCATCAATTTATCATTTTGTTGTTTCCAGTTAACAAAGCGATGCACCAGGCCCCTGAAGATGCTTCCAACAGGGGAAGCTAAACTAAGTACTTCAAATCCTTAGCGACGTGAATTTCACCGTATAACTAGACTCTTCGAAATTTTGAATTTCGTATAAATTACATAAACATAGATTTTGCTGGTCCTCTGGTTCCGGTGTAATGAGGTCCTCGACTTACTGGTTGCTTGGTCAAATTCGCCATTGCCCAAGCGATGATAAGTTCCAGACTGCGACATGTTGTTTGATAACTAAGCCATGACCTTGGTCCACACCATAGCAATCCTAAAGCAAATAAACAAAATTAATTAGAAGACATTCATACTAATAGACAATCTGAAGATCAATGTTTCGATTTGAGAACTAGCAGCGAAGAAAGGTGTCTCAATGGAGTGTTGCGCACGCCCTACCAGTCAAATCATCTGATGGATATATTAAAATTGATATCAATTTAACTTTTCATGTATTCAAATTTGAGGATTACTATTACTAATATAGGAGTGGTAGTGGGTCTATATAATTTTTATAATTCACGCTTTGGAAGCAGAAGATTCGGGTTCGAGTCCCGACTCTAGCAAGGGACACTCGTGATTGAAATGGTTAGTACTTCATATAAACTTAAGTTAAGGGGGCTTTACGGTTGTGAATGCCAATTATCACACCAAAACCATGGTTTATATTGCTGATGGAGCAACACAACAACCTCGTGGCATCTATCAATACATGTAGTTGCATACAGTCTTTAGCTGGCCTCAGCCAAAGATAACAGGCTGTTGCGCCACGAATTATTAGTATTATTATTTAAAATGATGAACGTATAGTGTAGAGTGTGGACAGTAACATTCAGTAATAATAAAACGTTAAAAAATAGTATGCCAATTAGTGTCCTCGCATCCTATCATATACTTCATTGATGTTTCAAAGCTTGAAATTAATGTTTGTTAAACCTGTTTTAGGGTATTTTCAAGCTCTTAACTTGGTTGTACAACAAATTGTGTTTGGGGCCCTTAATAACTTTAGGGTTTTCCAGTTTTACGTCGTTTTTTGGCGATTAAGCTATAAAAATAATTCGTGTAAACCGTATGGAACTCAAAGTGATATCAACTCAACACATCATATACTTATTAAGCAACGTTTTTTCACTATCGTCCACCCATAGCTTTTTAAAATTGATTTATTATTTATCGTCTTCTGTTTACTACAGTTTTTATGGCACTTCTTTAGATTGTTACTACCCTTATAAAGAAAACACAGGGGAGTAAAAATCTAAAGTAGTTATACGGAATGTTCTTCTTTAGACTGTTACTCCCCTTATGAAAACAGAAGTGTGATATTCCTTTGTCCCAAAGTATATTAGACTAAACATCCCTGTCTTAACAGTTATTTAGTCAAAATCATTTATATTCTTAAAAAACATAGGGGAGTAACAATCTAAAGAAGTGCCGTTTTTATAATACAGAGATAGATTTCACATCCGTAATTGTCAAGTTACATTTTGATAATCCATAAATGATAGATACAAAAATAATGAGACTAGATCATCAGGAGATGGCTGTGTCAGAGGTTTTGGAGGTTTTGTGAATCCCGACGTTTCAAACCTATTGCAGTATTCGTTCTCAAGGGAGTTGCTCATGATAGATAACTTATTTCTATAGCTAGATTACTAGAATACAGATGAGATCCGCTTTGGGTCGAGCTTTGGAGGTCTCTCGGCATGAGTTACTATTACGTGGTAATATACTTGTTTTAATTTAAAATTAATACTTTCTGAGGCAATAAACATACACTCTACCTCGTCTGAAGACAAAGTCACTGATGCAGATTCATTTAAGTTACCATCATGCCACTGATGATAACTCTTTTGCCCTAATCTTATCACCACTATCCGATATTTAAAAGGCCCTACACACGACCCGACACGACCACCCGACAGTTGGAGCGTGTGTAGGCTTGTCGCCGGACTAAAACTGCCGAACCCGACCGTCGGGAGCTCCCCACCCTCGATTCCTGTCGAGTCGGTTTTTGTGTAGCGCTGTCGGCCGACTCCTCAATCCGACACGACCAAACTCCCCCCAAAAAGAGGAGTTTGGTCGTGTCGGGTCGTGTATAGGGATGGCCCCGACAAGGATTGTCGAAGAGTTTGATCGTGTCGAGTGGTCGTGTGTATGGCCTTTAAGCTGTTCAGATCAGTATTACCTGATGGAGAGTACAATAGAAGAATCTGTGTGAAGATAAAGATGGCTGTTAGTATGGAAGTTACACAGGTTAGACGAAGCACCGTGGTAACTTGATGCTTCCTACTGATTCCTGTGGATCCTAGTTCGATAGTACCGCCACCCTTCGCTCTGTTCACGTAGGCGATATGATTAAGAATTGTCTGAAGCGTAAGATCACCAGCCTTAAACATAAAAGAAGAAGATTCGATTAGATGCGATATAATACACATACTTTCTATGTTTAAACATTTATAATATGAAACGCAATACCGAATACCGAATGTTAAATGAGTGTAGCCAATGTAAATTGCTATTCCCAGGGTTTTTAATTTGGAATGAATGATATGTACTATAGACCTGATTCGTTTCTATGAAGGCTTTGGAAACGAAATTGTTTAGGCAATAACCACTTATTCTTAGCATAAGCCCTGCGAGGGGTGAAGCTCAAAGGGATGAAGGCTAGTTATTATTAAAATGATATTACATATTATATAAACAATAGTAAACATACCTTGCCAGGTAGCAGAGTTGTGTCTGCAGCCGTTTCCTCAACTTCCTCTTCAGAAATTGATTTATTTTTTAAACATTTCTCTCTCTGTAACAAATAATTTTTTTTTTCAAATTAGTTGCTAACACTGAGCATTTAGTATGTAAAGTCTACCTGTTTCTTATTCAACTTGACTTTTATAAAACTCCTTAAATTCACTTTGTCTCACAGTTGTTTGTTCTTATCTGAACTTTTTCCTTCTATGCTATCATCTAACTTAACACATAAGAAACTATCTATTTGTACCCTCCATGCAAAATCCTTAAATTCACTTATATATATCTTTGGGCTATATATTCTTCTGGTTATTTCTAAAGATCTTACCATTTTTATACAAAAGTACGTATAAATTACCTTGGATGAAGTGGTATTTCTCTGATCAGTTCCCCAGCTTAATTTTTTAGTTCTTTTCTCCTTGCCTTCAATAAATACTTTAGTTTCGTCACCTGAAATTTGAAATCAGTGTTATTATTTGTTTTTCTTATTTTATTAATGTTAACTGTAAAATTAAAATTAAAGAAAGACATCATTCCAATAAAAGTAATTTTATTGTATAGAGCTGACTTGTCTAGACATAAGCACTAATGGTCTTGACTTGTCGTGTCGCAAGCACTAATGGTCTTAACTTGTCGCGTCGCAAGCACTAATGGTCGTATTTAGTACCTACAGAAAATACGAGTTTAAATTCGAAAGAGAAAGAATCGGTGTTGGAGTTGAGAGAACGGTTGGAATCTGACTTATCGTCATTGGCATTGAAGATGACCACTACAAGTTTGTCCCAAAGTAGAGTTAGTGCGTTGACAGCTCGGGAAATCGAGTGACACACAGATTGGCCAACCTCTCTGAGTTAAAAAATAAAGCCACTAGGTCTGTGGTTAGGGGGCCTCTCCCCTCCACTAGAGGCGTTTATCTTTGCCTAGTTGGCCCGACATTTTGTCCGGGAAAATCTCGAGCTCTTATTGGTTCCCCACCCCATTTGCTAGTTTCTCCCGCGATGTCAACGCACTAACTCTACTTTGGGACAGACCGTAGTGGTTGACTCCAGCTTTGAGTGATAGTTAGTTTAAGAGGACAGACGTCCCTCTTTATTCTGAATCAAGTGACCCCACTGCCACTATTTTCCCATCTATAAAACTACTTAATTGAATTTACTACTGTCTAGGTTTCCACTCGTATCTTCTATTCTTATCTTCTATTCTATTCGTATCTTCCTAAGTTATATTTCTTCCTATAGCGAAAGCATATCGATGACTATTAGTTCATGATGTTTTGTACTCAGCGTCGCGTCGGTGTATAGATGATGTGGAAGTTATTGCAACTTCCTTAGAACAAGCATTGTTAGGGCTTACTGTTGAATAAACAGCTTGGTTTTCCGGTGAAATCCACGTCACGAAGGGGATGAAGTCTTCCACTTCTGGAAGCATCTTCAGGGGTGTGGTGCATCGTGACGTTTAGACCGCTCCCTGACTTGTCGGTACGGTATCGGTAAGCTAGTTTGCCGAAGCGGTAAGATTCTTTACCGAGTGCCTATATGTTTTACCGATTCGGTACAGATTCTTTACCGTGCGGCAAGGAATCGGTATACCGACTCTCGGTACTCTAAAGTACTCCGCAATGGGATTATCTTCAAATGTAGATAATGTTCTAAGAAAGTCATTACAACTTCCTTATACCGACATAAACTCCCTTAATGATTGGGATCTACGTGCATGAGATGCTGTCTAGGCTCTAGACGGCTTCTTAAAGTACTAAGCATTGGGAACATCTTCAAGGGCTTAGACGATGTTCCTAAGGAAGTTATTACAACTTCCTTATAGCAACATACACTCCCCTGAAGATTGGGATATACATCTATGAGACGTGGTCGGTACAGATTCCTAAAATAATGTTTAGAAGCATTATAGTTCAGTCAACGAAGCTTTGATTTTGGCATATTGTGGAACTAAATCGGAAAGTTTTAGTATTTGGCATAAAATTGTTAATAGATGCTTGAAAGTGAACGCATAACAATCCTGAAAGTTCTGAGGGGAGCTATGCATGTCTTGGAAAATATAGGTATCATTTTTCGGTTTACGAAATTATCTAAAATCTAAAAGAAGATTAGGTTTACCAAAAAAATCATTGTATATACAATTAAAGCTCAGAAAAAAGTCCTATAAAAATTATAAATCCTCATTATTTTCTTGATAACTCTGCATTTTTTATCTTTCTCGGCCAGACTAATTACAAGTTGTATAAAATAGAGTTTTTATAAAAAAAAGTCGGGCATTATGTGCCTTAACACAAAATTGCGGTTATATTGTACTTACTATCCGAATTGACTACATCCGATGCTTCATGGCTTGGACTTGGCTTGGGATTGTTTAGTTTTGATGCTATGCAGGATTTCACTGGTTCAGATTTAACAGTGGTGAAACAGGCTTCTGAAACAGTCAAAAATATGAATATAAATTTGTTGTCATATAAGCAATATAATATCCTAAATAATGTAAAAATAATTGATAAGACAAAATAATAATAACTCTATGTAAAAGAAAAAAATAAATAAATTGTATATTATAAATAGATAAAAGGCTATGAAAGAATCAAAATCAAAGATATAACTGACAAGAAACACCATATTAGAAAGAAAAAAATAATCAAACTGATTGACTGATTAACTAAAGACGATTTTGTTTTACCTTGTGCTTGTAGCTGGGATTGACGTACTTGCTGAAACATTTTTGGAGCTAAGAGTGTCGGAACTAAAGCTGCACATACGGAGCTCGCTAAATTGTTGTAGGGAGCAAGCATTGCCAGCTGCATAATACCTATAAAACAAAGAATACAATAATGTGGTAACGTAGTGAAATAATAATAAATATTTATTAATAATAGTTATCGTATGTTTAGTCACTAACTTAATTACTGCGTGCGTAGGTTGAAATCTGAGTTATAAGAGTAAAAGGCACATACAACACAAACATTTTGTGCCAACATGATGTTTGAAGTGTATGGCCTATGTAAATTTGCCCGACATCAGGTTTGCGCAAAATGTTTGATTGTGTATGGGGGCCTTAAGGGGGCCTTTACATGAAGAAACCTAGTAATGATAACCTTTGCAAGAGATATATTATTTTCTTCACAAAGTTAATAAGTGCTCGAAGTACATAAATAAGTATAAGTAATGAAGGCATTTAATTTGGGAAGAAAGACATCTCTCTAAAAGTGGCTATGACGCCTAATTTTGAATCTAGGCCTAGGTCTTAAGAATAAAATTTAACCGATACCTTTATACTGTATTTCAATATCTCTCTCAAGCATGGCAGCTGGAAGATTTGCTAATACTTTGATGGCTCTATAACCAGCAATGGTGAGGCTTCCACAAAGAGCAAGTGCCCACATCATGAAGAGGCTCTCGACTCCGTATTTTACCAGCTTTAATAAAATATAACAAATGGTTTTAGTTAAAACTATAAAATATAAATATAATCAAATGTTATGCAGCATTAAAATAAATAAATCACACAAAATAATATAAATACAGGATCACTCAGAATTCGGTAAATTTGATATCCTGTTATTTAGGATCAGGTTTCACGTTCGCCTTAGATTCCTTTCTCTAGGGTCTCGTTTATTTAGGATACAGTTAATTTTATATCCAGTTTATCAAGGGGGTGTTAGAATCAGGTTCATTTGAGATCCAGTTTGTATAAGATCCTGTACAAATATTTGTATAAAAAGACTCGATCGTTCAGGATCCGTTTAATTTGACTTTCTGTTATTTAGGACCAGGTTTCACGTTCGCCTTAGATTCCGTTCTCTAGGTTCTTGTTCATTTGAGATCTTATTTATTTAGGATTAGGTACCCGGTTCATTCTAGACCCAGTTTATTTGAAATCCTGTTTATTTATGATCAAGCTTTAGGTTTATTTGGGATTTGGGATTCTGATTATTTAGGATCAGAGTTTAGGTTCATTTGAGATCAAGTTCATTTGAGATTCAGTTAATTAAATCCTATTGATTTGATATCCTGTTTATTTAAGATCTTGTTAATTTGAGGACCTGTTTACTTAAATATCTTGTTCATTTGGAATTATGTTCATTCAAAATCCTGATAATTTCAAGATCTTGATTATTTGATATTTTGTTCATATGTAATCTTGATTATTTAGGATCCTGATCATTTTAGATTCAGCTGATATAGAATCAGCTTCACTTTAGACACAGTTCATTTAGAATCCCGCTTATTTAGGATGCATATGATTTTAGAAACAGTAGGTTCATTTACGGTCTATGAACTTAAGATCGGTTCAGGGAAAGTTAATAATTCTTTGTTTAATTAAACAAAGAACCAAGTAACCATTAACTGTTCATTGAAAAACCTTCAACCACAAAATAAACTGATATTTAACCCTTGGGTTTTTAATCATTAAGACAACTTTAAAATTGTCTAATTTTTTTTATTATTACTAAAAAAAATCCTAAAAGCGAACAGGTGGACTGAAAGAAAAATAAATGCATTTTTAACGTCACACTTTAGTACAAAAAACCAAGCCATTTTTATTACTTAAGATATACTCGTATTTTACGTTTATACCTTCATAAAGTCATACTCTCCCCCACAACTTTTTAATAAAAAATTATATGCTACGTTCAGAGGGAATGAGGTTTATTTTCCCTTGTTTTTACGTTGCTTTTAAGTGAAGTAAAGTATTAAATATTTAAGATAGTAAATGGAGTAAACAGAAAATGAAGGTACATTCTTTAACAAAAGATAGCTTAGCATTTGTTTTGTTAAATTACTTTGTTCTTGCTTAAATCGATTCTGTGTATGTATATCCAGGGCCGTTTCTAGGTGTTTTGCCGCCCTAGGCGAGAATTGCAAAATCCCCCCCCCCCCCTCCCACCCTATTTTCCTTGCTTGAAGAATTAATGCATTATATATTAAAGATCTAGTATTTAACAATAAACAGTTAAACAAATCAAAAATTAAATAAGCTCTATTCATAATATTTTACTTTATATTTAAATTTCTCTCTTTTAATATCTATTTTTTTTTTGAGCAGTATTAAAGAGCTTTTTGACACAAATACTGGAAAAATATAGCGAACTCTAAATAATTAGCCGGTCAAATCCAAAATGTCTGACAATTCATGTGACACTTGTTTTTTTTTTAATAGGGTATCAAATTAATAAAAGAGCTATTTTTAGGGTTTCGTGGATAGTTCTCGAAACCCTTATGCGGAGAGTGTGTTGTGTCCGTCTGGCCGTCGGTCTTAGGTCCATAGGGCCCGAACCGTTTAAGCTAAAGAGGTGATATCATTCTTTTTTGGTTTTATGAGTTAAAATATACCTAAAAAAATCCCCCTACCAACCACTATTTAACGGCTGGTCCTAAAATTTTGAAATAATTCATGGTAATTATGGTGGGGCAATGAAAATTTCCTGAAAAAATGTAATTTACCTTGTCGTTATTAGTTATTACCGATAAATAATCATTTTTTTTTTTTTTTTATCGGTGGTATTGTAATCTGCAGTTCCTCTGCCGATTACAATGCCACCGAATACTATATTTTTATGCGGGTCTTTACGCAGAACCATTTTATTATTTTATTATTAACACTGAAATTTTACATGAATAAATGTATCAATTTAGCACAATACAATAAACGGAGACGGTTGAAAGTGACATGGGGTCATGGGGTTATGGCTATTTGCGGGCTACTTTCGACTTCGACGCACCATACAAATTTTAATTGAAAATCACATGAGTACTTTTTGAACGAGCGTAGTGAGTTCTTCATTTCAGAGACTTGGGATTTGAAAAGTTTGTTTGTTTGTTTGTTTGTTTGTTTGTTTGTTTGTTTGTTTGTTTGTTTGTTTGTTTGTTTGTTTGTCTAACGATAACTGGAGTAAAAATTGATCAATTTCAGCGAAATTTGGCACGTAGATGCATCTCAGCATTTTTGAGAACTGTATAGTTTTTGAAAATTCCTCACTAAACATTTCCAAGATGGCGGCCAATATGGCAGACGACTAAAAAAAAAAGTTTTAAGCCAGCATAATGTGTTATACATCGTTTTGAAGGTCTTTAAAAGAAGGAAAAGAATATGTAACTAATCAAATTTCACACTTAATATTTTCAAGATGGCGGCCAATATGGCGGACGACTAAAATAAAAAGTTTTAGTCAGCATAATGTGTTATACATCGTTTTAAAGGTCTTTAAGAGAAGGAAAAGAAAATTTAACTAATAAAATATCACAGTTAATATTTTCAAGATGGCTGCCAATATGGCGGATGACTAAAAAAAAAGTTTAAGTCAGCTTAATGTGTTGTACATTGTTTTAAAGGCCTTTAAAAGGAGGAAAATAATATTTAACTGATAAAATTTAATACTTCACACTTTCAAGATGGCGGCCAATATGGCGGACGACTAAACAAAAAGTTTTTAGTCAGTATGACATGTTATACATCAATTTAAAGGTCTTGAAGTTTAGGAAAGGAATATCTAAGTATTAAAAATGTCACACATAATATTTTCAATATGGCGGACTATTAAAAAAAATGTAATCTGCTTGGCATGTAATACATTAATCTAAAGGTCTATAAAAGTAGGAATAGAGTCAATAACTTTTCAAATTTCATAATTTATATTTTCAAGATGGCGGCCAATAAGGCGAATGACAAAACGTTTTTCGTCAGTATGGCATTTTATACATCGTTTTAAAGGGTTTAGAAGTAAGAAAAGAGTAAAAAACTATTAAAATTTCACTCTATATATTTTCAACCAATTGTAGATAATTATTATTGCATACTAAGCAGTTTAAACTGGAAATTTAACGTAACAAACGTTGTTTAATAGAGGTATTGCAGGCTCGCTATGATCGCACGTTTATACAGGAGTTGTAATAATGTTATTGTTGGCTCGCTGCGCTCGCCCTGTATAGACAGCATTTAAAATTAGTTTTCATTTAACTGGGTATATATTGAAGGTTCGCTGCACTCACCAATTTATTTAGTATTTCTGGATAATGTTATGCCGTATAAACTTGCTTGAGCGCAGCGAGCCTGAATTAATTATATTAAATAATGATTACGTACAAATACTTTATAAACAGGCGAGCGTAGCGAGCATACAATAACTTTATTTAATTAATATTTACTACAAATTCTGAATCAAACCGGCGAGCGTAGTGAGCCATCTTTAATTTGATTAAATAATCACTATATTTACTGTATAAACAGGCGAGCGCAGCGAGCCTTCTTTAATTTATTTGATTAAATAATTAGTATATTTACTGTATAAAAAGCGAGCGTAGCTAGCCTTCAATAACTTTATTTAATAAATATTTACAACAAATTCTGAATCAAACAGGCGAGCGTAGCGAGCCTTCTTTAATTTAATTAAATAATTACTATATTAACTGTATAAACAGGCGAGCGTAGCGAGCCTACAATAACTTTATTTAATAAATCTTTACTACAAATTCCGAATCAAATAGGCGAGCGTAGCGAGCCTTCTATATTTTATAAAATAATTACTATATTTCCTGTGTAAACAGGCGAGCGTAGCGAGCCTGCTATAACTTTATTTAATACATATTTACTACAAACGCTAAATTAACAGGCGAGCGCAGCGAGCCTGCAATAGCTTTCTTTAATAAACATTTACAACAAATTCTGAATCAAATAGGCGAGCGTAGCGAGCCTTCTTTAATTTGATTAAATAATTACTATATTAACTGTATAAACAGGCGAGCCTATAATAACTTTATTTAATAAATATTCACTACAAATTCTGAATCAAATAGGCGAGTGCAGCGAGCCTTCTTTATTTTATTAAATAATTACTATATATCCTGTGTAAACAGGCGAGCGCAGCGAGCCTGCTATAACTTTATTTAATACATATTTACTACAAATGCTAAATCAACAGGTGAGTGCAGCGAGCCTGCAATAACTTTACTTAATACATATTTACTAGAAATGCTGAATCAAGAGGCGAGCGTAGCGAGCCTGCGTTAATATTATTAAATAAAGATAATGGACAAAATCATTTTAATGATCTTTTCAGGTTAAATAAGAATGTCAAGTTTTACTGAAATATTATCCTGATATCATTATTGAGAACATAGCACCTTTCTACGCGAGTTCTTTATGCACCGCATCACTAGTAGGTATAAGTGTAAATAAATTTATTGTTGGTGTTGGGCATACGTGGAAGAGAAAACAATTAGGGCAGAAGGTTGAAACTTACATAGGACCAAAAATGGGCTAATTATGACCTAACATAACATTCGTTAAAATTGTATAAGTATCATTTTTAAGACTTATTGGTTCGCAAAAATTGTGAACAGACCGACAGACAGACTTGAACTATAAAACCGCACTATCTACTCGAACCTTCCTAGTGTGTCCGACGGATTAATGTATTGGAATTTTTGAAATCGGTGACATAAAATAATGTTCTCTTCAGAACGATCACATACCTTCAGTAAGCTCAGAAGCAAACTTATTCAAAAACTAAAATATTTTATTTTGTACTTTTTTATGTTAAGAGAAATTTACAGAGAGCTTGGGAAATAACACTCGTGAAATAACAGAGCAAAAAAGAGAACAGTGAGATAAAGAGAAATACAAATAATTAGCAAAGACAATCGACAAAGATGGATGTAGAGTAGATATGACTAGTTAATTTAAGGCACAGAATTTCTTATCTAGTAAAGTTATTTCATATTCACATCAGATTAGATAAGATAACTTTAAACAAAACTCATAATAAAATAATTATTTTCGTTCCAGTCATCCCAGATTTTATGTTATTATTTCTTTCTTCTATCTACCTAATGTAAAAAAAAAAAAAAAAAAAAAAAAAAAAAAAAAAAAAAACCATTTCTATTCATAAAAACATCTTCTCTTCTTTTTTTTCCTACTTTTTAAAATTTTTTCGCCGTTTAATTTCAAATAATTTTTTGCCGCCCCCTAAATTTTGCCGCCCTAGGCGGCCGCCTAGTCTTGCCTAATGGTAGAAACGGCCCTGTGTATATCTTTATATAAATGTTAAATAACTTTGTTGTAAATAGCATTACATTTATATTTAGACCATTTAGCGAAAGTTTGAATAATAATTATTTGCCTCAGCAAAAGCCGATTTGGTTTAACTAATTGTAAAATAAAACTTTAATTAACTTTCTCATGTACCATTTTATAAACCATTAAAGGAATTAATTTTACCTCCAGGCGCGAGAAGAAGTTAACTTATGGCATAACTCCCTGTAAATTCAGTGCACTGCGTTTAAACGGATTTTACAAAGATTTAAGTAGGCAACACTGTTTATTACAAACATGACTCGCAATCAGCTGTTTTTAAATGTTTCTTTGTTTTGTTTTAAAACGCTCCGTGTTTTGAGTAAATGTTCTATTAATTGTGCTTTATTTAGTTAAATTTATTAGTTCTTTTTTAAATTTGCTCGTTTTTATATTTATTTAAATATAAAGTTACGTAAAATAGATAAATAAGGAATGATCATGGAAGATAACTTAGTGGACCTTGATGAACTGTTTTCAAACATTTTCAAAATCAAAATTTCAAACATCTTTCCATATTTTTTCTCCCTTCTGGAGGTAAAATCACTTGCACCCTCGCGATAATTAACTCCCTCGGCTATGCCTCAGGAATCAACATCATCGCTCAGGGTGCAATCACTTACTTTACTCCCTTGGTGCGTAAATAACTATCTCAAAATTAAACAAGGAAACATTATAATTTTTTAGAAAAATATTTAAATTAATAATCAGTCTGTTAAAAATCATTATTGAAATTGTTTCTTTACTTACATTGTAGCTCGGGTTAATTGTGAGTGATATATCGACGGCGATGACGCACGTGAAATGTAGCGTGATGATGAGGGACAAAGCGGACTTGTTACGGATGATGTCTGGTCCGAACCTGAGTTGAGTTAGTTGAAGAAGAGCGAGTTGGAGCAAAGTCAGTGCGGATGTTACGCTGGGAAGACCTAAGTCCCATATCACAAGACTCAGAGCTCGAGGAAGCGCCTAACAGCCAAAATACAAAAGGATTTTAATCACAAGGTAAGCAATATAGATAACTTATTCTAGCTATAGAAATAAGGTGTCTGAGAACGAAGAGCAAGAGAGATCGGGTTAGCAGACGTCTGGCATTTTCGCTGATTCCAATTTTGTGAATCTTGGGTGTATGTCGTATGTATCTATCGTAGATTAACTAGGCTTCGATTTAGCGTATCTAGTTTTTCGAGAGAGTATGAAATGTAAAAGTTTCCATAAATAATGCAATTTTTATCATTATACAGGAAACACTTTAATTATATTTGTTAGTTTTTCCATTTCTATACGTGATGCCCCAGATACGCTACCTCAACCAAGAAGGCAACTGATCCCGCTCATGGTTTTTGGAGTCAGATAGTTTACCGGACATAATATTATAAGATAATGTGATTGTATAAGCCCTTTGTCAAGTCTCTCTACAGGAATGTTTAGGCTATACCTTTCTATACCTGACCATGCCTTTCCGTTCCGATTCTGATTCTGATTGTAATCGGCGCGAACAGACTATAGTTTTTAAGATGTTTATAATCTTATTCTTGGTGATCAACGATCAACTACTACTTCTTCTGAGGATCTGAGAAGTGCGCTAGTGTCGTTGTTTTGGTGCCATGTATAGTCAGTTTTTAATCAAATAAACCACTGTCAAAAAACACAGTGTTGTTCTTTTGTTATTATAATAATTTTATTTTTGATAACTTCTATATTTTTTAAATATTTTTTTTTTTGGAACCAGCAACACTGTACCTGATAAGAAATCACAATAATACACGATAATATCTTTGTATTATTATTTATTGATTATTCATAATAATATTCTTTAAATCTAAATCGATTTTCTTCTTTCTTAATCGATTTTTTTCTTCCTCTTTATTTCTGAGTTTGATTTGTTATTGTTTTATTTCTGGATTTTAGTTGTTACTTTTTTGTGTATTATTTTTGTACTATAACCTCTCTCGGATTGTTTTTGGCAATTTTCTCTTTTTGGTAAATTAAGTTTCCTGTTAATAAAAACATGGATAATAACACGAATTCAAAATTAGGAAGAAATTATAAAAATAATGAGATTCTAAGATAAGTTTTACTGGTTATTTTATTTATAAAAAATATAATGGGGAAAAGCAAACTAGAAATTCGCTAATATTATTTTGATTAATTGTCATGGAGAGCAATCATTTTTACAATAACAAATACATAATATTAGGTTTGTTCCAACCCCGTTATTTGTAGCGTCCTTTGCATTTGCATCATCCCGTGGATTTGTGGATCGATACAAAGATCGTTTTATTTACTCCCTAACTACTCTATGGATCGCTTAGGACAGTTGTGACTATATTTCGTACTATATAAAAACAAACAAAACAGGAAACTAGGAAACCTAACAGATTGGAAACCTTCCTGTTGTTATTCGTGAGATTTGACATAACTGTACATGTTATACAAACTAGAAATGGGTATTGTCTTAGGACACCCGACTGTACTGACTTCGGCAGTAAGCTAAGCTTTCAGTTTCTCCCGTGTTCATGACTTCTTGGTCGACCTTTAACATTTTATGAATATTTTAATAGCTATTATTTCTTCGTTTTATAAAGATAGTAATATATTTATAGAATTTGAGTGATACTTACACTTCTTAAGTTGTAAGAATCTATGAAGAGGCAAGCAGCTCTTGAAGCTCCGAGGATACACAGAAATACATTGATAGTTGACATGTATGGTCTGCTAGTTATTAAAGATCTGAAACAAAAAGAAATGAAATGTTAGATTATTAGCATTAACATTGTTAAAATTGCAACAATAACAATATGTAACAGTTAAAGTGCAATGGATTATGTAGCTAGGGGCGTCTGAAGGGTGTCAGGAAAGAATTACACAGGAAAAAATTACACAGAAAGAATTACACATAGAAAAAATTACACGTGTGAAAATTATACGAAGAAGAAACTACACATAAAATGAAATAAATGTTAAAGCAAGCGGATAAATGTTAAACTAAGAGGTTCTAGTATTCTAATGTCATCTAGCTTAGAGGATGAGAAGAGATTCAGTCACCCCAGGCCCTTGCATAAGCCCACATACCGGATGGTGCAAAATTCCCCCCCCCCCCCCCTCCCCTCTTAACTTTTGCATGGTTTGAGATAAATTAATGAAAATTGGGGGATCTGTACCATGTAAAGGCAAGTTAATTTTCATCCACTCCCATACTAGGGGCAACCGCCCTTTTTGCCCCTAGTCCACCTGTCTTAAAAAATTTGATTGCGTATTTTTGATACCAGATTTGGAATCTACGGCAAAAAATAAGAATGTTTTACATAAAACATTATTTTATATCTCCAATATTTTGCCCCTTATATTGGAAATCTACCATTTTTATACAGGGGGCAAAAATATTGGAGGTATAAAAAAATGTTTGATGTAAAATATTCTTATAAAAATATGTCTATGACAAAAAGTCATAGATTCCAAATCATCTATCACATTTGCGTATCAAAAATACGCAATCAAATTTGAAATTTTTATACCGGGTGGCCTAGGGGCAAAAAGGGTGGTTGCCACTATGACCGTTCATGAAATTCAGGAGGGTATGCAGCAGCCCAATAGCAGACATTTTGCTTACTGTCATGCCATCACACAGAGTTACTGTGACGATTTAGTGAGAATTTCCGTAAGCGATCAGAACATGCATTAATATAACGGTCGTCATTTACCGGAACTTGTTTTCAAAAATTGAAATAATAATTAATTAGTAGTTTATAATAATCAATTTAGTCTATCTAACCATTTTAAAAATTATGAATTATTTCAATATTGATTTGACAACCGACAACCAAACTATTTAATTAATTTTTCCAAATACTTTAAATGTGTAATTTTTTCTTAATTTAATTTCTTCCTTGTGTAATTTCTTCCGTGTGTAATTTTGTCCATGTGTAATTTTTTCCTGTGTAATTTTATCATGGAACCGTTTGAAGGAGGCCTCTGGAGAGAAGCCTTAAGAAACTATTGGATGGACACATGCACAAGGGGAAGACAATGACTGAGGTGGCTGGAAAATGTAGATGTGAGCGCAAAAAGTAGAAATAGATGTAAACTTGAGGAAAGTACGAATACGAAGGTAATAGAGAATAGATATATCTAATAATAATATAATAATAATAACTTTATTTCATCATGAAACATAAATACCCAAGCAACGGGGGCAAGGGCAAAGGGGTGCAATGGGTAATTGAACATATTGTTCAGTATAAAAATGAAAACAAAAAATTGATTTGATAATACACACTTTATAAATAGAGTTAATAATATAGAAAGAGCAATAAATATATATATATATATATATATATATATATATATATATATATATATATATATATATATATATATATATATATATATATATATATATATATATATATATATATATATATATTTCTTTTAAATGAGAATCTAAAATTAATACAGGGGATAAGATAATAAGGGTAGGAAATTATTTAAGGCCTACACACAATAAGGTCACCGGAAGGTCTGGTTTTTTTTTTGGTTTTTTTTGCAGACCGTTCCGGCGACCGCACACCGTATGAGCGCATGTCTGACTTTTTCCATACGTTTTCAGCTAAACCTAAAGCAAAACGTATAATACGGATGTATCATCCGGTTTACACAATAAAAATGCGCAAATCCATCCCCTCTCTCTCTTCTTTTACTCCAATTCTGGTTACATTGCAATATTATTCAAATTGGTTGCCGTGGCGATGATGTTGATGTGTTAGGAGATAACTTTATATTGGACTGGTGGCAGAATTTAACTTTAAAATTTAGTTATTTCTCGTTTTCCTGTTTATAATATCGAACTCTAACAAGGAATGTTTCGTAACTATCAATATCAAGTAATGGACAATATATGTGTTTTATGGTACAAACCGTATTATTTGAGAATTTTAAGGATAAACGCTGCAAAAGTAGAAATTCTAAGGTGGTACAAGAAAAAGATATACTCTTTAAGAACTTAACGCACCAATGTGATAAAAGGCCAATATAATAAAATAAGTATAAAAATAAGAAGGATATTAATAAGTAGAATAAGTATAACCGTATAAGAAGAAGCGATCTAAGGAGATGTAAACTTGAAGTAGAAGTACTAAAATTGTATAAAAAATATATATATAGAAAACTAAAAAAGAGATAGTAGAAAGGGATGTAAACTTAAGGAAAATAGTAGTACAATGGTAATACAAGAAATGGATGTAAACCTGAGAAAAGTAGGAGTTAAAGGTAATAGAAGTTGGAGATATAAACTTAAATAAAGTAGATGCACGAAGGTGGTAGAAGATAAAATATCTCTTATTGCGAAAAATGCGACCGGCTATAACTTAATATAATCAGAAAGGAGTGAAGAATCTTGTAGTTTTGAAAGTTTTTTAATGTAAAACGTTATATTATTGCGATTATTGCATTATACATTTTTATCTACTCGATGTGAAATTAGTCTCACTTCTCTAGTATCCTAACATTCGACAAGCATTATGATGGTATAGACTTGGTCTGGAATATGAATGCGCTGACTACTTAGCACCGCCGATACTGACTTTCAAATTTAAATCACACTTATAATATTACAACTATATGCTGTAAACATTTTTGAAATGTTTTGGGCCCATATACTGGGTGACCCACGATTTTAATGTCATAACGAAACTAGTGAATTCTATGGGTCAAATGAAACAAAAAATTTCAATTGAGCATATGCCCATTTTTGGTAAACAAGTTTTTGGCAAAACTTTTGGTTATCATAACCTTTCGAATGGTATATTAAAGTTTAGGATAAATTCACGGACTAGTTTTTGAATTATGGTAGATTGAATGTTACCAGGCATGAAACTATTCGGATAGGATCTTAACCAATTCTTGTAATCCAAAAAAGGTTTCGAAACCACAGGACTTCGGGTTCTCATAGGAAATTTGACGCTGAACAAAAAAGTTCCAATAAATATGGATCCGGAACAGCTTCATTCTCGAGATATTGGAAAAAAAACACTAAAAACATAATTTTTGGGCGTTTATCCTAATACGCTTTATACAATAAAACAAATATACAAGGGTGGGCAAAAAAACCGCACTTTTTTTAACATTTATAGCTCAGCTTCTGTAATAGATAGAGATATGGGGTTTGCGGTGTCTGAAAACTACATTCTTCTACTTTCAATTTCATATCTATAACTTAAAAAACTATTAGGTCAAAGCCATGGAATGACTAATGACGGTTTGAAATAGTGTCTTAAAAAAAGTCGTTGTCTGGTATTATAGTTTGGATCGAATAAATGATCATATTGTGGGGGGGGGGGGGTCTTTGTAGGTAAGTGGGAGAGTCCCTCAGTGTTATAATAAACATTGAAGATGTGGTTTACTACAATTTGAAATTGAAGATCAATGCCTAATTTCACGTTTTTACAAGATGGTGCTCCGTCCCATTGCTCCTGGCGAACAATTCAATACTTGCAAGAGAATTGCCTAGACTTCATTCAGCCATACGAGTGGCCGCCCAACAGTCCTTACCTAAATCTAATTGGTTACTCTGTCTGGGGTTGGTAAAAACAAAGAATGCACGTGGAAGGCAGAATAAAGGACGTTCATGAACTTGGAAAGAGGATTCTTCGTGCCTGGGATGATATGCGTCAATCTACTTTCGCTATCCTACTGGAGAAGGAGAGTGCAGGCTGTCGTAAATGAACTAGGAGGGCATTTTGAACCATAAAAGTAAATCTGTGAAATATGCATTAGGTTCTGTTTTTTTTGTAATTTTGTAACATTCATTTTTTAAATACATTTATTTCATGAAAACTACACGGATAACGACTTTTTTTTAAGACCCTAATTCAAATCGTCATTGCATGGCTTCCACCCAATAGTTTGTTAAGTTTTAAATATGACATTTTAAGTAGAAGAATGTAGTTTTCAGACCCCGCAAACCCCATTTCTCTTATCTACTACAGAAGCTGAGCTATAAGGGTTCAAAAAAGTGCGGTTTTTGTTTTTGTCCACCCTGTATATTCCATTATTTGAAATAGTCATCGTCGAAACATAGATAAATTTCCTAGTTAAAGTTTATTATTACAAAGAGGAAAATCAGAATAACTAAATTTTAAAGTTTAATTCTGCTATTTCATACCTCCTATCTGTTTATAGACTTATCTTCACTTTCATTAAACTTTGTTCTTTTATCACTTTCAAAATGAATTGTTTAGGACATCAGATTCAATAGTTTTAAAACTTTCATAACATTTTTATCGGCTTATCGTGTCAGGAAGCAACAGTTGGTTTCTTGTCTAGTTTGAAGGGACTGAAGACATATTGCCACCACAACTAAATCAATAAGTTAAATTAAAGAATAAATAACATGAGAAACCCGACAAAAACATTGTTATTATCACCAAAATTTACAGAGTAATATTTAATTATCGAACTTAATAGGCGGACTATATCACCCAAATTGAAAAAAATCCTAATATTCAAATTAACGAATTTAAAAAACAATGCTTTTAATCATATTCGCTCTCTAACGACTGCTTTAGTATAACATGCATGGTAATATGTATATGCATTTAATGGTAATATTGTCAAATCTGAAATATTTTTACGAACTAACGTTATAGATTTTTTTTTTTAATAACGTTGTTTAAATTAAACGCCTTCTTTAATTTGTATAAATAGATTATTTTTTGATCGATGTTAGGTGTAAAACTAAAAAATATAATCAACACTAAATAGACTAGAGATACACGTTGTAAAATACCCCAAAGTTCAACTTTGTTAATGATGTTCTATTTCGTATACATTCAAGAAGGTAAAAAAGTTTTTTTAAGCTTCAAGCTTGGAGAACTGGAGTGGCATTTGAGAGAGCTCAGAACTTAAAAGCTCGCTTCTAATTGGTGTGGCTGTATTGTCAAATCTCGATTTGACAATACAGCCACACCAATTAGAAACGAGCTAATAGGTAGGTTCACCGCTAGCGGCTATTATATAAGGGCTATTATATAGATAACAATATATCTTCGGGGAGCCGCCGAGACGGAGTCGCTGTTTCCCTCCCATCGAGTTTCGGTCGGCCAGGTTATAAACAAAGCTAATTATAAGATCGTTTTTCAACTTAAATTTAGTTCTCTTGCTAAAAAAAATTATACATAATAAGATTATATATTGACTTTTATTATATATAAATAAGAAATAGGTATATAATAAAAATAATGTAGGAACAGATATAATAAGCACAGACAAGAAAACACATATAGAAAACACAGAGAAAGATAAAACACAGATAAAAAAACGTTGATAAACACAGATATAATAAAAATAATATAGGAACAGATACAAATGTATTATTATAAAACAATTTAAATATTATAAAAACACAGAAGGGAAACAAGAAGAGGACGAAGTGAAGGTTTCATACAGGTTTTAAAGCGCCGCCGCAAAAGCGTTGCTGTAGATATAAATGAAACTCTTCGGGCCTCCGCAATTACGTATCCGCTAGTTGTGAGCCACCTTAAGAAGCGGGCTTTTCTGTTGTAAGCTCTTTCATTAGTGTGACTATCGAAAATACTCGATATGCACCCCCACAACAAAAATAAGAAGTAATAAATCAACTTGGTCAATCATCAAGTCTCAGTTGAAAGTTGTTGGTTCATTAAATTATATAATTTAAGAGTCACCATTGGTGTGGTTGTATTGTCAAATCTCGATTTGACAATACAACCACACCAATTACTGTCAAATCTTGATTTGACAATACAGCCACACCAATTACTGTCAAATTTCGATTTGACAATACAGCCACACCAATTACTGCCAAATTTCGATTTGACAATACAGCCACACCAATTACTGTCAAATCTTGATTTGACAATACAGCCACACCAATTACTGTCAAATTTCGATTTGACAATACAGCCACACCTATTACTGTCAAATTTCGATTTGACAATACAGCCACACCAATTACTGCCAAATTTCGATTTGACATTACAGCCACACCAATTTTACTGTCAAATCTCGATTTGACAATACAGGGAGGAAAATGGGTGGTTGCTCCTAATGTGCGATTACATGAAAACAAACTTATCTTTGCATGGAAAAGATCCCCTTGTTTCATTGATTTATCTTAAACCGTTCAAAATGTAACGGTATAAAGGGGGGGGGAAGGGGTTATTTGGACCTACCCTGAATAATAAACTCTGTTTAAATTTCTTATAAAACTTTTAAGGGTTTCAATTTAAATAATGACTGAAACGACCGGGCAAAAATCAGGTCAGTTATTAGAATCTTTAAGTAACTAAAACTTCACAATCTTTTACAATTTTAGCATTAATCATATTAATTTAAACTTCTGATTCACTGAATTATAAAACCATTTTAATTATAAAATATTTTAGGTGAGATAAGTTGTATTACTTGCCATAAAAGAAGAGTCCAATGAAAATAGACTGCCAATTAGTGTGGCACATAGCTTCAATAAATGTCATGTAAACGCACCTTTACTCTTGGGAGTATCCTTGAAATGGCACTATCCGATGCCTTGCCTCTTACATCTGGATCATTCTTCAAAGGAATTTTTTTAGCTTTCTCAAATTAAAATCCTTGGTAAGGTGTCATCTAGATTTGAACGCTTGGCATGCACACTCATCATCTTCGGATTTAAAGTCAGAAATAGGATGAAACTTTGGACCAGAGATGTGGCGAGTTTTTGTGCTCTACTATGAGGTGTAGCACAATGGGTACTCCGTTGGCATCCATATTCACTGGCCAGGGTAAAATCGCAAAGTACTTTATAAAGGTGATTAATGGTCAAACGAATAGTGTCGGAGAAAGTGGCCCTCCTTATTGAGACGCTCCCCAGTGACTGTCGCGTGTTTCCGGGATTAATATTGTAACCTAAATTTGACCCATTTCTCGACTTCCTAGAAAAAGTTTAAAAATGCACACATTGTGTATTTCCGATGATAATACGAGTACCATACACAGTTATTAGTTAACCAAATTATTGGTACTAGTAGAAAAATCAATAAAGTCCCATAAATTTTGGCGGTAAAATACAAAAACAAAGTAAACCAACACGATCAGTGATAGGTAAGTGAGGTGATTTCCTTTAAACTCATTTAATTTTAAACGGTAATGATTTAAAATTAATATTTCGCTGTAGGATATGTCAAGCTTTGTTGGAAGCCTGTTCCCTCTCACCTTGGGGCTACCTTTCTTGCTTATCCCCCCTCCCTCCAACACAACCCTGCATATCTAAGCTATGCTCAATTTCCGGCTCAACTGGACCGATTTTCCACTTTTATTTGTTCATGTCTGTAAGTACCCAATAATTAATGCATTTCCAGCTTATATATATATATATATATATATATATATATATATATATATATATATATATATATATATATATATATATATATATATATATATATATATATATATATATATATATATATATATATATATATATATATATATATATACATATATATATATAAGAAAAAAAAATACAAGTATTGGTTGTAAACCCCTCAATTACCCCGTTTCAATCGCCACACATACATTTACATTTATTTTTTTTTTTATTTTTTTATATAACTTTTTAGACTGAGCCCTGGCTCTAGCATTTGCTTTTGAGGGCTCACGTTACTGAAATATTGTTAAAAAAGGAATTGTCTGCCAATGTACATAAGAGTTATTTGAATTATTTATTTAGGAAATTGTTAAAATAACGGAAATAAAGATACTACTTTATTTATTTATATATAGAACCGTGCATACTAATTATACCGTGTCATCCATTACAGATATAGTACCGTGTATACCGTATACACCATGTCATCCATTACATATATAGTACCGTGTATACCGTATATACCGTGTCATCCATTACATATATAGTACCGTGTATACCGTATATACCGTGTCATCCATTAAATATATAGTACCGTGTATACTGAATATACCGTGTCATCCATTACATATAGTCCATTAGTTGTATAAGCCCATTGGCGGGTCATCTATGGGCTGTTGCTTGACATGGTTACTTTATTAGTCATTACTTGAATCTTATTTAAGTCCTCCAACCATATTTTCATCATTTTTAGGGTCCGTAGGCAAAACCAAGGACCCTTATATTTTCCTGCGTGTGTCTGTCCGTCCGTCCTCTCGCGTGCTCTCACGGCTACACCTTTCGTCCGATCACTTTGAAATTTGGCATGTATGTGTCTTGTACCGACCCACATGTTTTAAAAATATAGCGACTTAAAAAAAATATTTCTCAAAAAAAGTAGTGTAAAAAAACTTAAGGGTTAAATTTTTTTTATTTTTTTTCGACACCGTGAGGGGTATCATATGAAAGGGTACGTCGAGCTGATTACAAAAATATATAATTATTTGGTTATAACTGTGATAGGGCGAGCGTAGGCAAGTTTGAAGTGGGTGTGAAACGTGTCCCCCCCCCCTCTATCTCGCTTATGTGAAGTGCAAATAATCTGATAAAATTCCTGAACATTCTTCGACCAAAAGTAAAGATACCACTTTTTGGAAATTTCGAAAAAAATATTATTTTATTTTTTATTGACAAAATACGTTTTTTAAAATTATGGTCTTTTCGATGTATTTTTATGGTTGTAGTCGGGTTCAGTGGCAAAAAAATACTTTATCACAGTGTGATTTGAGAATATCAGACCCTTAGAATAGTTCAAAGTATGCTTTTTAGCATTTTAAAAAAACACTGTTTATACACTTTACAGTTAAACACTATATAGTGTGGCCTACGGACCCTCGCTGTGTTCTGACTAGCACACACTTGACCTGTTTATTAAATCAAATTTTTAACAATTTAATTTAGACTTGTACCGATAATACTAGGTCATCTGCAAACTTTAAAAGATTTATTTTCTTCCATTTTTTAACTTATTTTCTCTCTATATGTTCTATGTATATAAGAAAAAAAGGTATTTATTTAAAAGGGTATATTTTAAAGAAGATATAAAAAAGGAAAGATACATGCCCCGAATTTACAAGAGGTCCAGAAAAGTTTTCCTCTAATATCTCCTCCCTTCACCCTATATATATAATATATATATATATATATATATATATATATATATATATATATATATATATATATATATATAAGCATATGCGTGCATATATATTTTCCCCATATTTTTTTATATTATTTCCCCCCCCCCCCAAACTTTCAAGGAAAAAAGGACCATCGAAAATTTCATTTCTTGTTGGGTCGGATATAAAATCAACCCTTCCTTTACCCATTCCTTATTCCCCAATCTGCTTTTTTTTTGAGGGGGTGGGGGAAGGTGGAGAGGAATATAACCCTCATACATATTTAATTTTGGGAAAAGTAGAAGGAAAAAAATTTGAGGTGATTCTTAGGGATTTAAGATTTGGTCGAGCGTAAATTTGGATTATTGTAGGATTTTTAATATACACACACACTTATATATTATATATATAATATATATATTATATATATATATGTATATTATACATATCACATGAGGATATCCCTACCGTTGATACTTGCTTGATCTGAGGATCACTGGACCGGGTTCGGCTAAACGCCATCATCAGCAGAGTCGACATGAGCGAATGAAGTTGAACTTCATTCTCTCATGTACAAAAAAATGGTTTCTAAAAGATGCATGTCTGTAGCCTGTATTAAAAATGTAGTCTATAAAGTCTGTGTAGACGTAGGGAGCCTGAACTACTGATGGGCCGATTCCAATCAAATTTGGCATACTACCATGTTATGAAAAGCCATAACCCTAGATTAAATCGAGAAGCTTTAAATTTAGCTTAAGTTTCGAGACTCTAAACTTCTAAACTCTTACAAAACGTGAAATACAATTACTTCTCAAGAACAGTTCTGACAATATTTATTAAATAAATCTATATAGTAATCCATTTACATACTAATATATTCTATATTGTTGTCCATTTATATAAGTAGTTTTCCCTGAGAAATCTAGCTCTTAAAAAAAACTATACTTTTAGGCCAGTACAAATAAGCAAAAAAGGGGGGAAAATTATATACTAAACTTTCTTTACGCCATCGTTTAGAAGGTGTTTAGAGAAGCTTTTTCCATATTATCATATCGAGTGCCACCGCTTGCTTCCCCCACCACCCCCTATTGAAGACCCAAATTTGGCCTATTCACTGTAACGCCAATATCTCCGGAACAAAGAGTGATAACGATGTTCAGTGTTTTTAAAGTCTTCTATACACTGTTCTCTTTAATTTGATAACCATATCAATATGCTTTTTGCAGTAAAAATGTACCAAAAGTTATAAAATATGGAAAAAAATCGACATTTCTTTTTTCTACTCTGAACAATTTTGATAATAACTTTTTTCCACGGGGTCGGCACTAAAAATGTGGTGAAATAAAACGTGTAGCTTATTTTTTTACCTATAATTCGATGTATAATATGTCATAGCAACTCTAATTCAGGAGGGGTAAAAAAGCGGAAATAGCGGATGCGTGTAGTAAGAAAAGCTGCTAATAGAGTAACTGTGAACTCTATTTAGTCCAGGAAAATAAGGAATAATAGGGAAAATAATTTATAAAGTATTGAAACTTTGTGAAAACACTCTTAAGGGTGTAGTAGTAAGAAACAATAAAGTACTCCACACTTGGGGGGGGGGGGGGGGGGGGGGGGGGTCCACCCTCCCTCCTCCTTCTAAGTCTAAAATTTACTTTTAGACTCAACTTATTATTATTAATCCTTACTTCACGCATCCGCTATTTCCGCTTTCTTACCCCTCCTGCATTAGAGTTGCTATGACATATTATACATCGAATTATAGGTAAAAAAATAAGCTACACGTTTTATTTCACCACATTTTTAGTGCCGTCCCCGTGGAAAAAAGTTATTATCAAAATTGTTCAGAGTAGAAAAAGAAATGTCGATATTTTTCCATATTTTATAATTTTTGGTACATTTTTACTGCAAAAAGCATATTGATATGGTTATCAAATTAAAGAGAACAGTGTATAGAAGACTTTAAAAAACACTGAACATCGTTATCACTCTTTGTTCAGGAGATATTGGCGTTACAGTGAATAGGCCAAATTTGGGTCTGCAATAGGGGGTGGTGGGGGAAGCAAGCGGTTGCACTCGATATGATAATATGGAAAAAGCTTCTCTAAACACCTTCTAAACGATGGCGTAAAGAAAGTTTAGTATTTAATTTTTTCCCCCCTTTAGGCCCTTTTTATGACTATTTGTACTGGGCTATTTCAAAAGGTAAGAGATCGGGTTAGGCTCCCCCCGAGAAGGAATTATAATTATTTATTTGGAAATTTTTATAAAAATTTATAATAAATTACTTAAATGTAACATTGAAACAACTAACAAATAGACAAACGCTAGACGAAATAATTATGTACTTGTGTATTAGAAAGTTTAGTCCTAACCGTATCGGACAAAATTTGTTCACGATAATATTGAAGTGCCATGTAACAAGTAGAACTGCAGAACAGTTTAAAAAAAGAATTGTTACATACGAAATTTTTTAAATATTCAAGAGGAAAATATAATAATGGAACAGAAACAATATGTATAACCACTATATATATATATATATATATATATATATATATATATATATATATATATATATATATATATATATATATATATATATATATATATATATATATATATATATATATATATATATATATATATATATATATATATATATATATATATATATATATATATATATATATATATATATATATATATATATATATATATATATATATATATATATATATATATATATATATATATATATATATATATATATATATATATATATATATATATATATATATATATATATATATATATATATATATATATATATATATATATATATATATATATATATATATATATAATAATTTTTTTACATAAGTTTAATTGTAACTCAGAATAAAGTTATCATCAAGCGGAAACATGTCATGAACATCAGTGTTGTTGAAAAAAATAGAAGATAACATAAAAAGAATAGAAGATAAATACAACTTTGACAAGTATTGTTTTTTTTTGTTTTTTTTTTAGGGTGGTAAAAAATAGCATGACTTTTTAGTGTTAAAGTTGTTAATCCTATTGGCTTTGTTGTACTCCTAGAGTTCCAGAAAGGGAGGGAGGGTTTTAATCCCTTGGTTACTTGGACGGGGAATTTCAGTGCTCTCATTGAAAGAGTGGGGAATAGTTCCCTCCCTCATTGCTTTTTGGTTTCCCTGTAGTAGAATATTGATCCCCCCTTCCATTTAACTCTTTGACCAGGTTCCAACGGGTGGTGGGGGGAGTTTTTCCCGTCCCCACCCCTATGACTGGAGGATACCTCACCCCCCCCCCCCACTCTTCTTGGAGTTCTTTACCCCCTCCCCTACTATTCTAATAGGATGAGGCCTTACCCCCTAATTGGGAGAAGCGGTGGGGGTACCCCCTCCTAAAATAGGAAAAGGGACACCCAACTCCCCTTCTTTCCCCCTTTCGATCTTTGACCTTACCTCAACAAACTCCCCCTCTATTTATAAAAAAAAAGAAGAAAAACTGTAATTCAAAGAGTAACTGCAATTCACATCCTTCGAGGTTATATTGGATCGTATATTACTATCTCATGTCGGGGCGAGAGTTTTTAGTTTCATCTCAATATTGGATTTTGTTACGGAACATTCAATAAATTTTCGTGTTCGTTTACTTTTATACAAACATAAACATTTTAGATCAATTTATCATTACATATATATATATATATATATATATATATATATATATATATATATATATATATATATATATATATATATATATATATATATGGGTTTTCTACAGAGATGAGATTATATAGCAAAACACGTTGTTTCTATAATGATATAATTAATAATTAAATACGGTAATCTGAACTAATTGCTTTAAATGTTAACACCAGATTAACGTGGTAATCAGACAAGTCAGAATCTAATTCGCAGAATTAATTAACAACCTGTTGAACATTTCAAGATAAATACTATCAGCTTTGGAGACTTGGTTTAATCCATTCATTTTGAGTAGACGTTGGGAATTAACAATGGAGGCCAGATAGGATTGGAATAGTGTGGAAATAGAGTGAACTCGATTCTATTCTGGGTTGAGTTGTATGAGGTTGGCTTGCTACATAGATTGAAAATTGGAAAATCCAAACTTTTAGAATTCGAAAGAATGAAAAACAAAAACAAGTTGTTTGAGGATTTCACTCTATGGAAATTTATTTATCAACGATTGATACGAAATATAAACATTTTATCTCTGTTTAGATGCGTACAAAGTGATTCTTTTCATAGTTGTATTCATTGCGCATGTGCTTTTCATAATTCTGCACTGGTGCGGAAATAAAGAAGAATTCTTCACTTCATCGCACGATTAGCGCGTTTGTTTACATTTAACAAAACTAATTTGCTGTTTGTTTAATTAAAGTAACTGTTTTTTCTGTATTTATTACTAAAATCCAACAATCGTAGATAAAGTACGGTACGCAACTCTTTGCTCGTGTGGTTTTACTACCCTCGCTGTAGCTCGGGTTCAAACTCCACTCACATGCAAAATGCTACTTTCCGCACTAGACGCGTAATGTACTATTATAATTCTAGCTGGATAGAACAAATAAACAAAATATAGCAGATAAACTGACAGAATATTGATATCCCTACCGTTGATACTTGCTTGATCTGAGGATCACTGGACCGGGTTCGGCTAAACGCCATCATCAGCAGAGTCGACATGAGCGAATGAAGTTGAACTTCATTCTCTCATGTACAAAAAAATGGTTTCTAAAAGATGCATGTCTGTAGCCTGTATTAAAAATGTAGTCTATAAAGTCTGTGTAGACGTAGGGAGCCTGAACTACTGATGGGCCGATTCCAATCAAATTTGGCATACTACCATGTTATGAAAAGCCATAACCCTAGATTAAATCGAGAAGCTTTAAATTTAGCTTAAGTTTCGAGACTCTAAACTTCTAAACTCTTACAAAACGTGAAATACAATTACTTCTCAAGAACAGTTCTGACAATATTTATTAAATAAATCTATATAGTAATCCATTTACATACTAATATATTCTATATTGTTGTCCATTTATATAAGTAGTTTTCCCTGAGAAATCTAGCTCTTAAAAAAAACTATACTTTTAGGCCAGTACAAATAAGCAAAAAAGGGGGGAAAATTATATACTAAACTTTCTTTACGCCATCGTTTAGAAGGTGTTTAGAGAAGCTTTTTCCATATTATCATATCGAGTGCCACCGCTTGCTTCCCCCACCACCCCCTATTGAAGACCCAAATTTGGCCTATTCACTGTAACGCCAATATCTCCGGAACAAAGAGTGATAACGATGTTCAGTGTTTTTAAAGTCTTCTATACACTGTTCTCTTTAATTTGATAACCATATCAATATGCTTTTTGCAGTAAAAATGTACCAAAAGTTATAAAATATGGAAAAAAATCGACATTTCTTTTTTCTACTCTGAACAATTTTGATAATAACTTTTTTCCACGGGGTCGGCACTAAAAATGTGGTGAAATAAAACGTGTAGCTTATTTTTTTACCTATAATTCGATGTATAATATGTCATAGCAACTCTAATTCAGGAGGGGTAAAAAAGCGGAAATAGCGGATGCGTGTAGTAAGAAAAGCTGCTAATAGAGTAACTGTGAACTCTATTTAGTCCAGGAAAATAAGGAATAATAGGGAAAATAATTTATAAAGTATTGAAACTTTGTGAAAACACTCTTAAGGGTGTAGTAGTAAGAAACAATAAAGTACTCCACACTTGGGGGGGGGGGGGGGGGGGGGGGGTCCACCCTCCCTCCTCCTTCTAAGTCTAAAATTTACTTTTAGACTCAACTTATTATTATTAATCCTTACTTCACGCATCCGCTATTTCCGCTTTCTTACCCCTCCTGCATTAGAGTTGCTATGACATATTATACATCGAATTATAGGTAAAAAAATAAGCTACACGTTTTATTTCACCACATTTTTAGTGCCGTCCCCGTGGAAAAAAGTTATTATCAAAATTGTTCAGAGTAGAAAAAGAAATGTCGATATTTTTCCATATTTTATAATTTTTGGTACATTTTTACTGCAAAAAGCATATTGATATGGTTATCAAATTAAAGAGAACAGTGTATAGAAGACTTTAAAAAACACTGAACATCGTTATCACTCTTTGTTCAGGAGATATTGGCGTTACAGTGAATAGGCCAAATTTGGGTCTGCAATAGGGGGTGGTGGGGGAAGCAAGCGGTTGCACTCGATATGATAATATGGAAAAAGCTTCTCTAAACACCTTCTAAACGATGGCGTAAAGAAAGTTTAGTATTTAATTTTTTCCCCCCTTTAGGCCCTTTTTATGACTATTTGTACTGGGCTATTTCAAAAGGTAAGAGATCGGGTTAGGCTCCCCCCGAGAAGGAATTATAATTATTTATTTGGAAATTTTTATAAAAATTTATAATAAATTACTTAAATGTAACATTGAAACAACTAACAAATAGACAAACGCTAGACGAAATAATTATGTACTTGTGTATTAGAAAGTTTAGTCCTAACCGTATCGGACAAAATTTGTTCACGATAATATTGAAGTGCCATGTAACAAGGAGAACTGCAGAACAGTTTAAAAAAAGAATTGTTACATACGAAATTTTTTAAATATTCAAGAGGAAAATATAATAATGGAACAGAAACAATATGTATAACCACTATATATATATATATATATATATATATATATATATATATATATATATATATATATATATATATATATATATATATATATATATATATATATATATATATATATATATATATATATATATATATATATATATATATATATATATATATATATATATATATATATATATATATATATATATATATATATATATATATATAATAATTTTTTTACATAAGTTTAATTGTAACTCAGAATAAAGTTATCATCAAGCGGAAACATGTCATGAACATCAGTGTTGTTGAAAAAAATAGAAGATAACATAAAAAGAATAGAAGATAAATACAACTTTGACAAGTATTGTTTTTTTTTGTTTTTTTTTTAGGGTGGTAAAAAATAGCATGACTTTTTAGTGTTAAAGTTGTTAATCCTATTGGCTTTGTTGTACTCCTAGAGTTCCAGAAAGGGAGGGAGGGTTTTAATCCCTTGGTTACTTGGACGGGGAATTTCAGTGCTCTCATTGAAAGAGTGGGGAATAGTTCCCTCCCTCATTGCTTTTTGGTTTCCCTGTAGTAGAATATTGATCCCCCCTTCCATTTAACTCTTTGACCAGGTTCCAACGGGTGGTGGGGGGAGCTTTCCCCGTCCCCACCCCTATGACTGGAGGATACCTCACCCCCCCCCCCCCCCACTCTTCTTGGAGTTCTTTACCCCCTCCCCTACTATTCTAATAGGATGAGGCCTTACCCCCTAATTGGGAGAAGCGGTGGGGGTACCCCCTCCTAAAATAGGAAAAGGGACACCCAACTCCCCTTCTTTCCCCCTTTCGATCTTTGACCTTACCTCAACAAACTCCCCCTCTATTTATAAAAAAAAAGAAGAAAAACTGTAATTCAAAGAGTAACTGCAATTCACATCCTTCGAGGTTATATTGGATCGTATATTACTATCTCATGTCGGGGCGAGAGTTTTTAGTTTCATCTCAATATTGGATTTTGTTACGGAACATTCAATAAATTTTCGTGTTCGTTTACTTTTATACAAACATAAACATTTTAGATCAATTTATCATTACATATATATATATATATATATATATATATATATATATATATATATATATATATATATATATATATATATATATGGGTTTTCTACAGAGATGAGATTATATAGCAAAACACGTTGTTTCTATAATGATATAATTAATAATTAAATACGGTAATCTGAACTAATTGCTTTAAATGTTAACACCAGATTAACGTGGTAATCAGACAAGTCAGAATCTAATTCGCAGAATTAATTAACAACCTGTTGAACATTTCAAGATAAATACTATCAGCTTTGGAGACTTGGTTTAATCCATTCATTTTGAGTAGACGTTGGGAATTAACAATGGAGGCCAGATAGGATTGGAATAGTGTGGAAATAGAGTGAACTCGATTCTATTCTGGGTTGAGTTGTATGAGGTTGGCTTGCTACATAGATTGAAAATTGGAAAATCCAAACTTTTAGAATTCGAAAGAATGAAAAACAAAAACAAGTTGTTTGAGGATTTCACTCTATGGAAATTTATTTATCAACGATTGATACGAAATATAAACATTTTATCTCTGTTTAGATGCGTACAAAGTGATTCTTTTCATAGTTGTATTCATTGCGCATGTGCTTTTCATAATTCTGCACTGGTGCGGAAATAAAGAAGAATTCTTCACTTCATCGCACGATTAGCGCGTTTGTTTACATTTAACAAAACTAATTTGCTGTTTGTTTAATTAAAGTAACTGTTTTTTCTGTATTTATTACTAAAATCCAACAATCGTAGATAAAGTACGGTACGCAACTCTTTGCTCGTGTGGTTTTACTACCCTCGCTGTAGCTCGGGTTCAAACTCCACTCACATGCAAAATGCTACTTTCCGCACTAGACGCGTAATGTACTATTATAATTCTAGCTGGATAGAACAAATAAACAAAATATAGCAGATAAACTGACAGAATATTGATGTGTAAAGTTATACCAAGAAATGTTAAGCAATGGATACTTTAATTCTGACCAGTGAGCGTAGCTTAAGAAAACTCTTACGTCACGAGTGCAGAAAATTTACCCGCTTCTTAAAATTTAATATAAAGTTTAAAACTATTTAATTTAAATAAATGTAAAATTTTGAGAAATAAATAATAATAGATAAATAATATAATAATAGAATTAAATAGCAATAGATATTTAGTTTAGAAATATTTATTTAGACGTTTTACAATAATTGAAATCTACCTGAATGCTGCTATTCTAGCCTTATTTTTTCAAGCTTAAATATATAAAAGAAAATAAAGCAATATAATTAATTATTCTTCTTACTCTTACAATTTCAATTTACATCTAAAGGAAAAAATTAATTCGTAATCGGAAATTGCTTGGCTTGGTTAATTTGTTTCCAAAAAGTCTATGGCTGACGTCAAAAGTGGGTAGTATACTTTCTCGCTAAATAGCTAAATAGAAAACTGAGGTGTCCTTTAATTAAACAATTCAGTCAAAATCAACGAAGTTTTATCACCTCAAAAGCTATCTATACACTGACCCCCGTTCACTAAAATGACAGAATTCTCAACACAAATAGCATTAAAAATATAAGATAACTCTTAAATTTGTATATAAGTTCGTACTCATCTATAATACTCCTGTAGTAGTAATTATTCATCTTTTATCATTTAGTGTTTAGATCCTAGATGCTATGTTACCTGATGATGTAATGATGAAACATATCATCATTATCATTGTAAACTAATATATTTTACAACTAAAGTAGTAATAATACTTTCCATACATTTTATCTTGTAATGTTTAGATGCTATGTTACTTAAGTAATAAATGCACATTGTAAATTTATTTATTAATTGTTGTTCAACTAAAGTAGTAATTCTTTATCTTTTATCCTGTAGTGTTTAGATTCTATGCTACATGATGTAATGTATTGAAATTTAGATTGTAAACTCATTTATATCTGTACAACTGAAGTAGTGATTCTATTATTTGTTTATCTACTATAGAACTTTATTATTTAGACAGTTGTCGCTACCAATATTATAAAAATATTAATTTATTGTTCAAATTTGTCAACCTTCACAAAATAAATAAAAAGCAGTAGAGTATGTTTAATGTTGAACCTTTAAAGCAAGATATATTTAAGGGGGAATTAAATTAATTTAAATAGAGAAGGGGAAAATAAATCTTTATTATACCAAGTCTTATCATTATTATATTAAGTCAGACACCTATAATAATAAATCTATAAATAGCAAGATTACTCTTCTTCGAATTTAATGAAGGGTTTGTATCACTTGTTAAAAGAAATTTTAACACTGTACTATTATAAAATATAAATTTATGTGTCTTGACCACAATATTTAAATTTAATTCTAAATCAGACCGGTTTCAGCCTCTAAAATACTAAAATATAACAGGTATATAGAGTATGACGGCTATCTTCATTTATAGACTTCAGTCTATAAATATAAGGCACTGAAGATAGCCGTCATACTCTATATACCTGTTATATTTTAGTATTTTAGAGGCTGAAACCGGTCTGATTTAGAATTAAATTTAAATATTGTGGTCAAGACAAATACATTTATATTTTATAATAGTACAGTGTTAAAATTTCTTTTAACAAGTGATACAAACCCTTCATTATGTTAGAGTTCCACAAAATCTCAGTCAAAACAACGAACTTCTTCGAATTTATAGTATGGATATTAAACCAGTGTCTTAAACACGGGCACCGTTGCTGAGGGGGGGGGGGGGGGGACGAGTCAGTTTTGTGATGTAATGAAGGATTTAACCTAAAAAAAGTTTATCATATATTTTATTCATATAACTGATTATTCATTGTGTGTCACTTCGATACCATGTTAATGTGAACAGTGAACAACTAAATTAGAATCTGAAGATGTCTATGATGGCTAAACACTGTCATCAATTATTCCAAATACTTTGTGTGAAGACCTAGTGCTTCCTTTCCTTTTCCTCCTCCCCCTTTCCAAAATGATGACGAACATGTTATTTATTGTGTGGGGGTAAATCTGCACTATATGCCCCACCTCATCCAATTTAATTCGGGTTTTTCAAACGGTTCCTTTTTTACATTATAAAGACGATTTCGGCTGTAGCATCTTATTTATTATATCAATCTTATTTATTTATCTTAATTATTTTTTAATTTTAGGGAAAATGGTGAAAGTTTATGGTTAGTTTAGGTTAACGTTAGTACTTTTTGACCTAACCTAACCATACCCTACCATCATTAACCCATAAAACATGACACTTTGTGTATTTTTTTTTTTTTTTTTTTTTTTTTTAAAAAGGATACTGAATTTATCGTGATGCTACAACCGGAATCGTTTTAGAATGTACAGACTGTAAAAAAGACAAATCCTGCAAAAAGGGGGGTTTAAAAAAACGAAGATAATCGAACAGTACCAGTTTGGCCAAATAGTGCAGTTTCACTAATTTATGACAGATAAAAACAGAAAACTTTATCCCAACAGACCAGGACAAGGAGAAATCCTCAGTTTTCAAATATACATAATATATAGAGGGTAAAATACTTCTAAAGAAAACTTTATCTATAGAATGCAAATTTCTCCTTAAAATTCCCAAAATTTTCCTATGCCCTCCTGACTCACCCCACTTTCGTCAGGAGGCTGCAATAGCTCGACCATCCCAATGTCGCATTTTGGACTAAACTTTTTATTATGGCCACCCTTAAGAAAACATATTTTTTGTAACCATTGATTAAATGACATAGTTAATTATAGATTTTTGGCCTCCGGACTTATTTAAACATGTACGGTACATAGTGTAAACCTCTTTGGCAGCCATATACACGGTTGTGATTATGTGTTCAACCTAGAGGAGTGTTTTGTCGATTTGAGCTCATTTTGGTTTCCTCAAGTAAAGATAAAGACTAACACCTAATGAAGGTAATTAGTTCTACATTGTGCCAAATGATGCTAAAAATTTACATCTTCAAAATTAATAAGTGTTTAATGGGTTTTACGTTTAAGCACTTTCTTTCAACTTCGATAAGTAAGCATAGAGTTGTTTCACTAGACAATAGAAGTGCTTAAAGTATGAAAGGTCTCATGAATGAGCTAACTTATGAATGGAGAATCATTAAGTAGTATATATCAACTTGGAAGTTAAAAGACAAGGTGGGTTCGAGATAGGAGAGTAAATAGACTCAAGTGAATCAAACAATGGTTGAAGGAGTGAGGAGAAGCTCCTAAAGCCTCATCAGATTAGCGGCTTTATTAGCTGCCGTGCCTCACTCAGATTTTCTCTTCCAACTCACAAGAACAAAAGGACATCTTCCTCTTTTTAACTTTGCCAAATCCAACCAAGAACTTGCCTTTTCTTTCTAAAAGGGATAAAAGTAAAGAAGCCAACAAAATGTCTTACTTCCCACGTGTTTCATATCTCAACAATTAATTTAGACTTTTCTTCTACCTCTTTGTAATTTATTTTTATTTCTCAATGTACTTACTATATTTGTCGACAAATACAAAATTGTCTCGTGTCTGTCGTTAACCATTTTGTAGGAACCACCATTTTCTAAAATTTACTCCTCTAATTTTAATGAAATTTACTCCTCTAATTTTAATGAAATTTACAAGCTACGTAAAAATTAGATCACTGAATGCCCCATATTAATGTCAACCTTGAGCGTCCATTACATACAATCCTTTTTTTAATTAGCTACTACATTTTTAAGGTTACCAATCCGAGTTTCAATAAATGTTTATGGTTTGTCACAATTATGGTCCAGGACAAGTATGCGGTCACACCAATGGTCCCAACTTATGTTTATGTAAGAGCCACTTTCCTGTTAAAATTGATCTTGATTATAGAGTGTCTGAGAGGTTTAGGTTTAAGATACTGTTTCCACAATAACAAAGTCTAAACATTAAGATGTCTAGGTCGTGTTGTCGGAGAGGTGAGTCTCTACTGCAATACACATAATAATCACATCCGTGCAAGTGTAATGTTAATAGTGTATCTGAGAGGTTAAAGACACTGTTTCCAATAGAACCAAAGTCTAAAACACCAACATAATATCCATAGGTGATTTTTTTTTTTTTTTTTTTTTTTTTAACTGGCATTTGCCTTTTAGCCATACAGCCAAAGTGAAATATTTTGTTAATTGTGTAGCTAAAAATTAACAATGCTTTATTTTTTCCGCATTTAACACTTGCGGTAGCATTTCCTATTTTATTTATTTTAATTTCTTTTCATATTTTCTAAATTTTGATACTATTGTCTGATAAAATATATGGAATAACTTTTGTATGGATTTCTATTAACTGGTGCAATAGTGATGATTGATGGTGGATGTTACTGCGAATGTGTCTATTGCAATCGAAATTTTAAAGAAATAAGTATCAATGAAATTAATCCATTTTATATTTAACAATAGATAATAATATGCTCAAGATCCTCCTCTTGCATTTTGAACACAGCGGAGATTGCACTTTTCCTATCTAGAATAAATAAAATTGGCATTCAATCTACTAATGGTTATTCACATTGATCTGGTTGCTTCTATACCTCAATACTATGGTGTTGACCTAAAACAATTAGTGGTTGATTTGTGTGGATTTGCTGTGGAGATTTGCATCTTGCTTGTTTCTAACGTTTGAACAGCTGCTTAATCATTGCATAAATATCACTTACCGAGATCTTTATATTCTCTACCAAATATAACTGCAAGTTCTTCATTGTTCCCCATTCTTCATTAGTTCCACATTGTTAGTCATATCATCTACAATTTCGTTAGGTTCTATACCGGCGTAACCTCTAAGCCACAAAATTATAACCTTTTTATTTTGCTTTTTTATATCATGTAGTATAATAATCATGAATAATTGAATAGTACAGAGACTAGAGACTATACTACAGCATAATAATAATCACCGGCGCCGACTCCTAAGGGCCCAAGGGGCTCGAGCCCCCCCAATGTTGAGTCTAAGGGGGCTGAGCCCCCCCAATGTTAAGTCTAGGGGGGCTAAGCACCCAAAAATTGGATAATAAATATTACAAAATAATTAGTAAGCTTTAGAGTGACCTCGAATAGAGACAACTAAATATCCTTTATTATTAAAACAGCAAATTACGGAACGTCCATGGATGTATTTTCTACTATGGATTTTTGTACTAGGCTTACATATTACTTAGCTTTTACTATTTAGAGGTCTTTTAATTCTCCAATTTTTTTTCAGTCGTTTTTGGCCCAAAATTTCCGACCAAACGCAAAAAAGCGAGTCTAAGGCCCTCCGCACACACGGAGTAACTCAAAACAAACTCAACTGGAAACTCCAGTCATTTTTGGGTTGACAGAAAGCAAGCAGACCCAGTTTGTAATGAGTTGCTGCGTGTGCGGTGTCTCATCCAATTACACAGGTTGAAACTCATTCATCAACTCATGAACATCAACAGATTTGAGTTTGTAATCAGTTTGTTTTGAGTTGCTCCGTGTGCGGTGGGCCTAAGTGGTCTAGAGTCTAGAATCTAGAAACACCCAAACATTTTGATTAGCTAGTCTGTGGGTTTTGGTTATGGTGGGTCAACCTAATTATTTTTAGGTTGTAATTTTTAAACATTTTTTTTTTTTTTTTTTTCTAAACTTTTTAATAACTTTGGTTCTACTCAATATTTTTAGATGAAACCAAGCCTACAAGATGCGCAACACGTTTGCACTCACCTCTGAAAAAAAATTAATCGATTTCGTTAAGCCAGTTTTGCGCTTATAAAGTCGGACTCGTGGTGACAGACACACATACATACACGGAAAAATGTATGGCCGGATTCGGTTTTTGGAATGTATACAATTAAAAAGTATCCAAAAAAAATCTGACCAATTTATAGACAAAACATTAATTTGATATATTTAGATAACCTTATGTGTATAACAACGTTAAAGTGATTACCAACGTTAAGTAAATTTTCCTCTGTTATAGGAAAAAATATTTTAATGCATAGAAAAGTTTGGTTTTTTAGTTGAAAAGAAAAAAAACACGTTTTATTGGTATGAAATTTTCTTTAACATTGCTATAAAAACTCTCCAGAAAGCTTTAAATATATAGCTGTTTTTGCCACCTAGTCTTTCAAAATTTTCCGGGGGAGGACCCCCCTTTCATGGGGAGTATTCCCTACTCCTTCGTGGGGCCCCCCAATAATTAATAAAAGTCGGCGCCCATGATAATAATTACATTTATATGCATGAGTAATACAAAAGTTAGACACTATTTTCACAAGAACCAAAGTCTAAACACTAACACAACATCTAAAGTTGACTTCACAGATAGGTGAGACTACACTACATAAAAGACAGCTCTTTCTACTACTTAAAGAAACATCTCTTAAAGCCGACTACATAAAACTGAATGATTACCTTATGTTTAATATTGAAAAGAAGGAGAAGAAAGCAAGTACAAGGAAGGAGCAAGCGAAGCAATATGAGTGTAGAAGAAAAACCCATTTAATCTCTTGTTTAATTTCCTCCCAGCTTGGCACTCCTGAACAAGAACTCTCTGTAACTGAACAAGAAAAACATAATCAAAACAATACTCTTTTCATAATATTATAGGCTGTACTGAATGTAGTGAAACCACTAACTCAGTTACAGCTTTTAGTTACTTTATTTCTTCTCCGTAGATTGGTCAGGCCCTGATCCACAAAGGGCAGAGTGGGCATTTGCCGAGGGTGCCAGTTTTATCCCCCTCCCTTCGGTCGCCCAAAATAATAAGGGGCTCCATAAAATGTTCTTCCTAAGGTGCCATGGATCAGGGCCTGAGATTGGTAATGATTTCTACTAAGGGTTGACCAAGAAGTCATGGAAATCTGAGGAGTGCGCTATTGTCGTTTTTGGGGACATGTATAGTCTGGTTTTAATAAAATAGACCGCATTGTAAAAATCACTGTGTTGTTCATTTGTTATTAATAATTTTTTTTTTTTTATCACTTCAATACATATTTTTTAAATATTTTTTGCTACAGGCAACACTGTACCTGATAAGAAATCGCTAGCAATATACGATAATATCTTTATATTATTGAATTTTCTTCTCTTTTGTGTCAATAGGGGTTTTTTAAATAAAAATGAAATAAAATAGACTACCTCATTTCAATTGGCTATATTTCGTTCCCTCATTGGAACATTATCAAACCTATTTAGAATGATTGAAGAAACTCTTCAATTGTCAATTATAAAAGTTAAAAATTATTACTAAAACAAGTAAAACGTCAATAACAATGAAAAAAGAGGAGTGAGTCACTTCACTCACTGGGATTTGTTCCATGACTAGAGTCATGGAACGAAATATAGCCAATTGAAATGAGGTAGTCTATTTTATTTCATTTTTATTTAAAAAACCCCTATTGACACAAAAGAGAAGAAAATTCAACATTAAGTAAAGGGGACAACCAATAATTAGATATCTTTATATTATTATTTATTGATTTTGCATAGTAATATTCTTTAAATCTAAATCAATTTTCTTCTTTCATAATCTTTTATTTTTTTTTCTTCCTCTTTATATCTGAGTTTGATTTGTTACTTTTTTATTTCTGTTTGTAAATAGTTTGTAAACTATATCTAGTCCTATAATATGAAAAGTTGCTTTCTATTACAATAAAATTAATATCTATTTTATAACTTTAAAATTCCAATAATGAGATTATAAGATAAGTTTCACTGGTTATTTTATTTATAAAAAATATAATGGGGAAAAACAAACTAGAAATTCGCTAATATTATTTTGATTAATTGTCATGGAGAGGAATCATTTTGATAATAACAAATACATATTAGGTTTGTTCCAACCCCGTTATTTTTAGCGTCCTTTGCATTTGCATCATCCCGTGGATTTGTGGATCGTACAAAAATCTTTTAGGATAGTTCTTAGATCTTTTAGGATCTTCTAGGATAGTGTTAGTGACTATAATTCGTACTCTATAAAAACAAACAAAACGGGAAACCTAACAGATTGGAAACCTTCTTGATATTATTCTTGAGATTTGACATAACTGCGCATGTCATACAAACTAGAAATGGGTGTTGTCTTAGCACCCGACTGTTCTGACTTCGGCAATACTCGGAAGTTCCGACTTTAAACGAAGCTAAGCTTTCAGTTTCTCACGTGTTCATGACTTCTTGGTCGACCTTTAGTATAATCTATTCTAATATGTACTTATATACTTTGGTTAAGTTTGTTTGTAGTGCCTAAAATCCATTTCCTTTCAAATCACGGAATTAGATTCCAGTTCCACATCACACCTCCATTATGTTTTAGCCTCTTTGAAACGGTTTAACGGGTAGGAAAAAGCAAGTTAAAAGTAAAAAAAGGTCGAGAGTAGAATTTGAGGAGACTAAAGCTCTGTGGGGTGTTGGGATATAGCCGGTAGGTATCTCTTTCATCTCGCGTTGTTTCTGTTTCATACGGACGAATGGTAGCTTTGAAATGCTTTCATTCCGAGGTCAGGATATGAATACAGCTCAGCCCTTTTACTCGACACTCCATTGAACAAATAGATAACAATTTTAATAATCAAAAACAGATATTAATGATTTCAAATTTAAGTATAAAAATTTGATATAAAATATAAATACATATTTTCTTACGACACTGGCATCGTCGCTCCCCCCCCCCCCCCCAATGTTTGAGATATAATAAAGAATTTTACCTAAAAAAAAGTTTGAAATATCTAACCCGTTTTTACTTTTCACTTATTATTTTATCCCGGCACAGGAGTGTATTTTTCACTGTCTGTTTCCCGTAGTTAATAATAATTATAATTTGATTCATATTATTTTATCATTAATAATAATTGATTCCATCCATTGTGTGTCACTTCAATGCCATGTTACTGTGAACAGTGAACAACTAATTTAGTATCTGAAGATGGCTACTAAGTAGCCAAAACCTGTTATTACCTTGTGAGAAGACCTAGTGTTTCCTCCCCCTTCCCCTGTTCAAGATGATGGCAAATATGTTATTTATTGCGATGGGTAAATCTGTATTATATGCCCCACCTGTTTCTAAACGTCCAATTTAATTCGGTTTTTTATCAAACTGTTCCATTTTAAACTGTTCTATTTTTGTTATTTTTTTAATTTTAGGGAAAAACTATGGAAGGTTATGGTTTGTTAAGTTAAGGTTAGTACTTTTTGACCTAACCTAACTATAACATTCCATTAACTTAAAACAAAACACTTTGTGTATTTAAAAAAAAAAAAAAAAAAAATACTGAATTATCGAGATGCTACAGCCGGAATCGTTTTTGCAATGTTCAAAGATACTGTAAAGTATAAATCCTGTAAAAAGGAACAGTTTAAAAAAAAACGAAGTAAATCAGGCATTACAAAATAGGTCGGCCAAATAGTGCAGTTTTACCAACTGATGTCAAAAGAGAAAACTTTATCAAAAGAATGTACATTTTTCCTTAAAATTCCCAACATTTTCCTAGGGCTCTCTGACTTCCCCCACCTTCGTCTGGGGGCTGCAATAGCTCGACCACCCCCCAAAATCCAATGTCCTGTTGTGGACTAAACCTAACATTATGGCCACCCTAACGAAACATGTTTTTCATAACGATTGATTAAATGACATAGATTATTATAGATTTTAAGTAATATTGCATAATGACTATTGACTGTAATCTGCAATGATTATACAGACAACTTTTATTATTTTACAATTGCTATTTTTAAGTTTGAATTAAAATTATTTTATAAATACTTCTGTTCATACTTTTGTGCCAACGAACTACACCATAAATTTACTTTATTTGATTAAAATCAAATTTAACCTCAGAGATGCATAACAACGCCGTTTTGAGAGGTCGTATTTTCAAAATTTTCCGGGGTAGAGCCCGGATGTATATTATTTTTGTATTGTTTCATCATTAATTGTTAATTTTATTGTAATGAGCTGTGGCACCTTTTAAGGTTGTATGATCGTGAGTGAGGAGATAGATTAATTTATGTTATTTAAAACCAATGTCTTGACGAAGGAACGATATTGTTCCAATTTACCTTTAAATTTATACATCATGTAACGATCCTCACGTTATTACATTACAGGTATGATAGTCAATTATAGTCAAGAAAACTTTTATAGGTAATTTATTACGTCGTTATATTAAATAAACTATATTTTCTAGGCTTGAAAATGGCCGGTCAGGCCGAAACGTTGCCACGTGAATGAGAGTTTTGACTTATTACTCTGAAAGGATCCAACACCATACATAAAATTATTAAAAAGGGGTCAATCTTGGAATTAATTATACATATATATATATATATATATATATATATATATATATATATATATATATATATATATATATATATATATATATATATATATATATATATATATATATTATAATTGTTGTTCGGACCGATAATACTTTTATTGAGACGTTCACCTGTCATCATTGATTGATAAAAATAACGAGTACAATCTTCTCCCGACTGTTGATTCCACATACCTGTTGAATCACCTCCCTCTAGCCCAGAGATAGCCTTTTTTATCCCCATCAATTTTTCATATATGAAAGGGGGATATTTCGAGATTTACTCTGGAAATCCTGACCCCCCCCCCCCCCCCCCCCCTTAGGGCCCCACAATGTTTAAATAATTCAACAGGGGTATCCTGGATATCACATTTTTATATCTCTGTCAAACATACATACTAATATTACTGGTTTTTTCTTTCTCTCTCATATATAAGTAGTATACAAAGAGAGAAAGTATTGTGATTGGTGAAAATGCGATTTTGGAGGATTTACTCGATTTAAATCCAAAAAGTGGTATTTAGAAAATGTCTCGGTAGTCTATCGTCTACAAAAAACGAGGGAAACTTTTTTTTTCGAAAAAGTTATCTCGGGAAAACTCTTCCTGAGAAAATAGTAATTGCAATGAGGTAAAATTCGGGTTCAAATCTCCGTCGGGAAGGTAATATTCTAATGTTAAATATTGATAAAATGTTCAATAATAATTTTAATGTAACCAAGAAAACCCGAAACAGCAAACAAATGGAAAACACAGGACGAAGTAATTACGTACTTGTATAAAAGAATGTTTTAATGAGAGTTTATTCATAAATTATTTAACATCGTAATTTTCATGAACAATTTATTTTTAAAACACTATAATGAAAAACAGAATAATATTTCCAATTATAATATAGTTTTTCCACACAGTATTTCTCTCTTTAAACCGAAATTTCAGTGGACCAAAATTTGAATGGACAAAAATGTTAGCAGTTAATTATAACAGAGTCATCGCCGTATTTAAATAATTGCTATGTACAGATTACACAAGTATTATATATCAATTTGCGTTATGTAGTAGAAAACATATTTTTTTAGTTTTAATTTTTTAATCAATTCACGTAAGAATCACTTTCTACGCATCTAAACATAGATACAATGTTTATATTTCGTATCAATCGTAGATAATTTTTTTTTTTTTTTTTTTTTTCATGAATAACTTTTACATGGTTTCAGATACAGTTTTACATGTATCAGTTAATCATTATCAAATATTAAATTGAGCAGATGGTTGAAATGAATACATGGGACGATCCGAATTACTTCAAAATCAAATGAGTACGTACTTTTAAAGATAAATATATTCATATTGAGACTTTTAACCATGTACAGCTGCAACTAAAACCATATAACAGTCATTCATGTAAAAAAAAAAAAAAAAAAAAAAAAAAAAGTCGTAAAAGTAAAACATCATTAACGTATGCAAGGAAGCTATGTACCTATATGTTATGTTTTCTTTGACTTATTAAAGAAATAGTGAGCAGAGGGTTACGAAAAACGCAATTTTTAATGATATATGGTGCAAAGATGAATTGATACAAAAATGAAAACTAAAAAAATATTTTTCCAAAGGGCATCTTTTTCAGTATTCATTAGAATTAGAGTTGGGGTCCCATAGACCCCTATGTGCCATTTACGTATAATTGTTTCATATATCACTGTTAATTGTCTTATTTTTTATTGTATTAATAAACTTATTTTATATTTTTTTTTGGCTGCTGAAATGTTTAGATAGTCAAAAGTTCCAAGATAAAACTTTTTATTACTATTAGTAGACATACATATATAACTTCTTTCGAGTTGAAGGTTTAGTGGATCTGAGTAAAGATTTAAGGCAAAAAATGCTTAACTTTGACAGAATATGTAAGAAAAGCTATAATTTGTTTTATAATTTTTGTTTCTGTTTTCGGTAAAACAACTCTTAATAAATATATATATATGTATATGAAAGAAATATTAACCCAATCTATCTAAAACCAAATGTTATATAATTTTTTTTAAAGTACACATTTTTCTAAAAAGAAATGTTGATGAAAAAATATATGTATACTATTTAAATTTAAAATTCTTATTGGTTGTGGTCAAAATTAAATGGTATAGTTAGAATGACAAATTATGTTTAAAAAAATATATACAAATAATTAAAAAAGGAAAATGTTTAATAATTAATTAATTGGGTTCTCGCTGACCCCTGTGTGGAGAATACGTAAAAAAATAAATAAGTGCGTCGTTCTAGGGTTAACATTAACCCCTAGTAAGGAATGATTTTTGGGGGCTTCTCTGTTTTTGAGTTATTTATTATACATGACATAACTGCTAAGATCGCCTACGGACTAAAAATAAACCGAAATTATATTACTTATTACCTCCCCTAGGATTAGGACCTAATGTTTTTACTTACAGTTATAATTTTACAGTTTATCTTATTTCAAATGATTTTAAACTCATTGTAGGACGCTATGAAGCTATTTGTCACTTATTGATAGATTTTTATTTTAAAATTTCGTGTTTTTTTCTCTATTTTGTTATATTAGATTTGACCTTCAATTTTATAACCAAACGTTAAAGGAGAAATAAAAAGAGGAATATTACCAAAAAAAAAAAAAATAGTAAAAATAATGTTTTTACTAGTGGTTTATGTAACTAGAAGTTTAATATTAAACCGTGAAAGATATTTTGAAATCGCGTGAGCTGAAGACATTTCATGTCTCGCCTCGGATAAAAATTGCACCAAAAACAACAGTAAACTCTCGCTTGCTTTAAATTATTTTAGTTTAGTTTAGTTTTTCCTTTTATCTTCAACGTTTTCTGCAGATACACTGCATCATCCTTTACTTCTGAGGTATTATAACTCGTTAAATAGGTGATCAATAACTTTTATAATTAAATCCGAATAAAATTAGATACATTATTTCCTTTGCCGTTATCTTCAGTAAGTAAAAAAATATTGATAACAGATTTAGAAGATCTAAACAGGGTTGTAATGAATATCATTTGCTATTAGAAGTAGATAATTTAGTATTTGATTTAGTCTGAATTAAAGTGGGTTAAAGCGCTTTTAAAGTGTTTAATTAGGGTAATTTCCCTCGGGGAAAGTCCTAAATAAATATTTAATAATGAAGGATTTGAAATGAAAATACCTTATTGAACCTTTTCGCTGTTAAATCAAACAGAAATTCACAAATCAAGTTAAATTTTATTGATTTAATGTATTATAGAGTCAGTAAAAAAGTGTTCAGTGTAGGAGTTAAATCTGGCGCATCATTTTTTTGAAAGAGAAAAAACCAGTGTAGGAGTAGAGAAGAGACAGAGGTCCAAACTAACTCGAGAAGAGAAAGAGGAAGTGTAGGAGTTAAGACAAAGGCCTGAATCTGATTGATTCATTATGAGAAAGAAGTGGGAAAAGAAAGAGCCAGTGTAGAAGTTGACATAGAGGTTTAAATCTGATTCGCGAAGAGAAAGAAGTGTGAATGAGTGTGTAGAAGTTGACATAGAGGTTTAAATCTGATTCGCGAAGAGAAAGAAGTGTGAATGAGTGTGTAGAAGTTGACATAGAGGTTTAAATCTGATTCGCGAAGAGAAAGAAGTGTGAATGAGTGTGTAGAAGTTGACATAGAGGTTTAAATCTGATTCGCGAAGAGAAAGAAGTGTGAATGAGTGTGTAGAAGTTGACATAGAGGTTTAAATCTGATTCGCGAAGAGAAAGAAGTGTGAATGAGAGTGTAGAAGTTGACATAGAGGTTTAAATCTGATTCACAAAGAGAAAGAAGTGTGAATGAGAGTGTAGAAGTTGACATTGAGGTTTAAATCTGATTCACAAAGAGAAAGAAGTGTGAATGAGAGTGTAGAAGTTGACATTGAGGTTTAAATCTGATTCACAAAGAGAAAGAAGTGTGAATGAGAGTGTAGAAGTTGACATAGAGGTTTAAATCTGATTCGCGAAGAGGAAGAAGTGTGAATGAGAGTGTAGAAGTTGACATAGAGGTTTAAATCTGATTCGCGAAGAGAAAGAAGTGTGAATAATAATAATAATAATAATAATAATAATATTTTTTTATTCCACAATATAAAGGTAACATAATTAGCATCAAGCTATATGAAAATAGTACAAAAACATTCAATACAAAGCTTATTATAAATAAACAATACAAGGTTTGTGAGAGCCCTCAATAGCCTAACTGGCTAGAGCGAGAGCTCCGTCTTGACTTTATTCTTAGTTAGATGTATTTTTATGGTTTTTAATAAATATCTACATAAAAGATAAGGAGAGATTTAAATCATAACAAGCAACTTTCTATAGAGATAAAACATTCACATAATTACTATCTTAACAAAATTCTATTCTTTCTATTAAATAATAATGTTTTTACAAATAATAAAACATATATTAGACGTATTTTAAAATGAAAAAAAAAAAAAAATATATATATATATACACATACATACACACACACATACATACATATATATATATACATACATACACACACACATATATATATATACATACATATATATATATATATACATATACATATATATATATATATATATACACACATACACACATACACATACATATATACATACATACACACACACACATACACACATACACATATATATACATACATATACACACATACACACATACATACACATACATACATACACACACACACATACATACATACATACACACAACACCCATACATAGATAAATACATATACATATACACATATATACGTACAAAATAAAAATACTATTATTATGCTATGATACATGTTGATTATTATAACATATTATTTTGTTTTAGATATAAGATAATTTTTGTTTTAAAAATAGAGAAGGATTTACACCGTTTCAAATTATCCGGCAACTCATTATAGAGTTTAGCTGCTAAAAAGTGAATGTGGCGCTGCATTTTTGTAGTTTTACTTATAGGTACTTGGACGTGGCCGCTGCTTATAGACCTTGTGTGGTAGTTATGTTTAACTAGTGATTTTTGTTTTTTGAAAAAGTATAGATATATATTTTTTTTAAATAAGAGATTAACCGGCAGGACTGAGAACTCACTAAATGTAAGTTGGGTAGGATAATCGAGAGGACGGTTTAAACAAATTTTAATAATTCTTTTTTGGATGTTATTTAGTTTATCTAAGTGCACTTTACTAGCAGAGCCATAGGCAAGGATACCATAAGATAACACAGATTCCACTAAGGCGTAATAGACTGTTTTCAGGATATTAAGGGAAGCGAATTTACGTAATATTACAAAGCTATAGAGGGTTTTCCTTAGTCTGATAACCATTGAGTCGATATGATTTTTCCACGATAAATGCTGATCGATGATTACTCCTAAGTATTTTACTGAATTTGCCTTTTGGATTTCTGTTTGGCACCTACAGGGTAAATTATTTGCTGCAGGATTAATTACAGCGTCACAATCACATCTGTGCAACAATAACTTCCTACAAGGGGGCGGTTGCCCTCTTTTATCGAAAGAAAAAGTTAAATAATTAGTTTTATTTGTGTTGAAGGCTAAAAAATGTAAATCAAGCCATTGTTTAACTTTGAGTAGACCACATTCAGCTTTTTTAAAAACTGAATTCCAGTCATCTCCTTTGAAAAACAACGCACAATCATCAGCAAAAGCGATTGTGTCATCTGCAAAGTTGCTCTCTAATAATTCGTTAATATAGCATGAAAATAACAAAGGTGAAATTGTGGTCCCTTGAGGGGAGCCACAATTTACAACTTGCAGCTGGCTTTTACAATCTTGAATTTTAGTTATTTGCTGTCGACCTGTTAAATAACTATGAAAGACAGAATGCGCGACCCCTCTTATCCCCATCCGGTTTAACTTTTCTAATAGTACTTTATGGTTCACACTGTCAAAAGCCTTTTTAATATCTACAAAAACGGTAAGACATTTTTTGTTTTCATCTAAATTCGATATTATATTATCTACAAGTTTCATTAAAGCATCGGATGTACTTTTTTTTGAACGGAAACCAAACTGGTTTTCTGATAAAACATTTTGTGAAGTTAAAAAGTCATTCAATCTAATTTTTACACATTTCTCTAAAAGTTTAGCGAAATTTGATATTACTGATATCGGTCGATAGCTGTTGGGCTCTGATTTTTTACCTTCATTCTTATAGATCGGCGTTATTACTGCTAGCTTAAACTTCTTTGGAAATATGCCTTTTGATAAACATAAGTTAAAAAGGTATTCTAGGGGCTTTGTGAGAGCTTTAGGTACTGGGCTTTGAAACCGTCCAGACCTGGAGAAGTGTCGTTGTTAAGGGTTTGTATTTGGTTACTTATTTCCTGTTCCGAGACGGGTGCAAGAAATATGGATTTTATATTATTTTGTTTAGCTGATAAAGGAGTCTGATTAGCACATTTGCAGTTTTGTTTGACTAGGTTACTTATCGATTCTCCCACCGCAATGAAATAGTCATTCAGGTTGTCAGCTAGTTCTTGTTTATTGTTTTCACCTATTTTTTTGCCGTTTATTTCAATATATTCTATACTATTATTTGAACTCAGTTTCCTTTTAAGGCTCTCATTTATTACAGACCAGATTTTACCAGGAGACAAGTCACTATTCTCTATTCTTCCTTTAAAATAATCATACTTAGACCTGTTAATTAATTTAGTAAGGGTATTTTTATAATAAATATGTTTATTTTTAATATTTGGATTGAAGGGATATTTTCTACGCTGCACGTAAAGTGTATCCCGAATCCTGAGAGAAGTAAGGATGCCCGGTGTTATGTAAGGCTTGATTATTTTCATCTTAGATGATATAGTTTTAGTAGTAATATTTGTACTCTGTGTAAGCGCAGTCTGTAGCTGTTCAAGTATCAAGTCTGTAATTGTATCTACATCATCTTGTTCGTATATTTTCTCCCAAGACAACTCTTGTACTTTCTCTTTTAACTTAGTAATGTCGACATTTTTTATTTGTATTTTGTTGATTTACTGTTTTTATTTTTATTTTGGTAAGTATCATAAGCTATATTTATACATGTAGGGTGATGATCTGTAATCTTAGAGATAAGAGTGTAAGGTGTCAGTTTAGATTGGTCTTGAACTGTCCTGACCATGATGTGGTCTAGACAAGCTTTTTCTCTAGTCGGTATATTTATTTGACTGACGAAACCTTCGTTGCTTAATATATTTAAATATTCTAATACATTAATATCGTTCCGATTCAGGATATTAATATTAAAGTCACCGATTAATACATGATTTCGATAATGCCTCGTTACACTCAAGTACCCTGAAAGATTATTTAAAAACTGGTTAATATTTATTTGTGATTGCCAAGAACGGTATACACATGTAATAGACATTTCTTTATCTTGGTATTTTAACTTAACTGACAAACTATTGCATCCAGATATCGGTTCATTTACTACGTTTAATAATGTAATTTCTTTTTTAATAAATAAAACGATTCCTTCATTTTGATTTGTTCCGGCATGTGAATAAGCCGAATAGCCGTCCAAGTTCATAGAGGTGTGTAATTCCGAATCCGAAAGCCAAGCTTCCGATAAAATAATTAAATCGAATGAAACATTTAAATCAACTAGTAGTGTTTCCAATTGAGAAAAGTTTTTCTTAATGCTACGAATATTGGAAAATATAAATGAGAGTGTAGAAGTTGACATAGAGGTTTAAATCTGATTCACAAAGAGAAAGAAGTGTGAATGAGAGTGTAGAAGTTGACATTGAGGTTTAAATCTGATTCACAAAGAGAAAGAAGTGTGAATGAGAGTGTAGAAGTTGACATTGAGGTTTAAATCTGATTCACAAAGAGAAAGAAGTGTGAATGAGAGTGTAGAAGTTGACATAGAGGTTTAAATCTGATTCACAAAGAGAAAGAAGTGTGAATGAGAGTGTAGAAGTTGACATAGAGGTTTAAATCTGATTCACAAAGAGAAAGAAGTGTGAATGAGAGTGTAGAAGTTGACATAGAGGTTTAAATCTGATTCACAAAGAGAAAGAAGTGTGAATGAGAGTGTAGAAGTTGACATTGAGGTTTAAATCTGATTCACAAAGAGAAAGAAGTGTGAATGAGAGTGTAGAAGTTGACATTGAGGTTTAAATCTGATTCACAAAGAGAAAGAAGTGTGAATGAGAGTGTAGAAGTTGACATAGAGGTTTAAATCTGATTCACAAAGAGAAAGAAGTGTGAATGAGAGTGTAGAAGTTGACATTGAGGTTTAAATCTGATTCACAAAGAGAAAGAAGTGTGAATGAGAGTGTAGAAGTTGACATAGAGGTTTAAATCTGATTCGCGAAGAGAAAGAAGTGTGAATGAGAGTGTAGAAGTTGACATTGAGGTTTAAATCTGATTCACAAAGAGAAAGAAGTGTGAATGAGAGTGTAGAAGTTGACATAGAGGTTTAAATCTGATTCGCGAAGAGAAAGAAGTGTGAATGAGAAAGATTCAGTTTAGAAAATTAAGGCAGTGCAGTGGCTAATACTATCAAACGAGATTTCTTTTTAATATTTTTTGTCATTTTTTTCAGATTCGGGGGTGTGGATGCAGGTACTGATTAAGAGCCGAGCGAGTATCCCTGTTAGAAAGCTTAATCAACCATGGTAAATATCAATGTACTCCTCAATTGCTAATGTAATATGACCAAAATTTATTTTTCGATAGTTTACAACACAAATCATTTTAAATTTATTCGAATATTGCAACTACATAGACTATCTTTTTATAAGCAATAAAGATAACATAAGTTTTATATTGGCTTGTTACACATGATGTGAGAAACTGTCTATTGTCTATATTGGCAGTACTCACAGTATTACAGACATGAATATTACATTTTATTAATTGATGTTTAATAGGTCACGGGGCCACTGTCTTTTTAGGCGTCGAGGAGGGTTACCAGGCAAGAATGGTGATGTTGGGTTGTGGATTAAAGGATTAGGATGATGGGAAATTGATTCATGGAATGATTTGTATCGGGAGGTGGCTAGGTCGCGAACAAAGGGAACTTTGAGGACATTGTGAAGGGTAAAGTTGGAGACATAGAAAGGAGCGTTAGTTATTCTTCTAAGGATATTGGATTGAAGGGATTGGATACGGTAGGAGTTAGAAGAAATTACTTTCCACAAACATTCTCTTTCTTGAATCAAAAGGATTCATTTTTCGGTATCCATGGTTTGGATACTGAACACAAAACTAACAATTAAACTTCACTCACTAATAAAACAAGAAAACCTTTTTTTAAAAAAAAAACTGGAATATGTAGTTACAACCTACTGACGAAAATCCGAGACTGCTGGGATCGAGTCGCAGGTCGGAGATAATCGCACGTACTACGACTAATTCAGGTCCAGTGTGAGAGCGCTGATAACATTGCTACGGCCGGGAGTTTGTCCGTACTAGTACGATTACGGTGACCAAAAGTCGCATGTAGTCGGATCCAATGTGAGCACCCTAATAGTGCGTCGAGTTAGCATATAGTTATTGTCAAATCTATATTAATATACTAGTATTAGTAAGAGTGAAGTGCAATCGTGCAATTCAGGAGCTACACTTCGCCGCATCACAGATAAGTCGTTAGATTTAAGACCCCTTTGCTGAATTTTAAATTTAAGGCCCACTTTCCCTAGATTAATATTTGGGTTTAGCTGTGCGAGGAGCACGATAGGGAATAGAATGAGAGCAAACTTTGCTCTCCCGTGTTGGCAGCCTCTGGACGAAGAAAATAACGTCGACCCTCAATCGAGAATCGAGGGTTCAATTATAAAATTTGAAATTTAAAGCTATCTTTGAAACGAAATTCCTTATGGCACATTAAAGCGTCTGGAGCCCGGAAGTGAATCTGAAATAAAAACGATTGTCCAAAATCGACCGTCACAAAACCAACCGTCACGAAATCGATCGATGACGATAACTTGAGTACATAATGACAGATTTATTTGAAATTTGGTACACATTTACCAATGCCCAGGAAGAGTTCGTTGGACAACGAAATCCACCCAAGCGTTCGCGCGCAACACCAGCGTAAACGTAAGCGTTAAATATAAAATTGGAATTTTAGGACGGGAAAAAATGTTAACTTCATCTATTTAATGAGACAAACAACTTTTTAAAACAATTGCATTTAGTAAAACCAACACAGCTGTGATACACTTCATAGCTACGAAGAGTTAAACATGCCTAAACCCTAAACCTATTAAAGCGGCCATAAACATTTAAAATAGAGAAAATAACCGATATTTTACGTTCTAACGTAAAGATGCATATTTTGTAATATTTTAAATTGAGTAGGCCGGGGCGTGAGGGCTTAGGAAGCAGTCCTGTTCCCTAACTCTACTACAACCATTCTCTTTAACTATCAACTCAGCACGATTAACTTTTTCCTCAATATTTAATACATATAATAAATACCTATGTATTGAATATTTAAAAGTTAATTGCAATAAGCATGACGCTCGCTTTAATAATAACAAAATCGGTCCGAGACAACTCAGACAAACTTTCTCATATACGAGTTCATAATTACATAGCCCAGTGTTTTCCATTTATTAGTTTTCGTATGTACATTTAATTATTATTGAACATTTCATCAAAATTTATCATAAAAATAACTTCTCCTGAGCGGGGAATCGAACCCGGGCTCTCTCCGTCCGCGTTTTAAGCTATTTTCTCAGGAACTAGATTTTTCCCGGGAAAACGGCTTATATAGTTGGATTAGTATTCCAATGGACTACATTTTAGAATTTTTTAATCAAAATCGTTGGAACCGTTTTCGAGAAATTATTTTTTTCCTGTTTTTTCAGAGTTTTTGGGGGGTAGCGCCCCTAAATTTGGAGCTAAAATTCATTTCTCGATTTCGCCTCGGGGTATGATTTTTCTGAACATGTATGACAAATTTCGTCTAAATCGGCCCAGTAGTTTAGGCTCCAGGCGTCTGCACAGACGACAGACGACAGACAGACGACAGACAGACATTTTTTAAAAACCACTTTTTTGGACTCAGGGGACCTCAAAACGTGTAAATCCATCAAAATCTCAAAATCGAATTTTCGCGCCATCACAATACTTTCTCTTTATATGAGAAAGTAAAAAGTTTTTCTTTTATTAATTCTTCCTCAACTCCGCTAAGTAGAAATATAGTTATAGTTACTTTTAATTTTTGTCTCTTTTCTAACTCCGCCATGTATAAGAAGTTAGCATCGTATACTTAGCAGTGTGATTTTATCATTTATAATTTAATGAAAAGCGTAAGCTAACCCAACAGGTGTCCCGCGATACCACACGTATTTTTTTGTACTGATGACCCAATTTCTGTTAATATTTTGTTTCCTATTTAAATGTATTTCATTTAATTTTATTTAGTTTTATTATTATTTAATGAGCCCCATTTAATGCCCACGACTCACTCGTCTAATACCTGGGACATTAAGGTAGGAATAGAGGATTTATAATGTTTTCATGTGTATTCAAATATCTTAAATGTTAATATACAGGATTTACCCACTATGATTTCCTATGAATTGGTTAATGCAATGTTGTAATCAATATTGATTAACATGGAATACTCTTCGACATGTTCCTCATTTGTATGATAATTAGGATTAACATCTGTTCTAGTTTCGTCGAATAATTAAATTAACTTAACCTTCCTTATAACCATGTTTCTAGTCAGAATTATAGTGCAAGATTAACATATTAACATTGTTTACTACTTAAGTTAACCTGATATTAGTGGCGTAACTAAGCAATCCGGCGTCTCCTCACAACTTTAGTGAATACGCCCCCATTACTTACAGTATTCACCCCTGACCTTTCTCATTTGGTTCCCCAAAGTGGGGTTAATTGGTCATTCGGGACAGATGGAGTGGGGGAAATTAAATAATATGGCCAATAAACTCAATTTTACATTTTTTTATTTAAACATTAATTAAAGTCATAATAAATAATAGACTATACAAATCGCAAAAAAAATTTCCCAGTAGACTGACCACTAGCCGATTTTTTAAGTTTTTCATAGACTCGCTACCTGCCTAATGTTGATTTTTCAAATGCATTTTTGACAGATGACCCAGTGCTGCTCACTGCTTTGATAGGTTTTTTTTTTTTTATTGGACAATTGTAATAATAAAAATTATGTAATGAGTAAATCTATAGGTCACTGCCTCTTCAGGCGTCGAGGTGGGTTATCTGGAATAATGTGGGATGCAAGGAGTTCTACTAAAGGATTGGGGCAATAGGATAAGGACTCATTGAGTTCCTGGTAATGGGATATAGATAGGTCACGGACGAAAAGAACAAGATCATTCTAGAGGGTGAGGTTGGATACATTAAAAAGAGTATCTATTAAGAAGAGTTTGAAGTTGGCGGGAGTTGGAAGGCTTGGTGCCACCCCAAACCTTTAAGTCTAGGATGGTTTTAAAAATGTGTTGTAGATTTTAGATTAATAGTTTATTGTTCAGAGTAATTTTGGACCTACGATTTAGTAGAAGAAGCAGCAAATTATGTTAGTACGTTTAGTCTTTGTCTGATGCTGCCAGGATGATGATCAAGGTGAAGACTAAGAACACGACTCGAACAGTGTTAGGTTGAAGAAGTTGAACTTAATTAAGAATGACTGGAGGACAGGTGCTATCTCGAAGAGTAAAAGTGAAATGTACACTTTTCTATTCATTAATCCGGTTCCTTTATTTTCTTGACCACGGTTTGAGAAGGGAGGGTAACTTTGGGTGTTATTGAATACAAGTTTTGGGTCTTGGTGGACAAATAGGATTGCCTTGACATCTGCAAAGGTGGCAAGGTCTGAGGGTCTGAGAAAGGGTGTTGAGAGGATGTCATGTGTGTAAAAAGAATATAGGAGAAGGAGATGCCCAGGAATACTGCCCTGAGGTAATTCAGCACTTACAGGCTAGATGGATGAGGAAGAGGTTCCTAAAATTGCTCAAAAAAATCTATAAATGAGAATGGACTTCAGGTAGTAATATAAGTGAAGAACACACTCAAGGGCACCAGTTTCCAAGCGTGCCAAACTCGGTCAAAGGCTTGCTATGCCCCTCGCTCAGGAAGACAGGTGAGCAATACTCTTTCTTCTCTTGGGTAAAGGCAATAACATCGTCATGTGACTGGTGTTGGATGGTGGAGTGGTGAGCACAGAAACCAAACTGAAGGAATGTTTTAAGTTCGGGAAAGAGCCTCCGAAGAAGGAGCTTTTCTAGGATATTGCGCATTACTGGGAGGAGGCTTATAGCTCGATAGGATGATGGAAGATGAGAAGACTTAGGAGGTTTTGGAGTCTTTATGTAATTGGCGAATATCATTAGGTAGAAAAGTGAATTGTTGTAAGGAAAAAGGAGTTAAATATAAATTTAAGCTTTTTTAAGGTCTAGTCTCTGATCTAATAGCGTATGAAACGAGTCCCAGACATCTCCGTTAATCAGTCGAGGTTTAAGAGGACAAATAGGAGGGCTAATGTCTAGGATGAGGACAAGACAGGAGTATGGTATCAGGAGAGATCGTCAAGAACTGAGGTAATAGAGTAAAGGTGTGGGTGTTGTAACAAAATAGTTTAAGATCTCTGAAAGTTGATTTGGGTCAGAAGGGAAATGATTGTACTTGCCAGGAGAAAGGTTGGCCTAGTTTGTTGAGGATAAGGCGTTTAGGGGTGTGACACTACGGGGATTACTCGCTCAACATCGCCACTGAGGATGTCTTGCATTATAATCTCCGCCTGCAATGACTTTAAGTCCTAAGGATCGGAATAAGGAAAGGAAACCTTGTTGGGAAATAGGATAATTTGGAGGGCAATATATTGAGGAAACTGTGAAATTAAATGGTAAAGAGTTTAACGAAACAGATGTACACTGAATAGAGTCTGTGCAAGTGAGGGGTAAAGGATAGTGGAATGTGGAATTCCGTATTACAATCGCACTACCCCCCTTGTGTAGTGTTATCTGAGTGATCTGTTCTATGAGTTGTGTAATTTTGTTTGTAAAACTGCGATATTGTAGTGGAATGTGTCTCGGTGATCAGGGCAATGTCGATCCTTCTGTCTTGAAGCGTGAAAGGTAGCACCATTTGTATTCCAAAGAAGGATTGTAAGGGAAAGCTGAGTCGGAGTATTTACTGATGTGGTTGAGCGGCAGGAAGCAGAGTCTGGATAAAGGAAGTGAATGTTGTAAGAGCTGTAAGGAGAGGTTTAATGATGACGCTGAGACCCCGAAGGAATGTTTGAAGTGTACTGAATGTAGACGGGATTTTTAATGTAGATTTTACGTTGGTGACATTCCGCACTATGAGCCAAAGTGCTTTAAGTTCATCCTTTATTGCGTCAAGGAAAGGGGGGGGGGTGGAGTGGTATTACCACCCTTTAGGCCTTCTCCTCTTTTGCCTGAAAGGTGTGAAAGGCCACTTTTCAGAACGGCCTGTTGAAGCCGTCACTGGTTTTACCAAGTATAGCGACGTCATTAGACCTAGCTTTACAGTTAAATCCGTTTATAAGTAAACTTTTGAATCCTTGGACAAATTGCGAGAAATTTGTCAAATTCTTCACAAAAATTGGTGGTGCTTAGGGCCATTTGACTGTTAAAGTACGGAATTATTTTCGGTCTGTTGGAATAAACACCGAAAGGGTTTGTAGTATAGAGAAGTTTGAAGTTAGTGGCTGCTGACCTTCATTGAGGGCCTGTGGTGAAGGTTTAGTTTGCTGGCTTCCATGAAGGGAGCCTAACACAGTTGTGTTGTGCGGGCTTCCTGATCTTTCCAATGATTGATCAAATTGTTCCAAGATTAATATATTTTGAGTTATTTTAAATTATTAAGGTAAAGAAAAAAATTAATTTTAACACACTATTTTTGCTTATACCTCCCAGACCCTTGAGAATTGGACTAAAGCTTATAATATGAACTTTTTTACTCCTAATGACCTGTAGAAAACCCCCTTTAATATGGTTTTATAAAATTGATACACTCTGAATATGACTTGAGAAAGAAAAAACCGCAATTAAGGTTATTATTAAATAATAATCGGCAACTATTCCATAAGTTAAAATAAACTAAACTTAGTTCTGAACCCTAAATCATAACATCTTAAAACGTTCCTAAATCCTAATTATTTCAGCTACTCCCAAATATTTGTTTATTAAAAATAATTTCGACCACGTAGATATATACTTTTTTTGGCACCCCCTAGAGCAGAAGTCCCCCCGCAATATGGGGTTGGTGGGGCGCTATTTAAATATAACCTATATTAACAACAATAATAATTTTATTATTTATCATGTTTTACTCTATAAGATAAGAATAATAACATTACAAAGTGTGAAATGCAGGTACATAACTTAGTATAGTTACACATTTTATCACTAGTGATAGCTGAAATTAACACGTGGTCTTAAATGTACTTAAGTTACCTTAACTCCTACTCTTAACCCTTTCACAATTCATTCTCTTCAAGTAATATTTATTCTTCTATCTCAACTCTCAACTTTAACACTTACTTTCTTTTTCACAATTCCTTATCTTCTTAAAGTCAGATTTAATCCTTTATCTCAACTCCTACAATAACTCTTTCACTTAAGATTGACTCTTTAATTATGTTCAATTCATTTCATTTTCACTTTTCCTTCTTTTCTTTATTATTCTTATTTGAGTTGTTCCTAAAGTGTTTGATGGACAATAGATGAATATTGGAAGGTAAAAGGAGGAAAACAGGACTAAGGTAGCATTCAACAGGTAGGTTAAGCTACAGGATATTATTGAAGACTTTTTGTAGGTTTTATCTAGCCCCTTAACCCTTTTCTACTAGAATACGATCTATAAACTCACAAGACACAAAATGGTAACACTGTCTACAAAGTAAACCCACACTGAAATAAAAACCTATTGTAAAAGAAACAACGCTTATTTAAACTTGGAAAAAGTGTTTTTTACTTTTACAATACTCTTTTCCCTTCCTTAGTTTCTCCTTAGTTTTATCCTGTGCTAAGTTGAAAATTCTATTTCAAAAAGAATTCTGAAGTTCGTAAAATCTAAGCGAAATTACTTTCGTAGCCTATAGAGTCAAGAAAGTCTGTGTCAACAATTATTGTCTTCTTTCGTCTTCAAATTGCACATTTTCCATTAGCTGAGCACACTTCTTTCATTCGTGAGTATATTTATAATTTAACTAGCATCTAAAGTAGCATGCTTTAGTTGAAAGCTTGACAGTAGCTGTCCGCTGTCCGCTGTCCACGCACTTATTCCATTCTTCAGCTATGGAAATGTACGGCGTAGTCCTCACTTGTCCGGACTGAACCCGCTCATGTGCTCGATTGGTTTAGTTTACTTTTTTACAAGCAAGGTACAGTTTTGTCCTTTATTTAATTATTCAATTATTATATTTCATTAAAATTGCTTCAACTATATAATTATTCATTTAGATTTCTAAAACTTTAATAATTTAACCGTTTTTATTTTCTACTACTTTATAGTAATCCGTTTAATTTAAATTCAACGATAAATTGTCACTTTAACTTATATCTAACAAAATGCTTTTGTTGAGTATATACCTAATACACCTACACGAATTACACAGTATTTGTTTAACACCGTTCGTTTGTATTTTTATTAGCATGCTTTGTTTGTTTGTTTGTTTGTCCAGTACAAATTTTGCAATCGATTTTTAACTAACATGCCGAGTACCTAGACATTTGACTTTATTTTACTTTTAGAATAGCTCAGAATATGATGCCAATGCATTATTTTAATACTTTTAGCCATCTTTCAGCAGAATTTAATTTGTTTTCGGGAAATTTCACTGTATGGAAAGTTAGTTTGGAAAAAATCGGCAAGTTATTTTATTTGTTTTGACATGACCCATATTTACGATCTTCATTTTGACGGGTTTCAAATGTATTATTATTTTATGATTTTCAAATTTATGTTAGTACCTGCCTTCGGTTTTTTAATTTAATTTTTAGTAAATTTTAATTATTGATAGTTAGTTTCGTTTATTGTAATATTTTTATTGTATTTTATCTTATTTTTAGCTTGAAATATGCTGAAAATAATATTTATTATATCATGCCGTGCGAGGTGAAAAAAATGACGTCAGAGTGAAACGTAAACAATAACCAATGGCAGGGTTTGTCTTCTTGGTTGTTTGCGTAAGCGGGCTTTGAATAGTTAAAAAATATGTCCAACCTTCTCCAGTATAATGAAAAAAATGAGTGCTGTTATGTTGGCCATAACACCAGGTTCATAAGGACATAACCTCTCGGCAAAAGTTGGCTTCAGTCTCTTATCAGTAATTGCTTAGGATTCCGATTTTATGCTCCTTCTATATATAGTATTATTCTAAGGTAAAAACTAATTGTATTTTTAAGAGATAAACATTGAATGACATCGAAACAGGAAAAGTAAACAAAGAAATAAATTAATTGGCGTGTGACAACCAGGTTTGTTTACACTTGTGTCCTAGGTATCTGTTTAATTTTTCTGCATCTGTTCTTTTTTACTTGTACTCATTTTTGGATCTCATTGATGGCACGGTTTAGATTCGGTGTTGGCGAGATCCGTTGTACAAAGATTTGTCTTTTTATAGGTTTAAGATCATTTAAAACGTTTAAAAAGTTTAAGGTCATTTATATGAAGTATACCTAAATAAATTCGGAATTTTTTTTCCCAAAATTATATTATCGACACTACATATGATTCATCAGAAAATTTAAAAACGTAGTATATAAAAAGTCCTTTTTTATCTTGTAATTATTCTTAATATTAATATCAACTTCACTTGCACACTTATTCATTTTAAGATTAATCTAAATAACTAATCCATTCTTATCAGAGAAAGAAATTACAAAAGAAAAAATCAACATAGATTTAGATTTAATGTAATATAAAAAAAAATCTGAAGTCTACAGAGGTATATAAAATCTCTTGTCTTTGAATTTTTCCTCAACATTAAAAATATTACTTCAACTGAAAGATATCTCGTTTCTATTTAAAGAAGAATCATCAAAGTTAACCTAGCTTGTCCCTTTATTAAAAGAAGGAAAAAAGTTACTTGAAATTCTAAAAGCTAAAAGAGAAAAAAAGGTAGCATTTGTATAAAATGCGAAGAAAGCATTTTTATTTTCTTTTTTTTATTCGTTGCTTTAAAAAATATTCAGTGGACAGAAAATATTAAACAAATAAATACGTTTGAACAACCTCTACAGTATAATTTTGGGAAGACAAATTTTTATCTTAGTCCTTCCTTTTATAATTTTTAATAAAAGAAGAAAATTTTATTTTTGCATAATATAATAAGAAACGTATAAATGAAATAACAAAAAATGGAGTAAAAGAAAAAGACAAATATATATTTCTTTTTAGGTTCCTCAGGCAAAACTTAGAACTCTTATAATTTCCTGTGTTTGTCTATCTGTCTGCCGTTGACGCACTTGTACTTCGCCCATCTTAAAAAATCATAAAACACTTGGATGTATGTAGTTTAATTGGGTTTGGAAGTGGAAGGCTTAGATGCTTATAAAGGCGTTTGTTTTACGTCGTTATAATAAACCGTTTAAAAGTTATAACTAAAATAAACCTTTAAAAAACTATCATCTTAGAACGGCCTATCATGTTTATTGACTCTGATTTGTTAAATTTGTTTGTTTTGTTAAAATCTGATTTGTTAATACTCGTCTGATTTGTTAAATTTCCTAAGCATCTCGTGCACTGAAAGCACATTCTTGGTAACTTTAAGCAACTTAGCGTAGAATAAATAAATCTTACCTTCTCTTATAACGATTACCTAATTATGACGCACCTATAATTATTATGCTCAGGGCCGGGTTTAGGCATAGGTGACATAGGCGGCCGCCTAGGGGCCCGCACCAGAAGGGGGCCAACACAACCAACTTTTTTTTTTAATGCTTCCATTAACTTCGGAAATCTCGGAAATTGGAAGGAAATCCTACTTGTTCATAGAGAACGCGACAAAAATCTTCGTTTTGTAATGATATTCAATCTTAGTCCAGTTACGAAAGGAAACATAGCGGAACTAAATCAGAAAGTTTTGGTAAATGGTATATTTTTTAAATAGATCATTGATGTTTAAAATTGAACACATCAAATCCTGAAAGTTCTGAGGGGAAGTTATGGCCTTAATCTTGCAAAATAGTTTTAATTTTTTTCAACAAATATCTAGAAAAATTAGCTTTACCAAAATTATCATTTAGGTCACTTAATTAAAGATTATTTACAAATTATTATTACAGATTATTCTACAAACAAGGTCCAAATGATTTTCTTGATATGTCGGAAGCTTAAAAACATTTCCTTTTTAAGTACAAGTTTCATGAAGGTATTTTTCTACGTATTTATTAGAACCAACTTATGTAAAAACTAAAATAATAAACATAGTTTTATTGTAAATTTTCCAAGAATTCTAATGGTTTAACTTTTTAAGGCAAATTTCCCGAATTCGACGCAACTTTATACTTTCTCTTAGCCTAACCTTTTTCTAAATATTTGGGATAAACAGAAAAATAGTACCTATTTTCTAAAATGGTGGTCATACTCTCCTCTCGGGCATTTCCGGACCATTAATGTATTCATTTACAAACATCAATGAACAACTATGCCAAATATCCAAACTTTTCGATTTAGATCCACAATATGCCCAAATCATAGCATCTAATACTGGACTGTTTTATTCGTCTCAGGGAGCCAGGAGAGAAAAAATGTTAGGTCAATATTTTTTTATAAATAAAATATGTATGTCCTTATTTCTTAAAATTACCACAAAGGAGCCCCCCCCCCCCTCTATTTTCAGACCCCCGTTAGGTTGAACCCCCCCCCCCCCCCTCCCCCCCCAATATTTGGTCAAGGGAGAGGCGCCTGCACCACATCATCCGCCTAGGGGCCCACCTACTTTAAATACGGCCCTGATAATGCTCCCTAAAGAAAGAAAGTCATGTGTTCTGTATACATCGGATACAATACAAATATGTTCTGCGGTTGTGGCTCTTTCCTTCCGATTACTTCTGAGTTTACCTGAAGATTACGTAAGCATTGGGATCATTCTGAAGAGGGTTCTTCACTGCTTAGGCCGATTTACCAACATTTTCATGTTCATTTAGAATATATGTATTTATGATCTGGTAATAATTGCATCCATCTACCTATCTTAAGAACGACGCATTTTTATTATGTCTACAAATTATAAAGTTTCCTTAACCGAAAAGGTCATTTTAGTTTCTTGTCAGGCTGTAAACACACCTAATTTATTGCATATATGGTTTACCAATTTGTACTTTGAGTTACCAAAAGACTCTTGAACCTGACATCTAAGAGAATGTATTAGACTGTTTTCCCAATTCTTATTCCTGTGTGTCAATATATTTTTCACTTCTCTATATATTTTTCACTCCTTGATTTTCTCTTAGACACCCAGAGTTCTAAGATATCTATTCTTCAGTTGATAGTGGTATTAAGCTGAAACCGGTCCATTGAATTTTTATTAATGCCTACAAACTAAAATAATGTCCTCAACCAAAGTATGGTTCACACAAGGGATAATTATTCGGACACTTCTTTAGATTGTTACTCCCCTTATAAAAAACCAAAGGGGAGTAGCAATCTAAAGAAGGAGAACGGAATGATCTTTAGACTGTTACTCTCCTTATCAAAACAGAAGTGGGGTATTCTTCTGTCCCAAAGTACATTGAACTAAATATCCCTTTCCCTTGTTCTTAATAGTTATTTAGGGAAAGTAATTTTTATTCTAAAACAACATAGAGGACTAACAATCTAAAGAAGTATTATTTGGTCTATTTTCTTCCTGTCTATTTGTACTCTTCCGATTTTAATGAAATTTGGATGTTATGTCACAATTTGCCACATGTAGTTCCAATCTGCTCCACTCATCTATTAGGTTTCGAGAATGCATAAAAAAAAAACATTTTTTTAAGATCTCCCATTTATGCCCTTTATTTTATACTCATTTAACATTTTGTCAAGGGAATAGCGATCTGCTGAATTAATTAGGGGACGTTTATTTTAGGTTTCTGTACTAAGTACGAACGGACTACGAAGTACGAAGATAAACCTTATATAACGGCTCTGTCTGTCTGCCTGTCTGTCCGTTGGCATGTTTCAATTCATAAACTACTATAGCTAGAAACATGAAATTCGGCACACAGGTGCATCTCGACAACACCTCGTCTTTTGTGACAACTGTACTCTTTTTGGAGTTTTCACATATAATATTTTCAAGATGACGTGCGATTAAAAAAAAATGTTTAGTCACCATGACATGTTATACATCAATTTAAAGGTCTTGAAGTGTAGACTATAAGAATATGCAACTATTAAAATTTTACACTTTTAATTGTATATAAACCGGCGATTATCGCCTCATGTACTTACGTGAAGCGCGTGTTCAATGTCGCTTGATCACTTAATATTACACCATTCTGCTAGTACCTCTACCTACATAATCGTTTTTCTGATCTGCTAAACCTGCAATACAGAGTACCAGACTCATTCAGAGATCGAGTCCACTTAGATCTTTCTTTAGACTTTCTGATCTCACTTCACTGTCAAAACTGCTTCAAAGTTCAAATATTTAAATATCAAACTGCCCAAATTTTTTTGAGGGAAGATTCTAAGGGCAGATAGTGAGGGTAAGTGGATCCTGAGTTTTGACATTGTGGCAATCCACGTTTTTCATATATAAAGCCATTTTTCATTCAAATTGTTCAACCAGCCTTGGCATCCAGGTGGGAGAACTCTTGTCTTCACTATTTTCTGCTGGTATCCAGCCTTGGTGCTCTGCCCAAACAAAATAAGACATTCATCTGAAACCACTCAGCCACAGCACTCCACCTCACCACACTCAGATAATTCATATATGTATATCATTTCTAGCCCAATTATTACTATATATTTATTTATTGTTATGAACATACAACCTACAGTCCATTAAAACTAATTTGCTTTTTTTCTCAAATTTATTATTTCATTTATACTACCTATTCACAATTTCGTGGCCAGGTCAGATTACCTGCCCCTGGTGCGAACAGCGCGCCTTACTAGTTTGATAATGTTTCTTTCCTATATAATCCTTTGTTTTTCCCCTATCAATAAATTCTTTTGTATATTTCAAAAGCTTTTTTTTCTGCCTTTATGTAGTTATATATTTATTTAAATTGATAAAAGTTGTTAAAATTAATAGTACCCTCTTTAATAGTAATAATTTATTTATAGTGATCAGATCGAGGAAAAGGAAGGACTTATTACAAAATTTATAGACAAGGGAAGTGGAAGGGCTTTAACGCAGGGACCATTTTATTTTTATGTACATATTAAAACTTTACATGGCTCCCAGTGACGTTGCATAGGGAGAAGCAAGTTTCTATAAACTTAAAATTATTGAGTTACCTTACATCAACCCAAAGGCAAGAAAGACTAGTTTAGAGTTTTAGATGAACTTTCATTATTGGAAATTTTTGACAAATAGAATGGAGGATGTGGAGGGACGCCAACGCTGCACAGGTGACATTTTTCCCACGGGGCCACGGGGCACCCCTGCTTGGAGCCCCCTTCGATTTAACTGTCTACTTATAAGAAAACTTCTGAATAAAGCACGGTTTACACGCTCAAGCCATTTGCACAAACTGGTTTGCGCAAGCCAGTTTGTGCAAATGGCTTGAATGAAATAGACATTCAGTTTGGCTTGCTCAAACTTCATGCCTGAGTTTACACGCAAAAATTTACTTGCACAAACTGGCTTGTACAAGCCAGGTTTGTGCAAATAGCTTGAGCGTGTATGTAAATGGACCTTAAAGAAAAATCCTGATTAAAATGAAATTCAAATCCATACTCACAAAGATATCAACGCAATAAAACTGTCTGCAAAATTTAAACTATAACAATAGCCTGTAAAACACATTCATACAGAGGGCGACTTGAACGTGGTTGCTGGTTAACGAACTCTTCTATTGATAAATTACCTACGGATCCTTTAGTGTGCTGAAAACACATACTTGACAATTTATTTTTACTTATCGCTATTTTACTCAATAATTATGCAGGAAATAAATTTAACTTGAGAAAATGTCCATTGAGATTAAAATTGTCTGCATATTTTATTGCAATGTGCCGACGCTCCAAAAATAATAGTGTTTTTCGATTTAAAAAAAAAAAAAAAACAGCTATAAATACTTAAGTTTAACTAATTAGTATACGAAATTTAATAATTACCATTTCTTTACCGTACTCCAGGTAGAAAACCTATGTCTAAATATAAACATTGCTAATGTGTGGCAGCACGACATCAGTAAAGACAAACGCCGACAGCAGTGTACAATGTAACATGAAACTCATACCATGGAATTTCGACTTCTGTGTAATGCCACATTCACATGCAATCCTCGAATATATATATATATATATATATATATATATATATATATATATATATATATATATATATATATATATATATATATATATATATATATATATTGTATATTAGACTCTAGTGTATTTATATTACAAAAGAATGTATAATTAAATCGCTTTATACATAATAACCAGCTATAAATTTATATCATTGCTTGTTTTACTAAATCTAATTAATTATTATCTGATTGTAAACTAGGCTATATTATAAATTTATTGCTAATTTTACTAAATGTGATTAATTATATTTTTATTTAACTGAAGCTATAAATTTATATTATTGCTTATTTGACTAAATGTAATTTGGTAATTATATATTTATTTAACTGAACCTATAAATTTATATTATTGCTTATTTGACTAAATGTAATTTGGTAATTATATATTTATTTAACTGAACCTATAAATTTATATTATTGCTTATTTGACTAAATGTAATTTGGTAATTATATATTTATTTAACTGAACCTATAAATTTATATTATTGCTTATTTGACTAAATGTAATTTGGTAATTATATATTTATTTAACTGAACCTATAAATTTATATTATTGCTTATTTGACTAAATGTAATTTGGTAATTATATTTTTATTTAACTGAACCTATAAATTTATATTATTGCTTATTTGACTAAATGTAATTTGGTAATTATATTTTTATTTAACTGAACCTATAAATTTATATTATTGCTTATTTGACTAAATGTAATTTGGTAATTATATATTTATTTAACTGAACCTATAAATTTATATTATTGCTTATTTGACTAAATGTAATTTGGTAATTATATATTTATTTAACTGAACCTATAAATTTATATTATTGCTTATTTGACTAAATGTAATTTGGTAATTATATATTTATTTAACTGAACCTATAAATTTATATTATTGCTTATTTGACTAAATGTAATTTGGTAATTATATATTTATTTAACTGAACCTATAAATTTATATTATTGCTTATTTGACTAAATGTAATTTGGTAATTATATATTTATTTAACTGAACCTATAAATTTATATTATTGCTTATTTGACTAAATGTAATTTGGTAATTATATTTTTATTTAACTGAAGCTATAAATTTATATTATTGCTTATTTGACTAAATGTAATTTGGTAATTATATTTTTATTTAACTGAAGCTATAAATTTATATTATTGCTTATTTGACTGAATGTAATTTGGTAATTATATATTTATTTAACTGAACCTATAAATTTATATTATTGCTTATTTTACTAAATGCTATTAATTCTGTTTTTGACTAACAGCTGTAAATTGAATAATTACTTCAATCTAATTTTTACTTCAAATCCTATATCATTTAAGGACACATATTTAATGAATTAGTAAAATGTGTGAGTTTGAACTACGTTAAAAAGGGAAAAGTAATAAAACGGTCCTCTTTACCATCCGATTTAATGCGATTTTACTAAAGCATTGGATCGTATTCCATCATTAATGGAATCAAGCATCAGGTTAATAGGAAACGTACGCAACAAATAATCGTTAGTAAATTAATATTATTAGTAAATGCATACTCCAATCCAGTGTTTTTGTATAAACAATCCGATTTAGTGCATTTTGTTGGTACAATCCGATCCAGTGTGTTATTACTATTACACACCCTATATTCATTTTTTTTTTCTCTAAATTAATATTGAGTAAAAGATGGCATAATGTTGGTGAAATTCAATTCTTCCTCTTCGCTACAAAATCATGTTTTTAATGCCCCCTTAGTTGTCTGCTATAGCGCTGAAAGCTTCAATCTTAAGGGTTAAAATGACTTATTACAAACACAAACGGATAGTATACTTTACTTCACCTCTCTCTCTCTCTCTCTCTTACACTATATATATATATATATATATATATATATATATATATATATATATATATATATATATATATATATATATATATATATATATATATATATATATATATATATATAGGTATATATATATATATATACGTATAGAATATGGGATAATATAAATACCAAAAAAGAAAAAGAAGCCCTTGAAAATTACCATTAAAAAATGAGACAATATAAGAAAGTGCATGTGAAAAAAACAAAACAGAATTGACTAAAACAAAGATATACAACTTTCTCAATACAACACTTCTCTTTTATTTCTTTATTTTTTTAAAAATCTAAATATAGTTTTAAAAACAAGAATAAATATCGAATGAATTCAAATCAGACTTTATAATCTAAAACAACAGAAAACTAAGTACAGAAATAAATCAAAAAAGAAAATTCAAATAAATACATCTCTGTTATTTACAACCGTAATAAAAGAGATTGAGAAGAGAAAACATGTTACAAAAAATCCCCACTAGAAGAAATAAACAATCCTAAAAAAAAGATCCTCTGTTTCTTATCATTGTTAGCTTAGCAAAATGTGTATTTTAAGAAATGAAAATTGTTATTTTTAAATTTTATATTATTTACTAACTATCTACAGATTATTAATGATTTTTTGAGTTACCTATTTTCAATCTATAGAAGTTAGTATCAATTTTATTTTGTTGGTCTCCGTATAAACACACATTTTACTGTCATGTACTTCAGTATATGAATATTAATATAGAGAGGAAGTCATTTGAGATTTGAATAGGTTTTACACGTTTTAAGAATTATTACAATAGGTATTTAATATTTAAGTATAAAAGAATCGGTCTGAGAAACTCGAAGAAAACTTTCTCATATACATAGTGATACTGAATTTAAATTTCATAATTCTCATTTAGTAGTTTATTACCCTTTATATGAATATTAGTAAAAATCATAACAAGAATTGTACATTACGCGTCTAGTGCGGAAAGTAGCATTTTGCATGGGAGTGTGGAGTTTGCACCCGAGCGACAGTGAGGGTAGTAAAACTACACGAGCAAAGAAAAAATGCAGTTTTCGCACAAGTTGGGTACCGTACTTTATCTACGATTGTTGGATTTTAATAATAAATACAAAACATTTTTAATAAACTTCCTGTGTGTAAGTTCGTATTTCTCTTTTGATTAGGATGACATTAATTTATTAGTTATATTTTGTGTTAAATTAATTATTTCGGGAGGCGTATTATTCTCCTCATTTTCGTCATAATCACTTAAATCACTCGTTTTATTTTTCACTAAAATCTCTATATAAACAGTTACTTTAATTAAACAAACAGTAAATTAGTTTTGTTAAATGTAAACAAACTCGCTAATTGTGCGATAAGGTGAAGAATTCCTCTTCTTTTTCCGCTCTTTGGCGGAAAAAAGATTTTTCGTATCAATCGTAGAAATAGTATATTATGTTACTAGGCTGTGAAGTGAGTTTTTTCTTTACCGCGGCAATTACATTTACTGTCGAGCGAAGCGAGACAGTAAATATTGCCAAGGTAAAGAAAAAACACTTCACAGTCGCGTAGCATATGCTATTTTTTCCGAGGTAGCAGACAATGAAAAAACATTAAATATTAATCACTAATCAATATATAATAATAACAAATATTAGTACATACTTAAGACTTAAAAAAAGAAACCTTAAAAAGAGGTTACACTATAAGAAAAGATAAATAAAACGCATTGACATCTAGCGGATTTTAATCGTACTAGAAGCATTTCTACAAAGACTGCAGCACTACTAACGGAAGTTTTGAAAACTACCCGCTGTAAAGAAAAAATCTTTTAGTTCCTAGGAACTAAAAGATTTTTTCTTTACAGCTAGGAGTAATGAAAAGATTTTTTGAGTCCACGTAATGAAAAAATGGATTTTAGCTATGTTTTTTAGGCTCTAAAGTTACTATTTCACAGCCTACCACGGAAAAAAATAATTTAATTAATAATAATAAAAAAAAAAAAAATAAAAACTTGATTATAAATTAGGCAGGCTCTTTTACTATAAATTATAAATCATCTTAACATTATAGTTTAATGTAATATAAATTTCCTTTAAATGATAGAAGTTAGGTAATAAGTATAACATCAATGTATTGGAAAGCTTAGTATCCTGATATTCTTATCACTCTTATCAGGTCAGGACACAGATTCTTAAGACAATTTTAGCTCAAATATTAAATGAAATAAGTGAATGGTGTGTAGTGTGTATTTTAACTAATATCGTGATAAAGTTATGTAATGCCTGGAATGAATGAAAAATATGTAAAAAGGTATGAATTTTAATAGTTGTATAGAGTTAAAAGAGTAAATTATGATAATGTAAAAAGATTTGTAACATACTTTAAGATAGTTAAATAATTTGATAATTACTAGTAAGGCTTTTATAAGATGTAATAAAAAAATTGTGATCAAGCTTGAAAATTACCCAAAAGGGCTGAAATATGGCAAATTGTTCAACATGCTTAGATTTTAATATTTAAACGAATATAGTACTCAACAAACCAGGATAAGGGGAAATCCTGATAATTCTCATTTTATTTATGTATTATTAAACATTTTTATAAAGTGTTTTACAGTTGGTTGTCCTACATTTCGATTTATATTTCAACAAGGATAAATGTATACTAATTTGTACCTCAGAAACTACATTTCGGAGCGAAGTTCGTTATAGCACGTTAAGCGGCCTACACACATGGGAACTTAGTTCGTAAGAACCAAGTTCCCATGTGTGTAGAGGTTAACGAACCAAGTTCGTGACGAACTTGGTCTTCCATCGGGTTGAAAAACATTTGTTCGGTTCGCCCTGAGTTCCCCTGTGTGTAGAGGACACGAACCGATGTTCTTCATTTTATAAGAGGAGACGCTTCACTCTCTACACAACCGACTCATTAGTTTATTATTACTTCTTTTAACGTTGTTTTTTTAATGCTGTTTTAATTCTGTATTTTTCTAAAGCTATTTTCTTTAACCATTCTTTTAACACTGTTTTTAACGCTGCTTTGTTTAACTTTTTTTTTTACGCTGTTTTTGTCCTGCGTTTTTCTAAAGCTATTTTCTCTAACCATTTTTTTTAACACTGTTTTTAACGCTGCTTTGTTTAACTTTTTTTTTACGCTGTTTTTGTCCTGTGTTTTTCTAAAGCTGTTTTCTTTAACCATTTTTTTAACACTGTTTTTAACGCTGCTTTGTTTAACGTTGTTTTTTACGCTGTTTTTGTCCTGTGTTTTTCTAAAGCTGTTTTCTTTAACAGCTTCTGTAGGCCGCTTTACGCGCCGTGAGGCCGGGAGTGAATCCGAAAAAACGACCGGCAACAAAATCGACTGTCACAAACTAACCGTCACGAAATTGACCGATGACGATAACTTAAGTAAAAGTTGTCTGATTTAGTTCAAATTTGGTGCACCTGTTCATTTTACCAATGCCCAGGACGAGTTCGTTGGACAACGTTATCCACCCAAGCGCTCGCATGCTACGATTCGTAAGATTCAAATAGTAATCTTCAAATGTAAAATTGGAATTTTAGGGCGAAATAAAATTTTAAATTAATCTATTCGATGCGGCAAACAACAAACATCTTATAACTACAATTAAAACCAACTTATTAAAACCAACAGTAACGCCACTATGAAGTGTTAAAGATCGCTAAAACTATCAAAGCGGATCTAAACGTTTTCAATATGGAGAAAAAAAAAACGTTTTTACCCATATCTTACGTTCTAACGTAACGATTTTAATAAATCTTCATATACATTGTCTAAAGTGCAATTGAAACAGGCATGTAAAATTTCAACTTGATACAGGCAGAAATATTTGTGTAGTGAAGTGATACAACCCCCCTATATTTGTAAGCCCCTTGTATCGTTCCACTGATCGTTCGGGAATCGTTTAGGACCTATTTTTTACGCATGCGCTAACGCTAACATTGTACTATAATAAAATCATTTTAGGTTAGAACGGGGTTTGGACTATAATTCGCACCTTATTAAAAACATTCAAGGAAACCTAACTATTAGAAAACCTTCCTGTTGACATGTGTGACGATTGTCATAACTGCGTATATCATACAATACTTACTCGTACTTAATATTACTCAACCAGTACTTGGTATTGTCAAAAGATCGTTTGGACATTACAGTAAACTGTTCACAAACGATCCCAGCGCGGGTTGGAACAGTATGGAGGACGGTACAAAACACAGTCACAAGTCAGGTTGGAAAGGCTTTTATCCATTGCGCATGATACTAAAATAAGTTTTCAGCACAAGCTACGTTCAATAAAAAAAAATCTTAAAAAAAGAACACGTTTTACAAAAATGCACTAAAAAGGAGAAAATAATTTGTTTAACAGCCACAGTAGGTACTAGGTACTACGAGCGATCACAGTGTATGCATGTCACAATACATAAAAGCGTAGGGCGCTATCAACAAATGACAAAAAACTGTTGATTACGCCTCACACTTTTATCTTTAGTGGCATATGCACAAACTGTGATCGCTAGTAGTACTTTGAAGAAATTGAATTTTCTTTTCGAATTTTACTGCCAAAATTTCACCATTTAAATCTATAAATGTATTGATTTATTGGCTAATATACAAACGCTTTCGTTAACATAATGAATGATTATATTGTCAGTACAGTCAAATTTCAGATCGATTGCTGATTTTAAAGTGGGTAAAATATTGATTACAAATTACAAGATTGCCCCTGGCAGACATGTGAAACTTGAAAAAATTGTTAAGTAATTTATTTCTTCTAACCTCACTTATTTAGTGGTGGTCGCTGTTGAATTTCCGAAATTAAATTTTCTTTTCGAGTATTTTGCTCTAATATATTATTACTCTACAGCGAAGTCTTAAACGTTTAAATGGAAATTTAAATGGAAATAACCTCACTTACCTGTTACTGGTCGTGTTTGTTTACACTTTTTTTAATTTAACCACTATAATTTGTTGTAAAATTATTAATTTATCGGCTAACACTAATACTTTGGTAAAACTAATGACTGCTTCCTAGGTAGTCGGGAAGTGGGTAGCGGGTCAAATTTAAGTCACAAGATTTGTCCGTAACAAACATGTCAAATAAAAGAAATCTTAAACGGTATATAAAGTTCAGTGAAATAAAGATATGTACTCATTTATTGTGTTGCAATTAAAGTAATAATTATTCATATTTTATCCGGTAGTGTTTAGATTCTATATTACTTACTTACTTACTTATTCCTGGCCTCTTCTACCTTGCGGTGTAGAGGCTGAACAAAGTTATCGCCACCGTATACTTTGTCTGCGGCCATTGTTTTGGCGCTTCTTGGTTATACTCCCCTCTTCTGGAATGCGGGGATCAAGGTGTCGGTCCATTTTGTTCTATATTACCTAGATTATATATTACCTAATTCTAATGATGTATCTATTGAATTGTACATTGTAAACTCATCTATTTTACAATTAAAGCCAGTAACTATGTATTACGCCTCCTCTATATTGTAATAGCTTCAGCAAATCCTTCTTTCTCTTCCGTTATCTAGTCTTCCGCCGATGGTTTCATTAACTCTTACTGTCCAGTCAGCATAGGAAAAGTTTAGGGGTAGATATTGAAACCGTGTATAAGTTGATCTGCGGATAGTGGAACAGCGTATAAAGCAGCCCCAACACAATCCAACCGCTTGATCAAACATCGTGTCAAGCTGATTGACACGACCTTCAAGCCACCTTGGGGCGCATCAAGCAGCCCATCAAGCATCCCATCAATCATTTCATCAACATTCATTTGTAGCGGAGTTTTCAACTAGTGAACTGCTCCTCCTGGACTATAATAAATCAGTATTGTGTAGATACCATGGTTTCGAATCAGGATTTGGGGTGTCGAGCAGGTGATTGACGGAATGCTTGATCAAAATTTCTCTAGACTATCAAGTGCTATCCGTCAAGCCGCTTGACTCATTCAAACTTTCCATCAATCTCCGTCAAGGCTTGACTTAAGCATCAAACGGGTTCCTAGACTATCAATCATGCTTGACACCATTGCTTGACGCGATGTTTTGATCAAGCGGCTTGATCGTGTAGAGGCTGCTTTAGATGAGACACGACTGTACTACACAAAAACTAATGATATCCCAGACATTTTCTATTTGTCTTTCTTTGGGCATGTTTTTAAGCAGAATTTTTTTTATTTTAAATATATACCTACATATAAATTTTTGTTTTATTGGAATTGAACAAATAAAACAAAACACAACAATAATACCGACAGGGAGTCAATGTGTAAATTTTACCACCTTAAAAAGATATCTATAAACTGACTCCTGTCAACAAAAATGACAGGGTTCTCTACAAAATTAGCGTCAAAAGTATAAGATAACACTTAAATATTATGTAAAGTTCAGTGAAGTATTGGTTGGTACTTATCTATACCACAGCAAAAGTAGTAATTCTTTATCATTTCATATCGCAAGGTTTAGATGCTGTTACCTGAAGATGTAATGTATTGAAACGTTCATTATAAATATGTTATCCTACAAAATTGTCATTTTGAAAATAATTAAATAATGAATATAATTTATGACTTAATTAATTAAATAAATTAATATACTTACCATTATCTATGATGTTTTGTATGGTCATATTCTCAAACGGTTCCACTGTGGACTCCATTTTTCCCGATATTTAATTTATAATAATAACTAATTCTTAACTTATATTTTATCAAAACAAGTCTGCTTGTAATATAGTATTTCAGTGAATTTCATACAAATTATAGTTTAATATATAACATTTTATTTATTTATAATTTATGTATTTGCATTATTTTTTTTACATATTTATATATATAAATGTATATATGTTTTCTTTTTATTATAAATTTATATATATAATATACTTTTATTTAATAACTTCTCACTTTAATATTATTGTTATTGTTATTTTATTTTCCCTGATTTTTTATTTTATTTATTATATCTCCTTAAATTTACTTTCAGACGAATTTTAAATTTAAGACACCGATGAAAATATTTAACTGAAGTCATTTTTATTTCTTTATTTTTTATTTTATATACTTTTTATTTTTTTATTTTATTGTTGTAATATGATTTATGATTTATTTATTTTGATTTAAGTAGGTAAATACTGTTTATTTATTAGTTAAGAAAATTTAATAATTAATATTTTATTATTTTTTTTCTTACATTATATATAAGGGAAAAAAATCTTGTTTTTAATTATTTGATTATTCATTTTTTTGTTTGTTTAAAAAAGTAGAAATTAATTAAATAAATAAACTTTAGAACAAAATACACTTTTTTAGTATATATAAATTAATATGAATATATAAATATATTTGAATAATATAATGTAACAGCTGTTAGCTTTTTATCTGTTGATTATTTCTTTATTTCGGAATCGTGTAAGTTTAAATTTTGAAGATTATTTACGGTGAAATTTGATTATTTTGAAAAGAAAATATGATATATTTGATTATTAACATTAATTTTATGATATTTTTTTTAGTTTAATTTTTAAAAAATTCTGTGCGCGATTAACTCAAATTTAAGAAATTCTAATGGGACTATTTTCTGTTACAATAGAATCGTTAAGTAAAGATATTTAGGAGTAGAGGGGGAAGTTGTATCATTTTAATAGTTGCGCGTAGCTCCGTTAGGTTGCGCGGAAGAAGGAAGACTGCTTTGGTTTTTAGAAGGGGGATGCAAACTCCCTCCCCCTTATTCTAACTGAGGGGGTTAGGGGAATAAAGAGGGAGAAACTAACTATCGATTACTTAAAACTCGAACGATACATCGTTAAACCTCAAAGTAGAAAGAATCGATACATAATTTCGAATATGTTTTTGATTTATTGAAAAGTGTCGGCAATGAAATAAATAAAATATGAATACATATAATTATACAATCATGATAAATTTAACATGAGAAAATTTCTGATGAAGACCACTGCTTTTAACAATGTGAAGTGCGAAATCTCGCTTCTGCTTTTGGAAGTATTGTTGCTTTGTCAATATTAAATTTTTAGCTTTGATTTTGAAGCTGCTTCCCCCAAAAAGCGAAGGGATATTCAATGACAAAGAATTACTTCTTTAGTTGTACAATAGACGAGTTAATATTGTAAATTTCTAATATAATACATCATCAGGTAACAGCATCTAAACATTAAAAGATTTTGATTAAATTTGGCATACATGTTCAAAAAAAAAAACATAACTCTTAAAAAAATTCGTTCTTTTGAACGATTATATGCTTCCGTTATTCGAGTAAATTTGGAAGCAAAATAATAAATTAGCAATAATGGGTCGTAAAAGCAAAATATCATAAAAGTACGTGGTAAGAAAGCTAAGCCCATATGAGCCACTATCGTGGCAGACAATTTATATAAACGTTTTGTACACAAACTTGTACTAAAAGAGCCTCGAGATGTGTAGATTGTATTGTATTGAATTAAGGATGGCTAGGGCTGGTGTAATTTGTATAAAAGCTTTATAAATTTATGTTACTCTATCTAATTGATTGAGAAGTGATGGATTTCCAATAACTTCCAGGTGGAGGTCATTTTCACCTGTCAAGATGAGCTACGAGGTACATCCAATTTATTTGCTTAAATTTTTAACGAATGAGAACTTCTTATTGTTTAAGGGGGAATAAATAGAGCCTATAATAATTCATTTGAGGTCCTCCGGTAGCTCATTGCTTGCGTTAGCGCTTGTAACATAAGACGTTCGTTTTTCGACTCCAGTTACCGGTGGTCGAGATTAACTACCCCACATTCTGGTAAGTTAAGTAGCATCCATCATCCATTGGTCATGGGTAAAATATGCACTAGATCACTGATAACTGATAAAGCGACACAACGGCTCTTGAGAATAATCCCTGCAGTGGGTTCGAAAAGTCGAGACTCACAAAATCTCTGACGCATTATTAGACTGTTGCCACAGCATGATATGCTACAGAAGTTTTTAGATTCTTAGATTTTATACCTCAAAATAAACTAGATCCTTACAACGTGGATGATTTTTATGTTAAGATATTATGTTAACTCTAGACATTATTGTGTATATAAAATGTCTGAAAAAAAATAAAAATAAATCTTTAGATTCAAAGATGAAAAATGGGTTCGAACAAATTAGTACCTCCAACAAATTTATTTTTAACCTTTACTCGCCCCGTCCCCTTACCCCCAAAAAATACAAACTTAACTACCCGAATAATATAAATACGGAGAACAGATTTTTTCCTCCTCAATCTATAAAAGAAGAGTTAAATGGTCATGCGCCGAATTTTAAAATTATTTCAGGTAGAGTGGGAGGGGGGAGGGTAGAAAGGGGGTAAGCGTTACTATATAGACGTTAGTGAGTTGGTGGGGGTAAAGCAAAAGGGACGCGGATCAATATTGGTACGTTACCTGGGCGAAAGCTTCAAAACTTCATAATATCGATATCCTTAAACACCTCGACCCTATAATTCGATATAACAAAAGACCGATGAATCGACAATCGTTCTAGAGAATCGACTATCGTTTTACTGTAGAGCCGGGGGCTTAGGAATAAATATACGAGAAAGTTTAATTCAAGGAAGGACTGATTATGTTTATTCTTTTTATAAAATGGGTAAATTAATTTCAGGAGAGCTATTTTCTTCTCGCTAAAAGCAGAAAATGGACAGTTTTTCTTAAAAATATACATTTTGAAGAAAAACTGGAATTTTACACATGATAATAAATGTATATTTACTGTCTCATTATTTACTAACAATGAAGTTACAATAGGTTGTCATCTATCAATCCGGTTGATTAATATATTACTTACCATAACGAACGTGGAAAAAGTTGAAGTAAAGCTGTTTTTTCAATCTAGTAAAAAAGGGAGAACTCCATTAACCATAGGTATTTACCATCATTATCATTTACCATTGTAGGTCAAATTAGTTAGTAATTAAGTATATTTGAAAACTAAATTTAATTATTACTTAATGTAACTTATTATCAAAACACATTCATTTTAATTTATGTAAACATTTTTTTTCTTTTCCACTCAGAGTGTGAACCTCTTTCATTTAACATTCCATACAACACATTTCTGTTAAAACATTTCGACACCTTGTTTTTGAGGGATGAGTTTTTGGAGCATCCCTACATTTTTTCTGTGTTTGGGTTATTACTTATTATTATTAGACATAACATAACTGCATATTTTCAAATTTTTTTGTTGGGTTCTTTCGGCGATACAGTTGCGTTAATGGCAGATGCACAAATAAAGGAAATTATAAGTCCTCGGTTTGCATACGGACTCTTAATACGTTATAGTTACTTTCTATTTCTTTTTTAATATATTCACTAATAATTGAATAAAAAGTTTTCAAAATCGTTAATCAAGTCTATAAAAATTTATTGTGTTATAATTCAATTGTATTGTATAATGTTTTGATACATTTTCCTTTTAAAGACAAGTGCAGCATGCATATTGGCATTTATACCGTATAATCTATCTGTATATATATAAAAGTCAACGTATGTATGTATGTATATATATATATAATATATATATGTTTGTTCTTTATACAAATCTACAGTTTTAGCCCGATTTTGATGAAAATTTGCACACTTGACCTTCAAAGCAAGGAGAAAATCAAGGTCTACATGAATTTTCAAAATTTAAATTTTGGTACAGAGGGGTACGGGGTACAAGTATTGAATACGGGGTCAAAGTAATGAATACCCTTCATGATGCATATCGTTGAAAAGCTCTTTAAGAGTACAGTAATTGTTGTTTTGTATAGTTTTGTATAGTTTCAAAAGGAAAATCCTTCACAGGTCTAATGGGTAGTAAGTATTCTAACAATATTTTATGTTTTGAGAAAATTTCTGTAGGAAGAATTGTTAAAAAAAAAAAAAAAAAATCAATCGCTGTCAAAAAATGTTAGATCTATTTTTTAAACAAATCAAGAAAACAATAGTTCACAAATCACACCTTACCATGCCTGAACCTTTAGTAACATAATGATCACCACTTCTTTTAAAACGCTAAAATAAAATCTATGAGTGTATACGTAGTATAAGATAACGTCTTAAGTTTGAATCATAATTGTAATTTTTATAATATCATTTTTTTATATAAATATAGTTTCTGTCAATGTATGATTGACATTGATATGTACACAGTGATTTATACTACATTCCTCTGCCAATAGGGACTTTTTTCAATTTTATCCCCAAGAACATAGGAATAAAGTAAGAAAAGAAGAGGATTTGAGCTTAGACTGATCTAAAGTCAGGAAGTTAGTTCTTGAGAAAGGGCTCCTATTTTGGATGTAAACATATAAAATAAAAGACAATTCCAATTTAAACCCGGATATGTGAAAAGACACGGGTCGATGCAGAAGGAAAATACCGCATCTTTTCAGGTTTTTTTCTTTTTGTAGTCAAATTTGGGATATTTTCAAATTATCTTATCAAAGAGGAGGGGATATAGAAATAAGGGAAAGGGATAGAATCTAGATATTCTTGCTTAGTAAAATAATTTAAATGTTTCTTGTCTTGATGGCAGTTTATAAACCCATCAAATTAAAATAACACACTCCGTAGTGAAGCACGGTTGTGCAGCTAGTAATAAATAAATTAAATCACTCGTAGATTTTATTGGATTTAAATACAGTATCATTATGCATATGAGAAATGTTTTTGTTTGAGTTCGGTCGGATTTGTATTTTATTTGTCTTAAACTTTAATGAACTTTTCTAAATTTATCAAATGACTAACATGACTGGGAAATAAAACATCAGCCAGAAGAAGCCAAAGGTTTTGGGCGAAAGGGAAATATAGTTGTTGATGAAAAACTAACTGTGTAAAAAAATGTTTAACCAAAAAATTATTTTAAAAACCCTGAAGAGACTCACAAAACATATATTTTTATAGTGATTTATTATGAAAATAATCAGGAAATAAAGGGTTCAAAAAATACTAAAGATATCTCCTTCATATATAGATTCCATAAGTTTACTTAGATACTCCTAATACATATATTATATTCTTCTGTTAATGGTGGTTTGGTGAAACCAATTAGTGTAATTTTGTAGCGTTCAAAATTTCCTCAACAGAAATGAGTTTCAGACACCAGGGAACATTTTTAGTCTCTTGTCTGATAGTCGGTATTTCGGTCTTTACGTCAATATTTTTGCGTACCCACTATATCATAACAACTACTCGTCCGTTTTTATTGACATTTGGATTGTGCGTAAATATTAATGTCAACCTTCGTCACATTTAATATTGAATAAAAATAGTTATAATCCCGCTGGAAATCTTGCACATTGGTTCCTTTGATGGTGGACAATCTGATTTCAATGATCCCTAATAAAAAAAATAGTTGGACGTTAATTTGGAAAAAGGTTTGGGTAACATAATATAGACTTGATTTTTGGATCTCCACCGTTCTTTTTTCTTAACAGCTTATAAGCAATCGATGTCCCGCGGAATAACTTTGCCCACCATACATTTTCTTAGAGGACGCCAAAATATCAACTTATACACAAAATTCTAGCTGGATGTTATTAAGTAATTTTATTTACCCTATCCCCGGGACAAATATGTAGTATATATTGTTTATCTACGAAATATAACATTATATCTCTGTTTAGTTGCGTAGAAAGTGATTCTTTTCGTAACTGTATTCATTGGGCATCTGCGTTTCATAATCGTGCAATAAGGTGAAGAATTGTTCTTTTTTCCGCCCAAGTGCGGAAAAAAGAGGAATTCTTCACCTTAGCACGATTAACGAGTTTGTTTACATGTAACAAAACTAATTTGCTGTTAGTTTAATTAATAGGACATTACGCGTCGAGTGCGGAAAGTAGCATTTTGCATGCGAGTGTGGAGTTTGCACCCGAGCGACAGCGAGGGTAGTAAAACCACACGAGCAATGCAAAATCCCGTTTTCGCACGAGTTGCGTACCGTACTTTATCTACGATTGTTAGATTTAAATAATAAATACAGAAAAAAAATAAACTTGCTATGTGTAAGTTCGTATCTCTCTCTTGATAAAGATGGCATTAATTCTTGAGTTGTATTTTTTGCCGAATTAATTATTTCTGGAGGAGTATTATTCTCCACATTTTCGTTGAAGTCACTTGATTCACTCATGGTTTTTCACTAAAAACTCGATATAAACAGTTACTTTAATAAAAGAACATCAAATTAGTTTTGCTAAATGTAAACAAACTCGCTAATCGTGCGTAAAGCTGAAGAATTCCTCTTTTTTACCGCCCTAGGGTGGTAAAGAAGAGGAGTTCTTCAGAACTATGAGACGCGCATGCGCAATGAATACAAGTACGTAAAGAATCACTTTCTACGCATCTAAACAGAGATACAATGTTTATATTTCGTATCAATCGTAGATAAAGTAACTGTTTATACTATGTTTATATTGTACTATTTCGAGCTCACCTAAGGTAATGAAAACAAGTTATCATTTAAAAGAACGAATTTGTTTTACGTCTCGGAATTCAGAAAACCGTTTCACACATCATGGAATATTTTTGATCCAATGTCTGAATTTGTTCAACACTTTTGCGAACCACCATATCTCAAAAACTGCTCTATTAAATTTGAATAGTATAGGTCATAATTAGACCTCAGTTGGTCCCATATTAATCTAATTTTAAACCTTCATCGCCCATTGCTCATTGCTATATACTCCTATATCTTTAAAAGTATATTAAGTAATTAAAATTATTTCAATTGTAATTAAAAATAAAAGTATATTATCTTTAAAGTATTTATCAAATCTTGATTAAATTTGATTGGTTTGTCAAAAGTAGCACATGAATGTTAATTTAATGCCATGCACATTCAATATTGAATAAAAATAAGTGTGATCAAACTGGGAATCAAAACCGTTCTAAACCAACCACACTTTCAATTCTTACTGCGGAGTGCGGTGGATTTTTGCTTTCTTTTCACCAATGCTTATATACAGTTTCAAAAGCCTAAATTAGACGAGCCCTTAAGCCCGTGGCAAATGGGCCTTATTTTATATTTAGAAAAAAAGTAAAGTTAAGTAATTTAATTTAGATGTCTATTTAGATAATTTAATAAATCTAATTGAAGAGCAACAAATTAAAACAAACATTTATTTTTATTGGAATAAGTGTGGTTGCCTTAGCTTGACAATAACAAATCATTTAGAGGTCATATGTTTTGTTGCAGCCTTTTAAAAAGGTGTTTTTTGTGGAAAGACGTTTCCTCCTAATTGCTAATCAAGTGACTCTATTGCTCTCATGTTTTTTATATTGCTAATTTGATATTTTGATTTGCTTCCTTACAGATTTGAAGCGGTGCTGTTGTAGCAGGAGTTGTTGCGGCTGAAAAATCTTAATGTGATGTATGGAAATCTCAGTTAATAACGCCTCAAGAATGGACTGTAGCAATTATACTTGTGAGTATTATCATTCTAGTTTTATATGTATGTACTTGTAGTAGAATGGGAGGGTCATTTTGAATACCAATGGCCACTGAAGCGAAAACGGTGTGATCTGTAGTGAAATATCTAAATCCAAGTACCTGGGCCCGGTATTGAACCCGTGACATTGACTTAATAGATAACCGAGCAGAAGTGACTATTGACTTTAGGACCACGGTTACTCTGAATCGGCTTGGTTTATAAATATTGTTTGTTCAGGAAGTATTGGGATTGATTTTTTCTCTGCCAATAAATAGGAAAGGGTGGAGGATGATATTAACCGAAACAAACTACGAATTATTTCTTGCGAAATAAGAGTGTTGCCTCTTAAAAATTCAAAGGAACAGTCTCTCAACGGAAAAGAATACTTGTTTATTTATCAATGCAGCTTTCAGCTTTTATAAAGCCATTATCAGTGTCGATTTGTCGATTTTGGAAGAACTAGTAGATTAAAAAAAGAAATGTTTTGGGTGAGTCATGTTGTCTAAAACTCACGTAAAACGTAAGACTAAATAAACGAGTATTATTTTCCGTGGAGAGACGGTTTCTTTGTATTTATTTATTTGTTAATATTGATTTATTTGTTAAAAATACGGCTAAAATAATTTCAACTAATAAAATAATTTATTTTACATTGCAATAAACACATCATTACTTTGGAGGAACCTTTACTTATCTACTCGATGTGAAAAATGTCTCCTCTCTCTGGGAATCCAACTCCACATCACATAAGTTTTATTTTTGTGGCCCTAACAACGACAAAAATAAAACTTATGTGATGTGTGTGCGGGTAATAAAGAAAAAGTTGACTGTAAATATATATAGGTGTGACGAAATATTGTGTATTGAGTAATATTTGAAAAAAAAAAAAAAAACATGAAATAAAATGAAATAAAATGAATGTGTACTTGGACATCAACTTGAACTTAAATACAACATGAATAGAAACGTGATTAGAACTGAACTTGAGGTGAGGAGTCGGAACAGCAATTGAGAGGATACAACTAAACTAGGTCAGGGATGATAATAGGGGGGGGGGGGGGAGATATGTGTCAAAGGAGTTGGAGTTATTAGCACTAGATAGCTGTAGGAGACAGAGGAAAGGAGAATTAAAGAAAGTACTAATTACTTCTACTAGGTAGCGCTAGATACTAAACAGTCGGCGATTTTGTCTCATGTTTTAGGCGAGTTACAAAAACATTAAATTTTTGGCTACACTATTGCTCATACCTGTAGATATTCTGTTAGAAACATTGTTCCGTAAATAAATTTGACGTGTTTTAATAATAAAATGAAACAAAGAAAAACATGTCCCTAGTAAAACGTATACTAGTACATTACGCGTCGAGTGCGGAAAGTAGCATTTTGCATGCGAGTATGAAGTTTGCACCCGAGCGACAGCAAGGGTAGTAAAACCACACGAGCAATGCAAAATGCCGTTTTCGCACGAGTTGCCGTGGTAAAGAAGAGGAATTCTTCAGAACTATGAGACGCGCATGCGCAATGAATACAACTACGTAAATAATCACTTTCTACGCATCTAAACAGAGATACAATGTTTATATTTCGTATCAATCGTAGATAAAATATTTTAATTAGAGGTTATTTTCTCCAGGCCGGTGAAAATATTTGACGAACTGTACTGTCATATTGATCAGTGATTGAGAACCACGAACCACTAATTTAGATAACATTAAGAATAAAGAATAATCTATTGTAGTTTCATTCAAAATCAATCAATTGTAATTGTATTTTCATTCAAAATCAATCAATTGTAATTGTAGTTTCATTCAAAATCAATCAATTGTAGCTTCATTCAAAATTAATCAATTCTAGTTTCAATAAAAATAAATTAATTCTTGTTTAATTCAAAACCAATCATTCGTAATTTATTAATCAATTCTAGTTTCATTCCTAATTATCAATTGATAAAAATATCACCTACAATATAGACGTATGCCTAAAGAAGACGAGATTAATAATTGGGTATTGATATTGAAGTGACTTAGAGTTTTAGATGTTATTTGCTTTATATACAGTGTGTTTATTATTTGTGGAGTTCATCTAATACGAAACATTATTGATACTATCGATTAGTTTTTCTATTAAACACTAACTAGTTCAAAAAATGATCGATATTATTTATATATTGATATATTATAATATAAATATTGATATTATTATTCTACATATGTTTTTTTACTATTTAAATTATATAATACTAAATTTAAATTTAATATATTACTTCAACATCTCTAGATTAAATGACTAGAACTAGAAGTAAATCTTTTAATAACTTATATCTAATAAAAACAGTATAAGTATCGATACTGTATTTCTATCGATATAAGTATTTATATTTTATAATAGATATTTCTATTCTTATAGATTAAATATTAAAGATTTTATATTTAATTTATATGATAATTAACGAGTTATAAAATAAAAAATAAAAATTTGTAGATTAATAAATCATAAAATCACAATAACATTTACAGATTAATAGCTCTATATAATTATAGATTAACAACTTATATCTAAAAATAGACAGTATCAATATATACTTCTATTGTTATAGATATATTATTTAATATTTAATAAACACTATCATTAACATGCAATTTATCAATTAATTATTAAAACGAATAGATTACTTACTCATAATAATATAAAGCCTTTTAATAACTTATATCCAATAAATATGTTATCGATATAGTGCTGGTTACTTGATACATCAATAAACTGGCTATAGATAATGTTATATACTGTTAGTATGGACTCGCTAAGTATAATATCGTTTAATATATCGATATTGTACTGGTTGTTTGATATCGATATAATTCACACCATTATTCTAGGTACATGTGTATAATATAATGTAGTGACTTTAATATATCGGTTGTTTATTTAAATTAAACATTTTTAATAAATAACTATTAGAATATAATATGTACTTTGTACTTATAATAATTGTAACAATATACTATCGATTGCTTGATATATCGATATATTAACATATATATTATTTACTATGTATAATAATAATATAATTGTTTTCATTTAATATGTTGATTGCTAATTCACTGTTTTAAAAAAAATAGTGAATTTAAATTAGATTATACTAGCGTATATTAATAGTATCGATATATTGCTAATTTCTTGGTATATCGATGTATTACATACAAATATTACTATTATTGTGGATGCTATTTCCTATTTATATTAATATTATCGTGATAATGTAATCTTTTGATTGTTAATTCGATTAAACTTTTTAATAATATAATATTATGTACATAATGCATATTAATAGTGTCGATTTATTAGTTAGGTATCGATACATGTGTCTAGGCCAGGTGTTGGAGGAAACCGCTATCTACATTAGCCGAGACGAGTTCAAATGGAAAGCATTCAGTAGACAGTGTGCTCGCGTCACGGGAACTGTTGCTTTCGTTCTCCCGGGTATATTACTATGAACTTAACAACGCTTTTATTTACTTTCCTCTTGCATTAAGTCCTATTGTACGTGAGTTTTTTCATACATCTTATTTCAATTCGGTTTTAAGTTCGATTGCCGCTCGTTGAAACTATTCTTGTGTTAATTTTATTAATTTGTAAATAAAAAAACAATAATTATCTTTAATGTAATGATCACGTGAATAATTTAAATTTATCTACTATTTTTTACTAATATTCTATACTTTAATGAATACATGCTGTGCTATATAACTAGTCATTTTAATTTACTATTCATTACTGTATACTAATAATTGTGCTACTAGTATATGCACCATGTATTTACTACTTACTAATAATACAATGTCATTATGTTTATCATTACTAATTTACTATTATAATTAGTTACATGCATATAATATACAGGATGTCCCCGAATGGAACAGTAACACTTCGGGATCTTATATAGGAAACCTGATGCTGAACAAATAAGTTTCTGAACATGATGAACATATAGGTACAAGAACAGCTTCATTAAGAGATTTCCCCAAAAAATATCATTGTTATTTGTCAATCATTCTTAAAATTCTCAAGAACTAAGCTTTGTACCATAAAACACTTTGAAGCCAATCTCGCAGAGTATCGAATGGAACCAATACCAGCTCTGTACAATATAATTATGATTTAAAATTTAAGCTTAATTTCCATTTTAAAAAAGTATATTAAGATGAACCTCCAACAATGCTCTGTTCTTGAATAATTTTCAATTCAGCTTTTTATCGAATATCTCGAAAAACGAAGCTATTCCAGACAAGTTCATTGTTCATAACAACATTTTTTGTTCAGTCAAATTTCCTATAAGATCCTAAAGCTTTGTAGTTTCGTTCGGAGGACTCTACATAGTGAATTTCTTTTCTAGTAATAGTCAAATTTACTTGCCATATTAAACACTTATCAAAATTTTACTCTTAAAATAATATTCTACCTAATAGGGAATCGAACCCCGGACATACCTCCTTTTACCATTATCACTATTTTCTTTGAAACAAATTATTTACCCTCGGAAAACAACTTTATATAATTAAATTCCCATTTAAATACTTAACACAAACTTCAATTAACGTTTTTACTTTCTCATATACTTAGTGTTCAGGGTGTATCATTACTTATCCATCATACAGCAAAAGGTAATACTAGAGATCAAAACGAAGGTTAAGTCAACACATGTGTTGATAATTGTTAATCATTAAAAATCGGTCCGAGACAACTCAGACAAACTTTCTCATATACGAGTTCATAATTACTTAGCCCAATGTTTGCAATTTATTAGTTTTTGTAGGTACATTTAATTATTGTTGAACATTTCATCAAAATTTATCATAAAAATAACTTCTCCTCGGGGGGGAATCGAACCCGGCCTCTCTTCTTCCACGTTTAAAGCTATTTTTCGGGAACTAGATTTTTTTCGGGAAAACGGCTTATAACCATTAGTCGTTAGATTCGTATTTAAATGGACATTTTAAAATTTTTTAATCAAAATCGTCGGAACCGTTTTCGAGAAATCTATTTGTTTCACGATTTGTCAGTTTGTGGGGGCAGCATCCTTAAATTTGGAGCTCCTGGCGTCTGCACAGACAGACATTTTTTAAAAACTTCTTTTTGAACTCAAGGGACCTCAAAACGTGTAAATCCATCAAAATCTAAAAATTAATATAAGTTATAATTATTAATTTAGAATTTAGAATAGTGTTTATTAATATATTTCAAACATTTAAATGGAATATGGAGAAAACATACCCCGAGACGACCCATACATGAATTTCAGCTCTAAATTTGGAGCACTTTTTTGATTTTAAAAAAGCCATAATTCAGTTTATTTAAAAATACGAATCTAATCTAGTTTCCGAGATATTGATGGAAATAATCAAGATTATTCTGAAAATGGAAAACAAAGTGTAAACTCTAAAATAAATATTAATTAAATTTAATTAGACATTAATAAATTTAAATTTAGTTTTTCTAAGAGTATGAGAAAATTTTGATATTTTACTATTGTTTTTAAGATTTTTTTTCTATGGTAATTGCTTATGGTTGGATGAAACTTCGAAAAATAGTGATAATGTAAATATGGTATGTCCGGGGTTCAATTCCCTGTCTTTGTAAAGTATTTAGGTAGAGGATGATATATCTTAAATATATAATCAAATTTGATCGAAAATTAGGTGTATAGAATTTGTTATAGAATATCAGTCCGACAAATTCGGACAGAACTTTTTCATGTACTCAATTTAAACCCGCTATAATATCCAATTTAATTCATTTATTATTGAAAACATTTTTAAGTGTTCAATAGGTGGATGTTTACATTTCGGTTTCAATTTTAGGGAAAACAAATTTATTTGTATTATTAGTTTTCTCCGGAAAATGATTTTATATCGTTATATTCAAATTTGTATGGACTACAAACATGAATTGCTTTGAAACGTTTATTTTCGCATGTTTGTACATTAATGCCAAATTTAATCGAAATTGGTCTGAGTGGTTTCGGGTTGGTTTAGTGGTTTAGAACAACTTTTTTTAGATAAGGAGCCCTTATTATAACTGATTTTTTTTAGCCATTACAATATTTTCTCTTTTATGTTTACAAGAAAGTTGTTAACAATAGTTGAAATTATTACTTCATTTGAACTTAACTTTATAAGTACCCACTTAAACTTTCAACCCAATAAGTACCTTACTTTAACTAAGTACCTAACTTGAACTTTCAACAGTATGAGTACCTTCTTCAACTTTCAACCCAATAAGTACCTTACTTTAACTAAGTGCGTAACTTCAACGCAATTAGTACCTTACTTCAATTAAGTAACTATCGTCATCTTTCAACAGTATTTGTATCTAACTTCAATTAATTTCGTGAAAACACAATTTTAACCTATTAACCTACATTAAAATATTTGTTGACAAATCGATTCGCTCTAAATCCTTGCGGTAGTAAAGCAATTTGTTTTTCAAGTTCTAGATTAAATTGCTTGTCTGATCCAGTGTTAGAACTTTCACCTTAACCTATTGAGTTCAAAGCCTTTAATTAAGTCCCTCGTGCTCTTAATAACTTTGATTTCACTTTTCACTTAAAAACATCTATTTCACCGAACAACTTAAAAGATCGCTATCAGTCAAATGAATAATTATAATTATTATAATAGTTATAATTTCCTGTTTACCCTGTTTAATATCCCCTATTTTATTTAATGCGTGATAAGTGAGTTAGTTCAACACACAGTTAGTAAGATTTTTGAGCTATTGTAATCTTTAAAGCAAATTTATGTGTGCGTATTGCACTAAGTATCCTTATCTTCACAGCTTCCTTCGTCCTTACTGTTATTACTTTCAACAACCCAACCCATAGTATTTTTAACTAACAAATTACTCCTACTTAGCTCCTTCTCCTTATCTTCACAACTTCGCTTCATCCTTACTGTTATTACTTTCAACAACCCAACCCATAGTATTTTTAACTAACAAATTACTCCTACTTAGTCTCCTTCTCCTTATCTTCACAACTTCGCTTCATCCTTACTGTTATTACTTTCAACAACCCAACCCATAGTATTTTTAACTAACAAATTACTCCTACTTAGTCTCCTTCTCCTTATCTTCACAACTTCGCTTCATCCTTACTGTTATTACTTTCAACAACCCAACCCATAGTATTTTTAACTAACAAATTACTCCTACTTAGCTCCTTCTCCTTATCTTCACAACTTCGCTTCATCCTTACTGTTATTACTTTCAACAACCCAACCCATAGTATTTTTAACTAATAAATTACTCCTACTTAGCTCCTTCTCCTTATCTTCACAACTTCGCTTCATCCTTACTGTTATTACTTTCAACAACCCAACCCATAGTATTTTTAACTAATAAATTACTCCTACTTAGCTCCTTCTCCTTATCTTCACAACTTCGCTTCATCCTTACTGTTATTACTTTCAACAACCCAACCCATAGTATTTTTAACTAATAAATTACTCCTACTTAGCTCCTTCTCCTTATCTTCACAACTTCGCTTCATCCTTACTGTTATTACTTTCAACAACCCAACCCATAGTATTTTTAACTAATAAATTACTCCTACTTAGCTCCTTCTCCTTATCTTCACAACTTCGCTTCATCCTTACTGTTATTACTTTCAACAACCCAACCCATAGTATTTTTAACTAATAAATTACTCCTACTTAGCTCCTTCTCCTTATCTTCACAACTTCGCTTCATCCTTACTGTTATAACTTTCAACAACCCAACCCAGTATTTTTAACTAATAAATTACTCCTACTTAGCTCCTTCTCCTTATCTTCACAACTTCGCTTCATCCTTACTGTTATTACTTTCAACAACCCAACCCATAGTATTTTTAACTAATAAATTACTCCTACTTAGCTCCTTCTCCTTATCTTCACAACTTCGCTTCATCCTTGCTGTTATTACTTTCAACAACCCAACCCATAGTATTTTTAACTAACAAATTACTCCTACTTAGTCTCCTTCTCCTTATCTTCACAACTTCGCTTCATCCTTACTGTTATTACTTTCAACAACCCAACCCATAGTATTTTTAACTAACAAATTACTCCTACTTAGTCTCCTTCTCCTTATCTTCACAACTTCGCTTCATCCTTACTGTTATTACTTTCAACAACCCAACCCATAGTATTTTTAACTAACAAATTACTCCTACTTAGTCTCCTTCTCCTTATCTTCACAACTTCGCTTCATCCTTACTGTTATTACTTTCAACAACCCAACCCATAGTATTTTTAACTAACAAATTACTCCTACTTAGTCTCCTTCTCCTTATCTTCACAACTTCGCTTCATCCTTGCTGTTATTACTTTCAACAACCCAACCCATAGTATTTTTAACTAACAAATTACTCCTACTTAGTCTCCTTCTCCTTATCTTCACAACTTCGCTTCATCCTTACTGTTATTACTTTCAACAACCCAACCCATAGTATTTTTAACTAACAAATTACTCCTACTTAGTCTCCTTCTCCTTATCTTCACAACTTCGCTTCATCCTTGCTGTTATTACTTTCAACAACCCAACCCATAGTATTTTTAACTAATAAATTACTCCTACTTAGCTCCTTCTCCTTATCTTCACAACTTCGCTTCATCCTTGCTGTTATTACTTTCAACAACCCAACCCATAGTATTTTTAACTAACAAATTACTCCTACTTAGCTCCTTCTCCTTATCTTCACAACTTCGCTTCATCCTTACTGTTATTACTTTCAACAACCCAACCCATAGTATTTTTAACTAACAAATTACTCCTACTTAGCTCCTTCTCCTTATCTTCACAACTTCGCTTCATCCTTACTGTTATTACTTTCAACAACCCAACCCATAGTATTTTTAACTAACAAATTACTCCTACTTAGCTCCTTCTCTTTATCTTCACAACTTCGCTTCATCCTTGCTGTTATTACTTTCAACAACCCAACCCATAGTATTTTTAACTAACAAATTACTCCTACTTAGTCTCCTTCTCCTTATCTTCACAGCTTCCTTCGTTCTTACTGTTATTACTTTCAACAACCCAACCCATAGTATTTTTAACTAACAAATTACTCCTACTTAGTCTCCTTCTCCTTATCTTCACAGCTTCCTTCGTTCTTACTGTTATTACTTTCAACAACCCAACCCATAGTATTTTTAACTAACAAATTACTCCTACTTAGTCTCTCTCCTCCTTATCTTCACAACTTCGCTTCATCCTTACTGTTATTGCTTTCAACAACCCTACCCAGTCTTGAACAACAAAATAATAACTTTAATACAATAATATTTAATTTTAAATCCATATTTTACGATTTTGGTAGTATTTATACTACGGAAAGATTAAATTTTAATTTAAATCAAACTATAATTATTATTAACTACGGGAAACAGACAGAGAAAAATACACCCCCAGCACCGGGATTTGAACCACGGGCCTCTATATATATCTCTATACTGGAAATATTGAGGCCCGTGGTTCAAATCCCGGCGCTGGAGTGTTTTTTTCTCTGTCTGTTTCCCGTAGTTAATAATAATTATAATTTGATTTAAATTGATATTTAATTTTAGTAATTATACACAGCTATTGGATCACCTAATCGGACTTTTTAAAACACGCAAGTGTTTTAAATTTTAGTTAAATATTTTGGACAGTTTATTCGGTGTCAAAAAGTGTTTATTACAAAAAGAAAATGCCGCTGTTCAAAAGATATCCACGAAGTAAAGACGATACTGATGAACCACTTACTGCCCCAAATCATCATCCACCGCCACTTCCAGCGGCCAATGATTCACCCAGAACCAAATTGGTATTTCACTGTCAGCAAGCACAGGGCAGTCCTACGGGCATTATTTGCGGATTTACTAATATCAACGAACTCTATCAGAAGATTTCAGAATGTTACGACTTCCCCCCAGATGACGTGAGTACAAAATACGAAACATTTAATTTGTTAACTATATTTTTTTATAATGTTGTGCATTAACATGGAACGCGATTTCGTTGAATCTTCGAGGGCTAATTTAAACTATGACATCACTGTATTTTATTTTATTTTTTGCAATTTTATATCCTATAATTGGTGCTTAAGATATTTATTAACGATTTTGTATAATTACGTATTCTATTTTGAGTTTAGATGTGGATAAAGGCAGTTCAAGATTATTTCAGGTGGGTTTTAGTGTTGTTCAATAGGGTCCAATCTAGATGCGAGCTGCACCATACTTTTTGTAATAGGTATTTACGTGTAGATAAAACCAATTAAAGATTATTGTAGGTGGTTTTTAGTGTTTTTCGACTTTTCTAATATATTTTTTAGTTACACTACAGTCAACTATAAAGTTATTTATAGGTGTTTAGATGTAGAGGAAGTTAGTTTTCAGAGGATAAATTTGCTTAAAGTTAGTTTAGGGGTGAAAAATCGTTCTATTGATTGCATAATTAGTTAACATTTCAAAGTGTATATGTATAATATGTATGTGTAATAAATAAGAATGTCATCTTGAGAAAAATATAAGAATATTACAAATCAAAGAATTATCACGTAGCCGTTTATTCTTTAGAACGCTAAATGCTTCATACAAATTCCTTTCATAATTATGTTAGCGTAATTGTTGGCGCTATCTCGGTGTAATTTAAATGTACTGTGAACAAGGGGATAAATGGTCTTAAGTTAAATACACTTCAAACACATAACCATATTGCTGATAAGGTATTATCTTTTATCATTATTTGTTAGTTAAGTGTGATAAGATTTGGGTCCTTGTGGTTTTTTTAAAAAATTAAAATTATAATTAAAATATTGCCAACAAATGAGTTTTTTAAATAATTGAGAAATAATAATTACAATTTAAACGTATTTACGTTAATTAATAGAAAAGAAATTTGTTTGATAATTTAATCGATCGTAATGAGTAAAAAATAAACTAGATTGGATTTATTTACTCTAACTTACCTGCTTCCTGCATAATGCCCAGAGATAATGTGGCATAATTAACATTCACTTTTTAATATATTTATGTTTAATTCATATTTTCTATCAATTATTTCATGCATTTCTGTTCTCTCCATATAACGATTGTTCATCAAAATTTGTTTGTATGAAAAATTATTAAAATATCACAGGGTCTCTGGCACCGTTGAGACGGAATGCCCTAACGCTTAGTTAAAAGAGCCTAACCCCTAATCATCTGTTACTGTTAATCTACCTCACCTCAACTTAACAACCCTAACATAACCCTTATCCAACTATAATAACAATAATCAAACGCTATAACCCTCAATTAAACGTAAGACTAAAACCATAATGAGTCCCTAACCCTCAAACTTTGGCACTCATCTTTCAAGATTTAATAAATTGCCAAGGGCCCTAACCAACAGTTCCGTGTGGGTTAGGGATTTTGAGCAGTATAGGGTTATTTCTTTTACCTTTAAAGAAACTGTCGAAGGCCTTAAGCCACCGAATGTTCAATTTATGATTACGTCGTCAAAAATTATATGTATGTGTATGGCAAATGGTTTTGGATTATCTTGGTATAGCAAAAAAGTTTTTTCTTCCTCCTAAAGAGCTCATTAAAAAAGGGTTTAGGGCTTTTGGCCGGTTTTTCGAGATTTCAACGGAATTATCCGTTTTAGTTGTTTTTAAGACCTCCTGAGTGGTTTTCAGCATGACGTATGTATGTGTGTATGTGTGTTATCATCGTAGCGCTCAAGGTATTTAACCTAAAGCGTTGAAACTTGGCAGAAAAATCAGTCCTAACCTGTAGTTGTGCCGCCCGGAACCTCAACTTTTTCCGCCATCTTGAACCTAGTTTGCTGAGTCAGCAAAAATTTAAAAAATCGTAATAAATCGAAAATGGTCCTGATCGAGTTGAAATTTGGCTCGAATGTACCTCTCTGTATGACAAACAAGCCCACCAAATTTCATTTTGATATTGGCCGCCATTTTGAAGTTATAAATTTTTGAATTTTTAAACTTTTACGGTTAATAATACCGAAAGTATAAATAGGTTTTTGACGTATAGCATATCTTTGGAACCGGAAAAAATTAAGGAACAAATATATAAAAAAAACGATAAAGTTTCATTAATTAGTTTAAAAGTTATAAGAGAATATAATTATTTTTATTAATGCGATAATTTTGATGACGTCAAAGTTTGTTTACATCTGTCAAGTTGCCGCCAAACTTCAAATAATTAAATAAAATATAGCTATTAAAAATAAGGTTATTTTTGAAGAATGATAATAAATCAGTTAGTTCAGAACGGTCACCCATCCAAGTACTGACCACGTCCAATGCTGCTTCCTCCTAGGAGAGGCCACTTTAGTGGCCTCTGAAGTGAGGAAAAGGTCCGAGGTACCCTGTACCCGATTTTTTTTCCTGTTTCGCTGTCATTCAATGTTTATTTCTTAAAAATACAATTAGTTTTTACAAGCATTTATTTAACTTGCAATGTGTTTATGTATGTATGTGTGTTCGTGTCAAATCTTGCAACTGAATTTTAAAGCAGTTATCCTCAACCGATGGAATTTAAATTTTGCATTCACGTTTAGTATGGATGACAATGCATGGTTAGGTAAGTGACGTCATTCTAAATCCAATAAGGCGGACAGCCCAAGATGGTGGAGTAGTTATTTTTTAAGCACGCCCATGATATGGGTATTAAATGAAAGGGTTTGCTGAGAAGAATACGAATAAAAGCTTGTTTTTAAAAATATTTGTATATAATCAACTTATTACATATATAACAAAAAGGCCTGATATAATCATTCTTGAACATTTTAACACTTATCAGCCATTTTAAACCATGTCAAAACAAATAAAATAACTTGCGGATGTTTTCCGAACTAACTTTCCATACAGCAAAATTTGCTGAAAACGAATTCCATTATGCTGAAAGATGGCCAAAAGTATTAAAATAATGCATTGTCATCGTGTTCTGAGCTATTCTAAAAGTTTCAAATGTCTAGCTACTCGGGAGGTTAGTTAAAATCGATTGCAAGATTTGTACTGGACCCACAAACAAACAAACAAACAAACAAGAAAGCGAACTAATAAAAACGTAGTAAAAAAATTATTTAATGCCTAAAACACATTTCCTAGGACATTACCTAGGATTGCAATTTTAATTTAATTTTTTAAAGTAAAAGAAAATCTTAAGACAACTTAAATCATTATAATATAAATAATATTTCTATTATAATTTTTTTACAGTTAAAAGTGATTATTATTATCAATTGTTAATAACTCAGAATTCATTTTTTATAAATTTATTTATTCTGTTATTTCTGAGGTTTACATCAAATCCTGTTTGTTATCAAATTTCTGCTGAAAATGATTTATACTGAAAAGTTTTCGGGGCGTATTTTCTTATCTAGTTTGTTGGGCTCCGAGACATTTATCTACTCTATTGTCAATCTTACTTTAGAAGTGAGACTATACACTATACAACCCTGCCTTATCGATCATTTGAAAATGTGTTGGTTTAGAGTTTATACTACCTTTTGTTGTTAACTTCGGAGGTAAAAATCAAACATCGTAGATTTATTTAGCAGGTCGAAAAAAAAGTATTTACATTGAAAATTACAGACTTAATTTAGATAATTGTTATTAATTTTAATAAAGGCCGGTTGAGTTAGTTGTAAATAGTTTTATGTAGCTAAATTTTGTTAGAGGATGTTTAAGTTAGTGAAAGATGGTTTCATGTTGTTATAAGTTGTTTAACTTATTTAGAGAGGGTTTGATAAAGTTATCAGCGCTGTGTAAAGTGCCCGTTGTTAACCGAGTTACCACTTCAATTTATTATAAAATAAAGTTATATTAAATTAATTATATTTATTTACTTCCTTTTTTACTTTTCCTCACTACCTATAGTAGGAAAAGTACTGTTTTCACCAAAAAAAAAAAATGTTTTTCGATATTTCAACGGAATTATCCGTTTTTGGGTGTTTTTGTGACCTCCTGAGTGGTTTTCAGCATGACGTCTGTATGTATGTGTGTATGTATGAGTGTGTGTTGTCATCGTAGCGCCCAAGGTATTTAACCTAGAGAGTTGAAACTTGGCAGAAAAATCAGTCCTTACCTATAGTGGTGCCGCCCGAAAAATCAAATTTTTCCGCCATCTTGAACCCAATTTGTCGAATCAGCAAAAATTTTAAAAAAATCGTAATAAATCGACAATGTTCCTGATCGATTTGAAATTTGCCACGAATATACCTCTCTGTATGACAAACAAGCCCACCAAATTTCATTGTGATATTGGCCGTCATTTTGAAGTTATCAATTTTTTATTTTTTAAACTTTGACGGTTAATAATACCGAAAGTATAAATAGGTTTTTGACGTATAGCACATCGTTGGAACTGGAAAAAATTTAGGAACAAATATAAAAAACCCCGATGAAATTCCATTAATTAGTTTAAAAGTTATAAGCGAATATAATTATTTATTAGTGCGATAATTTTGATGACGTCAAAGTTTGTTTACATATGTCAAAATATCGCCAAACTTCAAATAATTAAATAAAATATAGGTATTAAAAATAAGGTTTTTTTTTTTAAGAATGATAATAAATCAGTTTGTTCAGAACGGTCACCCATCCAAGTACTGACCACGTCCAATGCTGCTTCCTCCTGCTGCTTCGCAGCAGGAGAGGCCACTTTAGTGGCCTCTGGAGTGAGGAAAAGGTCCGAGGCCCGAGGTACCCTGTACCCGATTTTTATTACTTATTTTAGATGCTGTGAGTTATCTTGGTATGGATTGCAACTAATTTCAAATGTCTTTATACTTTTATTGATTTTATTTAAATATTTTAAAAATTTAAAAAAGAACTTAATAAAAATAGGATATGAAAGTTGACAATCTATTGCTAGAATGAGCCCATAAATAATGTGAAGATGTCTTGAATACGGTACATTACAATGAATAGAAAGTTACTATTATATCATTGAATTACAACTTATAAATGATATATAAACAACTGCAACAAGAGATATTTTAAGTTAATTCAACTTTCACTCAAGGCTGTAGCTACAAATAAGGAGACACGGAATCTTTCTTAGTGACATTATACTTTGAACTTACGGGGCATTGTAACTATAAATCATTGACACTTAACTTTTACTTATACATCGACTATATTTATATATCCTAGGGATTAGTGTACTTGGTACTCACCTAAAACCATGGTTCAAATACCGATATATTTGGTTAGATTTGGTTGGGTGTGGGTAGGGGTGGTTATGGGTGGGTTAGAAGGGTTTAGAGGTGGTTAGAGGGGATTAGATGTGGTTTGAGAGGGTTAGAAGTGGTTTGAGAGGGTTAGAAGTGGTTTCAGAGGGTTAGAAGTGGTTTCAGAGGGTTAGAAGTAGTTTGAGAGGGTTAGAAGTGGTTTGAGAGGGTTAGAAGTGGTTTGAGAGGGTTAGAAGTGGTTTGAGAGGGTTAGAAGTGGTTTGAGAGGGTTAGAGGTGGTTAGAGGGGGTTAGATGTGGTAAGAGGTGGTTAGAGGGGGTTAAATGTGGTTTGAGGTGGTTAAAACTTATCTGGTGATGGTTGGAATTTGGAATACCAGAGAGGTTTGACATGTTTAACACTAATAATCACATCTATAGTAGATTGAGGAGTTAAATGGCTAATTTTCGCCCTAATAACGTAATAAGTTTTGTATGATTTATATCATTATTTCTTCAGGTAGGCAATAATAATAAAATAATAAACGAAATATTCTCTTCTCCCGATTTAAGTTGTAATATTATCATAAGGGAGCAAATGATACCACTGATGGTGTCCATGATCTAATTTAATTAAAAGATAACATGGGACTCAAGCACCTCCTGGGTATACTCGCAAAACACCCGCCTGAAACTAAGGTAATAATCAATAAACCTGGCTTCGAATCCCAGAGAGATAAGACATGTTTTACACTAATAATCATATTAAGTAAATGAGTAAAGTGGGCGACTCCTTCCTGCCCTGTATTAAACAGGACGAAGTTTGATCAGTTGATCCACCTATATGCGGTCTATGTATTCGGGTTTAATCTTTAATTTAATCTTCAGGCTCTAATTGGCTTCAACCCAATTTGGCTTAACCCCGTGTTAAGAAAAAAGAACCTCTTCAAAGTTATATTTGGGGGGGGGGGTCTTCTCAAACCCAGCTTTATTCCTCCTGAGGTTTAGACCTATTTTATTTATTTCAATAATATTTTCGCCGGCCTAAAAAAGTATCATTTTATTACTATGCGCCAACCTTTTTTAACGTTCTTCCTTTTTTATTTAGTTTTTTAAATATACCCTCTCAAAGTATTTCCAATTTTCTAAAATATCTTTTCCTTTTTTTCAAACGGCTTTACAGAGAGCTGAACAGAGTCTGTGAAATATTTTTTCCTAATGATAAGAAAAGCTGTTCCTTTTAATGATGCATAATACCACTATCTCCAGCTGTAGTAAGTTTCTTTGAGTTATAAAATATTCTAAAATATAAAGTAGACTATTTTTTTTAAAAAAAACTCAATTTAAGACTCTGACTCCAGAACTAGTCTATAGCAACTTCTTGGCTACTTTTTATTTTCCCAAAATTTCAATCTTCAGGGATGAAGTTAAAAACACATTATAAGTTTTTTATAACATTTTTATTTGTGGCAAATTTTCGCCTACACCTGGGCATCTTCAAGGCCTTAATCAGTGTAACATGTCAAATCCTAGATTTTAAATACAAAGGTTTGTGCAGGAGGAGTGAGTAACTTACACTATACATAATCTTTAGTTTCTACTTTTTAGTTGTGGATTCTAAAAATTCTAGATAATTGGCATTAATGTGCAGAACACCCTGTATTGAATATACACCCAGGGAAAATTCCATGATGTACGTTTATCAGTTTTAAACTTCATACATTGAATTACTTCAATAACAAAAATTATTAACACAAATACTTGATTAGATAACAGATTTCCTCAAAATGTTTAAAGAGCTTAAAACATATATTTTTTTACTTTTTCATAAACTTAGTACTTGAAATACAATAGAGCCAGTGGCGGCGCCACGCACGGGCAAACCGGGCGACCGCCCGGAGCCCCGCGGCTTAATAGCTCGTTATTAACTTCAAATAAATATTAATTTAGATGGCTTTGGATTTTTTTTTTTAATTTAAAATGCACATCATTTCTGAAAAAAAGAAAAAGAAAGTTACAACTAGTTGAAAGCTTTATATTATGATTAAGAAGGTACTTCAACTAATATAAAAACTGGATTAATAAAAGTATTAGGAAAATTATTAGCAAAGTTATTTTATTAACAGTTGAAAGCAAAAGTATGTCTATGAGCGAGAGCAAGGGGGTGTTTTAATCTGTTTTATTTTTGAATGTTAATGCGGCATGATGAAGAAAGAATTTTCCTAAAAAAAAAACGTAATAAATGTGTATAGGATTGGTATGAGCTGAAATAACGTAAAAAGTGATTTTTAAGCATGTAATTTTAAAAAAAATTCGGGTGGAGGACCCCGTAACCCCCGTGAAAGGGGCCCCGCCACTGCATCTTACCGTCCAAGGCCCCGCAAGACCTATAGTAGAGCCGCCACTGAATAGAGCGTGTATGGAGAGGAAGCATTGTTGGATTTAGATTTCGGAAAGATTTTAATGGCTTTACACGTTTTGAGGGTCCTCACAAGTTCCTACAGGTTTTGAGGAGTCCAAAAAATGGATTTTAATATATCGACTGTCGTTTGTCTGCGAAGACGCAGAGCCTAGAATCCTGGACCGATTTCGATTATATTTGGTTTATATGTCGAAAAAAAATCGAGAAAGTAATTTTAGCTCTAATTTTGAGGGCGCTACTTCCAAAACATATACTTATGCCTCAAAGAAAGTTGCTACGATTTATATAAAAAAAAAATGATTTGATATATAACTCATCTAAATGCGAACTTAACCATGAAAGTCGTCTTAAACAAAATCTATTTTTCGAGATTTCGACAGCGAAATGTAAACAATCACTTGTTGGACACTAATACTAATCACCAGTTAAACAATTTTTAAACGTGTTAAAAAAATAAATTGATTAAATTAGATATTATTGGATTTAAATTCAGTCTTACAATATACAGGATAAAGTTTTGTTTCAGTTTGTCGGACAGATTTATTTAACTTCAAATAATCAAACAGTGAAGGCATTTGATTATTTATTTGATTATTCTAAAATCGATTTTCTGCCAAGTTCGTACCGACATAGTATCTTTACTAAATTGCATACTTTATCTGTGATTTTTTTTTTTTTTTTTTTTTTTTTTTTTTCTTAAATATATTGTTAAAAGAAGGCATAAGTGGTTTCTCTTGTTAACACAAATGTGTTAATGTGGTAATGTAAGACAGAAATACAGGTCATAAAATAATGAGTAAACAATATGGATGACCACTTGAGATTGTGAAATACAGAAAAAGTAACAGTTTAATACTTGTAGAAGAATTTGTTACTCATCCTTTTTATCTAAATAGGAATTTTAAATAAATTCCATTCTTATTACTCAGGTAAAGGCCTGATGATGTCCGGCCCAGGTATGGGTGAAAATTTACAAAATTAAACTTTTTTTAAAAAGAATAGAAACTTTTTTTTTTAATGATCATCCCTAAAGCCAAAGAAGAAAAGGAATAATTAAAAAATTAAGAGATTAACGGGGAAAAAATTAATACGAAATCATATTTATCGGTAGAGAATGTTTTATGTACATTTTGAATAATTATGCGGGTTTTAATATGCGAAGAAACTCTGACTCATAACTGTTCTATGAATTTTTTATAATGGTGTTCTGCAGCATGATTTAAATACTTTAGGAGATGAATCTATATTTATAAAAGCTGGATTCCCGTGCTTCGCTACGGAGTGTTATATTTTTTATTTTATATGTATATATATATATATATATATATATATATATATATATATATATATATATATATATATATATATATATATATATCATGAAAAAAGGTTTGTGTGCATGTGAAAGAGGTTGTAATAGAGGAGGGAATAGGGGATTTGGGGAGTAGAGATAGATTTGAAAGAAAATGTAATGTATTTAAATAAATAATAGATGTGTTGCTTTCCTTGGGAAAAATCTAGTTTCTCACATATTAACGCACAAATAGAGCTAATAAAAACTATCACAGTAAAAAGTTCAAATGAGAAATTGAGGCAGTTTTCTTAGACGAATATTTTTAATTCTATGATATTGTGAAAGGAAGTAAAATCAGCACATTTCCTTTTATATCTACGATTATATTTCATAGTGCTGATTAAGAAATAAAATAAAAATTTAGAATGAACTATTTCTTAATTTATTTTTAAGTTGTATTTAATTACAACAGTATAGGAGCTAAGACGGAGATTTAATTATGAGTCAAGAATAAAAAGAAGTGTGAAAGAGAAAAAGAAAGAGTCAATGATGGAATTGAAACAGAGGTTTCTGCTCTAGAAAAAAATCTGCCTCTAGAAGAGAAAGAAGTGTGAAAGACAAATTCAGTGTAGTAGTTGAAAAAAACGTCTAAAATTATATCAATAAGAAATAGAATCTAACACGTCAGCAGTAATATATTTTATTTGAAGCGTGTTATACTGGAATAAATAAATAGAGAATTATAATATATTTAAAGACAGTGAAAAATATTACAAAATGTTCATTAGTTGCAAAATTAAGATGGCTGTAGTCTTGTATAATTGTAGTTCGGTGTAACTGCTAACTGCGGTGAACATCGAGTGATAATTCTAAGAAATTTATAGTGAAACATAACTAAATTATTGTTAGTGAATAATAAAGAAGTCATACGTATTGGGACGGTGATAGGGGTTTAAATCATTGTAGGAGTTAAGACAGAGGTTTAAGTTTGACTCTTAAAGAGAAAGATGTTTAAAAAGAAAGAGTCAGTATAGGAGTTGAAACAGAGGTTTAAATCTGACTCTAAATGAGATAAAGTCAGCATGGAAGTTGAAACAGAGGTTTATATATGACTCAAGAAGAGAAAAAGTGTGAAAGAGAAGGATTCGGTGTTGGAGTTAAAACAGCGGTTAAAATTTGACTCTAAAAGAGAAAGAGTCAGTATAGGAGTTGAAACAGAGATTTAAATCTGACTTTAAAAGAGGAAGAGTCAGTATAGGAGTTGAAACAGAGGTTTAAATCTGACTTTAAAAGAGGAAGAGTCAGTATATGAGTTGAAACAGAGGTTTAAATCTGACTTTAAAAGAGAAATAGCCAGCTTAGGAGTTGAGACAGAGGTTTTATATCTGACTCAAGAAAAGAAAGAAGTGTGAATGAGAAAGAGTCGTTGTAGGAGTTAAGACAGAGGTTTAAATCAGTCTCAGAAAGAGAAAGAGTCAGGTGTAGTTGTTGAGTCAGAGGTCAGACTAGATACTAAGACTCAGGTAGGTTTCAATCTGACTCAAAAAGAGAACGAAGTGCGAAAGAGAAAAAGTCAGTGTAGGAGTTAAGACAGAAGTTGAAATCAGTCTGATTAATATAATATTCAATTCAGACTATAAAATGGTTTAATCTATATCTTACTAAGGAATACAACTTTAAGAGATAGTATAAATCTCTTGTTTTCCAACTCATAACAGAGATTATTCCCAAGAAAGTTACTCATGCTGTGTTATTTAAAAGAGTTTGACATTCTCAAATGATATTATGATCCCTACATTAGATTAGAAATAGACTACATACATATACCATATACATTAGAATCTATACTGTTATATGGGAGTATATTGGAATCTATAACTTTGTATTTTAGACTATTGTCTTGTTCAAAAGAAAAACTTGTTAGAATTTGACCGCTGAATTCTTTGATATAGAATCGAGTACGGTACTTGCATGTTGGGGAATTACTCAGCTTTTTCAGTATTTTGTACCGGTGTATCTCATTACTAAATCCTTTTATTTTCATTTTCTTGTCCTGACAGTCTATATATTCAAAGTAGCGTTATCCAGTAAAGTGTAGCGGTCTACTAACTAGATTTATTCCGGCCAAAATAGAAGATGGCTCGTCAATAAAGGAAAAAAAGTAGTAACTGTATACTACTATCGAATCTTTCAATATCGGGGTTTTTGTGTTAAAGAAAAAGAAGAGGCGAAGAAGCCGTTGGTTGGGATTAGATACGGAGGACTGTAGTGGCGTTAGTCTGCCGCCTTTGATTTACCTTAATCTACCAAAGAGTTGGTCAGTAGTGAAAATCAAAATGTCTTCAATCTCATCGAGAGATACACGTTTAAACAGACATTTTGTACAACCAAGTCTTACAACTTAGCAATAAATGATAAAAAACAGGTTTGACAAAATATAGTTAAACTGTGAGCATCGTGTTTCCAAAATTAATTAAGCATTGGACCGATACAAACTAATGTTGGTTTCAATGTTCTACAACACTTTAATAAATAGTCGAACAAATCTGTAAAACATAGCCACGCCCACAAAATCTGCAGGTCATACAAGTTCAGACATGCTAAGTACAACTAAGTCTTACAACACACCTATACTAAGACCAACAAATCTAATAATTTACGCCCTATTGATTTTATCAAGGATCTTATAAAATAGGGATGAAGAACTAAGCGAAAAAAGTGTCGCCACGAACTTGGAATATCTAGTAGGATAGATTACCTTCTTGTACGGTTATAATTATAGAGGATGAAGAAGAATGTGAAGAATTCGATCAGATTATGTTATTTTAAAAACCAAATTTTCTTCCACTCGCGTTTCATATTTATATAATTTTGTAAATATGTATAATATATAAGTTAATTTTTTTAAAATTGCATGTATTACATTTTTTTATATTCACAATACATTTTTTGAAAAGGTAAACTGTGACAATTTTGAAGAATAAAATCATATTCTGCAATAGAAATAACCCGTTTCCAAATTAATTAATATTAATTATTCGATTATTAAAAACTATTCTAATAATTAAATTTGATTAATAAATTAAAGTAACACCGTAAATTAAAATGAAAACCCCTTAAAACAAGAAAATATTTAATTAAAAGCTTGATTTAAAAAATGTTAGATTGTAACCTTTAACCTTTCATTCAAAATAAACAATGGATAACAGTCGGGAAGAAATTCGTCCTACTAAAAAGTTCTGAGCATGCACAGTCGAAATTTTATGGAGATTTTTCCAAGTTCTTGGCGACACTTTTTTACCCAGGAGGTAAGCTTAGTGCTCCATCCCTATTTTATAAGATCCTTGGATTTTATAGACAAGTAAGTTCGTCAAACCTGATATGTACTTGGTTCTGAGACCAGCGCAATACACTACACGTTCAGACATGTACAACCAAGTCCTACAATCCGACTATATACAGACCAACAAATCTATCAATCTACGGCGTTTTGATTTTATAAACAAGTTTATCAAACCTGTTTAAATATATATGAATGTTTTAAAAACGTGAAAGAAAGAAACCTACGATAGTTGTGTAAATACGTTTCCTGTTTGTTTTTGAAGCAATTCAATAACATCTCGCAGTTATAAAAACGGAGAAAGTATATGACAGTATAATAATACAGCAGTTAAATAAACTGTAATTTCACTAAGAGTATATTATACATTAGGATAGAAAAAGCAACAAGTAGATTTCCTTTAGATACTATTCGGGGAAATGCAGGGGTTTAGAAGTTAAGCCTCGCAGATTTTGTCGCGGTATTTACCGTATTAGTGCCGCTTTCTATTCGTTTTTCGTTTTGCAAACCTGCTCCTTTATAGGTTTTTTTTCGACAATTCTCCATTGTGAATTTGATGCAATCAGCAACTTTTTTTTGCTTCCATAGATTTAGCTAAATTCTGTAAAGAGTAAATAGCTTTGGTATGTGAAATGGATTTTTATAATATAACTAGCAGGATTCTCGTGCTTCGATACAGAATGTATTTAATTTTAAGTTTTACAAAACTATCTTCGAAATGTATTTGAATTATTTTGCAGCGCGAGAATATCTAGATGCCACTCATGGATAAAATATAATTGATTCTCACTGCTAGAGAAGTATTTTTAGGGTCCGTAGGCAAAACCAAGGACCCTTATATTTTCTTGCGTGTGTCTGTCCGTCCGTCCTCTCGCGTGCTCTCACGGCTACACCTTTCGTCCGATCACTTTGAAATTTGGCATGTATGTGTCTTGTACCGACCCACATGTTTTAAAAATATAGCGACTTAAAAAAAATATTTCTCAAAAAAAGTAGTGTAAAAAAACTTAAGGGTTAAATTTTTTTTTTTTTTTCGAACCGTGAGGGGTATCATATGAAAGGGTACGTCGAGCTGATTACAAAAATATATAATTCTTTGGTTATAACTTTGATAGGGCTAGCGTAGGCAAGTTTGAAGTGGGTGTGAAACGTGTCCCCCCCCCCCTCGATCTCGCTTATGTGAAGTGCAAAAAATCTGATAAAATTCCTGAACATTCTTCGACCAAAAGTAAAGATACCACTTTTTGGAAATTTCGAAAAAAATATTATTTTATTTTTTATTGACAAAATACGTTTTTTTATAACCATGGTCTTTTCGATGTATTTATATGGTTGTAGTCCGGTTCAGAGTAAAAAAAAAATACTTTATCAGAGTGTGTTTTGAGAATATCAGACCCTTAGAATTGTTCAAAGTAAGCATTTTGAAAAAAACTAAAATGCTAAAGTTTTAGCATTTTAAAAAAACACTGTTTACACACTTTACAGTTAAACACAATATAGTGTGGCCTATGGACCCTCGCTGTGTGCTGACTAGCACACACTTGACCTGTTTATTAAATTTTGACTTTCTAGAAAAGGTAGTTTTGTCCAGAAATGATGCCATAATAATTTCAACCTTCTGCGTATCATTTATTGTTAGCTGGATGTCTGTCTGTGTCGGTTTGTTTGTGTCACGCATAGCTTCTATAGTTTTTAAGCTAGAGAGTTAAAAGGGTATAAAAATCAGTCCTTACATATAGTTGTGCCGCCCGGAAAATCATAAATTTGAGATATCAATAACCAATTTTGCTGAGCCCCGCGTCCAATTTTTTTATTTAAATCTGAGCGCACGGCAATGTCCAAACAATCTCTCTTTCGATTCTTACTTGGGTCACATTATTTATATTGAATTCTTTTATTTAATGCTCGCATCACATTTCGTTTAGCAGCATATAATTTTATTAAATCTATCTCATTGTACTTTATTTTATTTAATAAAGAACAATGATTCATCCAGACTGCTAAGAGTCGAGGACCCAATATGCCACACTAATTAACACATTTTTAATTATATATTATGATCTCATAAAATACTTGTAATTAATAATAAGTAACATACTATCATTCATTACCTCATAGTAGTTCTATAAAACATGCTCATGAATTTCTGTTCACTATTAATTTATTTATTTCGTTAAAAGAAAAACAATAATAGAACTGTTTAATTTGTTGTCTCCTTAATTTTTTTTCAAGCTATTCTACAGATTCAAGGCCTTTTTTCCATCGTCTCTGAAAGATTATTATTTTAAATAGAAAATATTTTTCCTCTTGTTTTAACAATAATTATGGTTTATTTGCCTTTTAAATAAAAACTCAGTTCAAAATAGCATTTGGTACTTGAGATTTAACAACAATAAACATTTAATTGTTTAATGATAGCGCCTTCTTGAATTATTGGAATACTTTTTATTAATCTTTTATCTTGTTTATTTTATTCATTTTTTTAAAAATATAAAACAGTAGATAATGACAAGAAATGAAGTTTATTTTTTCCTGCTGATAGTGTATCATAATAATTATATTATTAATTTATATTGGGTTTATTGCATTGGAGGTGATGCTATGCATCTATAAATAATCCCATGATGGTTTTCGACGGGTTCTTGAGTTAGATGTCTACTTTAACTTTTTACTTTACTTATAGTCCAGGAGATAGCGTGCAAAAAAGTGTCTGACTAACATCAAGCTAGAATTTTGTATATAAGTCAATCTTTTATCGCCTTTTAAGAATATGTGGTCGGCTAAGTTCGTCTGCGGGACATAGCTTGGCAATAGGTCTTTGAAAAAAGCAAACCGTTGAATTATTTAATTAATTAAGAAAAATGTAAAAAATATTAAATAATTGGTTAACATTTTTTTATGTGGTACAGTCTATGTGCCAAGTTTCAGCTCGATTGGATGACTGGAAGAGGGTTAATTAGACCAAAGATGTTAACGTCAGGCACCGACAAACAAACAAACAAAAGTATAGTTAGTTTGTTAGTTATTCTTTTTTAAATTTAATTTTTATTGAACAAAAAATTTACACACAAAAATAATCCTTCTTGACTTTGAATCGAACCTCGATCTTCAATTATTATAGTTTTTTTTTGCAATACCTTTCAGAAATAGGTAATGTCAAAACTTAATGATAATTTAAGAGAGGTGTTAGTATCTGTAGATTGTTCAGGGAAAGACGAGAGATAGGTCAGCGTGCCGTGACTAACTGACTTATTGACTGACAGTCACACGCTAGATAAAAACAACTAAATGCTATCACAAAGCTTACACAATCACCATATGATAACACCTGTCATCATTGTTGATTTATTTAATCATTTAAAAAGAAAATAAATGCATTCAAATTACAATCTTTTAGCTCCTACGTTCCTTTTGATAAGCTATTTAAAATTTAATTTTGAGAATTTAATTATAAACATCAAAATCTAATTTTTACATCATCGCAATACTTTCTAATTATATGAGAAAGTAAAAAGTAAAGTTTTGTTAATTGTATAAAATTAAATAAAATAATGAAATAAAATGTAATGAAATAAAAAATAATTGTATACTAGATAATCATGAAATTTTGTAGATAGGTTTTTCTTAGTCCCTAAGTACTCGCTAAGATAATATTTCTTTACAATCCGCTCCCATGTGGCCAACAAAAAAAAAAAATGGTCATGTGACCTCTATCTTAAATCAAGATGAAGGCCATTTATATCCCATATTTTGGCGTGATATATATCATGATACATGTACGATATCTCCCTCCCGAACCAATAGCACTAGAATTTTAAATTTGAAAGTCAGCTTTTTTATGACAAGCCATTGAGCTTTTACAAAACGGTTTTCCAATCGGCCATTTTGTTTCAAGATGGTGCTAATATATATTTGAAACCAAGACCCCCTCACTAACATATTACTTCTTAAAAACTTCATTATGAAATCATAGTATTTCTAATTGTAATTTCTAGAATAATATTGGTTTCCACGAAATAATAGTCCAGGAGATAACGTACAAAAAAGTGTCTGACTAATATAAAGTTAGAATTTTGTGTATAAGTTAATCTTTTGGTGCTTTTTAAGAATATGTGGTCAGCTAAGTTCGTCTTCGGGATATAGCTTGGCAATAGGCATATGAAGAAAACAAAGTGGTGCAGAGCGGCTACGTCCCACCCGTTATGGTGGACAAATGGACAATGTGATTTTCATGATCCTGAGTACAAAATGAGTTAGAGTTAGAAGACCGAAAATCAAGTTGATGTTAGTTTTTCCACTTGTTAGGTGACCAGTTTGATTTAGAGTAGTATTTGAATAACTAACCTATCAAGTGACAAACTAACATCAATTTGATTTTCGTTCTACTAATTTCATTCATGAAAATCACATTGTCCACCATAATGGGCGGAACTTGGCCGCTCTCCACCGGTTTGTTTTAGAGCCACCGCCCCTATATTTAGGGGCTATAACTATAATCCATGTCTCTATTTCACCTTGAACTTTGATTTTTCTCAAACATGTATGCCAAACTTAATCGAAATCGGTTATAGGTAGTTATAGGCCCCAGGCGCCAGCAAAAACTACAGACGACAGAAACTTAATCAAAATCGGTTATAGGTAGTTATAGGCCCCAGGCGCCAGCAAAAACTACAGACAACAGACACATTCATAAAATCAGATTTTTGTATTAATGGAACTTCAAAACGTATAACTCCATCAAAATCTCATAATCGAATTTTCACGGCATCACAATACATATATATATAAAAAGTATATGAGAAAGAAAAAAATAATTTTAGATCTCTAATGTCTTTAAAAAAATGTAAGTCTGTCGTCTGTAATGCTAGCCTCTTTAGTACTAACACGATTATGTTTTTTTATCGTATCTAAACATATTTTTATTAAACCCAACACGTTTTAACCTAATAAACGTGACATTATCTACTATAAGTTGTTAAAAAAACGCATATTGTATTGATACCTTTCAAGTGAATAGGTTTCTATGGGCGTCCACGTAGGGATAAGCTACTTATCGATCTAACCACGGATTATGTTGTCACAGAGTACTAAAGCCTCCTTGCATTTGTATAGCTTCCGATTCTAGTTTTTTCTTTCCAGCTTACCGAAGATATCGGTTCCCATTAGCGCACATTTAATATTAAATAAAAATAACTGTGACCCCACTAGGAATCAAAACAGGTCCAAATAATCTGACCAGTATAAATCGTACTAAAGTTTCTCATGTACGAGTAGGTACATAACTACTTAGTCAAGTGTTTTCTATTTGTTAGTTGTTTTAGTATTCTTGATTACATGTTTAATTATTATTGACATTTCATTAAAATTTACCATCAAAATAACTCCTCCCTGGCAGGAAATCGAACTCGACCTCTCACCCTTTGCATTATTATAGTTTCATATTTATTTTCTCAGGAACTATACTAGATTTTCCTAGGAAAAGTTAGATTTTTATTTAAATGGATTACATTTTCCAATTTTTAAACTGTCAGAATCTATTTTTTACATTTTTGGGGGAAGTGTCTCCAAATTTAAGAGTGAAATGCATTCCTCGATTTCGCCTCGAGGTCTTTATGTGTGCATATTATGACTTTTTGTTCAACCTAATCTTTACTTTGGTTAGGTATAGTCGTAGTTAATGGGTAAAATATGCTCAAAGCAACAAGCAAGTTGTCCTACAGGTAATTCAACGGTATAATATGTATTTTGAAAATTTAATTATCAAGAAAATTCATCGTATTTTAAGAATGAGATGGCTGAACCAGCCGTAGCACAACAGTCATCAATGTCATCATTATTTTACTTGGATTTAAGTTCTTTCATTAAACTGACTGCAAAATGGCGTAAACTTAATTAATTCATTGCACATCGTGTCTTCGAAATCCTGTGTCTACCTTTACTAAACACCACGCTACGTGAAAGTCGATTGGACCCTGACCCTGGAGCAGTGTGCTGGCACACGGCGTATAGCAGTCTTGGGCGTGCTTCCTCGGACCCACTAAGAAGAAGAGGAGTTAATTCCGATGTGTTCCTGTAAAAAATCACTCCCCCCCACCCTTCCCTTTAAGACGGGACTCGAACCTGTGACCTCCTGATCTACTGACAAGAGCCTTAGACAACTCGACCATTTGACTCGGTATCGTCGGTGAAATTAGGTTTTTACCTTTTTAGTTCCACTTTGTGATGGCTGGCAATATAACAGCGCACCATCGGCGCAGTTATGAGTGTACAGGGTTATTAAAATCATAGTACGGTCTCCGCTTGTCTCTTTTTCATAAAAAAACAAAAACAACAGAATTCGTGTTTGAAGAAGATTGGTTTATGAGACTAATTATATCATCTTGCTGAACAGTTTGGAAATTTGATCAAACCTCTAAATACGATAAACTTAAGAACACATATAGTCATCTACCGAGTCTTCATCAAATAACTAATTTGATCATAACACTACGACAAATGTATAATGTATTATGGTGTCTCATTGCTACACTTTGAAGACGGTACTGGACGGGGAGTATAATACAGTGTTTTGATTTCATGGATGGGTGATACCTTCCCAACTTGTTGAGTATATCCTCTTCATGGCATCCCAAGGATCCTTCCCGTATAACACAGAAATATGATTTACTAGATTAAACCTAGTGGAACAATTACCTCATTCCATTCTTCTTTTCTTTTATATTCTCTTTTATTATCCTTAAAGTTATCTTAAAAATCTAATAGCAATACTAAATAGTATTCAAGCAATCTATTATACATGAATATAACTAACAAGACATTTTATTAGCTTATTAATCTTTTGTTAATACGTAAATAGAAATCTGGGTATTCCTATTAAGGGGAGAATATACAGCAATAATAAGACCAATATTCTTTGATGTCTGAAACAGATTTCTGTCTAGAAATGTTTAAATTCAGAAACGTTCTTCAGAATGATCATATTGCTTCTATTACCTTCGGTAAGCTCGCTAGCAATGATACGTAGAGATTGTCAAACAATAAAAACTCTACATCTAATAAGCTTTAATACCATGTATTTTTAGTAACCGAACAGAAGGAATTTAATAATTACAAGATAAAAATAACTTTTTATATGCTACGTTTTTAAATTTTCTGTTGAATCATATGGAATGTTGATAATATAATTGTCATTGTTATATATAATGTTAGTGAAAAAAAAAAATTCCTAATTTATTTACTTCACATAAATGACAATCATCTAGAGAGCTGATCTTAAACCTATAAAAGGACAAATCTTTGTACAACGGATCTCGCCAACACCGAATCTAAACCGTGCCATCGATGTGCCCCCGTGTAGGGACAGTAAGAGAAGAAAAATATGTAGAAGTAAAGAAGTACAGATGCAGAAAAATTAAACACCTAGGACACAAGTTTAAACAAACCTGGTTGTCACACGTCAATTAATTTATTTCTTTGTTTACTTTTCCTTTTTCGCTGTCATTCAATATTTACCTCTTAATAAAAAATCACAAATTTGAAACCCGTCAAAATGAAGATTGCGTAAATATGGGACATGTCAAAACAAATAAAATAACTTGCGGATTTTTTCCGAACTAACTTTCCACACAGCAAAATTTGCCGAAAACTAATTACATTCTGCTAAAAGTATTAAAATAATACATTGTCATCGTGTTCTGAGCTATTCTAAAAGTTTCAAATGTCTAGCTACTCGGGAAGTTAGTTAAAAATCGATTGCAAGATTTGTACTGGACAAACAAACAAGAAAGCAAGCTAATAAAAACATAGTAATAATTTCAAGATAAAAAGAACTTTTTATATACTACGTTTTTAATTTTCTGTTGAATCGTATGTAATGTTGATAATATAATTGTTATTATTATATATAATACTAGCTGGGTACCCGTGCTTCGCTACGGAGTGTTATTATAATTAGATAAGTTTATAAACAACCATAATGCTAGAAACATATAAATTATTTTACTATGCAAGTATATCTAGATTCTATCTCTCCCACCTATTTCTATACCCCCTCCTCTTTGATAAGCAAATTTTCAAATATCCTAAATTCCCCCCCCCCTAAAGTAAAATATGACAAAACAATACATACAAACTATTAATCTAATCTTAAAGAGCTTTTGCATCATCAATGGTATTCATTACATTGACCCCGTATTCATTACTTGTACCATACCCCTGTGTACCAAATTTAAATATCCAAAATTCATGTAGGCTGTCATTTTCCCCTTGCTTTGAAGTTCAAGTGGGCAAATTTTTATCGACATCGAACTAAAACTGTAGATTTGTATAAAGAACATACACCCACATACGTTGATTTTTATATATATAGCTATAAATTTCCATTTTACCCCCTCCTAAATAAAATTGTACATAACAACAATTACTTTTCTCTTAAAGTGCTTTTCAACGATATGCATCATATGAAGGGAATCCATTGCTTTGACATTTTTACACCGTACCCCTTTGTACCAAAATTTAAATTTCGAAAATTCATGTAGACAGTGACCTCTACCTTGCTTTGAAGGGAAAGTGAGTAAATATTCATCAAATTGGGATAAAACTGTAGATTTGTATAAAAGACATACCCTCATACAGACACTCTTCTTTTTATATAAGATATAGCTATATTTTTCCATTTTACCCCCTCCTAAATGAAAACACATATGACAAAACTGTACATAACAACAATTAATGTAATCTTAAAGAGCTTTTCAACGATATGCATCATAAAGGGTATTCAGTCCTTTGACCCCCTATTCATTATTTACCCTGTTTCCTGTGTACCAAAATTTAAATTTCGAAAATTCATGTAGACACTGATTTTTTCTTCCTTTAAAGGTCAAGTGTGCATTTTTTGATCGAGATCGGACTAAAACTATGGATTTGTATAAAGAACATACACACATACGTTGACTTTTAAATATATTTTTCCATTTACCCCCTAAATGCACGTAAAAACAATTACTGTACTCTTAAAGAGCTTTTCAACACTATGCATCATGAAGGGATTTCAACTTTGATATTTGTACTCCGTACCCCTGTGTACCAAAACTTAAATTTCGAACATTTATGTAGACAGAGATCTTCCCCTTGTTTTGAAGGTCAAGTGAGCAAATTTTCATCGAAGTCTTTTATCGAAAGTATTAAAATAATGCATTGTCATCGTGTTCTGAGCTATGCTAAAAGTTTCAAATGTCTAGCTATTCGGGAAGTTAGTTAGAAATCGATAGCCAGATTTGTACCGGACAAACAAACAAACAAACAAACAAGGAAGCAAGCTAATAAAAACGTAGTAAAAATCTTTAAAATCCCCTTAATCCAAAAAAAAAAAAATTATTTCTCATATACATAGTATATATAGATTGAAAGTAATGTGATGGCGAGAAAATTCGAATTTTAGATGTTGATTGATTTATACATTGTAAGTCCAAAAACTTAGTTTTTAAAAAATTCTGTCAGCCGTTTGTTCTCGGTAACCTGAAGTTAATAAAACTATAAGCAATAAGCAACCATCTAATTGATTTTATCAAGAGTCTGGATACGTGGATACGCAAGACACTGCGGATAAAAAATGAATGTCTGTCAATAGCCTTGTAGACCGTGCGTGTGCAGACGCGTGGGGCCTATAAAGCACTTGACCGATTTAGATGAAATTTGGGGTTCATTTTCAAACAAATCATACCCTCATGCCAAATCGAGAAATAAATTTTAACTTTATATTTAGGGACCTTATACCCCTCCAAAATTTAACTTTGCAGACGCGTCAAGCCTATACTAACCCGATTTCGATAAAAATTTGATGAACATGTAGAAAAATAAATCACAAATGATGTACTTTACTTTGAAATAATATAAGGAATAGAAATTGAACAACCTTTAAAGTGAACAGACAGACTTTAAAGATACAAGGCTAAAGCCAAAAGGTAGAGTCTGTTTCAACATTTGTAAGTACTCTCGCCGTAATTGACCTCGCTTAGTATTGAGTAATTTGAACTTCACATCATTTTCAACTTCGCCAATCAATGTAACACTGTATTATTTTTATTAACTTAACACATTTTATTTTTATATGCTTATAAATTTAATTAAACACTTATATTTAGCTTCCGAGCTTACCGAAGATAACGGAAGCTATTAGCTAGCGTTCTGAGAGCGAAACATTTTTAGGTCTCCGATTTCAAAAATTCCAAGACAGAAATCCGTTTCAGACATCAGGGAACATTTGGTTCCGAGTTTGCCTGTCGGTCTGTTGCTCAATTTTTGCGAACCAACATATCTTAAAAACTATTCGTCCGATTTTATTGAAATTTGGATGGTAGGTCATAGTTAGCCCATTGTTGGTCCCATATAAGTTTTAACCTTCTTCATTTGTTTCACTTATACATGCGCACAAACATACATTTATTTAAACCTTTATCTTCAAAAGTACTAATCTGATTTTTATGAAAATTTTGATGGTTCGTCGAAAGTAGCCCGCAGATAGCCCCAGATTAATTTCAACCGTCTGCGCTCTTCTAATTTTGCTAAATTGAGACTTTAAGGCCGGGCGCACATTGAGACGCAGGTGACGCAGGGCGGGGCAGTTTTTGTAAACCGAAGAAATATACGAGACCGCGCGAATTGAGACGCAGAGCAGGGCTGGGCAGTACTGTGCCATATGAGGCCTGCCCCACACAGGCGACACAGATCAGGGCGGGGCAGTTTTCGTGAACTACAGAAATATAAGAGACCGCGCGAATTGGAACGCAGAGCAGGGCAGTGCAGTTCTGTGCTATACAAGGCCTGCCCCACACTTGTGGATCTGACACAGAAACTGCATGGCATGTTTTGTTCGTTCGTATCGTTGCCAGTTCCAAACCTCGTAAGTTCCACTAGGGCACTTTACTAAAAGGTTGAAAAAACAAATTAAATTGAATAGTTCATATTTTTCTGTAGTTTTGTCGATTTGAAACTGTTTCCTCCAAGTTAAAAATACATAGAGACAATCAGTAGCGCACCCAGGATTTTTTTTTGGGAGGGGCACAGATTAAATAAAAAGGGGGGGGGGGAGAAGGATGTAATGTGGGCTTAGCATAATCACAGATAATTAAGAAGTCTGGTTTTCTTTGTTCTTAAATTACTTCATATTAAGGGCGGATCCAGCAAATTTTTAGGGGGGCTGGGCTCTCTTTTAGGGGGGTCCGGGGAAAATTTTTATAGTTTACGTTACTTGAAAACGTCTTTTTAGCCTATTCTAAGAGCATCTAAATTGTTATTTTATACAAATAAATTTAAGATTTTTATGAACGGGGCCATGAAGACCGGGGTATTTTATTTTAAAAAAAGTTATATGAAAAATAATATTTTGAAAAATAAATTGGTACATTTTAAAAATATTTTAGTTTTGTGAATTAACAAAAAAAAAAAAGTACGCCAAATGTTTTGAGTTCAACAGAAATTAGCTGATGGTATTAGGTTAAAAATAAAAATAGTAGGGTATCTAACAGTCCAGTCAATAAATACAACAAATTGTCTTCCTTGCCTTAGATCGGGTATCTGCATCTGCAATTTTTAAAATCTTATTCTATAATTGAAGTTTTTTCTAAATTGCGGAATTGCATACTTAAATGTTAGGTCTTGGGCTTGGGGGGGGGGGGCACGTCTTTTTAAATACCTAAAAAACAATATGTCGGGCTAAACTAGGTATATAATTACTTATTTATTTATTTTTTTGACTATCACAGCACTATTACTTTAAAATGTGCTGCGTAATTGCATACTTTAATTTCATGTCTTTGGCTTTGGGGGGGGGGGGGGGGGGGCACGTGCCCCCCGTGCCCCCCCCCTGGGTGCGCCACTGGAGACAATTTTAGGAAATAAAAACAAAAGATTCGAATTTTCGACTTACGTTGGATTTGGTACTGTTGGAGACGAAATTACCAACATAGAAAAATTGGGATATTTTCTTTAAAATAGGATATTCCATGTGTATTATTATTATTATTTCTTTTTTTTTTCCTACGCCGGATTCGGAGGAATCTTATTCATCTCCTTCCTGGCAGCCTAATATATTGCAGCCTTGCTGGACCATTTGTCGCTGCTGCTTTGTGGTCTGTATTTTTAAGGCTTCACAGGAGTAACAATTTTATTTTTTTTAAAAAAGTAACCACAAGAATTGATCAAATTTATAATATTTTGGCACGTCGCTATTTGGCGCTAGTAGATTAAAATTTCAAATAGAAAAAAAATATAAATAAATTTAACGTTCATTTTTATTCCTGAAGTTAACAAAACCTATCTTAATGTTATTTATGGAAGTGGCCATTTTTGATTTGGCCAGTAATACAATTTCTGTAATTCTTCCTACTATTTTAATAGAACTTGAAATGACATTTTTTTTACGTTCGTGCTTATAGATGCATAGATATTAAGTGTAAAATAGATATATGTGTTTTCCCCTCCGCCTTCCGGATGATCCCGCAAAGTTAGAATTAAGCTTTTCTCATACCTTTTATCAGACAAATGAACTGTACTAAAAGTAATATCTCAAATTTTTAATTAAATGCATTTTTTTCTTATTTCCTATTTTATCCCTCTCTTTAATGAAACCATGAAAAAAGTGTACATAACAACATTTACTGTAGTTTTAAAGAGCTTGCAAACGATATGCATCATGAAGGGAATATACTATTTTGACTTTTGTACCCCGTATCTCCGCCATCTTTTTCTCATGTGCCCCAAGCGATTCATGGAAAATAAAGTATTCTCGAATTTTGGTCGCACAAATTTACAGATTTAAGGCTCGAACACATAGGAAGCGGACTGTCCTCCGTGAACAGGTTGTCCACCGTCCGCCGCGAACGGGCTGGTCACACCGAAACCGGACTGTCCACCGCGGACTGGTGTAATCAAGCATAATGTCGACTAAGATCAACGTGATTTTTTCAACTAGTGTTCTTTTTTGTTTTATATCAGCTGTGAATTGAGTTCATTTATTTGTTTTTACTTTCTCATACAAAGAGAAAGTATTGTGATTGCGCGAAAATTCGATTTTGAGATTTTGATGGATTTACATGTTTTGATGTCCCCTGAGCCCAAACAAGTTTTTTGGGGGCACTACCCCCCAAAAACTCTGAAAAAACGTGAAAAAAATTATTTCTCGAAAACGGTTCCGACGATTTTGATTAAAAAATTCTAAAATATAGTCCATTTAAATACGAATCTAAGATATAAGCCGTTTTCCCGGGAAGAAGCTAGTTCCTGAGAAAATAGCTTAAAACGTGGACGGAGAGAGGCCGGGTTCGATTCCCCGCCCAGGAGAAGTTATTTTTATGATAAATTTTGATGAAATGTTCAATAATAATTAAATGTACATACGAAAACTAATAAATGGTAAACACTGGACTAAGCAATTATAAACTCGTATATGAGAAAGATTATCTGAGTTGTCTCGGACCGATTTTTTGTTTTTGCATTATCGCTTGGGGAAGCGCTGCCGGTACTACTTTATAATCAGTATAACCATCGTTCAGAAAGCAATAATCAAAATAATCTAAAAAAGGCCTCGTCATTACCTTTTTGAAATGTGTTCTAAAGATATTACTGTGCGCTACCGATAAATCTTATATTTAATAAAGCAGTTTTATTGCAATTTTTTTTTTAAAAAAAGGTAAAAACACAATTAACCATAATTATTTAACGCGTTTAAAAACATTAAATAAAGTTATGAATAAGTTTCATGTTTTAATATATAAAAAACAAAAAAACAAACAAAGACACGCTACGTACCAAGTATCAAAACATTATAACTAACTTCCGCACTGTCTTAAAAATATCATATCATTTCACACATTGAAACGCAAACTAAAAACATACCTATATCTACCTTGATTTAATAATAATAAAATAGTGCGGGTGACGCATATCACACAGAAAAAATCTAATATTAGTAGATTCATTAGCCATGTTGCTTCTAGTCCGCCGCGAACTCTATGGAAAATACAACTTCAAATCTGTCCTTTTGGCGCTAAAAACGCAATATTGGTGGTAAAAAGCACAGTAGTCATAAAAGGTCATATATATTTTTTGTTAATCTACTCTTCAGTAGATTCAGTAGATTCTTTCATTTGATACCCATCTCTTAAAAAAAATAAACATTTTGCCTCACTGCGCATGTGTGCACATAAAATTAAAAATTAAAAAATCCGGCCCGATAATATCATCGCCTTACCATAAGGTATTAGCATGAATCATTTCATAATTTTAGGACTAGCCCAAATAGGGTGAAACGGGGGGGGGGCAGTTTTCTCGGATGAAATTTTGGCGCTAAAAACTCAATATTGGCAGTAAAATGCACAGTAGTCATACAAAGTCGTATATACTTATTTGTAATCTACTCTTTAGTAGCTTTCATTTGATACCCATCTCAAAAATTAAAAAAAATATAAAAATGTTAGGTTTGCACATGTTTGCGCATTACGCATGCGCATATTAAAGGTGAACCTCTATATTTTTCCTATGTTAAAAGTTACGCCAGTATACGAACCAAAGTACGACGGACAGACGGACACATGACCCTCGGCATAAGGGATTCGAGAAATGATCTACGAAACCCTAATAACTAAATAAATATTATCGTTTTATTATTTTACATATTAAACTTACAAATATCATCAAAATTAATCAACAAAATTAATTGGAGATGCAGTTTTATCGAAAATAAAAAGAATCAATGGAAGAAAAATTTATTGAATTAGTACACAACCACCAGGTGGTATACGATACTAGCCAGGCGGTGTACCTGAAAATCAAGGTCAAAGAAGAAATTTGGATGAAAAATGCGAAGGAGCTGAACATGATAAAGATAAAGTGGATGTACGTCAAAATAAGAACCTCTTGTTAGTGTAAACTCTCCGTGAGATTCTCTTTTCTCCTTATATTCACTCCTCCACAACTTTAATTTTCTTGACTTTTGATAAAGTAATATTAATGAATCCAACTCGGCATCCGAATCTGACTCCGAGCTCAAATTAAGAAATCCCGCCATAATATACTATATTGATTTCGACTAAACGCTCACAACTGCCCCTGCCTTCGAAAAACTGCCCCAAAAAACTGCGCTCCAATATGCTCTAAAAACTGTTCCAGGCAGTTTTTTTTTCGAGCTGCCCCGGTACTGCCCTGCTCTGCGTGAGCTGCGCGACATTGCTCAATGTGCGCCTTAGCTTATACATGTAAAAAATCAAAACAATTTTGACAGATTTAAAAACGTGGGAAAAATGAAATAAATTGGATAATAATGGGTTTTAAAAGCATAAAATCATTAAATTTTACGAAATAGGACGCGAGGAAGCTATGTGCCACACTAATTGGTAGAGTATTTTTTATTTTTAACATTTATGTGAGCCACTATAGCTTAAAAAAACACTTATCCGATTTTAATGAAATTTATATGGTGGATCATAATTAGCCCCATTATTAGTCCAATAGTAGTAGTCCATTAAGTAGTTTGTGCCTATTAAAGCCTGCATAGTTTCGTTTTTTCGTGTTTAATTATGAATACCGAATATTATAAAAAGGAAAATGGGCAAGGAACGTTTCTTACAAAAAATGACTGAAAACACGTACGTTTATCACGGTTCAGGTACCTATGACCATGTAAATTACTATTACAATAATTTGGGGTTAATTAAGTGGTTATTAGTTAATTATATTATATTATAGTTATTATTGTTTGTTAGTTTTGGTGCATATATGCAATTCTTTATTCCTAATCAAGTGATTATCACTGCTCGTGTTAACAAGTTATTTCTGATAAAGAGACGTCTTTCTTTGTTCCTAATCAAGTAATACCACTGCTCATGCGTGGTACTGCTTAAGTGAAGTTATAGTTTTGGTAGAGGGACATATTTCTTTATTCCTAAGTAAGCAATATTACTGCTCATGTTAACAGTAAAGTTAGTTTAGGTAGAGAGACGTCTTTCTTTATTTCTAATCAAGTGAATCCTGCTTATCTATACAATTAATTATTATGTATTAATATCCCATAATAGCTTAATTAGAGACCCAAAAAACATATAACCAGTATAGTGTTTTTATTCAGCGTGCTTAATTAGAGATTTTTACACTGGAATTGAGTTTGTATTTTTCTTTCTAATCTTGGCTGAGTTAATAGTATATTATGTTACTAGGCTGTGAAGTGAGTTTTTTCTTTACCGCGGCAATTACATTTACTGTCGAGCGAAGCGAGACAGTAAATATTGCCAAGGTAAAGAAAAAACACTTCACAGTCGCGTAGCATATGCTATTTTTTCCGAGGTAGCAGACAATGAAAAAACATTAAATATTAATCACTAATCAATATATAATAATAAGAAATATTAGTACATACTTAAGACTTAAAAAAAGAAACCTTAAAAAGAGGTTACACTATAAGAAAAGATAAATAAAACGCATTGACATCTAGCGGATTTTAATCGTACTAGAAGCATTTCTACAAAGACTGCAGCGGTACTAACGGAAGTTTTGACAACTACCCGCCGGACATAAAAAATCTTTTAGTTCCTAGGACGTAAAAGATTTTTTCTTTACAGCTAGGAGTAATGAAAATATTTTTTAAGTCCACGTAATGAAAAAATGGATTTTAGCTATGTCTTTTAGGCTCTAAAGTTACTATTTCACAGCCTACCACGGAAAAAAGTTATTTATTGACAATATCTAAAGACCATTAAGGTAATTGTTTATTATTAGTTCCTCGGTTTATAGTTTATAAGTTACCTAAATATAAGATCACCTATGGACAATTTGTTGTAGGTTCCGGTAAACGCGTTAGTTTATAGGTTTTTGTATAAAAAAAAGACGGGAGTGTGTATTCACTCCAGCATGACCATGTCAGTGAGAGAATGAGGAGTTCTGCACCGGCAGCGTTACGCCTGGCTTACCAGTCTAAATAGAAATATACTATCAAACAAAGAAAAAACCATAACTACCGCTGGATGTGCAGCTGGAACATGGACTAAGCATCCCGTTCTGTTAATATTTGGACTCGACAAAAAATGGCTTCATATTCTCTAATTCAGTTGAATAAATAAGTAGTAGGGGATCTCTGGTGCTGTTGATTGCTGTCGAATAAGCTTCTCACACAGGAGGTCCGGGTTCGATTACCGACTACGGCAAGGGGCTCCACACTCGGTGTTAAGTTAAATTACCATATAGATAGATAGCTGCTTAAAGATAGATAGCTTGAAGTGGTATCTATCTGGTTGCATATTTCAATTAAAAGGTTTATACAGCTGATAGAGTGACACAATAACCCCGAGTCAGTCATTACTTATTATTTTATTATATAGTTTTATCTACCTTTTGACTGGCCTATGCCCTCCATGGGCTTTGAGTCATGGATTATTTATATTAAATATTTATTTAAATCCTTTATATTAAATTCTTTTTTGTTTGTGTCTGTTGGTGCCTGTAATCTGTCGTCAAAATCTTTGGAGGGCTAATTGAGCCTCTTCCAGTCATACAAGAGAGCTGAAACTTGGCACATAGACTCTGTTCCAATAATTATTAATTTATATATTAATTGATTGATTGATCAATCAATTAAATCAATTAATTAAAAACAATTAAACATATACGAGTATATTTATAAATATAGGTATACTAGCTGAATACCCGTGCTTCGCTACGGAGTGTTTTTAAATTTGATAAGTTTATAAACTACCAGGAAAGCATACAAATTATTTTACTATGCGAGAATATCTAGATTCTATCCCTCCTAGTTATATCCCCCACCTCTTTGATAAGATCATTTGCAAATATCCTAAATTTACCCCCTCCTAAATGAAAATATGACAAAACTGTACACATAACAACAATTACTGTACTCTTAAAGAGCATTTCAACGATATGCATCATGAAGATAAAGGGTATTCATTACTTGTACCCCGTACCCCTTTGAACCAAAAGTTATAGTTCGAAAATTCATGTAAACGGTTACCTTCCCCTTGCTTTGAAGGTCAAGTGTGCAAATTTTCATCGATATCGGAATAAAACTGTAGATTTGTATAAAAGAACATGCATATGTACACACATATGTTGACTTTTATATACATATATAGATATAGATATAAATTTCCATTTTACCTCTCCCCCTTCTAAATGAAAATAAGACAAAACTGTACTTAAGAACAATTACTTTTCTCTTAAACAGCTTTTCAACGATTTGTATCATGAAGGGTATCCATTACTTTGTCATTTGTACCCCGTACACATAACAACAATTACTGTACTCTTGAAGAGCATTTCAACGATATGCATCATGAAGATGAAGGGTATTCATCACTTGCACCCCGTACCCCTGTGTACCAAAATTTTAATTTCGTAATCTCATGTAGGCAGTGACCTTCACCTTGTTTTGAAGAAAAAGTGTGTAAATATTCATCAAATTAGGATAAAAGACATACCCTCATACGGATACACTTCTTTTTATATAAGATATAGCTATATTTTTTAATAATAGCCCCCTCCTAAGTGTCAATTACTGTCCTTTTAAAGAGCTTTTCAACGATATGCATCATGAAGGATGTTCATTACTTTAACATTTGTACCCCGTACCCCTGTGTACCAAAATTAAAATTTTGAATATTCATGTAGACAGTGATTTTCCCCTTGCTTTGAAGGTCAAGTGTGCAAATTTTCATCGAGATCGGACTAAAACTGTAGATTTGTATAAAGAACATGCAACATGCACACATGTTGACTTTTATATATGTATGGCCGCCATCTTGAATCAATATGCCCGATTGGTAAACTATTTATCAAAAGTTACTAATTTCATAAAAGGAAGCCAACTTCTGAATTTTAAGGTTCTAGTACAATTGGTTCTCGAGATATCGTCTTGTCGAATTTTGTATATAAATGGCCGCCATCTTGAATCAAGATGACGGATTTTTTAAAATATTTCTTAGCGAGCACCTAGGAGGTAAGAGGAACACACCTACAAAATTTCATGGTCGTAGGTCCAGTGGTTTCAGAGATATCGTGATGTGTCAGTGAGTCAGTGAGTCAGTGAGTGGTATTTGGATTTTATATATATAGATAAATCAATTTATGAATTAATCAAATCAACTATGCTTGCTTTGATTTCACGTTTCACTGGGAGTTGGTAATTGCAAAAACATATTCTATGCTAAAAAAAAAAAAAAAAATGTTTTAATCTTCATCACGCCAGTCTTCCCTTTTAGATCTTCTTGGTATCAGGCCTTCTTTGTATCTGCCCCCACGAAGTCATGTATCTGCTCCACACCACATCTTCTTCATTAAATCGGAGTCATTGTCATATTCGCCGAAATTAATTTCTTTCATTATCTAGAAGATCTCTTTTGGATCTGAGTATCTTTTACGATTCATTATAAGACCAAGACATTTATCTAGTTCTTGGGAAAAATAATAATAAAATAAATTACTCCACTTAATGCTAAACGTACCTCAGATCGACGAATAATCACATGAAACTTATTCCTAAACCATCGTGAATTCGACGACCAATTAATTACAAAACGTTAGTTGAAGTAGCTTTGACGGGAATTTACCAGAAAACGGGTGTATATGCTCAAAAGGAGTTCTAATTCTACACTGGCAGGTGTGCTGTCAACTAGTGCAAGCACTACAGAAGGAAGGGCTACCCATCAACATCACATACGAGTGTGGAAGGTCAAGGGTCAAACTGTGCTCGTCGATTCGACTACCGTTAGCATTTCAGGGTTAAAGGGCCAGCAATCGCCACTTTAGAGTTAAATTTATTTCTCGATTTTACCTCGGGGTATGATTTTTCTGAGCCTATATCTTAATTTTAATTAAATCGGTTCAGTAGTTTAGGCTCCGGGTGTGTGCACAGACTACAGACGAAAGACGGCGGAAACCTTTTTTAAGGCCCCCCATACACGATCAAACATTTTGCGCAAGATGTTTGTGCAAACATTTTGACCGTGTATGGGAGCCTTTAAAGAGCTACTTTTTTGGACTCAAGGACTATATAAAGCTTGTAAATCCATATCGCGCTAACACAATACTTCCTCTTTCTATTCTCTGCACAACGTATACGAAAAAGTAATAGTAATAAACTATAAGGCAATTTATTTAATAGCTCAGCCTACATGATAATTTAATATTATGGTAGCAAATAGGACGAAAAGAGGACCCCAACACCACCGGTCCATGAAATATTTTCGCCGGTAAAGAAATTAAGTTAAAAATAAAAAATATATATGTATATACTTATATAGTTATCCATATTTATATCTTAATAACTGTTTTTTTTTTTTTTTTTTAAATTTAATTTTTTTTTTTTTTTTTTTTTTCCAAGACCCGACTTTTTTTCTTAGAACAATATTTTTGACAAAAGCTCTACAATTGTTGAATTCATAGAATAGAAATAAAGAGATGAGGTGACAACCCTTTTTTGAATTATTTGAGCTACGTTTTTTATGTTGGGTGTATTTGTGTATTTTAGTATTTCACAGAATCTATTTCAGAGCCTTCACACTACTAACAGTAGTGTGTTTATTTATTTGATTGTACTTAATACCTTATACTTTAGTACGTATCTTTTACTTCTTTAATGTATCTGTGATCGATCAGGGCTCTTCTAGTTACAATTGTCATCCCAAACCATTACCGAGCCTCCACTAAAATTGCCGAATTTGCCGGTTTACAATATTACATTGTCTATTTCACTTTCAAGGTCTCCACCAAATCTTAATCCAAACATCTGAATTCCTCCGCCAAAATCTAGATTCATCCGTGAAGAGAACATGAACTAACAGGTATCCTACAAGTTCAGTTAACATGATTATTCATTTGTAAAGGGTGTTACTATCACGACAAGCGAAGCTCTTATACTACACTTTGCATTTGGTTGGGCACATACCCCTCCTGAACGGCTGAACCGATCCGCACAAAATTCGGCACGGTGATAGTGACCAACCACAGGTAGGTATAAATCTGAAATGGTCCAAATTGGTACACAGGGGTATGGGGTACAAAAGTTAAAATAGTATATGCCCTTCATGATGCATGTCGTTGGAAAGCTCTTTAAGAGTACAGTTATGTTCCCTTTTGTCATATTTTCATTTAAGAGGGGGTAAAATAGAAAAACAGGAAAAAATTATTTTTATTATGATTTCAGCTGTTTATAAATAAAAATAAAAATGTTTATTGTCAACTATCAGCTGTTTAATATATCCGATCAGCTGTTTATAAATAACATTGTTTCCTGTTAACTATCAGCTGTTTAATAAAAGTTTATTCATAACAAATGTAATTATGTGTTTGATATATGTGATCGCAAACAAATGATGGCGTGATGCAAACAAATTAATGTAATATGAATTTTAACGCATGAATAAAATTTATGATTAAAATGCACGCTCAGCTCTATATTGCAATCAGACAACTGCATTGCTCACCTAGTTAAATAATTCAAATTAAATTCACAGTTTTGAATGTTTGTGTAAGATTGGTTCGTTTTTTTGGCATATATCACATCACAGAAAATGGTGAACATAAAAATATATACATATATCGATCATCATCATGTTTTTTATCTTTCAATGGATTAATTAAACTTACTGATAAAAATCTTAAACGTGAGGATACAATCATAGAAACAAAATGTTCATTGTTTCCGAACTTAAACTTACCGAAGATAACGTAAGACTGTAAGACAGAAGCCCGTTTCGGACATCTGGGAACATTTTTAGTCTTGAGTATGTTAGTCTTTCAACATTTTTGCGAACCACCAAACATATTTTAAAAACTACTCGTCTGATTTTCATGTAATTTGGATAGAAGGTCATATTATATTAACCAGCCCATTGCTTGCCCACTTGTTTAACCTTCTGTGCTTATTGGTTTCTCTTCCACATGCGCACGATCTTAATAAGTACTCATCCGAATTTGAAGAAATTTGGATGGTTTGTCAAAAATAACCTATGTATGGTCCCATATTAATCAACCGTCTGCGCACATTATATTAAATGTTGCTAAAAGGCCCTAAACACGACCCGACACGACCAAACTCCCCGACAATGATTGTCGGGGCCGTCTCTACACACGACCCGACACAACCAAACTCCTCTCTTTATGGGGAGTTTGGTCGTGTCGGGTTGAGGAGTCGGCCGACAGCGCTACACACGGGGAGCTCCCGACGGTCGGGTCCGGCAGTTTTGGTCCGCCGACAAGCCCACACACGCTCCAACTGTCGGGGCCAACCCGTTCGCTCTAACGGTCGGGTGCTGGTCGTGTCGGGTCGTGTATAGGGCCTTTAAATTGATACTTTTATTAATGTAAAAGACAACTTTTACAGATTTAAAACAAAAGAGGAGGGAAACAAAATTAAACAATAATGGGTCGTAAGCAAAACATCATGATTTACGCGATAGGACGTGTGAAAGCTATGTGCCACACTAACTTGCAAGCTGTTTTAATCGAATATTTATTAATGTCTTAGTGGTTGAATAATTTCATTTTGGTTTTCATATATGAAAGTATTGTTGTCTACTACATGGTACATATTGGAGCAAGTGTTGTTACAGGTTGTTGTTGAGTGGGATATATAGTTTAGAATTGTCTCCCTTCCTCTATACGTATTCCTTTGTCCACTTTGTATATAACTGGGCATTCACTGCTTCATTCGACTCGTTCTACTGCTAGAGGCAGATTTCTGGACAAAAGAGCCTCAGACACTATTCATTTCACCCTGATATTATATAGGCTGAAAGCTGAAATACTCTCTCGACAATTTTCACTTTTTATTGTATACTAATATTTTCCTAGAAAAAATTCCTCTTTTAATATCACTCCTAAATACGCCTCTAACCACTAATATATTCATTCGTGAAAAGAACATGAACTCACAGGTATCTTACATGTTTATTCATTTTGGTAAGGGTATTAAACAGTGTTATTATCACGATAGTTTAAAATTATTAAATAATTCAAGTTAAATTCATAGTTTCGTCGAATGTTTGGGTAAAATTAGTTCGTTTTTTGGCATATATCACATCACATAAAATTTTGAACATGAAAATATAGACATACATATATCAATCCATCATCATGTTATATATTAATGGACCTCATCTGCATTTATAAAACGGCACTTCTTTGGATTGTTACTCCCCTTATAAAAAAATAGAGGGGAGTAACAATCTAAAGAAGGTGTACGGGATGTTCTTCTTTAGACTGTTACTCCCCTTGTAAAAACAGAACAGTAATATCACTGATATTACTTTGTCCAAAAGTACATTGTTACTAAACATCCCTTTTTCTTTATACATAGTTATTTAGTCAAACTCATTTTTACTACGTTTTTATTAGCTTGCTTTCTTGTTTGTTTGTTTGTCCAGTCCAAATCTTGCAATCGACTTTTAACATCCTGACATGTTGAAACTTTTTGACATCCTGACATTTGAAACTTTTAAATAGCTCAGTACACGATGACAATGCATCATTTTAATACTTTTAGCCATCAATTTAATTAGTTTTCAGTAAATTTTGCTGTATGGAAAGTTAGTTCGGAAAAATTCCGCACGTTATTTTATTTGTGTTGACATAAACCCATATTTACGATCTTCATTTTGACGGGTTTTAAATGTATGATTTATGATAGAAAATTTAAGAACGTAGAGTAGGTATATAAAAAGTTATTTTTATCTTGAAATTATATATTCTTAAACAACATAGGAGAGTAACAATCTAAAGAAGTACCTATCAAAATCTGGCAAAAGGTCTCTCCGCTGAGCTTTTCCTTTTTAAAGAATTTTAACATCAACTACCTACTTACTCACTTCTCACCATCTTCTTAAACTCCCATGATCATTTACAAGCTCCTGAAACGACTCTATACACCTCCTAAAAATATCTCTATCAACTTCCTTGAACTTTCTCAACCACCTCCTAAAAATAATTCTCACCTCTTTCTAAAAACGACTATAAACACTTCTTACGCCTGACATTGAACCATGATCCTAAAATATATGAGAAAAAAATAAAATAAATACTAACTACCTTATAAAAACGCCTTAACTAGCTCCTACAAACATCTCCTACAGTCTGTATTATGAAAGAAGACGTGCGTTGACAGCGCGGGAAAGTTTGACACATTGGGGGGAGAGCCAATGAGAGCTCGAGATTTTGGCGGGCAATAGGTTGAGCCAACTAGGTAAAAATAAAAATCTCTAGTGGAGGGGCGCGGCACTTGGGATAACCGTTTAAAAAGGGTTCGTAACCTCCACCCCTCCTACATTTTCCTTCTCCTTGTTGTTTAGTTATCATCGTGATGAAGAAAAAAGAACTCTTAGAAGAAATATTGAAATATATTCGTAATAAGATGTGAAAATCTATAGACAACAATAGTTAAAAAGATCGCGATTTGGTACGAGGAACATAACCTTCTTTTGTTTACAAACAAGTTATCTGCCCCACCCTCACCCACAGACCTAGTGGCTTTATTTTTACCCTCACATAGGTTGGCCAATCTGAGTGTCATCTGATTTCCCGCGCTGTCAACGCACGTCTTCTTTCATAATACAGACTGTAATAATTGTTTTTCTAACCATAGGTATTTAAAAATAAAATCAGGACTATTATATTGTACATCATTCATTCCCTTACTAATAATATAATATTCTCCAAATCGTAGTTTGGAGTCTATCTATATATTTAAAAAATCGGTCCGAGACAACTCAGACAAACTTTCTCATAAACGAGTTTATAATTACTTAGCCCAGTGTTTCCATTTATTAGTTTTAAAATGTACATTTAAATATTATTGAACATTTCATCAAAATTTATCATAAAAATAACTTCTCCTCGACGGGTAATCGAACCCGGGATCTCTCCATCCGCGTTTTAAGCTAATTTCTCAGGAACTAGATTTTTCCCGGGAAAACGGCTTATATCGTTGGATTCGTATTCAAATGGACTACATTTTAGAATTTTTTAATCAAAATCGTCGAAACCGTTTTCGAGAAATAATTTTTTTTCACGTTTTTTCAGAGTTTTTGGGGGGTAGCGCCCCTAAATTTAGAGCTAAAATTCATTTCTCGATTTCGCCTCGGGGTATGATTTTTCTGAACATGTATGCCAAATTTCTTCAAAATCAGCCCAGTAGTTTAGGCTCCAGGCGTCTGCACAGACGACAGACAGACAGACATTTTTTAAAAACCACTTTTTTGGACCCAGGGGACCTTAAAACGTGTAAATCCATCAAAATCTCAAAATCGAATTTTCGCGCCATCACAATACTTTCTCTTTATATGAGAAAGTAAAAAAAAATGTGTGAGGCTCTCAGACATTAGAAGTGAAACTTAAGTTTTGGAATGCATTGCTCTCTTTCATTTTTTGACGGATTTATTATTTCAGGATTACGAAATTGTTAATTTTTATGGGAAATTTAATTGAAAAAAAAAATATTGCTATGCTAAAAAAACCACATTTATTCCAATAAAAATAAATAATGTTTGTTTTGATTTGCTGGTCTTTAAATAGATATAATACAATTAATCTGTAAAAATGCTACACTTGGACGAGTCTCGAATCGCAAACTTCGTTACACGATTTCACTTTATGAAAAAATTCACTCTACCGCCGCCAAAGAAGTTTCACTTCAAAAAAACTTTATAAAAATTCATAAAAACCCCCTCTAAAAACAATTAAAAATAGTTGTAACCACCCTATAAAAACGCCAATAAACACTATACCTATGAGTACATAACACCATCTCTTAAAAATACCTCAAACTATAGAAATACCTCCTAAAATAGCCTCTTACTATGTCCTTCTTAAAACGTTATATTTGCTAAGAAAGTGATAGCATTAAAGAAATCATTATCAGAATAGTTTATCAAAACCTTTATCTTTATTACCTGTCTAAAATTCATTTAACTCCCTCTGATACCTGATAACGTAACCAAATATATGAATAGCTACTACTATAATATTTTAACTCCCACGTTATCTACAGGTTACACGGAGTCGGTAATTACGTAGGTGGATTCACAATAACTTACAATGTCCCACATATACTTTTTATGAATGATTTTTTTTGTTTTTCTTTTACGTATTACGAAGTTATTCCATTGTGATATAAGACATAATACCTTTTTCTGTTTTGTTTTAGTGCATTATCTTAGCTAAACCAATTGGTTTTTATTTATTTTTTTTCTTTTAGCTAATCAAATCAAAAAAGAATAAATATTAACAAATCTATTCATAATTTAACCTTCAATTACTTCCTAATTGAAGGTTTAAATGATGAATAGAATTTCTAATCAAATTCTGCTCCATTCACTATCGATACTCACATAGTCATTTGACGAGTAAATACTGTTTTCGACTATGTAAATTGGCTTAGAATCAGTTCAACAGCTGGTTTGAAAAGGAACTGTAAATTATGTTTATCCCAAAATAAAATAAAATAAAAACTCGGAAGCAAAACAAAAATTTGATGTTCTTGCAGTTTTAAATCCTATAAAAAAAATCAAATAAAATAACACCTGATGTCTAACTTGATTTGTATGAAGCTGGCGCGAGCGCAGCGATAACAGGGCTACCACTCGAACAGAATACAAAAGTACGTCCGTAAAAACGCCCGTTTATAGAGAGTTAAGAGAGTAAAATGTCTTGTCGTCGGTATGAGCATACATGCAATACGCCCTATAATCATGCCATTATACTTTGTAAATCTGACAGCTCAGATTGGCCAACCTATGTGAGGCCTATTTTTGTTTCCCTAGTTGGCCCTACTTACTACCCGCTAAAATCTCGAGCTCTCATTGGCTCCCCTCCCGTTTATTTTCTATTTTCCCGCGCTGTCAGTGTCAGAATAAAGTATAATGGCATGAGTTTTTTTATGCCTTTTAAACTTGAACATATGTATCAACACTTTGTTTTAGATTGTTACTGTATTTTATGTCTTTTACTAAATATATTATTCATTTGTTTAATGTTTATTGTTTATTTTTGTTTTGTTTTAGATTCTCTTCTGTACATTAAACACACATAAGGTCGACATGACTAAACTTCTCGGTGGACAAATAGGACTTGAAGATTTTATATTCGTACACAGAAAAGGTATACAATTTAATTATTAATTCAATTCTTTGTTTTAAACCTTGATAAAGGCAACAATTGTGTGAATAATTCTGACTGAATTACAAGTGAGTTAAGTGAGAAATGCCAATGGAGTTAATAAAATAAATTATAGTTTTAACCCCTGAGTAAGCACTTCCTCCTAGACCGGCACACTAGGATAAAAATCCTGGTGAACAAGTTGGGAGGCTAGGGGTGTGGATCTAAAGATACCTGTCCAGTGAAAAGGTTTTTAACATTACACATGTCACTAAAAAAATCTGTTAACAACAAAATATGTTACCCACTTATTGGGTTAAGTTCAATGACACAGAGGGCGATATTTTACTCGATGTTATTTATTCTTATCGCAGCGACAAATATTCGTGGTCTTTAATCTCCTTCCTCGCACACTCCATTGTCCAAATATATCTGAACTCAACGCAAACTGTCGCTGTAGATGCTATCCTTTCTGTCACTTGACACCAAACAAATGTAGCTAAATTTGGGGACAAATAGTTGTCGCTACTATCATTCCTAGCACACGGCAACAACCAAATGTAGCTAAATGCGTTGACTAATCGTTGATGATGTCGCTAATATCCTTTCTGTCACACGACAGATACTTAATGTAGCTAAATGAGGTTTCAAATGATTTGTCTATTATTTGAATATTTTGAATTTTTTTCAGGAAGACCAAAGGAAATTGAGATAACGAAGACTGAAGAATCTTTAGGTTTAACTATAACGGATAATGGTGCCAGATATGCTTTTATAAAGAGAATAAAAGATAACAGTATAGTTGACAGGATAGAATATATACAGGTAATTATACTTTTATAGCATAGGTTTCCTTTGCCAGACTCTAAAAATCTAGATCTTTCAGAGGAGATCGAGTCAGAGATTTTGTGAATCCCTTTATTTCGAACTCATTACTGGGTTCATTCTTAGGGAAAGTTACTTATGATGAGAGTTATTTGCAACTTGCTGAATTAATAAACTAATTAAATTATATATTAAGGGATATAAATTCAGTATCAATATGTAGGTTGCAAAGTTTTATATAAGTTAGTTAAACCAATTTTTTATCCTGATTTCTATATTAATTGCAGCGTTAAGCGTCCACACCAAATGCGCTTTTGGAAACACTGTAAATTAGTCGGTCAAATAGTATGTACTCAGAACACATATTATTTACTTCTGTATGCCTAGGTTTGTGCGTTAACTGTTTTTCCACCTAAAATTTATATACCAGCAAATAATTTTTCTTTGAAAATTATATTTTAAATAAAATTCACACAAATCAAATGCAATTGCGTGGATTTTCATTGGTTTTTCTTAAATATTTGCTCCCTTACTAGGGAGTCATTATCAGAATAGTATTATAATAAATATTTGCAATATTTATAGTATTTGCAATATTATAGTATTGTAAATATTTGCTCCCTTACTAGGGAGTAAATATTATTAATATATAATTATTTTCCTTATCTTTCTTCACCCTAACAGTGGTTGCATGAAATATGTACACAATAGTTTGATTCAGCTCAATGAGTTTTTTTTTATTTTATGTCTATTATGCATTTACTGAAGGCAATTTACAAAATCATATATAAAATATTCAAATGTCATCTCCCACATTAGTTAAATAATTTTTAATTGACCAATGTGAACATTAAATTAAAAGGGCTTTCAAATAGAGTTTTTTTACAAAAGTGCCTAGGGCCTACGACAATCCTGCCCTGTGTACGTCACCATTCAATGTACAATGAAATATTTATTGAGTAGTTATACCGTATAAGAAGTTTTCTCTGTTCCCGAGTTTGACATTACTAGGCAACAGATTTTTATTGACATTTTGCCAAACAAAGAAAACTCCTTTACCGTCCTTCAAATACAAGTTTGACAACTAATTCAAAACATAACAAAAAGGACCGCTACACATATTATCAACAAATATGTTACCCACTTGTCGGGTTAAGTTCAGTAACACAGTGGGTGATATTTTATTTTAATTGAGAAAAATACTCTCTTCCTTCTACTTCTATTTAATGATTAATGAATGACAAATCTACTCCAATTTAACATAAACCAAGTAAAAAATGCGTCGCATAGCAAAACTTCGGCACCTCTTAGGGCTAGGACCTACGCGCTATTCGGTCGCTGGACAGGGAAACTGACAGACTGCATTGGTGACCATACACCATATTAACATGTCCAACACAATGAATCCATACATTTTCAGCCAAACCTGGAACAATACGGACAGTATTGATGTGTCAGGCGTCCGGTTGACACAATGTCTTAGCGCAAATCTACCCCTTCCTTTTTCTATCACTCCCACTCTGGTTAGGAGTGAAGTGGAAGGAAATTTGAATTGGAAGTTGAGGAAAAAGGGAGTTTGTCTAGTATAACTAAAAGGTGGAGAAATAGAAACATACTGAGAAGATATTGGTGTTGAATTAAAGGCGGCGTTAATTTTCTCTTTTTGGCTTACCCAACATTAAAAGGGATATCTTCTTAACTTATTAGAAGATAACATACAAAATGGCCCAAGATATTACAATTTATTATGGCACCAGTGGCTTAACTATGGACATTTAATTACTTTTTTGTACCAATGTCGATGGGGGCTTTTTAGAGCCCACATTTACGAAAAAAAAAATTTGTTGCTCATCAAAATATTTTTGGCGAGGGCCCCCTAAAAGTTATTTTTTTTTTGGGGGGGGGGGGATTCCCTAGCTACGCCACTGATCTCTAGACATGAAATTTCATTAATTTAAACTATCCCTAAATGATATGTGTTGTTTTGTTGTAGGTTGGTGATCATATCGAACGAATAGGAGAAAGAAATATGGTAGGAAAGAGACACTACGAAGTTGCCAAAACTTTAAAAGAAATTCCACTTGGGACTACATTTATGTTAAGACTTGTCGAACCATTGAAAGCTGGATTTTGTAAGTTTTATTATCCATATTTAGCTGGCATATAAATATATTATTTCTAGCAAGATTTTAGTGTAATTTGCTCAGGGATGTCTACACTATGCCTCAGTTTACCTGCTGGCAAGTCCAGGCGAAAAAATCACTGTGCACATCAGTATAGGACCTCAGTCCCACACTGTTTACCGAGGAGGTTGCAATCGGAAGCAAATACGAGTGCCGTGTGTGTCAAATATGGCTAAGCCGGCTCAAGGCCAGTTCACATATCCCCACCTTTTTTTTTTTGAACTGGCTTTCTTTTAAGTAGACTGACCCTCGAATGATTTGGGTTGGTATGATTTTGCTAGTTGGCATGAGCTGCAGAAACGTCTACATTGCTCTTGGCTTTAAATTGTTGTGTCAACTGGCAAAATCGAGCCCGAATCGCTTCGAGTCTTGGTCAACTTCAGCCACATTTGACACCCAAACAGCACTAGTGTTTTCTTCAGAAGGCTGATAACAACTTCCTCGGTAAACACAGTGGGGCTGCGATCATAAACTGATGTGGACTGTCATTTATTCACCAACCTTGACAACTGGCTTTGCTAGTTCGCCTTTGCCAATTAGCACACTACAGAATAGTGTGGACAGAGTGGTCTGCATCGTAACAGAAATTCTTTTGAAGGTGACTCCTTACCTAAACAGCAGCCATACATTTTAGTATTGACTGTTTTTTAAGCCATTATAAAACCTTAGGTCTAAATAACTTATTCAAAAATTGTCTACTTTGTCTTAGAAAAACTCAAAAACTATTATAGCAAGCGCACGGCATTACAGAAGGCGCAACAAAGTCTGTAAAATATGAACACATCACAATGCGTGATCTACAATAGTTTTTGAGAAATCAGATGTTTTAAAGATAGATTGTGGCTTTTTAAAAAATCAAATACAAGCCCAACGTCAAAGCAAACTGCTTCTCTTGTTAGTAGAAAAGCCATTGTCTAATACAACCTTTTGGCTGCCTTTAACCTCTTAAAGCCAAACTTTCACCTAACTTAGTACATATATTTGACATCTTCCTGGTCTACTGGTATGGTTCCATCCCCTAATATCCACTCACTCTCAAGAAAAAGGTAATTTATAGGCTACTTTTAAGACCAAATTTCAATTAATCGCCTACATTTCAAATAAATTTTCGAGAACTGCTACACCTGGAATCACGAATTTTGCCGCAGAGTTTGCTCCAGTATTGTAAACCTCAGCTAAGAAATTATTTTTAGATCTATCATTTTTATGGTTGTTGTATCTCAAATCCAAAACTATTTGGACTAGAACCTTGACATTTAGAAATGAGTTACGTTACTTGATATAAAAATGTGTTCTATACAAGGATTTTAAAAATCTGACTTTTAAGTTCAAGATGGTAATTTGTATGGTTGCTATATCTCCCTAACTTTTAGGATTAACCTTGATATTTGAAAATAAATTACTTCTCAGACCATAAAAATGTTCTAAAAAAGGATTTTAAATTAAAAAAAAATGACCATATTTTGTGAATTATTATGGTTGCTATATTTCCCAAAATATTTGGACTAGAATTTGGAATAAGTTACTTCTTGTGGCATAAAAATGGGCTGTAAATGTATTTTTTAAATTCAAAGTTGCAGCTACATACATGTTTTGAAGCCAAGTTCCCGTACTCATCTATTCATTACTGCATCACATAAATAGTAATCGCTAAAACAACCTAATTTCTTTGTTTATTTTAATGATGTAGATCGCCACTTAGCATAGATTTCTTCAATCTGTTATTTCTAATTTAAGATTCCTGGCTATATTTGTGAAATATTTTTAGTTGCTACATATCTAAATTATTCGGACTAAAACCTTGAACTATGGAAATAAGTTACTTCTTGACATAAAAATTATTTGTTAAAACACTGATTTTTTAAAAAAAAACCTTATATTTCTCTGTGCTTGATTTCTTGTTGCAGCTAATATCGAGGCGAGAGGTAGCGGGAGGAAGGCTAAGAAAGGTTTTGGAAGTGGTAAGGAAACGCTCAGATTTAAAGCCAATGGCCAAGCTGAAATAGCTCAAGAGGTGAGATCTCTAAAAATATGATTTATCGTTTACTTTATTAAATCACTTAGAATGAGCTGATATTTTTTTTAAAAAAAAATGAGATATTGTAGAAATATATTAATTTATCAAATAAAAAACAACACATTTTAAAAAATTTAAAGATGTTTAGACCAAAGAATCAGTTTAGCTAAGTTGTTAGGAGTAATCTATGTATTACTCTAGTCAACTAAGCATTTATTTGATAATATATTGTGGAACTAAAATTAGAAAGCTTTATATTTGGCATCATATTGCTTATTGATGCTTGAAAATGAACTTACAAATTGAACTACAGATTTAAGAAAGTTCTGAGAGGAGCTATGGCTACCATCTAGGAATATATATAGTATTATTACCTATTAAAAATATGAAAGTTTTTATTAGGTTACGGATTGAAAAGAAATTGGAGCTTTTGGTATTTTTAAGTAAATTATTCAATAATTTAATTGAATCTCAGACTACCAAATGCACATAACATAAGACATGCTATCAACCTTTTCATGTGTACCTTACTCAAACCTCACATTTATCCACATCACACATTTTATATTCATAACATAGTGTGTTAGTGTCTTTCGGAGGTCTCTAGAAGTCCCCCCTCTGAACTTAGTAAAAGATAAAACTTGACAGACTTATAAGCCTGGAAAAGGACCTATTAAGTAAGAGTCAGTTAACATTACCTATCAAACATTACTTTATAAGTACTTGTTACTAACAGATAGACCTATTTATTAAACTAAGTGCAAGCTCACTTTAAATACATTTTTTTTTTCTTTTTTTTATTAATAATGTGTATTTTTCTGTTATAGCCTGAAGGATTTACACAAGTGGCCATCGATCATATAAATAAATCTCTGGAAAGTTTTCTTGGGATAAGCGATAATGATTTAGGTAAAATATTTTATTTTCAAGTTTAATGCCACTTATAGAGCTCATAAAGAGCTTATAAAAGAGTCATTGGAGAAATATACTGTGTGCTGAATTCAAACCACCCTTTACAAGGGGGGGGGGGGGGTCTAAGCACTACAGCAGCCTTAGCACGGCATACAAACACAGTGGATTCAAACACGTTCAATGGGTTAAGCCATACCCCATTAAAAATTTAAATAAAAAGTTCAACTTAAATTGGAAGTAGTACGGTATATAAAAGATAATAAAGTGAATCTTGATATATCATCTGCCAAAAGGTAAAAGTCATAAGTTCATTTTTTTCAAAAACTGGACAGACTCAGATGTTTAGATGGTCAATTTAATGATAAAAGTAACTAATAAGTTATTGGATTGATTCCTGTGTAGTTTCACATACAAATTTAAAAAAAAAATAGAAAATCAATATGTCTATTTTGTAAGATATTTGTTGAAAAATAAAAACTCAGTATGTTTCTAACTATATGCAAAAATTTGATATTTGTTAATTACCAACTTTTACCTTTACCTTCAAGCAGATAATATTTAAGTATATAATAATTGAATTTTATTATTTGTGGCTATCAGTAAAAATGTCATTTTGGTAGCAGCACACCTAAAGCACTAACACTTCTTGCCAAAGAAAAAAAAAACAACCCAACGCTAATCATACTAAACATTCCCATATTATGTATAATCACTTTGTCCAGTGATTTCCAGTGGTCTATAAAAAGGAAACAAAGGCTAGAAGTGAAGACCTTAGGCTAGCAAAGGCTGGAATTTCGGACTAGTGTTGCTTTCCCTCAGTAATCCTTCAGACTAAGCCTTAGCATAAAATAAGGGTGGGAAAATGCGGCTCTTAGTTAAGTTAAGTGTGGCTCCCATTCAAAATTTCTATCCTTTTTTGTTTTGAAAATTTGAAATGTTCGAAATCTACATTTGCATATTTGAAAAACCAATTTATTTGTGATATCATTGAGAAGATAGATAGATTTCTAATTTCTGAAATAATTCTTGTTGAAAAATTTGCTAAGAAATTTGAGTTATTAGAAGTGAAAGAGGATCGGGCATTGCCAAGGCGCCATAAATCTAATTCTGCAGTTGAATTTTAGTAGGCAGTGCATCACACAGGGCCCCGCACTTTAATAGGAAAGTGTGTAAAAAGAGCCTCCTCCAGACCCCCCAGTTTAGGGCCCTGCAATATCAGTTCACACAACCCCCCCCCCCCCCCCCAAATGGCTAGCACCGCTACTGCATACCTGAATCAAAATATCCAGACTTTTGAAAGCTGCTTGGAGTCTAATTTTAATTTTTGGTGCAACATATTGCTATGCATCTTTTTACTCCACAATAAAGTTCACGAAGTCAAAATATCGTTCCTATTTTACTAATAACCAAAGCAACGTTTTCACACAAAATAAATGTTATCACACAAATAAATGTTATTTTGTGTGAAGACGTTGTTTTGGTTGTTGAACTACACCTCTCCTATGATGAGTTCTATCACACACTGGAGAAAAACTCAGTCTAGGATCTATTTGACTAATTATCATCATACAGAATTGCAGCGGGCATATTTAACGAAGTTTACGTAATTCATATTTCCTAGATTTGACCCAAGTCCTTCGCTCAATAATACTATGTAATTATAGTGTGGCTTTTTATAATACATGAAAAACCGTAATACAGCTCTTATAGACCTCATGCGTGCCCACCCCCCTGGCCTTGAACATTGTTCATAAGGGGTAAATTTAGCTTGTTAAAGAGGGGTTCATAGTAACTTCGTTGCTAAAGTCAGAAGTCACATCTGCTTGGCCATCTGTGAATCAAGATTGAGGTCAAGGGTTCAATCCCATACTTTGGCACTTTGATTTAAATGGCTCACTCCATATTGGTGTTTGATGTAGCTCAACTCTATAAAGGGTTTGTAACCAAGGCCCCAATTAGTGGCCTATTTGCTAGGTTCAAACAAGTTATTTGTCCTCCTCATTCTACTACTACTACTGTAGTCTCAATATTTGTAGTTCTCAAGTAGTTGAGTCATTAAGGAATTAAAAAAAAAAGATATCATTTTGAAGCAAATTTAGAAAATCTTTACTTCAGCGCTCCTATTGGCAAAATATAGTACTAAAAAGTGAAAATTGAGCTACCTCCTAACTTCTTGGTACTATATTTTTAAAAAAAAACCAAAGTGCCACATTTTTCATGTTTTTTTACCCCTTGCCCAAAAACATAAATATCCATGTTGAAAGGAACACTTTTACAATATTTTGACTCCTCCTTGGGTCGGCATTCTCAAATTGACTGACTAAAAGATTAAATTTTGATGGTTTTAAAAAATGCCTTATATTTAAATCTTACTGGTTTTCGTATTTTTCACCTGAATTCAAGTAATGTTGATTTTAATTTTTAACATGGAGATGTTTTAGATCTGGGCGACAGAAGACATTGCCACCCCACAAAAAAAAACTTTCAAATATCGAGCCAGGAAGTTAGGATTTAACAGGAGGTCGATAGGTTTTCATTTCTAGTACAATATTTTGACGATAGATGGGCTGAAGTTTCAATAAACGACATGCAAAATGTGACGCTCTTAAATATCGTACCACGAAGTTAGAATATAATAGGAAGTAGATTGGTTCTCACTTGCATTCTTTGTAGTACTATATTTTGCTACTAGAAGTTTCTAAATTTTATATAAAATGATATCAGAGCTCCTAGCAGACCAAATGGTTATCAAAATGGATTAATGTTTCATAACTTCCACCTTAAGATCCATCTACTTTATTAATTAGACAAATATATACGGATTTCTTTCACTTCATGGAAAACATTGAAATGTCTATACGTAGATTCAATGCTCAAAAACATATCCATGATTAAATGTTTTTCCATGAAATAGAGAAAATTATTTATTTCTTTATTATTTTATTCTTTTAGGGTCTGTAGGCAAAACTAAGGACCCTTATATTTTCCTGCATGTGTCCGTCTGTCGCCTGCTCTCACGGCTACACCTTTTGTCAGATCACTTTGAAATTTGACATATATGTGTATAGTACCTACCCACTCATTTTAAAAATATAGCGACTTAAAAAAATTATTTTTGGAAACTGTGTGGGGTATCATATGAAAGGGTACATCGAGCTGACTACAAAAATATATAATATTTTGGTTATAAGCTTTGATAGGGCAAGCGTAGGCGAGTTTGAAGTTGGTGTGAAAAGTGTCCCCCTTCTTCTCGCTTATGTAAATTGCAAGAAATCTAAAAAAAAAATTCCTCAACATTCTTCGACCAAAAGTAAAGATACCACTTTTTGGAAATTTCAAAGAAAAAACATAATTTTTCATTTTATTGACAAAATACGTTTTTTTATAACTATGCTCTTTTCTATGTATTTATATGTTTATAGTCCTGTTCAGTGTCAAAATATACTTAATCAGAAGTTTTTTTTATGTATTTTGAGTTAGAGATAGTTCAAGATAGGCTTTTTAGCATTTTAAAAAACACCATCAATAGGTACTAATTAAACAATACTGTGTTGCCTACGGACCCTTGCTGTGTGCTGACTACCACACACTTGACCTGTTTATTTTCAAATGTATTTCATCCTAGATATTACCTTAGTTTTCTTTTTCATAAAGTCTGTATGAAACTACATTTTATTCTCAAATGTTCATATCATTTGTAGCCTAAACCACAAATTTGTCAAAGTTATTCAGATAATCCTGTATTAAAGTACAGATAACATGGGCGTAGCCAGGGGGGGCCATGGCCCCCCCCTAGGCCGGCTCAACTCTCTAAAGAAATACGATTATTATACATTTTACATATACCGGTTAAAATAAAAAATAAATAAATAAAAAGTAAAAATAATTCTGTATAATAATAATATATATATTATTATTATATAAATTTATTTTATGGCTAAAGGTTAAAAAAAGTGAGTCTTCAGGTAAAAACATGTAAATCTCGTTTTAGTTGTCAAGTTACTACAGCTGTGGCGTGGCTGCACTGGTTTGGTTAGCATTGCTTTGATAAAAAAGATGCCTATGATAAGAAAAGAAGCTGGACAATAATTATGTTTTCCTTCTCTCAGCCAGTGGCGCACCCAGGGGGGGGGGGGGGGGGCCTCCCCTCAAAGCTAAATACCTGAAATTTAAGTATGCAATTCCGCAGCACATTTTAAAGTAATAGTGTTGTGATAGTCAAAAAAATAAATAAATAAAGTAGCTAGTAATTATATATCTAGTTTTGCCCGAAATTGTTTTGTTATTTCGCGTCAAAAAGACGTCCCTCCAACGCCAAAGACCTAACATTTAAGTATGCAATTCTGCAGCACATGTTCAAGTAATAGTGTTGTGATATGTATTAAAAAAATAATAAATATAATAAGTAATTATATACCTTGTTTTGCCTGACAAATTTTTTTTTTTTGGCGTTTAAAAAGACGTTAGAAGTAGAGGGATGTTAGAAGTGTGGCGTTTTCAGGAAAAACTTCTGCTTTTCATAAGCTTTCAAATGGTATAATTAAAGTTTAAGCTCAACGGACTAGTTTTTGAATTATGGTGGATTGAATGTCCCCAGACGTGAAATTTTTTGGTCAGGATCCCAACCAATTCTAGTATAAACACACAAAAGGTTCCCCCGGACGAAACCACAGAACTTAGGGTTTCTTATAGGAAATTTTACGCTGAACAAAAAAGTTCCTATTAACATGGAACAGCTTCGTTTTCGAGATATTCGCAAAAAACACCATTTTTGGACGTTTATCCTTACAATTCTCAAATACTACGCTTTTTACCATAATACTTCTTGAAGGAAACCTGGTAAAGAATATAATTTTTCGTTGAATGACACCCTTCCCAGCGCTGTACGACAACCCCCTGATTTTCAGCGAAATTTTAAAATTCTACGTCCCAGTCACTTTATTAGTCAATCCATTAAGGTGATCTCCATCCACGCTCAATTTTAAAATATTATTTTGTAAAGAGCTAAAATTGCTATAATTCGACTCTCCTCCAAGATTTGCTTGGAGGAGTATTACTGTAAAAAGCGTAGTATTTGAGAATTGTAAGGATAAACGTCCAAAAATGGTGTTTTTTCATGTTTTTTGCAAATATCTCGAAAACGAAGCTGTTCCGGATCCATATTTATAGGAACTTTTTTGTTCAGCGTAAAATTTCCTATAAGAAACCCTAAGTTTTGTGGTTTCGTTCGGGGAAACCATTTTTGCGTTTGTACTAGAATTGGTTGTGATCCTGACCAAAAAATTTCACGTCTGGGAACATTCAATCCACCATATTTCAAAAACTAGTCCGTTGAGCTTAAACTTTAATTATACCATTTGAAAGCTTATGAAAAGCAGAAGTTTTTCCTGAAAACGCCACACTTCTAACATCCCTCAATTAAGAGTAGTAAGCTCAGGAATTTCATGGTCGAATTTTAAAAAATCCAAAATTTCAAATGTAACAGAACTTAAAAGATGCTTAGCAGCTGATAATTTAAAAATAAATTAATGATTCTGAATGGTTTTTTTATGCTCTTTAAAATTGGTCCTTAGCCCAATTTCTCTATGTCATTTAGGTTTTGAGATATTAGGCATTTTCTAAAACTTTTCGTGAAGCACTTTAAAAAAGGAAACAAATCGATATCTCGAGAACTATTGAGATATGGGCCTAGGCTTACTCGACATTTTTTGTTGCATTTGACCCATAGAATCACCCAGTTTCTTTACGACATTTTATCGCGGGCCACCCTATATATATATATATATATATATATATATATATATATATATATATATATATATACATACATACCAATATATATCCAAAAAAATTAGCCCCCCCCCCCCCCCCCCCCCTAAAGGCAACCCTGGCTACGCCCATGACAGATAATCCTATATTAATGTTAACCTTCTACAAACAATGCTTCTACAGCAATTAACACATATTTTTAGATCCACAGTATATGAGTTTTAGCCCACAGATAGTCCTATGTTAATTTCAACCTTCTGCACACATTACTTTCTCTTGACTATCAAACTAATTTTTAGCAACACTCAAATTAAGAAATCTATCTCATTATATTTTATTTAATGCTCATGTAACCATTCATCTAATGACAGGAAAAGGGGAAGCTATGTTTAGCTGTAGTTTGATGTCACCCATATTTTTTTAATCTCGTTTATTATACTTACTTTATTTGATTATCCATCCAGTGATAGGAATTAGAAATATAATATGATAAATTTACTTATTACAATTTTGTTTGCAGATATAACTAAAAGCATTTCTATTTGCCTTACATTATTATGTACATATAATATATATATAATTTATTATTTTTAATTTTTTTAGCAACACAAATTTGGGAGCATGCTGATGGTAAAGTTAACAGTATGGACTTTGCAGAATCTATTGATAACAGTGATATAGCAGAATTTGGATTCACTGATGATTTTATAATTGAACTTTGGGGCGTTGTAACAGATGCACGTGCTGGACGCCTTAAATGAATAAAACAACATATGAACAAGTTACCAAAAAAAAAAAAACCCTTTAAAATTGACTATATGAAATATTAACAGAAAATATATTTATTTATTTAAAGGAAAAAGGAAATAAAATGATAAATATATAATATGAGATACTAGTAATAGTTTTTAAAATGAAAAAATTGAGATGATTTAAAATATAAATAAGTTTGTGGAACTTACATATTATATAAATTGAAATTTAATGATAAAAATTATCAGAAGAGACTAAAAAGAAACATTTTCTCTATTATTTCAATTTTTACTGTCTCATATAAGTTGTATTAATATATTGAGAAAGCATTGTGATGTTGAAAAAATTAAATTTTAATAGATTTACACATTTTATTGTCCCCTGAGTCCACACAAGGTGGTTTTAAAAAATCGTCTCTCTCTAGTCTGAAAAAGAAATGTGAAGCTAAACTGTTGGACTAATTAAATTTGGTGCACATAATCAGAAAAATCATAGCCAGAGGTACGAAAACAATAAATAAAAAATTTTAGCTCTAAATTTAGGAACATAGCACCTCAAAACCCTTGAAAAATCATAAAGAATTAAAAGTATTTCTCACGATTTTAAAAAAAATAGTCCATTTAAATGCGAATTAACCATCTAAATTGTTTTCCTGGAGAAAATCTAGTTTTCAAGGTATTAATGAAAATAAATCTATTTAGCTAAAAATCTAAATGTAAACAACTGCATATTAAACATCTCTGAGATATGTTTAATAATAAATTCATTTAAATAGAAATAAATTCATCAAATACTATGGGATTTAATTTGAGTACATACATGTAAAAGTTTTGTTTGAGTTTGTTACACCTATTTGTCACAGAATTTTATCATAGAGAGATTGGTGAAGGCCGAACATATTTAAAGATTTGAATATATTTTTTACATAGTTTTTTCCAAACACTGGGTGCGAAACATAAGTTATTTTGTTACTTATCTTGGACCAAATTCCCCTAGAGATGTTCCAAACACTGGGTGCGAAACATAAGTTATTTGGTTACTTCTCTTGGACCAAATTCCCCCAGAGATGTTCCCAATACTGGGTTCGACACATCAGTTATTTGGTTACTTCTCTTGGACCAAATTCCTCTAGAGATGTTCCCAATACTGGGTGCGACACATCAGTTATTTTGTTACTTCTCTTGGACCAAATACCCCTAGAGATGTTCCCAACACTGGGTGCAACACATCAGTTATGTTGTTACTTCTCTAGGACAACATGTACTCCCCTAGAGATACTCCCAGTACTGGGTGCGTAGAGTCAGTGAAGGTTGTAACTTCCCTAGGACAAAATCCCCTAAAGATGCTCCCAAGTCTGAGTGTGAAACATCTGGACTTAAACTCTTCATATCACCACCGAAATACCTAAAACTTGATATCTTTTAATTATATTCAATATGAGTAACTACCACACAAAATCTATAATATAAAAAACAACTTATATTATTGTATAGCGTATAAACAAAATGTTATAGCACAGAAAAAAATTGTTTTTTTTAAAAAAAAAACCTATTTATTATTATTTTTTTAGTATAGTATTTAAAAAAGGATAAAATGTATTTACCATGTAAATTATTTAAAAAAATTATTATATTTAAATTATTAAATAAGGAAATATTTAACAAGTTAAAGATTATATTATAGTATATTGTAAGTTTGTAATTAAATAGAAAATAAACTTTTTTTTTGGATGAATTGATGTTTGTTTGTGTTTTTATTCAGAACAGGGATTATGCTAGAACAATTAATTCCCTTAAGAATGATCTATCTAATAAGTTGAAAACCAAGGAATTTGCACAATTTCATATACCTTAGTAAAATCTAGATTAATCCATGTATAATAACTCACATCGCGAACAACTCCCTTGAGAGTTGTCTCTGTAATGAGGTGGAAACCAAGGTTCAAACACAATTTTATTACAGGTGTACTCCTTAGTCAAATCTAAACTAATTATTCTTGTTTAGTTGATAATAATTCACATCATGAACAACTACATTGAGAATGGTTTCTGTAATGAGTAAAATCACAATAGACTTTTTATCTTAAGATCTAGATGACCCAAGCTGTCGACAGCGCCGGTGCTACACTTTTGGCCGCCACAGGCAAGATGGTTTTTGGCCGCCCCTTTGAAGTAGGAATTTTTTTGACCGGGGGAGGGGGGGGGGGGTGAAAGAAGGATAATTTTTTTCCTACATTTATGTTTTTGGGTTATTTTACTTATTACACAAAAAATAACTGGAAAATTTTAAATTTTTGTGTTGGGTTCTTTCGGGATTAAAGAACCTTTAACGACCTCTATAGGCAAAGTCAGACAAACGCAAGAAATTATAATTGTTCTCGGTTTGATTTCACCTACGGACCCTAAAAATAGGGATATGGATATACCTAGAGATTATGCAAATTCAACAAAAGTTGGCCTACAAGTTGGTAAGCTTTAATATTTTACTATTTAATATAAAATATTCCTATTTAAAGTTGGTAAAAATAGCATTGATATAATAAAAAATAGGGCTAAACTGTTACTGAGACATGGCTATGTAACTGAATTTTGTGATGTCTAAAATTTTATAAAATTAATATCATCTGAGGAAAAAATAATAATATTTAAATATAATCATACATAAATAATTTTTTTCTGGGGCCCTGAAATTTTCTATGACCATATTTAATATTATCCTTAGTGGACATTATATTGTGAATTATAATGAAACACGACTCCTCCGATACTTTATTTTAGATTAGATTAAAAAGTAAATTTTTACTAAGAAGCCAACTTTTGTTAACTTTGGACAGTCTCGTTTTTTTTTGTTCTTGAGGTATAACAACTTTTAAAATAAAATAATTGTTCCTCTTTCAATCGCCCGTACAATGACAGAGGGCTGAACAAAGCCTATTTAATATAACCTGACTGCTTTTTAAAATAGTGCATGTCAATATTATTTAGCTATGAGGTCCCCTGAGTCCAAAAAAAGGTTTTTAAAAAATGTCTGTCTGTCGCATGAGCAGACGCCTGGAGCCTAAACTACTGGCCTAATTTTGACAAAATTTGGCATACATGCTCAGAAAAATCATACCCTGAAATGAATTTTAGCTCCAAATTTGGAGCCGCTACCCTCCAAAAACTCTGAAAAAAAAACGTGAAAAAAATTATGTCTCGAAAACGGTTCCGACGATTTTAATAAGCCGTTTTCCATGAAAAATCTAGTTCCGAGAAAATAGCTTTAACCGCGGACAGAGAGAGGCCAGGATCAATTCCCCGGCGAGGAGAAGTTATTTTTAAATTTTGAGGAAAATGTTGAATAATAAATTAATATACCTACTAAAACTAATAAATGGAAAACACTGGTGGCTAAGTAATTAGTAATTATGAACTCGTATATGAAAAACTTTGTCTGATTTGTCTCGGACCGATTTTTATTTTATTAGGATTAGGAGAGATACATATAAAAATTAACAAATTAAAGGAAGGGTAGAAAAAGAGCTATAAAAGGGTAGGAAAAGAGTTAAGTGAATAAATAAAAATAGATATGAGGTGTAATGTCAGCCGATAGTTTTTTTTTAGAAAGAAAAAGAAATAACACCGGTGTAACCAAGAATAACCCCGAAATGCGATTAGCTCCTCTACTTAACTAAAACAGCACCTGATAAGGTATTGTCTAGGAGTGTTATTACTAGGGCTCCATCTCTAACTACCTACTCAGTACAGGGGTTACGCACATTATTATAATTTTGCTACTATAGATTTTGTTTTTCAATTTATAAAATAGAACAAACTAAGGGCGTCATCGGCCGCCCCCTGTGTTTGGCCGCCTGCGCGTAGCGCCGGCGCTGGCTGTCGAGGTGCTACTACCTCAGCCCCAGGTGGAAGGTGAGATAAAAAAAGGGGTAAGACCTAGGGGGGAGGAAGAAAAGAGGTAAGATCTAGATTTATTAACTATGGAATTTGTCACCTGTTATAATATCATTTATCTACTTGCTGCAGCAAAATGAGGCATTATGAACAGATTTTGGGCAGGGAAATTTAATTTTACTGCCTAGTCAGTAAAATCAGAAAAACTTTCACTGCCCAGGCAGCAACATTTTTACTGTTATAATGTTGGCACTAACAGTTTATATATCATCTTTATCTTTTAGCCATGGGTTTTGTAAACTTTTATTACCCAATATTTTTTTCTTCCCTATAATATTATTTAGTTAATGTTATTGTCTGATTAATATACTTATTTAATAAATATAATAAGATGATATTTTAGCAGTAATTTTTCTGCCGCCTATAGATAAAACATTGGGCACTTTTTTACTTTAGCACCCCCCTTGGTTCTAAACAATAGTCTGCCCAACAAAAGTCTCAAAGGTTTGTGTGTTTGTCTCCGCAAGACATTGAGACTCCTGGGGCAGTTTTATTACGCTATTTTAAGATTGAGTCTTATCATGTGTAAGACTGAATCTTTTACCGGAATCTGAAAGACTAGTTCTACAGTTTTCTTAGCGTATATTTAATATTCCTTTATCTTAATAGTTAATTAGACTAAGGGACATTACCAGTGTGATATTCCTTGGTCCAAAGGTACATTGGACTAAATATCCCTTTGTCCTAATAGTAATTTAGACTGAGGAATACATACTACTCTGTTATTGTTCCTTTGTCTAAATAAATATTAACACAAAGGGATATGGGGGGTGCTAAAGTAAAAAAGTACCAAATATTGTATGCAACAAGGCAGCAATGGAAACATTTCTGCCTCATGCACATTGCCTGCCTCAGCAATCAATTAGGTAAAACTTCATCGCCTCTGTATGGGTACTAAGAAAATGTGGGTTGCAGGGCATTAGAATAAAATTGTTCTGAAGACTAGGTTGTGCCCGTGCTCAGAGTAACTTTAAATTTTAATCCACAACTTGTAATAAATGTATTAAATTACCTTAAGAGGGCGTTACAATGAGCAAATACAATTTACTTCCTGATTTATAAAAGCTATGTTTTCATGGATAGCAGTAAATGGGTTGAAGGAAACCAACAGAAAAGAAGAAATATGATTTTATCCCAGAACAATGTTTAAGACAACATTTTCAAGTCGTTTTAAATCTAGATTAAGTTTTAAAAATATTTTCAATCTTCTATGAAAACACTTCCATTCTAGACCCAAAAAGAGTTGTAAAACCATTATTTATCCTCCATAAAAACACTTCCTTTTTAGATTCAGATCAATTTTTAACAACATTTTGAAACCACCATTAAGACATAGCTGGGTTATTTAAATTGGGCGTTTGCTGTCTGGGACATCATTATGAGGTATGTCTGTGTGAGAGATTTTGAAGCCGATAAGGAAAGCAATTTAGTTTATGGTATGGAACATTAAATATAAGGCAAGCGGGATAATATTTTTATGCTCAGAATGTCCCCAGTTTTTTTAATGTTTGTTTTTGTTAACAATAAATAAAACTCAAAGTAAAGACAAAGGAGGTTTATGGTCAGAAGATGTTTAAAATTTATTGAGTATAAGATAAATTTTTGATTTTGAGCTGAAAATCCAGAAAAAATTGCATATGAGTCCCCAAATTTTCTCTGAGATTAATGGGGTTTAAAGAAGTTGAAAGGATTAAGGTCCACTCCTGCAAGCCTTTAGAGTTGTCAAGAAAATCATATAGACCTTTTTTGTAGACAATTTTATGATCTTTAATTATTCATAGAATGCATAATTTGATAAGACCAGCCTTTTTCTAAATATTTGGGATAAAAAGAAAAATTGGACCTCATAAGTTCCCCTTAGAACTTTCATGACTTTTGATACCTTCAATCATTAATGAACAAATATCCAAACTTTCCAATTTAGTTCCGCAAGCCTAATTCATAGCTTCTTATACTGGACTGTTTATAATGAGGCTAAATATCTGTTTGTTTTGATGAATCTCAGAGTACCAGGAGAGATTAATCTTATTTTTCTTGATTTCTTAAAAGTTCCATATAAACCCCCCCCCCCCCCAATATTTGGTCATAGCAGGGGTCTTTAATAATCTTTGTTTTTTAGACTGCTCTGATATGCTCTTAGAGTCAGGTCGATACGAGCCTGCCTCACTGGCCAATTTAGGAATTTCCACAGCAACAGGGGATCTCATAGACATCATTGGTTTTCAGGGGCAGAATGTCCCTTACTGTGCTTAAGAGGTTTTTGTGGTTTTCCCATCCACTTGCACGGACCCTCTCTGATGACGTCACCATCCCAAACCTCTCGTGTACTTGGATCCTCTACACCAGGGGTTCCCAAACATTTTTGGTGGCGTACCACTTAATATGTCTTGACTTTTTCATGTACCACTGATGTTTATACAGGAGCAAACAACCAGGGCATTCTTACAGAGGAAAGGGGGTCCGGGGGCCTTCCTCTGGAAAAATTTTGAGTTTTAAAGGTTCAAAAACATAGGGCTATTCATTAATACAAAAAGGGTAGGCATATCAATTTTTTGTTTAATGCAATAACTTTTTTAAATTTAGGTTGCACTAGACCAGAGTACTGTATCATTATTTTTTTTACCTTCAATCCCCTTGATAGAGAGTAGGTGTGAGAGGATGATTGTTAAACTAAAAAGGCCTAAGGTTAGGCAGGTTAGTAGGATGGATGTGCTTGCAATAATTGCCTCAAATTAACAATGTCTGGCGTGATGGGGCTGAGTTTTAAACGCAAGCCATCCTGAACGCATGACAGTCTGATACTATATTTGGTTTTGAGGAATATAAGGGATGAATACACTCTTAACAACCGCAAATATTTATGCGGCGCATACCACTGGACATGATCCTAAAACATACCACAGTTTGGGAGCCACTGCTCCTTCCCAGCCCCCATGGCCACCATTAATCACCTCTAACCATCTCCCGCCCTCTTACAGGGACACCTGACACCATGTAGTAGAGGTGGGTCGAAAATAACAGAACAGTTCACAATAACATGTTACTGGAAAATAACAGTTCATACGATAACATGTTATTGAAAAAGTCCTGTTATTAAATAACAGTTCACATTATAACAGCTCAGATAACAGAACAGATTTGATAACAATAACAGATTTTCTGTTATTGTTATTTTATAACAGAACGGAATCAATAACATTTCAAGTAATAAGAACAAGATGCAATGAGCTGTTATTGTTATAGGATAACACTTTGTTGCTGTTATTGTTAACGTTTTGTTAATGTTATCCCGATTCTTTCTGTTCTCTGCCCTGTTTCTGTTATCAAAGTTTAAATAATTTTATAATGAACGGCAAAGATTTCGCTGTTATAGGGTAGAGCTCGGTTCAAACATGCATGAGACCCTTGTTCTGCTCTTCTGCTCCTAGTCCTAATGTCCCTTACCTTATGGCTTAGGGCTATTTATTACCTATATCTATCTGCGTTGCGTTGGTGTTAACTCTTAACTCCTCTTTGCCTTACCTATACAGAGTGTCTCGCCTCTCTTTGAGGTGGCCCGCCTTTCCAGGTATAAGATACACTCTGTCTCCAGTTCTACTGAACCGATTTTCCTCAAACAACTTTCATTATAATTATATTACACCTCTCTACGATGTCACATTACTGCAACAATTTTTGACGTATCATCAATTATTATTATCATAGACTCTTATCGGTTTCAAAAAGGGTATTTAATTTTATTTTGCTCCCATATACTTTTTTTATGATATTCCCCGTGGAAGGAGTAAGTCCATAATCCTAGTATCACCTAGTTGTTCTATTCCACAATAATTATTAATGATTCAATTAGTTTAAATAGGTCATTATAATATTAATTAAATTATGTATATAATTAAATCAATATTAAGACCATACTTGAACAAACTTTATCAATAATCATCTTTGTGAAAAAGAAATAATATTATTAGGGATGAAGAAGATTTTATTCCATTGAAAATCATTCCTATATCTTTTATCCTTATCAAGAGTATTTAACTTAATTTAATTCTCATTGCATACTTGAAATATCCTTGAAGGAATGGAAATAGATATTAATTTAAAAACAAAAAAATGTTTATATAAAGGACCAAACTTAACAGATCACATAAAGAACAAATTAGATGAGACCTCATAGGAACCAAATGTGGTAGCACTTAATAAGAGTACCATAAGACCTTATCAACAACCAGATTTGGGACCAAATATGTCCCATATTAATACATATATGACAGGAAAAAGGTATTTAATAGGGCATTGAAACTAATAGGTTGTTAATATCAGGGAAATATATAGAAAATTTATAAAATGGGAAAAAATATATCTGATTTGGACCTTGAATTCTGGTTTTGACATCCCCTTGTTTTACTTCCTTAATTTTAAACTTTTTTGGCCCTTATATCACCACTTTATTTGTGTTATCTGGGTCTACATTCTCAACTAACACTTTTAGGTACAAGGTGTTATATTATTACGGATGAAGATTTTATCCATTGAAAATAACTCCTATATCCGTATTTCATCACACTTAAGTATAGAACACATTTTGTTTGATTCCACCAACCATCTTAACTATACCACTTCTCTATATGTAGTCTGAGATACAAATTATTGTTCCGTCTTCCCTTTAAAGAATTAGACCATATTTACTATGTTTCCATGATGTTAAAATACGGGTTGAATAGAGTTTTTGGATCCAAAGTGTCCATGGAAACCTAGATTCAATACGGATTAAATACGATACCGATCACGATACACTAAATTCTGGGATCGTAACTGGATCGAGTTGCATAGAAACACCTGAACTCGATCCTGACATGCTCAGAGCGTGTGTGTGAGCACACCTAGTGTATTTCTGTAAAAACTGTAGTCAAATCTGTCAAAATACGTAATAAAAGGTGAAGATCACAAAATTATCTATAACCTTTGACAAAAGTAACCAAGATAAAGTTAGTTTTTTTTTATTTCGTATTGAATACGGATTCAATACTACTTATAGAAACACTTCACTTGTTAAATCCTAAATTAGGATTCAATCCGTATTTAAACATCATGGAAACATGGTAATTGTTTTAATCTCAGCTATCAACTACTACTTTTTAATGCATATATCACCATTTTAACATACTGACTATCAAAATTCAAAACAGTAATTGCCCTTGTATAAAAATATTAGGCAAACATTAAGACTAATTCACGTGAATTGGCTAGGATGCCACTTTTTATGAATACACATTCTATAAATCTTATAGAGCTAAACTTGAGATTACTTTTCAAATACCAAAAATGTTTATAATTGAGAACAGAGCTATATTTTAAATAAAGGCTAAATCGGATTGTACGTGCCCTGGAAATTTCTTCGAGTTGGACCTCTACCTGGTTTATACACAGGAGGGTTGTTTTTCTTCAGAAAATGAGCGGAGCACCACGAAGCGGTGCGGAGCGGCTATAGAAAATTCAAGGGTACACAAAATTAAGGTTTTTAATTTAATATGCGGGATTTTATCACCTAACCTCAAAGTGGGGGCACGTACAATCCGATTTTACCTTAAATAAGTATTAAATTATCTTCTCTGCTTTTCAAAAGGCCATAAAAATGCTTAAGAGTTTGAAGCACGGAGTCCATAATCTAAAACTGTGAATTATTTTTATAAAAAAAAATCCCGATTTATTTCTTTATAAAATTAAATCATATGCATGATAAGTTTTATAGCACAAGTCGAGATATTATTTTTTAATTAAATACTCAACTAAAAATTCTGTTTTAAATGCAAAAATATCGAAGTAACCTTCTAAAGCAATCTCTTATCACTTTATTTGTAAATAAATGTTATAGGTTATCAAGAATTTTTTAACTTTTATTTAATTTAAATAAACTTGAATTTTCTCTCGGTTTTAACTACATTTATTAATAGATAATGTTTAAGGCTTAACATATATTAGCCATTAGGGACATACATAATGTAATCTATAATACCTAATAATAAATTATGTAGACAAAATCACCATTTTGATTTGTTTTTTCCCAACTCCATACTCATATTTTCGTTTCTTCCTAAAATAAAAAATAAAATCGATTTTTTTTTTTTTAAATTTAAAAAATAAATTATTAGATCAGATTTACTTTTATTGATAATACTTTAAAAGGATAATAGACGAATAAAGGAGAAAATAAAAATAATAAGGAAATGAATTTTTATCATTATAAATAGAACGAACTTAAGTTCACTAAACCCAGATACCAAAACAAAAATAACAGAGTTTAAAAAAGGGGGTTAAGAACAAAAAAGTAAATAAATAAATAAAAACGAACGCTTCATAACAAATGAGATTCTCTTCGAATGACGATCATTTTTCGGATTTTATCATCTTCATTTTGATATAAGAAAATTATTATTATTATTTTACATAAAGTAAGACCGTAAAAAATTAAATATTTCCTCAAGTACAATCAGAATTCTCTGTTACAAATGTCAGATAGACCAAAATATTGATCAAAAATACAATACAATACGATTCTATAAAAACTCAGTTCTGCCAACCTATGTAGTTTGGAATTTATTAAATATTCCTTTTATTATTTTTGTTTAATTTGGTTAAATTGTTAATTTTATTATATTTATTAAATTATTTTATTATTAATGTGCTATTTTAATAAAATTTCGTCGTAAAATAAGCGAGAAATAGTCATTTAAAGGTAGGAATATATGATGTTTCGACGGAGATTAGTGCTGTCTCGAAAATATTTTTTGTTCTAAAAGACTATACTGCTAGGACTAGAAGCTTCCGTAGCCTTGTTTTTGTATCAAATGTATGTCCGCCATCTTAAGGCAATACGTTATTTTTGTATCCCCCTTGTCATTTGAAAAGTGATATTTTTTAATTTCTGTGGTTCCTTTTAATTTTCCCCCTATTGAACTGATATGTAAATTGAACGATTTTAGTCATTTTCAACTCGGTTCAATATTTGTTCGAGTATTTTAATGTGTTTTTCTACTTCGGACGTTAGGTGCTATGTGATGAGAGCAATGTTGTGGTTCAACCATCTAATTCACCCTTCAAAAACCCTATTTAAGAGGTATTTATTATCAATTTCTTTTAACATTCTTCATTTTTAAACCTTTTTTGGAATAAAACATCATTTGAAATTGATTTATTTCATATTTCTATCATAGTTTTCTTTTCATAAGTACATCTAAGGTTATGTTCTCATTGACAATTAGAACTTTTGTTATTTTATCCAGTTTTACCCCGATTTCTTTACATTTAATGGAAAACTAACTAACTACCGTCCTTATTCTACTAATAATATGATTTTGAAACTGATTTTTCGTCGTTTTTCAAACAGACATAGGTTAACTGTTTTCGATACACTGATGTCTTGTGTGGAACGATCAGGCACAAATCTAACCCAAGTTTCTCTTGGCACCTTTTATAAATAATACGTTTCGCACTAGAATCCTCGTCGTTTACAATGTCTCGCACCTTAAAAATTCACCAGATTAAACATACTAATAACATGTAAACAAAACCAAATAAAAACAAAATTAGGCTTTTAAGATTGTTTATTTCGTTTCTACAGAGAAAAAAATAACTTAGAAAATTTCATTGCACTGAATATAACTCGGCCTACTTTTCAATCATTATATTAAAGAAACACAAATCGTAGTAATATTATTATAAAACAAATTAAAATAATTTATAAACTAAAACCCATTTTCTAAAATGTAAACAAACGTATCTTCATAAATAGTTTATTAAAAAAATAAATAATAATTTTCTTGTTTGAACTCGCTTTTTAAACAATATTAACATATTTTATCAAAGTATTTTTTGTTTTTACAATACATTTTACATAATTTCAAACACAAATAACGTTATAAAATGTTTAAGGTTAAATTAGAATTGGGTTATACAATTAAGCTGTGTTTGGCTTATGAGATATATAATTTATAAAATCAGTATTTACTCCCCTTAAATTTATATATTTAAATAAAATGCTTATTTTTTATCTTTAAGTTGATATTACATTTTTTAAATATTATTTTTCATATTTGATTAAAAATTAAAAAGGAAAATTTATTGTCAAACAAGAGCCACAATATTTAATGTTTACTTTAGTTAGTCAAAGTAATCTTGGTGGTGCTGAACCTAGTATTGTTTTATTTCCAGAAGCAAGGCTTGTCCAATAAACTCTTAAGACATAGCGATCCTATCACTTGTAAACATTAGGTATGATCCCCTTTATTTAACAGTTGTTTAGACAAAGGAATATAATCTCTCCTGTGTATAAAAAGTTGCATTATACCTTAGTCTAATGAATTGGTAAGACGTAGGGATATTAACGCTCATTTTATTGGGATTATGTTCCTTTGTCTATCAGTTCTTTTGACTAAGGAATAGGGTCTCTCCTGTGTATAGAAGTGATAACATTCATTACTCTTAGCAACTGTTTGATATTAGCAGTGATGAGTTTGTGGTGCAAGGTTACTTAAACCACAAATTTTTGCTTAAGAATGGTTTTGAACACTTTAGTTAGTTGAAATCCGTATGTTATACAAAATCATAGTACAAAACAATAAAAGTTTTGATAAATTGAGTTATAGAAATGGTTTTCTATGTATAATAATAAAAGTATTTTTTATTTCTTGTTGCTTGAATACATAAAATATTCACTAAAATTAAGTGGTTGATTTATTAATTTTTACACAAATATATGTTAAATAGTAAATATAATATATGTATTAAAAAAGGAACATTGGTAACTATTGTTTGTTACTAACTGTTTTAACTTTCTCTCTTACCCTTATTTTTATTATCCCTGTGTTCTATTCCTCGCTAAGTAACTTACAAAAACCTTGAATGAACTTATGAAAAGAACAAACATACTTAGCGCTTGTCTTAAACATTCTATATGGGGGAAGACATAAACTCCCTATACTATTTATGTAGAAAAGAACTGACGACACTAGTCTAAAATATTTAATCACTGGCCACTGTGAGGGAAAAAATAAACTCACTTTATTATAATGTAGATAAGAACAGACATGTCGCTAGTCTGAAACGTTCTTCTGGAAATGTCCATGTTTGACACCTTAGAGTTAAACTAGGAAGATGCAACCACCCTGCACTCTTTATTTTAGTTTTAAATTCATATTGATTTTAAAGATGTATTGAAGACTCCAGCATTTGTTCTAAGTTAGTTTTTTTCTTTCTTTTTATTGACTAACACAAATCAATTACAATGTTATTAGTGTTACTGATACATTGTTGTTTTTTGGATGGGGGATTGACTAATCCTTTTGGCGAGAAAAATTTAGAGTATTAAAATAATTAAATTTATAATAATTAGCTAAGAATAATAATAAGAAAATAGGGATGATAATTTAGGTGATTATTGATTATTAGTAAACAATTGCAAATTTAGCAAACCTAGAGGCCACTGCCTCCTCAGGGGTGAGGTGGTCTGATCGATCTAGGACGGTTTGGGAAGAAAGGAGTTGTGCTAAAGGATTGAGGTGATTAGTTAAGGGCTCATGGAATTTCTTGTATGGGCATATAGATAGGTCTCGGACAAAAGGAACATTCAGATCATTGTGGAGGGTGAGGTTGGATACATAAAAAGGAGCATCGGTGATTTTCCAGAGGATCTTGGGTTGAAGAGTTTGCAGTCGACAGACTAAGCTAGATTTGTTGTTCTTTTTTTACTTATTTTCAAATATCATAATGAAATCAAAACCATTTTCTCTGTTATAACAATTGCAGTTCACTCACCCTGTTTGTCCTTTGAAATTAAGCTCGTGTTATTTCTTGCTGTTCTTATCTTTTTATATGTCGGAATAACTTTTTTTAGACTAGTGTCAAGTCTATTATGTTCTACTTAAAACAACTGACCTGTAGTTAGACAGACTACATTCAAAATAATACCGTAATAAATTTTATAATGCTCGTTTATACTGATTTATAATCAGTGGTGCCACTGATATAATTTTATGTTGCTTTATTTCTTAAGTGACATTAGTTGGTAATATTTTTTAAACTTATATCAAAACAATACTCTTTTAAATTATTGAACACTTGCTTACAAACAGACATACTACGTTTATGCTGTTAATCACTTTATTTCTTTCCTTACATAGGGTTTATCATGCTATTTTTTAAACTAGATTCCAAACAACTCTCTTTTAAATGATTGAATACTTGTTTACAAACAACTATATTACCTTCATGCTGTTACAGTTGTTAGTTACTTTATTTATTACCTTACAACGGTTGGTACTTCAATTTTTTTCCGTAAACTTAAAATTCTTTAGTTACTTTATTTTCTAAATGATTATTTTTAAACTAGTATTAAGTAAATTGTAGTTTATTTACAGTAGACACTATGGAGTTAAATGTATATTATAGATCATAGTGGTTTAACGCTATTTATGTTTTTTGTTCAAAAACAATTTTATCAAAATAATTCTAGTTGACTTTATTTAAATGAAAATAAATGTTACATGCACAGTTTAAATATATTTATATAAAATTTGTCATTCATTATAGTTGAAGCTAGATTTGAAAAAGAACCTTAGAAAGGAACCCACCTATGTGTCTTAATAGGCGATAAACGTTTATTTTTATCAAATCAATCATGGTTGTTGTTAATGAGCAATTTTGAATATGCTTTGATGTGGAAATTTGTATATTTATAAATTCCATTAGCTGTGTTAAAATTGGGCTATTTTAGTGCCTGATTTAGGAGGTTTGTTCAAATCAACTATTGCTAATAACATTAATATAAATGGTAGTTGAGGAAAACTGCTTAAATAGTGTTGATAGGCTTCGTTCTGTCAAGTACGTGGGGCGATTGATAAGTAAGGTCTCCCAATTTTTATTTGTTATTGAGGAAGCAATAAAAAAATAATAATTAGCATAAAAGTGAAGTAAATTTATTTAAGTTTCAAGGAAAATTTTCATTTTTCAACATAAACTCCTCCAAACGTGAAATCCATTTTTTTCAATCTGTTGATGAAAAATTCTACGTTTTGTTTTTTAATCTGTGACTGCACTTCATCATCTGTCGAAAAGAATTGACCTTTAAGGTGTTCTTTCAACCAAGGGGACCAGTCCATGAGACTTTTTGCTTTTCCCTAAGTTGAAAGAACACCTTAAAGGTCAAATCTTTTATGATGAAGTGCAGTCACGGATTAAAAAACAAGACGTAGAATTTTTCGTCAACAGATTGAAAAATGGATTTTACGTTTGGAGGAGTTTGTTACATTGAGCGGTAATTATGTTGAAAAGTTATAATTTTCCATGAAACTTAAATAATTTTACTTCACTTTTATACTAATTATTAATTTTTTTATTGCTTCCTGAATGACAAATAAAAATTGGGAGACCTTACTTATCAATCGCCCCTCGTAGTATCACAAAACAAAATTCCTCTCTCCCTGGAATTGTGCTGGGGGAATTATCCAAAATACATAATTGTCCTTACACAGCACAGGTATGTAAATGTTTGTTTCTTTTAATACCTTGGGAGACATATGTCTACTATTGGAGTAGTGTGTCAAATATTCTTGGGGAATAGCCCCAACACAGTAAAGAGGACTATAGTCCTCATCCTCGTTTTAAACATTAGGAAACACCTTTGGTCCCGAGTCTATCTTTTAATCAATATTATGGAGGTATTACGGAAAGTTTAAATTATAAATTAATATAAAAATATATTTTATTTAGATTACAGGAATCATTTTGGTCTCTGTGTACCGGTTAATATTATGGGCAATTTTTAGTAATAGACTAATATAGGAACTAGAGAGTTGATGGATGTCATCCTAAAGTATTCAAAGAAACGTTTTCTCCACATAAAATTATACTTGCTTATTTATCACAGCAGCTTTCAGGCCATTATTAGTGCTTAAGAACTTTCATTAAGCATAAACTTTAAAAAAAAACCGATACAATAAGTAATTGTTTAATAGCTTAACAACAGAGGTAAGACAAAATAATGCATAAAATAAAACTTATAGTAAAAACTGAAGTGAAATACAAAATGGTAATTCTTAAGCCATTGGTTGAGTGTACTAGCTTACTTTTCAGTACAAGAGACGGTAGAGTAGAATAGTGTGCTGTTATTTGGTAGGGAGACTCCAAAGTCGTTGAGATAGTAACCTCGGTAAAATAGGATTGTCACAGTGAGGTTATTACGTTTTTATTTCCAAAATTCTAACAATCTTACTATGAATGCAGACTATTTTAATAGCGTTGTTAAAAAATATTTATCAAAATGTGCAGATGTGTTGTTAGAGGCAATAGAAGAAGCTCTGAAAAAAAGAGAAGGAACTAGAAAAAAGGGTTGAGACTACAGAGTCGTGCGGATTGGAAGGAGAAATTCTCATATCGTGTCTGCCGTCTGCTTACCAAATTTGCCCAGTTTACCCTAGAGAATTTTAAATTTCATTAAGGATGACACCTGAAAATTTAATGTCTTATTGAATATAATTACTTAGATTGCTACTCTACCTGCTACTTAACCGTTTACCCTGCCAATGTAAACTAGGCTTTAATGCTTGTTGAAATTTACATGGATAGGCCAGTGTCATAAAATCCATTAATGAAATAAGATATTGAGGATTTTAAATTCAGTATCTCTAAGTGTATGAGAAAATTTTATCAAACTGATTTTTTTCTATTAAAAAATTTTAAAAAATTAAAAACTTTTTGTGCGATTTTCCTGAAATTCAGATGGTGTGTTCAAGTTATTAATTCACAGGTGGTCTCATATCAATTTTAACTTTCTGCACACATTGCCTCATGCTTCCCCTCTTTTCATCAAGTTTTAACATAGTAACATTCATTCTACTTTATTTTCATTCTCATATGACTATTTTTCCGGTCATAGGACACATGCAAGATTTGCGATGCATTGATTGGTGGGCGTTTAGGGACTACTCATCTACTTACACCTATATTTTTAAATCTAATTCATTTTCCAGTATTTTATACTTATACAAACATATTTCCTGTAACAAGACGTGAGGAAGATGTGTGGCACACAATTTTAGCTATTTAATACTGAAATCTATTTCATTTTACTTTATTTTATTATCATATGACCTGTGATATGACACTAAAAATTCGGCTATTTACCACACTAATTTGCTAAGATTTTTAGATATCTGCGCTAAGGACAAGTTTAAGGCCTGTACGACCTCCCAGGGTGGCTCACCATGGAACAAAAAAATGTTTGATTCAGTGATTTAGAATAAATTTACTCTGTGTTTGCACTATACAATATCCAAAAAAACGTTTTTTTCCTAATTATAGTAAACTAATGGATTAGCACAACAACAAATTAATTTACTATATTCCCCGTTAGTTACGTTTTTTCGGTGAGAGGGGAGCGGGAAAACTCATTTGCCGAGGTGAAAATAATACCTTGAGCCGGTGCTGTCTGCTCTCTGGTTTTCGTCCATACCACCTTGATAGTGTTTTTATTAAATATCTTTTTCTTTCCTATCATATCTCGAACAACACTAAATTAGGTTATTACAGGACTGGAAAATCAACCACTTTACTTATTCACTAAACATATGTAGTGTGAATCATTTCTCAGCTCACTGGCATTCTAAACATCATTAAATTTGTCAGTGTTTGAACACAGTCCAACAGCATTAGAAGGATTAGGTCTGCTAATGTCTCTCCATTAGCTGTATCATTGGCATGCAGAAGTTTGAACTATAGGTAACCTTGTGTATTTTCACTAATTCACCCCTTCGTACACAATCTCTTCTTATATTCAGCTCCATCTATCTGAGATATCTTATCAATTCATCTAGAAGAGGGTTTTTAACGTTTAATCCACAATTTCTCCCCAGTTTCTAATCAGTTTACCTTTTTTTTACTTTCTTACATAGTATATAGGTATTTATATAGATAAAGTATTGTGATTGCACAAAAATTTGATTTTAAAATTTTGATGGATTTACATGTTTAAAGATCCCCTGGGTCCCGAAAGGGTTTTGTAAAATAATGTCATTTAGTGTTAGACATCCGTGTTCAGAAAAATCGTGAAATAAATTAAATATCTGAATTTGGGGTATGACTCAAATTGCTTGCTGTGCCCTAATTGCAAATAGAGAGCAATGCCCCAAAATCATGAGAAAGAAAATTTCTCAAAAATAGTAATTTCAAATGCAGTTCATTAAAATACAAATTTAACCATATGTCGTTTTCCTGGAAAAACCTAGTTTCCAAGATTTTAATGAAAATTTATCAGATTTAGCTGTAAATATCAAGACTAAAATGTACGCAATCCACATGTTGAACACTGTTCTAATATGTTTTTGTAATTAATTAAATAAAATTGGATATTATGGGTCTTGAATTCAATATCACCATGTAAAAGTTTTATTTATGTTTGTCAGACTGACATTTTTAAAAAAGCAATTAAATGTTTGTACTTGGGACATTTGACTATCAAACTCTTTTCATCTTCTGTATAATTAATTTCTTTTAACAATTCACAAGTTTTTATATTTTAATAATTTATGTAGATACCAACTTAGCCAGTAACTTACCTTAGTAGATACCAATGAGCCATCAGGGCTCTAATCTTGGTTTATTCTGAGTAAAAGAAAACGGGCGTCAAATGCTTAAGAAGTGGCACCCAAAATAATGTTGGAACACTGAGGGGCTAAGGCAAAAAATAACCTTATCTAGGTCTTCAAAGAAAAACAGTTAAAAACAAAAATAATTTCTCGATATTGCCTTGGGGTATGATTTTTCTAAACACTATGTCAAATTTTATCGAAATCAGCCAAGGACAGGGCTTTTTGGACTCAGGGGTTCTTACGTGTAAAATCTGTCGAAATCAAATTCAAAATACTTTTTCTTTGTATATTCTACATATATGAGAAAGAAAAAAAATCATTTTCAAACCAAACTCATTAATTACTTTAAAAAAAGAAGAACTCGTTGAATTCTTAGAAGAAATTAGTGATGTGGAAGAAAAATAGCCAATTAATAATTTTGAATCGTGAAGACTAATATATTACTTCCATGCTGTGGATGAAATTTTTTTTTATAGGTTTAGGATTTATAATGTTTTACATGTGTTAAAAAAATGTCCTATATTCTAGCAAAAGAAATAGAAACACAATGTAATATATCTTTTGCTTGCATGCTTTGATTTTTCATAACTTACACTACTTAATTAATTGAATTTGTCGTCATTGAAACATTTTCAATCTGGTTTTCAGATTTTATTGATTATTATTACCCTGAATAATTATTACTTATTTAATTACTACCAGTTATAGTTTTTCTAAATTAGCAGAAGACTGCTATCGGAAAATAATAACTTTATTGTATTTGGGTTATCAACCTCTAGTTAGGCAACATTCAGTGCTTGTGAGATGACTTTTATCACTGCTACTAGACTGATTCTGTCTTACACACATTTTTGCCCATATACAGTGCCCCGGCTAAGTCGAGCAGACCCGTACCATCCTCTACTGGAATCATCTCAAGCCATTTTGGCCCCCCCCCCCCTCTATTTATCTTCTTAAAGATACTTAGATATAATAAGATAATTGCCTAGTTAGAAAATGTTTTTAAATTTAAACGTGTAGAGTGATTTGGGATAGAAAAGTTTGAGTTTGAGAGGGACAGAGAATAGAAAGGGGTATAGACAAACAACATTCCCTTCTTGTACTGGATGTATTAGACTACATAGTAGAACTTACTTGGACAGGGGGAGACTTGGCTAAACCAATAATCTTACAATGTTTTACTCGAGACTTAGCATATTTTTTTGCACAGGTGTTTTTGTCAGGATGTTTTATTAGTGTTATCAATACCTTTAATTTTTACATGCTCAACCAGAATCATAGTCTAAAGTAGATTAACAAAAATATTTATGAACTAAAGGGACCACCAATCTTCTTTTTTCTGTTTTAAGTCATACATTTTTCTTACTTATTGTTTTTTAGTATTATTTATTGATTATTGCTTCTGAGCTTAACCAACATAATCAGACCCCTCATTTCTCTTTCCATTTTCTATCATCTTTAGATCTTCCAACGATTTCTTTCCTCCGTCTGATATATCCATCTTTTCCTTGGTCTACCTCTCCTTCTCACGCTATGCATTTCCCCTGACAATCTAGGAGATATTCTCTCTCTCTCTCCATTTGGGGCCCCATACTCGAGTCACCTTTTAAATCTTCTAAACATCTTCTCTTCTTTGGTCTTCTCTAATGCCCGGCATACCTTGTAATATTTTCTTGAAACATATCCTTTGGCCCGAAGTGGTACTCACTTATATTGTACGTGTTCTAACCATCAGACCCTGTTACCCTTGATTCCACACTATGTCAGAGTGTTTTTCATACATTTTCACACTCAAAAGCAATTCTTGTTTCAATATCCTTTCAGCAGTCTTTATACCTCTTATATCTTAGGATTCTGATATGTATCATTGACAATTAGTATGATTTATAATTCATTTTCAATGTAGATATATTTATAATTAAGGTGCCGGTGTAGCCGAGTGGTTAGCGCCCTCGACTCTGAAACCAAGGTATAAACCCTGGCTGTGAGTTCGAATCCCGGTGAGGTGAGACATGTTTCACACTGATGATCTCATCGAGTAAAGGAGTAGAGTGGTCGGATAACCCCCGTCCTGTAATGACCTAAGCTATCGAACAGGACTAAAAAACCACAAAAAAAATTAGAATTTAAAGTGAAGCCTTCCTTATAATTTCAAATTCACACAAATGCTTTTTTAAATTTACAATAATTTCAACTACATTGATTTTTAAAAATATTGTTTCTTGTGACACTTAAGTTATTTAGTTTTAAGGGAAGTTGCTCCTGACTCTCTTGCTACTGGCTCTATTTGGTTAATTAGTCTGTTTAGTAGTTCTTATTTAGAAAGTTGCTTTTGATTTTCATGTAATTGACTCAGTATTTTACAGTTCAGTTAGTAGTTAGTTTAAAGTACTAATAACACTCATCATGAGCAACTCCCTTAAGAATACTTTTTGCAATTGGTTAGAATGGTTTTAATAAAATTAATCTCATCTGTAAGTGTAAATATCATCTGGAAGTGTTTAAAATAATGTTTAAACGCTATATTATACGAACTCTATTCTATACTACAACCGATGTAGCATTATTATTTCGTTTGATATAAGGAGGAGGGGGGTTGTAGATATTCCATATTCTCAAGGGGGGGGCGCTTAATCTCGGAGCAAAAAAAAAAAATTATTGGAGTTAAGAGGTTTTTTTCCATCATGCCTAGAATGTTTAGTTATATGTATAGTTATTTAAGCAACGAGTGATGAAATACAAAAGGCAGTGGAGTCGGAACGAGTTGAAAAGAGCAGGGAATCTAAAAAAGAATGGAGGGGATTTTTTTATTTAGGTGTTGTGCGTCGTAGCTACAAGCAGCAGTATTGGTGGGTGTGGATGCGCAGAGTGACGTAACAGGGGTACAGGTAGGGGGGGGGGGGGGCCAAGCTAATCCCCCTCCAGAGTTGCTTTGTAACACCCCCCTCCTCCCTTTGTTACGTTGCTATCGGCAACCTAGGTTTTTTTTGTAATGGAAGATTTACCCGTATACTGTTTCTTCCACCACTCTGAACTGACTTTGTTTATGTTTTCATTCTTTTACTCTGGGAGAATCGACTTGGGATTTTTTTTCTAAACTTCCTAACTCTTTCTTGTCTTTATCGGAAGGTATTCCGACCTTGCGTTTCTTGATTAGGAAGGTTGAAATCTCTTAAAGAGCTCCGCCTCTTTATTTTTTTTTGTTGTAATACTTCTTCGAGCGGATTAGAATTATAAAACAACTCAGCGCCAAATCCATAATGAATACCGACTTACAAAGATCTATTTATATATGTATTATAAAATTCTTATTTTTAAAGTTATCAATTGTTTAACAAATTATTAAGATCAAAACGGAATCTAATCATGTAGAACTTTTTAAGTTATTTATTAATTAGTAAAATAAAAACAATTTCGGCTCTGGAATTCATAAATTAAACAAGGTGCTTATTTTGTCGGGTGTAAGAAGCTCGCTTCAATTAAAAGTATCAACTAAACAAAGATCTATTCATCTAACATTTTTAAGTTGTCTTTTATTTGTTTTAAAAAAAGAACAATGTTTCCTACAATGAATAATAAAATTATTAATATATAAACTAAACAAAGAAATCTGTTTCAGATATTATGAAGGGATATTTTTAGTTTCGTGTGTCAGTCGGGCGACATTTTTACGTACCACCATAACATTAAAACAAACCATCCGATTTTGATGAAATTAAGATGGTAGGTCATAATTAGCCTATTGTTGGCCCCATATTAATTTCAACCTTCGACGCACATTTAATATTAAATATAAAAACTTTTAATGCATCTTTACAAACTTTCTCTTTTATTGGAATCATCCGAATTTGATGAAATTTATATAGTTAGGCAAAAGTAGACTATAGATGGTCCTATGGGCTACTTTTGAAAAACCATATTAATTTTCTGCGCACTGCTAACATTTTGAATAATATAAAAAAAATATGTGTGAGGCTCTCACTTAAGTTATAGAAACTTAAAGTTCTAGAATGTGAAACTTGAAGTTCGAGAACTGAAGTTCTCTCTTTCATTTTTTGACGAATTTATTATTTCAGGATTAAGAAATGGTTATGGGAAATTTAATTGAAAAAAAAAAATATATTGCTACGCTAAGGCAACCACATTTATTCCAATATAAATAAATGTTTGTTTTGATTTGCTGGTCTTTAAATAGACATAATACAATTACAATTAATCTGTGTATTAATGTTACACTTGGACGAGTCTCGAATCGCCAACTTCGTTACACGATTTCACTATATGAAAAAATTCACTCTACCGCCGCCAAAGAAGTTTCACTTCAAATAAGTGTTCCCAGGTTCAAACGACCGCACTTTTAATAATCACCTTTTTTTCCCAAAGGGATTACCATTATTGGTAGTGTACCACTCATGCTCCATCCTACCATTCGCCCAATGTCATACTATGTATCATACCTGGGCCAAACTAATTGGCAGACGTTATTTCACCGGTACATTTTTATTTATCCTGGAATTCATCATCTAATACAAAATCTCTTTTTCTCATAGTTTCTTCGTATTCTTCTAATTGTGTGTTCAACGAATTGTTTTGTTCGATTTAGTAAACAATAAATTCAAATGTAAGCTAAGTTTATTTGATTCAAAATTGCATCACGACATCGCGAAGAAAGAGGTTGTTTTCTCTACTGTAGCCGTCGAAGTAGTGGGGACATGTTTAGACCCCCAGGTCGCGACACACGCCGCTCTAAAGGCCGTCTAGAGTTCACTGAACTCCCTTTCTTTTTTATTTTTTTCTTTACTCCTTACCCTACGTTATCTCTTGTCCGTTTGTAGGATGGTGGAATGAAGAACATGGAAGGCGGTGGGGAGAAGGTGGAACGGGGAAACCGAGGCTCGGGCTCGTATTACGACTTAAAAATTCTGGGTCGAGTTAAGGACCGACTGACACAGAGAGAGTCCATCCGATATCAAATACTTTCAGCTCCACTGAAAGCCGGATGAAATTTTTAATAATAACCTTCTATAAGCGAAATCCTTCCTCTATCTGAATTCACTTGAATCGTGCTTTCTTTTTTTTCAAAATGTGGCGAATACAAGATTATTTTTTCCTTTTAAAATAAAGACACCTTTCTTCTTTCTAGTTAACATTTTTAAGAGTTTAGGATGATTTAGAAAAATTGAGACTAATACTTCATCATAAACCAACGAGAAATTTTAGTTGAAGCAAAACCCTTTTTAGATTAAGAAAATAACTTTTTCCATGTTTAGCGTAATAGATGACTTCAATAGCTATTTTGTACAGTTAATTAATTCAGCTGTAGCTGTAAAAATATAGAGTTATTGTAGAATTAGAGGTTAGGATAATTAAATCGTTTAATATTTTATATCTCTGTTTAATTTTATTACTAATGTAAGCTTAAAACATGTTAAGATAAAAAGAAGAAGATATTTTTTTTTTTTTTGTAAAAAAAAGTTGGAAAGATTGGATTGAAAGACAGTGTTGCTTCTTATGAATTAGTTACTAGTCTGAGGAAAGAGATTGTAGTTAAAACTAAACGAAGCTCTGTTATTCTCAGATCGATTATAAACTGGCAGACCAGCAAGACTGGTAAACTACGCGCATTTGAAGAGCGCATGCCCAGCGCCCCCTAGCTAACAGGGGGTCAGCATCATTTCCTTACACTCTTTATTCAATTTGGATTTCTCTCTCTTCATGTGATTCTCTTAAAAACTCTTATTTTTCTCTTTACTATTCTCCTCGCAATATTTTCTTCTCTTGTACTCGTTTTTGAAGATTCCTCCTTAATTGTTAGTAACATGTCTCGACAAAATATGTTAATACTATCTTCGTAAAATCTCGCTCGTTGAACAAGAGAATTATAATCTTAAGCTGAATTTACAATAATTAATGTTCTTTGGTTTTTAACTAAACAATATTAATTAGTTAATTTGAACTGTTAATTATATTAATTCAAATTTTTAAGAAAATTTATTATTATATATAAATAACAATCATAGAAGTAAATTTTCAACTCAGCAGCAAATTTGTGAAATTAATAATCTAGATGATTAAAACTCGAAAAGTAAAAGTTGGCAACAATGTCGTGAAAAAAAAACACCATTATCCTTTATAAAATAAAACTAGAACGCGTATTTTTTTCTCTTAATTTAATTATATTGTTTTTAATTAAGATTTTTCGAGAATACTTAATGCAAAATACTGAAAGTATATTGCTAACACCTAACACTGTAGAATTTCTCTTAAACTATCTTGAAATATCGTTAAAATTAGAAGTTTTTGTCAAATATAACTCACTTGGAAACAATTTAAATTTCAATCTGACAATTACTTTTCTTTCTTTTTTTAGTTCTGACTCACTATATAGCGTTTTTTATTATTTTCCTGACATTTTTACCAGTCCTTGTCTAAGTTTTTTTTTTACTCTTTATAGTTATAGAGTATTGTATTTTAGTTTGTCAATAAATAATTTGATAGCAATGATTTGACGATGATTATTTCTTGTTTTAGTTTAACAGCTTGAACTCTCTAGATAATGTTTTTTTCCTGCAGTGTTACCAGTTCTTGTCTACATTGTACTTTTTATATTTTTAAATGATTATATTATGGTTGTCCAGTAAATTATCACGTTTTACTCATCATTGTATTCTGTATAGAACAAGTTACTTTCTTATGAAATATTACTTGCTACAATTACGATTTTACGATTATTAGTTATTGTTTTAATTTTCGCTCTAACCCACTAAATAGTTTTTGTTTTTCCTGACAGTGTAGTTAGTTCGTAGCCTAACTATTTCTACTCTATACAGTGTTGCTAGATTATAAAAATAATGTGTGTTTAAAAAGTCCTTGACTTGTACGTTAACAGGAGCCCCTTGATTATTCAGTTCCGGCATCATAGTCAAAGAGATGAAGTGGTGGGGGGAATTTCCAACTAACACTAGTCTTACCAACCTTACATCTACCGTTTTCCTCTTACTACTATCAAACCGCTTATTAAACAAACAGTGTTACCCCTAAAAACAAACTCAATCTTTGTTCATTTTTCTGTAAAAATAACAAAATGATAATTTTGTTCTTAGTTTTTTTATATGCATATATATTCAAGGTCTTTTTATTTTTTCCATAGCAATTTTTTTTGTCTACACTTACATGAATTAGATAATAATGGAACTATATTTTATTTTAATTTATTGCATAAATAATGTTATTTAAATAAAGATTTGAATAATTTGATTGAATTTTACTTCCGATCTTCCTGAAGCATTGTGATCATTGTGGAAAAAGAAATGATTTATATCTCCGAATTTAAAAATTCCTTGACAGAAATCCGTTTCAGACATCAGGGGATATTTTTGGTTTCTTAACTGTCATTAAACATTTTTTCTAACCACCATTTATTAAAAACTATACTCGGCCAATTATAATTTAATTAACATTAGACGATGACGGTACTTCATAATTAGCCCATTGTTGGTGCCAAATTAAATTAAATTAAAAATTAAAATTTAAACTTTCTGCATCCATTCTTTTCTTTTTCACATGAGCAAAAACGGTTTTTTTAACACCTATATCTTTAGAAGTACACTGAAAATAAAATTGAGTGTTACGACTAATTTTAATTTTAATCAAATTATAATTATTATTAACAACAGGAGACAGACAGAGAAAAATAGACTCCAGCGCCGGGATTCGAATTACGGGCCTCCTATATTTCCAGTACTGACACTCTAGCCAAGTATACTGGAGAATAACTTCCTCTGTCGTTAACGATACCTAGTCCCGAATTAAGCTTTCAATTTTTCCACAAGTCTAGGAATCGACATTTACGATAATAGAACTAGACCGAGAAATAACACTTATAAGTATAAAGTACCCAATTAGTACCTGTACCTTGTACAATCAATTAGAAATTCAATTTTTAAGTTTTTGGTAGTATTCATACCACGGAAAGTTTAAATTTTAATTTAAACTTTCTGTTGTATGAATACTACCAAAAACTTAAAAATTGAATGACTAATTTAACTCGCAGTCGATCGAACCAAGTTCGAAACACGGTAGAACAAAATAAGAACAAAGTTCAGCAAGAAGGAAAATTTTTATTTCGATTTAATATATCTATATATTTCTGCTGAACTTGTGTATTTGTTAGGACAAATTTTGATTGTTTTCAGTGTCCAGTTCTGCCAGTTAAGAAGAAAATCTGGCCAACTTTAGCCTTTAAATTGAGCCAAACATTAGACAAAGTTCAGAGTTAGAAATGGCCCTCTCATATTCAGCCAAAGTTCAGCTGGGAATGATCAGATCAGATAATCAAAACCTTTCTTCTCAAGTTATTCTTATTTATAGCCAATATCGGATGATATTCATTATCTACACCACAGTGCAAAGCAGGCAATTGTTCATTGATACTACAGAACATCCTAACAATATTCTACTCATCTCCTCCCGTTCAGAAACCTAGATTCGTCTTCCTCAGTAATCCTCATCGTGGTTGATTTATATTTTGAAATGCCACAGTCTAAAGCCTTGTCCACACTAGTAGACATGTTGCGCGATTTTGGTCTCAGAGACGTGTCTAGCGATTTGTCTATAGACATCGGCTGAGACAAACAGCGTCTACGGTCTCGTTGCTAGACCAAAATCGCATGTCTATGGTTTTCCATTTGAAATGGTAGACACGGTGCAACGTTAGGCATATTGCGCAACGTGTCTACAAGTGTGGACGCTAGACCTAGACCATAGACGGTCTCAAAAGATGTCTAGACACATTGCGAGACATTTCTGTAGACGGTCTCATAGACCGTCGAATAATTCAAGGAAAATTAGGTTGAAAGAAAAATATTTTGCTCTTAACAGGAAGAACACTAGGCTTTAAACGAGCCATTTTCACTATGCTTGCCAGACCTAATATAGCCGAATAAATATTCCCTGAGTGTTCAAGGGAACGATCGGCTTATATTTATATGAATAAGAAAAGAATTGCATGGAACACATTCTTCTGCCCTTTTTTTTGTTCGGCCAATGTTTTTTTTTTTCTCAATGTACTCATCCTAATTTGAAGAAATTTGAATGGTTTGTCGAAAGTAGACTACAGATCGTCCCATATTAATTTAAACCATACGCGCAAATTTAATTTTGCTTAAAAATTAGTGTGACCTCACTAGGGATCCAAACTGATCCAAATCTCATGTGACCATTCATCCAATAATAGGATGCAAGTAAGCTATGTGTCACACATGTTGGTAGACTTTTTTTTAGTTTAAATCATGGTGAATAAAAACTTCATTTATATAATGTACAAATTTTAATGTATAATATTTTTTATACTCATTTATTTTATTTATATATTATAAAGAGCCTTGGTAGCTCGCAAAGAAAAGAGTGGATTGTCTTATTATGAAAGTTAGCAGCATCACCCATGGTCACCATTTGAATGGGTCCATTTTTTTAAAGATTTCTTTTAGATTTCAACTAAATTATCCATTTTGGGTGTTTTTAAGTAGACTTGAGCAGTTTTAAGCTGGATGTCTGCCTGTGTCACGCATAACTCCCAAAGTTTTTTAAGCTAGAGAGTTGTAATTTGGTACAAAGATCATTTCTTACATGTAGTTGTGCCGCCTGGATAATCATAAATTTGTGATGTCATTTTGCTGAGTCAGCAAAATATTAGTTGAAAATAAATTAAAAATTTGATTGCATTGAAATTTGCATTAATTATACTTCTTTATAAGACGAACATTTTCACTTAATTTCGTTTTGATATCTGCCACCATTTTAAAAATATTGACTTTGAACTTAGAAAATTTAACACTAAATAATTTTGCAGATCGTGCTGAAATTTACAATACCAATTATACTTTTGGAATTATATGTTAAGGAAGAGATCCGAGACACTACTCTACTTCTTTCGTCTACTTTTTTTCTTTAAAAATTACCATTTTTAACTTTAAACAAATAGTTATTCACAGAATCAGTCGAAACAAAATCAATGTCAGTGTTGCTTCATTTTATTTATTTTTTTTATCTTGATGTCTCACAGATCTAGGAGAGAGAAGGAGGGAAAAATTAAATTCTTCTTTGACCAATCTCTTTACTTAGAATAACATGCATTATTTACCACAACTAACACTATTTGTTATTAATAGACATTGAGAGACTAATAAAATTTCAATTCTTCTTTCAACGAAGGTATCTTCATTTAGATTCTTTTGGATTAAATCCAAAAACATTTTAATTTATTTTATGTTTTATTTTGTCTGGTTTTTTTTTTTTTTGTTTTTTTTTTTTGCTTTTTTTTTAAAAAAAAAATAAGAAATAATAATCTTATACATATCTTAATTAAGAATGTGAATCTAATCTAAAATTTGAAATGTTGCGAAAAAGAAAGGAAAAAATGTCAACACTGGAAGAAATCACTTTTATTTTTTAATAAAATAATCATCAATTATACATATTTTTAATAGACGTTTGTATGTTTTTCTTATCATTTTAAATGATAAGAATATATTGAGATTAATATTTTTAATTGAAGACTATTTTTAGTTGGTAAAGATGATATATCTATGTTTATTTTTACGTTATTGTTATCAGTGTTGATAATGATGGAAAATTAAACTAAAATAAAAAAATATTAATATTACAACTTTTATAATTTAATTAAATAAAGACCTGGAATAATTTAGTGATGGTTTTTATTGTAATTATTGTTAGCTTTGACTTAATGGCATCAATTTAATTTTTAATTTCTTTATGTGTACATTAAACTCTACCTATATACAAAATTTAAAGTTCCTAGGATAGCTAGAAGTGCCTTAGAATTATGATGAGTCAGTGACAAAATAACAAAACTTTAGGTTAATATATCTTATAAACCAATATAGGTGTGAAATTTATATTTCTCGTTCAGTCTGTGATGAACTCTAACTTAAATTAATTTTACATATAAGTATACATACTAAGTATCATTAATAAGATTATAGAGGCCTGAGTTAAGGAATTGGGCCTGCCAAAGGGCTTATCCAACTATATGTAATGTAATGGATGACATGCAATGGATTGAGATGTCATTCCATCAGCTGTATAAACCTTAAAAATGGGATTCCGAACTGTGTGGACACTACTTCACTTAAGGCTCTACCGCCCTTTGAGGTTAGAAAAAACAGTCAAATTAAAATGTTATTGGTTCTAAGCATGGTATCAAAAATCTAAGTACAGGTTTCATTCTCAATTTCTAATACTGCACAATTTGAGCCCTATTTCAACTTCCTATGATAAATAGTACAGGCGCGTATTATTATTTACTATTGTAGTAGGGAGTTGAAAAAGGGCTCAATTGTACATAATTAAAATTAGGAATGAAGCCTTTACTTAGATTTTTGATATCCTGCTTGGAACCAATAAAATTTTCATTTTAATGATTTTTCCAACCTCAAAGGGCGGTAGAGCCTTAAGTAGCTTCCGATTTATTTTACAATACTGGGTAAACTTGCCAGAGTTAGAAATTCTGCTTCCAAAGTGTGATTGATAGCAATAAGCTAATATGACTTACAAATAAATACTAACCAGGAATCCCTTTATTTAAGTATATATACTGAAGTACTTTTTACACAATAGCCGATGTTACACAATTCCATGATACTACTATAGCTCTCATACTTCTAAAATGTTCCGTTTAAAATTTGTTTCATGTGCTTCGATACAAAGCAGGGCATATCCCACAAGTTTGATTTTAAATTGCCTTTTAAATAATAAAAAAAATGTCTTGAGGCTGAAGTCGGCTGATACAATTTGCCGAAAAATATATTACTTTATCATTGGGCAAATCAAGGTTATCAACGGTGTTTTGGACACAACAATTGTCCAGTGCTAAATACTTTTCTTTTTTCTGCAGCTATTCTTCTTTGGTTTTATGAGCCACAAGCAAAATAATAATGAATCTACCCAGGCATTTTTTTTTTTTTTGTTCAAACAAAAAAAAATAGGGAGAGATACTACATATTTAATTCTGACAATTCGTGTTAGCAGGTTATTATTCAATCACCATTGACAAAAAAGTTTTTTAATTTGTGTTAAAGGAATATTTAGTATTTTCTGAAGAATTATTTAAATTCTTTGAACAAAGCATTGTTTTTCACTGGGGAAAGGAACCTTTTCGCTGTATCCAATATTTCGTGTTATCCCTGTTTGTGTTAACAAGGTACTACTAAAAATATATATTTATATATATCGAGGGAGAGGAGTAAATTATAGTCAACATTTAAGCTGAATTTGAATTTTAGAATTATTCTCTCTTGTTTCAGGTTAAAATGAAGGCTGGAGGTGGTGGAAGTGGTGGGGAGTCAGCGGGCCTCATTGTACAAGTCAGCAATCCAGCACCACCCAGCTACCTGTAAGTATTATCTTCAGCAATCTTTATCTCATATTTATTAAATCTTTAGCTATTTTTACCTAATTTTATTAAACATTTACCTCATCTTATTCATATCTATACCTATTCTTATTCTTATCTTTAACAATCTTTACCTTAAAACCAAATTGATTTATTAATTATTTGATTTGCAGGTTAGGAGGTAATGGAGTCGGTAGAGGATCAAGAGGTGGTTCTCTCAGGGGTAGACATAGGGGTCTACCCCTGTCACCACCTTCCCCCGCACCTAATTCAACGGGTACCATCAGGTTCTTACCTGCCCGGAACATATCCAACATTGCACGCCCCCTCACCATACCCCAACACCGCATCACGTATGTACTTGATTTTTTACCCTTTTGATGTTTTTAAAGGATGTAATTTTGTTGGGATCTTTATTTAGTAAAATTACCAAGACTATTAGATAACCTGAAAGTCAGGTTAATCAAACACAAATTTCAAGTGAACTGCAAGACCAGGCACATACATTCTTAAATGTACCCCACAACTCTCCCCTAAGCAGATAGATGTTCATAGGTCTGACCTTCTTCTTCAAACATGAAACGAACATACGTCCCGTTCTAATTTAGATTTTTGTCACTACTGAGTGAACTTACTCACATCAAGTGATTTAAGCTCTTTTGTTGTTATTATATTATTATTATTATCATCATCATCTTTATGACAATTGTTTATGACTCAATTATTGTTATTTTTTCAATTATTGTTCAAATTATTTTATTTTTGGGCCGGTGTAGCCGAGGGGTTAGCGCACTCGACTCTGAAACCAAGGTCTAAACCCCGGCTGTGAGTTCGAATCCCAGCGGGGTAAGACATGTTTCACACTGATGATCTCATCGATTAGATGAGTAAAGTGGCCGGATAACCCCCGTCCTGTAATAACCCTGGCAGTTGATCGGGACTAAAACCCAAAAGAAAAAAAATGATTGTTATTATTATATTGTTTGTTAATTCCAAATATTGCACTTAGTTACGCTTGTTACAAATGTAAAATTGTAGTTTTGACTAAAGAAAGAAAGAAAAATAAAACAAAAATCTTATTACTTAGTCGGATTCTCTTCTCTCTTGTCTGTAGATAAGGTGCCTTCAATATAGATTGTTTAATATACGCTTTAATCCGATATTTTAGTTTGGTTGGAAAAATAAAATCCCCAAGTTATAAATATATTCTATTAAGCCAAACCTTTTTCCATTAAACCAATTAAATTATAATTTAAATCAAATTATAATTATTATCAAAAAAGGGAGACAGACAGAGAAAAATTGACTCCAACGCCGGGACTCGAACCACGGGCCTCTATATTTCCAGTATAGTGCTCTGACCAACTAAGCTACACTGAAGAAAAATTAAATTATTTTTAACATTTTTTTATTTATTTTTTTAGTGCGAGTCCGCAAAAGAAGATTTTGGAGCACGATGATTATGCTGACACGATAGCTGATGGCAAACCAAAAATATATAAACAAATGCCACTCATTTATCACGTAAGTTCATTAAAAAAATATTTTCATTTTTACATATTATTTTTTAGATTGCCTAAATAGAGTGTGAGCACTGAATTTTCTTTAAATGTCTATTAGTACTTTATATATATTTTGCTATATATAGGTATATTAAGGTATATCAAAGAGTATTGTGATGGTGCATAGAATTAGACTTTGATTTTTTTTTCATGTTTTAAGGTTCCCTGAGTTTAAAAAGTGTTTACTTATTTCATTTAAAAAAAGTATGTGTGTTATCTGTGGTGGGGAAACATGTGTTACCTAAACTAGTTAGTCAATTTTAACTAAATATGGCGAACATGTTCAGAAAAATCATACCCCAAAGTGAATCGAAAAATTAATTTTTGCTTCCGAGCTTACCGTAGGTAACGGAAGCATTGTGTTCACTTTTGAGAACGAAAAACTTTTATGCCTCCGATTTCAAAAATTCCAAGACAGAAATCCGTTTCAGACATTAGGAAACATTTTTGGTCTCGTGTCTGTCTGTCTGTCGGTCTGTGTGTCCGCGAGTTATGAAACGTGCGACGATAACTTGAGTAAATGACGACCGATTTTTATGAAATTTGGTAGACATGTTCATTTTACCAATGCCCAGGACGAGTTCGTTGGACAACGTTATCCGTCCAAGCGTTCACGAGCAACGCTTGTGTAAACATAAACTTTTAATTTAAAATTGGAATTTTAGGTCGGGGAAAAAATCTAACTTCATCTATTCAATGAGACAAACATTTTTTTCAAATATAATTTTTTAGTAAAACCGACAGCGAACCGATCGCTAAAACTATTAATAGTTTTTACAAAATAGACAATATTACAATAAAGTAACATAACAAAAATTGTTATAGTACATGATAGGATGCGAGGAAGCTATGTGCCACACTAATTGGCAGTCTATTTGGAGTTGTTGTCAACCAAAAATCCTGAAAATCATGATATCTCAAAAAAGGTTACAACGAATTAAATGTAGTCGATTTAAATGCCAATTTAATCATACAAGTCGATTTCATAAAGAAAATCTAGTTTCTGCCTTAAATTTATCCCCTCTGAAGTTGAAATCTGAAAGTGAACAACCACATGTTGAATATAAGTAGATTAATAATAAATTTATTCAAATAAATATTATAGGACATAAATTCATTATTACTATTTGGTTGAGGTAGCATATCTGGGGCATCACATATAGAAATGGAAAAACTGACAAATATAAGGCACATATAATTAAAGTGTTTCCTATATATTGATAATAATTTAATTATTTATGGATACTTTTTCATTTCATACTCTCTAAAACCAGATACATTTCATCAAAGCCCAGTTAATCTGCGATAGATACATACGCCCAAGATTCGCAAAATCAACCTGTATACAGCTGTGTCTAATAATAGAGGACTGAAGATGGAAAATGTATTAAGAGAAAACTTAACTTATGAAATATAGAAGTATCCATAATTGGTGCATTTTTGATCAATCTACAGAAAAGACTTTAATTATATGTGCCAGTTATTTTCATTTCTATGCATGATGCTACAGATACGCTACCTCAACCCACCATTTATATAAAGAAAGCTTTGATTGTGTATGTCAGATGTTTTTTTTTTTTATTTCTTGTTTTTTTTTATCACCTATTAATTTGTAAATTTGCTTTTTATTATAGTTTTTAGTTGTTTTTGTTTATTTTTGGTTTTATATATTTTTTGTTTGTTTTTGCACGTAGTGGGGTATGGCCGTATCAAGAGCAACTTACGGCGAAATTAGGGTTTGTATTTTTTTTTAATTTAAATAGACATTAATCATATTAAATATAAGCTCACTTACTGATTTAGATTGTTACTTGCTATTTAGAAAATATTTTTTTATTTGAAATTATTTCAATTTTTTTTTTACTTGTTTTTTAGCATGCTGTTGTTATTTTTACTTGCTTATCTTTTATGTTAAAGTGTTTTAATCTTGAGAACATGTGCATGAATTGTTGCCAGTTGGTTTAAAGTATAAAAAAATCCATATACATATATATATATATATATATATATATATATATATATATATATATATATATATATATATATATATATATATATATGTATATATATATATATATTATACTCAAACAAAAAATAAATAAATATAAATAATATATATACTATATATATATATATATATATATATATATATATATATATATATATATATATATATATATATATCTATATATGTATGTATATATATATATATATATATATATATATATATATATATATATATATATATATATATATATATATATATATATATATATATTATTTATATTTATTTATTTTTTGTTTGAGTAAATCTGACTCAAGATGAGAAAGAATTTTGAAAGGGAAAGAGTTGGAGTTGAGACAGAGATTTAAATCTGGGCACTTCTTTAGATTGTTACTCCCCTTATAAAAAAACAGAGGGGAGTAACAATCTAAAGAAGGTGTACGGAATGTTTTTTTTCTTTTTAGACTGTTACTCTCTTTATCAAAACAGAAGTGGGATATTCCTTTATCCCAAAGTACTTTGGACTAAGCATCCCTTTTCCTTCATAGTTATTTAGTCAGTCATTTTTATTCTAAAACAACATAGGGGAGTAACAATCTAAAGAAGTACAATATAAAAATTTAATCTTTTTTCTCAACTTTTACACTAACTGTTTGTATTTACTAACGCTTAATATTATAACTTTTATTAAGAGTTATTTCTTATAAGTTTGTATCAAATGCTTTATTTCTCATCTTTACAATTATGTATTCAATTCTATACTCTATTTTTGACGTTATTTTTTTTTTTATTAATTATACAAATTTGTTTTTTGTTCTGTTTAGTCTGTTATGCAGGATCACAATTACTGTGCCCAACTGCCAACCCCTGCTGTAGGAGTTTTAAGCCCTGGTATGGTGACTCCAGTCAAACCTAATGGTTCTGTGACCCAGTACCCTCCTAACGGATATCAACAACAGCCAGTGATTCAGAGGCTTCACCAGCATCAGTCACCTCAACATCAATCAGTCACTCCTCAGCAATCATTGCTTTTGCATCATGGTATGTCTTCAATCTTTGTCTTGTAATTTCCATCCCTTGTATGCTAACCTGGGGGACAAGAATTTGTTGCTGCCATTGAAAGCTTGGAGCTATGTCACCTCACATATCCCTCAGAGATATAGATCCTTAGTTACTACTGATGAAAAAAAGCTAAGAAAGTGGGAAAGGAATGCCCTCAGAAAAGACATCAAGCTATTCCTTAATACCTTAACGGTTATTGGAGATTAAAAACAAGCCGAAAGCTTTGTTTATTTTATTGTGGAGCTTATTTAGCAGACATTTTTATAGGGAAATACTGCAATTTAAAATTAATGTTGGTTGGCTAGTTGAAATTATAGGCTTGATGATGCCATAAGAGGAGGTGAATTATTGCCAAATGAAGTTGATGTATCTAAAATGTACTTCATTATTACCCTTATGATTGCTCTTGGTGCCAATGCTAGTATTAGGACAGGGAGGTAGAACCACTTGTTCAAACTTCCAATTAAGCTACTTATTTGTGCCTTGTATACTAACTCTGTATAGAGTTCAGCCACTTCACACTCTAATGTTCTGCCAAAGGGAATATCACAATATCAACAATATATTTAATTAACACTATGGCTCACCATTGCATGTGTAGGCAAATTGTCTAGGCACAGGATCAAACCTGTGACCTAGACCTTTATACATAGATGGAAGTGACCAATGCTTTTAAGATTATGACTGCTCTGAATCCTCTTGATATAATACAATATACTTATATATAAAATTATACTAGCCCCTTAATTTTATTAAATCATTGTAAAACAAAAAAAAAGTCTAAAACTTACTAATTTTGTTGTAGGTATGATAAGTACCGGTGGACGTGTAGCATCTCCACAAAGCTATCAACGACCTACATCTCTTCCAGTGAGTGGGTCGATGCCAGTAGTACCAGGTTCGTTATCCAGCCAAGCTGATCCTGAACTTAGTTCAGATGATGATCGGGATCAACCAACTGGAGGTTCTGACGGTGAGGAAACTGAAACAGCCAATGAAGATGAAGATAACAGTGTAACAAGGTGTATCTGGTGAGTCTTTTTCCTCTATATTACTCTGATAATAATAATTACTCTGTCAATCCTCTTTTACCGGTGTAGAGGATGGTCTTAAGGATTTCCTTGCTTGTCTATTCTTGGACATGCTTGGTGAAAGGACATTCCTCTCTTGGCCAGGGTGGATAATATATTCTCCATCCATGTATTTCTTCCACTGGGTCTTCTTTCTTAACATCTTGCTTAATGGACTTTTTGGGCATTCTTATGTATATCCATTCTTTGCTGATGGCCAAGCAACTGTAACTGCATGTTTTCCATGCCTGCCTATCCTTGGAAATTGTCCGGACATTCCACTCTAGGTCAGGGTGGATAATATATTTTCCATCCTTGTATTTATTTTTCTTCCTTCGCACTTTTTTGGGTATCCTTAGGTTGCCCATTCTTTGCAATGGCCAAAAACTGAAAAATTTTCTACTGGGTTTAGGATGAGTTGAACCTCTTAACTGAGTTTTATGGTGGAATTTCATGCCTTGTCTGGTACTCTCCTTAACTACCTCATCTCTGTGGCTTGAATTCAGCTCTTCAGTTCTTTGTTAAAGCTCATGATTCACATCCATAAGTCATGACAGGGATAATCATTTCAATTTAAATATGAGTCGTTCTTATTTCTTTTTTTATCATTTAAATTTATGTTAAACTCTTGATCTTATACCTCTTTTATATTATTTTTTTCAGTGATTTCCAGCATGATGATGGTTATATGATTTGCTGCGACAAGTGCCTGTAAGTAATTTAATAATTTATCATTAGTTTTATAGCTTAGTGATCCCTTATTAATGGTAACATGCAAATCTTATGGTTATCTAGGTATAAAATAAACACCACTTTCTTGAATTTGACCTAAACTTCAAGCTCCTGAAATTTTACCATTGCATTATTGTTATTTTACAAAAATGAAATTTTACCATTGCATTATTGTTATTTTACAAAAATGTAATTTTGCCATTGCATTATTGTTACTTACATGTAATGTGAACTAATGTATAACCAAAATAAGAGTAATCAAATTATCTTACCTCTTGTTATGCTTATAAATAAGTCACATACAATTTTTAGCATCTTAAATTCTTAATTTTAAGAAAGGAATCCTTAAAAAGGATTGTCTTCTAAGCTCTCTTGGCACCCTGAAGACCTCAATAAAACCAAACCTTTTTTTAAGCCTCATAAGAAAACTTTAAAACAAAAGAGAATTTAGGATTATATCAACAAATAATTGTTTTTCACTTTACTTAGGAGTGCCGAGATTTATGATACACTTCTACATTTTATTGTGTCAAAGTTACTGATATTATTCTTTAAAAGATAGTCGCCTTAAAGTGTAACTTTCTTGGCTCGTAATAGCTAAGTAGTTTAGTCTGCCTTCTGTTATGGTGGTTGGAAGTCACATTTTTAACTTTCAACATTGATTAGGGGATTGTAGTTGATGTGGTGAATAAAATAAACTTGAATCAACACATTATTTACGCTCAGGTAACCCTTTTCAGGTGAAACTATCTCACATAGCATATAGAAGCATCATATAGAAGCATTTATCTTTTTTAAATTTATTTCAATAGTTATTGAGTCTAATGCAACATCATGTTATTTTCAGGGTGTGGCAGCACGTTGACTGTATGGGTATCGAACGTGGTAATATACCTGACGAGTACAGGTGTGAAGAATGTGAACCCAGACGAGTGGATAAAGCAAGGGCTGTGAGACTTCAGCTAAACAAGAGAGCGCAGTTCAAAGATTTAACTCCCGAACCTCAGTCTTCTGTGACACCAACCCACCATGAACGTCACCATCTACCACAGCAACCACCTCCTACAGGTAATAATCACTAATTATCTTAGCTTGTAATTAACACATGGATTTTGGCAGAGTGTATAATGTGTAATAAGGACACTTACCACAGACTTTAATACTAGTAGAAGAATGGGGAGAACTTAGCATTTGAGACTTTAATAACATCATGAGCACCTTCCCTCGAGAATTATCTCTGTAATGGGTTAGAAACAATGTAAGTTCTAAATGTGTGAATAGTTGCTATAAACTTACATAATGAGAAACTCCTTTGAGAATGCCCCAGCAATGGTTTAAAAACATTGAGACATTTCCAGAGGAAACTGTATTAGATATTTTGTAAATCCTACCATTTCGAAAGCATTTCTAGGATTATTATCAAGGGAGTTTCTTATGATGAGATTCTATTAGCAACTATGGTAAATTACTCTCATATTGAGCAACTCCCTTGAGAATGTCTGTAATGAGTTGGAGACATCAGGTATTTATAGAGAACAATTCTGTTAGAAATTTTGTGAATCCCAGCATTTCGATAGCATTGCTGGGATCATTAATATAAGGAAAATTCCTTACCATATGCAAATGCTTATGGTGAGATCTCAGTCTCCCTTCGGAACATTTAAACTAAGTTCAAATTAAAACAACAACACAAAGTTTTTTTTTTTTACTTTTAATCTAATTATTTGATGATACAAAGCTGAGCAAACAGAACCATCAAATTTTTTTAAAAAAGTTAACATATGTTGTCTTTTTTTTAACTCATTGACTCCGGAAGCTGGAGGAGACCATCTGTATCTGCTAGATGGAATATATGTAAACGGAAACAAGCACAGATCAATCAGATATACTTTAGATTAAAATTCCCCTGACATCTTGTTGCTGGAATATGGATCAGGAGCTACAAGCTTCCCCTATTTCAAGATTATAGTTTCAAGTTCAGACATCTTTAGCTGTTACTTCAAGGCTAAACTGATAATTTGGAGAAGTGTTCCGGGCCAGGAGCCTTTCTTTCTCATGGTTAAATTGCTATTAAAATTTAAATACTCTAAATGTGTGTGGAATTCAGTAAATCCTCAGTCCAGTGGTCTGCTTTTACAATGCATGTTACTAGTAAATAACTGAATTCTTCTTGTATTTTAATTAAGCTTTAAACACCAAATCAAGAGTCAAGGTTGAGAAAGTGTATAAAATATATTAGAAATGCAAAGTCAAACTAAAGGTGTGATTACAGTGAAGAAGAAGGATAAGAGGAAATAGTTGTGGTTTAGATACAGGAAGACATGTGAACACACATTTTGAGCAATGAAAGTCAGTATAGTGGAGAGGAAGGATAAGTAAGAGGAACAGAGTGTGGTGCAAATAGAGGTAGACCTTTATTTGAACAAACATGTGTCGATCAATAAATCAGTATAATGAAGAGAAGAGGTGTGGTGCAGATAGTGGTAGACCTCGGTCTCAACAAAAAGTGTTGAGCATTAAAAGTCAGTATAGTTGAGCAGAAACGAAAGAGGTGTAGTGTGATTGAGGTGCAGTGTGCATTTGCACCGTTTTACTTTATTTGAAACACCACTGATCTTTCCCCAATGTTTGCATGATCCTCTTACCTCTTGTCCTTCTTTTTCACCATAATCATAGACTTATTCATGTTCGTAGGTGGGTATTCAAAAACATTAAGTATCATGATGTTATAAAAACTTTTGTATCCTCTCTCCCATTGCACTAATGTTTTTTCGAATTTCTGGTTAAAATTCAAAGAGGTGGTTAGAAGTGTTTGTGACTCATTCTAGTACAATAATTGATTGCCTTGATGTTGATCCTTTGGACCACATTGAATGGTGGTCAATGTTAAATGTCCTAAAACTTTTTTTTCATTTTTCAGTGAGGAATACAGTTAGAAAGAGAACAACTTCTCACTCAGCCGTTACTAAAAAGAAAGAAAAAATAAAGGCAACTACCACCTCCGCTTCAAACAAGTGGAGAAGTGATTCCAAAACTAAACAGCCACTTCAGCAGAAGAAGCAAACCAAGAAACAACGTTTCAAATCTACCACTGGTCGGAAGGTGTGTTTTATATTTATTATTTTGGTTGTGCTATAGATGAGGTAGGAACTGGTTACAAAGTATAAAAGTTAATAAACAATTATAGTAGTTAAAACTGTTTTGTATTAAACATTAGCTGTGGCTTATATATATATATGCCTTAGCTTTCCACTGGCTATTGCAGCACAGATTATTATAATTGATATAAATTAAATTTCATGCTTCATTTTATTTCTTGTTTCAGAATTCAACGTTAGCCAAAGCTGGCTCTGATTCGGATAGATCACTGAGTTCACCTGTTGACAATCACAATAATAACTCTACGCATTCAGTGAATCATAATTCGAACTCTGCTGCTGCTGTTGCTCAGTTGAGACAGTGGATAGACTCGTACGAGGAAGCCGTTACTAATCATTATTCACCGGAGTTAAGAGCGAGGGTAGCCGCTCTTAAACTGAATGGTGTCCATAATCCACCAGCTATCGATCTGACAAAGCATCAGATACCACCTGTACCTAAGTACAGGATATCTCTTATGCCATCTGGCATTAAGGTAATATTAAAAATTCTAATTTTGTTTCAAATATTAATATTTATCACCAATAATAATGTTATTTCCAATCTCAATAAAATGTTAAATTTGCCTTAAAGAATAAACTTTAAGTTTATTTATTGAAATTGCCTTCAACTCACTTCCTGAGTATCCCACTTGAGGTCAATATCTTGAAGAAAATTGTGGATTGCACCATTAATGATGCCGGTTACTGCCGGCGTAAGAAAAAAGTGCCACCAGTGCTGCTTTACGATGTTTTGAATGGAACTGTGAGTGTCAGGGATATTTTTAGATACTACTAGCAGTCTCTAGTGATTCTTAAGTTGTTCACATGGCGGCTATATAACAAGACCCCTGATTTTATTTAAAACATAAAATAGAATTCCTAAATAAATGCGTGCGCTTGAGGTCTTTATAGGTCCGGTCCCGCTGTTAATACTTGAATTTTTAATAGTTATGTTACAAAAACATATTAATTAATTGTCATGAGGAAGTTAGAAGAAAATGAGAAAGTTTGGATAAAAAGCGATGCAGGTGTGAAAACAATGCCGCACTGAGGGCCAGTTTTGTGTAGAATGGCCCCGCACCCGTGGGTACTGTTCACTGTTCCACTCAGAGTCCCCACAGCGAAAGGGTTAATATCTAGGTCTACCTGCTTAACTATTACTTCTAGAACACATTGTTGTTGTTCTGTTGTTTTTTTTTATTACAAATATTATTATATATTTTAAGTTTAATACAATATTTGTTATTTCTGTTGTTATAGATTGTCCAGACTACATGTACTATTCCATCAGGTCAAGTAGTTGTAGAAGTTCGAGGTAAGTTCATGCTTGCTAAAGGACGTGGAGGTGTAGGTGGTCCATCACCAGGCCCTTATGTCTTCTATCATAGGGTCAGCCCGGAAGGAAGTACAGAGATATGTGTAGACGCAAGAACTTATGGAAACGATGCCAGGTTCATCAGGAGATCATGTCAACCGAACTCAGAGGTAAATATTATTTTTAGCAGTGTTTCAAAGTTACAGAATTGGCCCTATGGTTGTATAAGCTGTTGGGCACACCTATAGGCTGTTGGTCCATAGTCTATTATTATTATTATAATTTTAGAAATTGTATTATGCTTTAAGCTTAATGAACTTAAAAATAAGTTCTCTGTTAAATCAACCTTAAAATAAACTTATTTATTTTTGTTTCAGCTAAGGCATTGCATAGAAAAAGGAGCTGTTCACCTTTACATTGTCAGTACAAGGAGTATTGACAGTAAGACAGAAATAACACTGCCTCTTAGTATCGGACACTTCTGTGTCTGCAGCGGTACTAAGTGTAACCATGATGCTCACAGTGGTCAAAATAACCCCAACTCCCAGATTAACTACAGGTAATCTTGAAACATGAGTATAACTTCTTGTTTTATATTATAATCTTCATATATTCTCATAAATCTAGGTGTTCTCCAAACACCATAATGTAATTCAGTAGCCTTTTTGCTCTCCTTCTAAGCTTATATAACAGTACAATTGTTTAGTATTTTGTGCCACTTGGAAGCACCACTTGGAAAATCTAAAGTTAGACCTACCTTTAGAAGTAATGGTTTTGTGTTAACTAGTAGTGTCAATCTCTTTATAGCTCTTTGTATTTTTATTTATTGTATATATTATGAATATAATAATATTATGAAAATAATAATGTTTCAGTATGGACAAAAGGAGACGTGGTAGAAGACGAACACTTTCTGAAAGCAGTTCTGGTAATACAACTGCTCCCAACTCTATCCCCGCTACAGTACCTGTTCAGGAAATTAAACCTGACACATCCAAGGCTCAGATTAGGCTGGACTCGTCCAAGGTCCAAATCAAGCCTGACTCATCCAAGGCTCAAATCAAGCCTGATACTTCCAAGACCCCAATCAAGCCTGACACGTCTAAGGCTCAAATCAAGCCTGACACATCCAAGGTCCAAATTAGGCCGGATTCATCCAAAGCTCAGATAAGGCCAGACTCAACCAAGCCACTGATTAAACCAGAACCGTCTAAGGCTCAGATGAGGCTAGATTCATCTAAACCTCAGATTAGACCAGACTCATCCAAGGCTCAGATTAGGCCAGACACATCCAAGGCCGAGACAAATCAAAACAATGTTGTAAACATAACTGTTACACCTCCACCTCAACCAATACAACCCAGTGTAACTGCTACTACAAAAGAGAAATCTCCTGAACTCGAATCCAATGAGGCTACAGTACCACCACCTCCTCCACCTCCACCTCCACCTCCCCCACCAGCTCCGGTCACTACTACTTCTACAATCAAGGTAACCACAGAAACCCTATTCATTTTTTAATTAACCACTCATCATCAATCATCCTTATTGTTTTTACTTTTATCAACCCTACTTCTACCCTACATCTTAAACTGTTGGAACTAACAAATTATCACTCCAGCCTCTTCCGTCCTAGTCCATGTTTGTAATTCCTGAGTCTTATTACCTTCACAGCTTCCTTTATCCCTACTGTATTACTTTCAACAACCCTACCCAGTTTTACACTGTTTAACTAACAAACCTTCTTAACACTTCTTCTTTTATTCTTTAAGTTAATCCTTTAGATCTTCTCAAATAATTTCATGTATCAGCAATTCCTTAAAATTCGATTACTGTTATTAACTGATCATTTTTATTTTGTTTTCATTTTAGCAAAATGTGGTAACTTTGGACAGTCCTCCCCTAAAAAGGAAACCCATAAGCCCAGCAAGGGAGAAAGAACCGAAAGAAATCAAAGAAGTGACACCCAATTCCAAAGAAGAAAAGAAAAAGGTAATTTAGTTTAGCATGATAGTTTTTTGCGATTAGAAGCAAAATGTGGTGCACCTTTTCCATTCTTAAAATTAATTTGATAGTAACTCTAACAAGTGTTTTTATAATTGGTTGTACACTAACTCCTTTTTTTAATTTTGTGTGCAGCAAGTAAAAAGGAGTCTATCTGTAGTACAAGGTAAGACTGCTGGCAGTTTATTGGCAGGAGCTGTCACTACTAGAAGAGCTACCACGCCTTCTGCCAGGACAGAAGAAAAGAGATTGCGAAACCATAACGGGGAACCTCTTCCAAAAGACACCTCAAAAATGGTAACGTACATCTATTTTTCTCATCGGAAAAAATGTTGTTTAATTTTCTCTCTCTCTAAAAAAAAAAGAGGAATACATTACATTATCAGTTAACTTATCAACTAAAAACTGCAAGATTTTTAGTTGCAGCAATAATATGTACGTTGTACTATTAATGAGTTTACAATGTACATTTTAAATTCACATTACAGTATCAGTATAATATTTTTTATCCTCCGTAAACAGTAAAGGTTAAAAAAAATGGAGAATTACTGCTTTAGATGTACCACATGTCGTACATCATAAAGCACCATCAACATGTACATTTAGATGGTTCTAGTATTGAAAGAAAAATGTCAAGGCCTATACCCACTGAGATGTGGTCACTACTAGAACACCTTGTAGTTCATCATAACTTAGTCTTAATTGTTTCATATATAAAACAAAGTATGATTATATGTAATTTAGTTATAACATTTTTTTTTTTTTTAATCAATTTTTGAATTCTTTTTAGACACGAGAAGAGCGTAAAATGGAGGCAATAATGAAGAGGTTTGAACGATTGGAAAAGGATGAACAGAGAAAACAGCAACAGCACACTGGAGGTACTACACCACCTTCTGTCGAACCTAAGCGTACTAGGGAACCTGTTCAGAGGAAATCCAACAGTGATACACCACAGAAAACACCAAGAAACAAGTAAGTATTCTGTCAGTTTAAGTGTGTTTTAGACTTATGGTGTAGATGAGTAGACCATTCATTTGAGGAGTTGATTTTTTTTGCAAACCAGGGAGTAATAAAATAATGACTAATAGAATAATAGAATCTACTATTGCATATAATTTCTTTATTTTCAATTCTGGATTCAAAGAGGTTTCTTAAAAATGCTGTGTGAATTTGTAGAATTTCATTTATTTTCTTTCTATATTATTATAACAATGTTGTCCAAACTCATGTCCAGTGAGTAAGAAAGAGTAGGATATACTTGAGTGTAATAAATTGAAGTGAAAGAGAGTATACATAAACTATGGCCTATAGAAGATAAAGATAAAAGGGTGTGGAGGGGTAATTTTAAATTTTGTTAACTTCAAACTAAGTTAGTGACCACCCATCATTTTTTTTAACTAAATAGAACCCCATGACAGTTGGAATTTAATTTCTAGTTATATATTCATTCTTGTTTGATCTGGTAAGAAATCAACTCAAAATGTTTTATGATTAAAAATCGTTTTAAATTTCAGTAAATTACTATTTTTAAGCTAACAGCGTTAGTGCTAATTGTAAACACAAAGTTTTAAATGAATAAAGATTTCAATAACTCTCCTGGTGTTATCACTGCATTTCAGTCATTATTGAAACCCTTTAATTATTTTATAAGATAAAAGCTTATAGAGGGCAACAATTCATTTTATTTTATGTATTGTTTGTTATTGTTATGTATTGTTGTTGTTTTACGCCATTCTATCATAAACTTATTATCTTCATAAGCTCAATTTAATGCACTACACCCTCACCTTCCCAAAGGGGTGCTCTTTCATTGCACACCGTAACATTGAGCTATGAAGCTGCTATGGGTCTTCTGGAACAGAAAGGTGAATTGAGTACGTAGCCCTGATGTTTATATATTTATATTTATTTGTAATTTTTCGTTTTTCAGGAATGTAAATCGAAGGGATGCACGTGTTTCCAAAGTCACCTTAAGAACTCGTGGACGTGTCAACAGGACACAATCAAGAACTCGAGGGAAACCTGCCAAAACACCTAAGAAACAAGCTAGAACCAGATCACCACGTATTAGTTCAGGTGAGGAGTCTTCGGATGATGAAGTTATCAGTCCTAGAAGACCACCCATACAGAGAAGACGAAGGCCTGGTTCTAATGCTGTTTCTACAACTACAGCCTCTCCTAGACATCGGAAACAACTTATACCACCTCCTCAGAAGGTAAAAAAAAACACTATTCAGTGTGATGATCTTTATAGAATATTCATAAAATCTTTCTGACCACCTTCAGTCACTCTTATCTTTTCCAACAACCTCTGGCTATTCCATTTTTTTTTTTTTTTTTTTTATCACAAATTACTAAAACTAATGTTATCAAATTAATTAAAAATATGTTTTTGTATATCAAAGCCCGTTGGTGATTCTATATCAATCTTCAGCACACATTACTTTCTCTCGTCCAATATTTTCTCTAATATTCTTTTGTCACTCATATTTTGAAATCTATCTCTTTGACCATTTCATTGATATTGGTAACTAATATTTATTATTATATATATGTCTACAGGAAGAAGTTGAGGAGGAAGAGGAAGAATTTGAGGAGGATGAAGAACCAAGGATTTTACCGGGAGTCACCCCAGCAAGTAATGGAACTAATCCACCTCAACTTTCCAACACCTGTCTTCTTGTGGCTGCTGCTGTTGGACCTCTTGCTCCTGGTTTTAAATTTCCAAAAACTAAAAAGGTAACTTATACTATATTGTTGTGATATATTATCAGCCTACAATCACTATGTAAGTCCTAAATTAAAAGTTTTGAGATACTTACTAGTTAAGATTGTGTGCATAAAATTTACTGTATTAATAAAGTCTGGGGTATTGAACATCTAGATCTTTTGAAGATGACCACGTCATAGATTTTGTCAATTCCAATGTTTTAAATGAGTTGTACCTAAGTTACAAAAGCCTCTTGTCACAAGCGACTCTATTGAAAATGTTCCCTGTAATGAATTTGAAATAGGATTTTCAAAATATTTCTGGAAGAGCTAGATTTATTTGACTCTGCCCATGGAAACCTACCTATGCTATAAAATTTGGAGTATTACAGCTGTTTTTAAACTATAGGGTGATTGAAAATAAAAAGTTTTTAATATTTGTTGCAGATTATTGCCAAATATTACAAAGTTATAGACACATTAAAAATGTGAAATATGTTTTTTTTCTGTGGTTTAGAAAGACTTGAAGAGTACTTAAAGCATTTAAAGTAATAATAGAAGGACTTAATGGTATATTTGGGATTTAAAGTAGCCATGGGGCTCAAGTTAATGGTCACATCTGCTCAGCCAACTATGAATTAAGGTTGAGGTAACGGATTCCATTCCATGCTGTGAAACTTTGATTTACATGGCTCAACGTATTCTCTTTGGTGTTAGATCAGTGTGTGAAATGGCTGAACCCAAAACATGGGTAGTGAACTAAGGCCCAAAAAAGTGGCCTCAGTGTTAGATTCAAACAAGTGGTTTGAACAAAACTAAAAATGACAAAGGTTATGCTTTTGGATGATTAGAATGTGATGTTTTGACAGATTTGACCAGAAAACCCGTGAAACATGATTCATGAAACCAAATTAAAATACAGTTTCAAGGAACGCAGTGTGCTCCTTTCTGTATGTTTTAAATCAAGTGTTCTCCTGATACTAAAGTTTCACGTTTCATGAAACTTGTTTCTTCAGTGTGCACAGCGCCTTAAAGTTTTGTTTGACTCGAGGTGTCACTGTGACACTTTTGTTATGTATCATTATATATGATAAATATTAGGCATATTTTTTAAAGTAATTAACAATTTTTTCCCCCACAGAATATGCTGAACAGCTGGTTAGTAGGGGAAGGTGGTTCCACATCACCAATGCAAAGTGACTCTACTTCGGATATCACTCCTTCATCTGATCCTATTATGATACCGTCTGTCATGGCACAGTCTGCCATGGTCCCGTCTGATCAACTTCCTGATCAATCATCTAATGATCAGCATGTGGACTCATCTCAGGCTGAGTTAGCAGCACCTGAACAGCCAACTGATCACTGCACTGCTAAGAAACGGTGGCTTAGACAAGCCATATCTGAAGATTCTGACTCACCTAGACCTGGTAATAATTTTTTAATTTTTTTTTTATCATATTTAAATTTTACAATTTATATTTTTAACTATGAATTGAATAAAAAAAAAAAAAAAATCAAAATTTTGGAACAATGTATTTTCTCTTTCAAATTATAAACAAGAAAGGCAATAGTGATGTATAATTGTGAAATGGAGATATGAATACCGCATTCACCTGCTTCAATAACATCGTTAAAGCCAATTTTTCACAATGCTCCCTCTAATTCTTCTAAACTCATTGTTTACATCACAGGGACTATCAGATTAGTTTACTTTTCTCTCACTACCTGCTTCTCTTTTACGATGTCTCCAAAGTTTTAGCCACTCTTTTTTCTTCTATGCTTCATCTGCCTTTTCTTAACTTTTTAGGTTTAACCTCCTTATCTATTATTTTTTTCTAGAATGTTCAGGCTCACCAGTAGAAATGGCTGCTCCCCTTAAGAAGAGACGAGTGGCTAGGGAAAGCGTGTCATCAGATACTGCTTTTACACCTCCGACCACACCCTCAGCCGAACCACCTACTCAGGTAATTACCTGATCATCGACATTTTTAAACAACTCTGTTTTAATACCGATTATATTTTATAAAACTGGCCGGCTAGCGGGTACAGGTGCGCTGTATTAGTTGTCAATTATTTTACCTGGATTTTAATTATAAAATATATATATATATATATATATATATATATATATATATATATATATATATATATATATATATATAAATTATCTGCATAAATAAACTGTTGTGTGAAAAATAGTATAAAAATTGTGTTTTCTTGTGTTTTTTTTTTATGTAAGATCAATTCCACCTAACTCCGTTCCAAATTTATTTTATTTTTTTAAAATAAAAATTAATTTTATAAGTGGGGGACGAGAATTTCAGGTTTTGAATTTCAGTTAAATTTATATTTTCTTAAAATAAATATACAATAAAACTTCTCTCAACAGGACATTTGATTTGTAAAAAATATTGAACTAAAAGTGACAACACCTAGTTGAAAGTTAGCTCTATACAATAAAGTTACTTTTAGTGAAAAAACATATTTCTCTATTCCTAATAAAGTGACTACTGCTCATCTCTACAAATTTGGGATTTCAGTGAAACTTCTCTACAGTAGACACCTGAGAGGAATTAAATATGTGTAATTAATACCACTTTGGTGTCGGCTATTCAGAAGTATCAATTGTGTGCCGTAAAATTTGCACTTATAAGAGGAAAATTTAAAAGTAATCAGATTCATTAAAAGTTAGACTCATATGTAAGTTACTCTTAATTTTATTTAGTAAAATTAAGACTATTTACTGATAATTGACTATTTTTTAAATTACTTAGTTGTCCTACCGACATTTTTAGTTTAAATTTACTATTTATAAGGTAGTTAACGAAGATTGGTAATACACATTTTAATATAGTTTCTGAGAAAATAAACCAATAGTTGATAATGATAAAAGGTTAATTCCTTCCATAGGGGCTGGGGAGGAATTATATTTACTGTAAATATTAATACATTTTGTTTTTTTATTAATAATTGAATATAACCATGAAGACACAAAACAATAACAAATGGAAAACACTGGACAAAGTTATTACATGAATGTTAAATTCAAATAATATCACACAGTTTTTTTTACAATTCTTAGTATAAACATATACAGAAAAACCTGGATTAACGATTTTTTTTTTTTTACTATTAATATTATTGATTTAGTTACTTTTTATTGATAATATATAGTTTTGTACATATATGCTCTTATTTGTTTCATTTGAGTAATTTATTTTTTCCAAGGTAGGCTGTGAAAATAGTAACTTTAGAGCCTAAAAAGCATAGCTAAAATCCATTATTTCATTACGTTTACTTAAAAAATCTTTTCATTACTCCTAGCTGTAAAGAAAAATTTTTTTAAGTCCTAGGACGTAAAAAATCTTTTTTTTTCTGGTAGTTATCAAAACTTCCGTTTTAGCGCTGCAATCTTTTTAGATAGCTTCTTAGTACGATTAAAATCCGCTAGATGTCAATGCATTTTATTTATTTTTTCTCAGTGTAACCTCTTTTTAAGGTTTCTTTTTTTAAATCTTAAGTATATACTATTATTTGTTATTATTATATTGATTATTGATTAATATTTAATTTTTTTTCATTGTCTGCTACCTCGGAAAAAATAGCATATGCTAAACGACTGTGAAGTGTTTTTTCTTTACCTTGGCAATATTTACTGTCTTGCTTCGCTCGACAGTAAATGTAATTGCCGCAGTAAAAAAAAAACTCACTTCACAGCCTAGTAACATAATATACTATTATTAATTACAATAAGTTAGAATAACATTGCTATTTTGAGTTTACCTATATAACTAAAGAAAATGGGAAAAGAGTGGTTATAAATCTGACTTACGAATTAGTTGGAACCAATTAAATTTGTAAGTCAAGGAGCGTTAGTAGCTTGTTTTGCCATTTATTTTACTAATAACAATGTGGCATAACAGAACACACAATTGTGGGGACATTACAGAAGGGTGGCCACTTTACACATCTTCGCTATATGATCATCCCTCGTTTTTATGTATATCACAAATGAAAAGAAATGCTTTCTTTTTTTGGACAATATTGAAAATACTTTTTATATATAATTTTAATATATATATAATTTGGCAATTCATGTGGTTATATGATCACATGAATTGCACACGGCCGAAGAGCAGATATTTCTCTAAAATCAACATTTTTTTCAAACCCCTAAAGTTAAAGTACTGTTTTTATAGAAAAAGTTCTTCTAAATACCAGACACTCTTCAAAGCATGCAGACATCTTAATTTTCTTTTAAATGATCAACTGTTTAGTTTACTTGATACTAAGTCTCTACCAACATTAATTCAAAATGAAAACAAGGTTAGTGGCTAAAATATATCTATTAGTGTGGTTTGGGGGGCTTAGTCCCCTATGAAACCACCCCCATCCCCCAATCGTGACCCACACCAAGATGTGACTACACCCCCTCATATTAATAGGGGATTCAGCTCCCTCTAGAATATTTGCCACGCTATGCCAATGCCGTATATCTTCACATTCATTAGTGATAATTAAGTTGTGTTTCCCTTTTGTGTTAAATTCTTCCTTTTTTAAGTTTCTGATAAGGGCTAATTATTATCATTCATGCTTTAGAAGCAGGAGGTTTGTTCTAGATTCTATTCCCGACTCTATGGGCCCCATACTCGGTATTTACTTAGCATCGTGATATTAATATGTAGCTACTCAAGTCAATTGGTGTCTATTGTTTAGTTACAAATGTCGAATATTTTAGGTTTATACAGCTAATGGACATGCTAACCCTGTGTCATCCATTATATAAATAGTTGTATAAGCTTTTTGACAAAGTCTTTCATGGGCTTTTGGGCCTCAGATTATTTTAGTATTTTTTTTCTGATAATTACCTGATCGGTTTGAGCTCTTTATTATTTTTTTTATTCATTAATTTTGGTAGAAACCACTAACTTCTAAATATGTATATTATTTTCCAATTATGGGAAAATAGGAATTTATTACCAATAGGGAAAATTAGTAATTTATATTAGATGCAAAATAGTTAAGAAAAAATAGTAGCAGAGTGGATTCATACTTGGAAATTGTTGTCTTAAAACAAGTTTATTTACAAACAAATCTGGTGATAGTTTGTATTCCAAAGAGGTAAGACATATTTCACACTGATGATCATACCAAGTGAGTGTACGAATGTGTACTAAAGTTGCTCAATTTTAGAGCCTTGAATATTTAACCTCTTTCATTTAAGATTATCTCCTCTAACCATCATTTAACCACCTCTTACCCTCTTTAATCACTTGTCCCCCATCACCTATGTACAGACATAGTCTATGTCTTCAGGTTTAGAACCTGAACTTTTGGCAAGCTCACGAAACTGTAACAAAATTTGCAATTCTAACCCACCTCTAGATTTAAGATTTGCACTTTGCTAAATCTCCTTAAATTTTTTACTCTGTAGCTAATTTTAATTAAATAAATGTACACCTGGGATATTTGTCAAATCGACTAGTAACCAGGATTCAAATATGATATTAATCATGTTTGTAGAATATATGTAGGAATTTAAAATAATAAATTCATCCTGTAGAATTTATTATATTTCTCTTTGTGTTTGGAAATCCCTGTTGAACCGTAATTTTTAATATTTCTTACATTGTATTATGTGTGTTAAGCCCCGTTTCCATTACAACAAATTTGTCCCGCAACATGTTGCTGGCACAAGTTCCTGGATTTTGTAGAAATGGAAACAGTCTGCAACATGTTGCGGGACAAAAATGTGCCAAGCGACTGTGGGACACAACTTGTGCCACGGGCAATGGAAACTTTTTTGCAACATATCCCGGGAAAAGGTGCACGCGCGGTGCAGTCTATACTCGCTGCCCAAACCATAATTAAACCTTGCTCCCTACCTACACATGCTCTCTCGTTTGTGGTTGAGGTATTTTCAGTGTTGTGTTACTGAACTGTTTCCCATTGCACTTGTCCCACAACATGTGCCTGCAACTTGTCAGAATGGAAACGGGGCTTTAGATGCAGATAGTAACTTTTCTTTTGCCATTTGCAATACCAATACTTGTCGCAATAATCTATTAGAATATACAGTTTACTGTAAACTTACACTTATATTTGATTCCCAAACCATGAAATTAATAATAATAATCGGTGGTGCTACTGTCTATTGAGGGCTTTGGCCTGCCAAAGGGCTTGTACAACTATATATGTGATGGATGGCACAAGGCTAGCTTGTCGCTCCATTAGCTGACCTCATATTTAGATTTGTAACCGGATAGACACTACTTCACTTAAGTAGCTACCCTTTTATATTTTGATGATGGGTGAATACAAAGTATTCACCTTGCCAGAGTTGAACAAAACCCCGAATTTCCTTCTAAAGCATTAATTATAGCAATGAGCTGTCTAGGACCCCTTATAAGAAAACCATGAGTAACATAAACATATGAGTATGAATCAGTTCACTGATGATGACTGTGTTGTCAAAACCCTTATATGTTTTTGTTACTTATGGTTTGACAATATACTGATCAATTGAACTGATAAGTTTTTATCTCTTAGTAGAAACTGAATACTGGTATGCCAAATAACATTATCAATTGTAAAGCTCATTTATATAAATGAGCCCAAAAAAAAGATCTCATCCATTGTATTGTGTCCTTATTGTATCATTCCAATTTTGCTTTTAGGTATTCGAAGATGAGATGGTTGATGAAAATTCCACGACATCTTCTCCTCCTGTTGAAAATGAATCAATTCAGCAGAATGAAAATCAGGAACTACCTACTGTTAGCAACAGCGAAAATGAACATGTAATGCTTAAAAATATAACTTTCTTTGTATGCTTAAAAATATAACAGATCAAAAAAGTTGACTCTTTTGAAGAGAGTAGAGGAGGTTCCCTACATCTTTACCACTTGCCCCTAGCACAACTGTTGCAACTGGCTCTCATTAATAGCCATAAGTCAACTCCATAATAGTCATGAGCAACTCCATTAAGAATGATAATGTCGGGACTCACAAAATCTTTGAAGAGATCTCTCCCAGCAGATCTAGATTTAACAGGAGTGTTTGTTACAATTCTGTGTGTAGTAGAGTGATTTTATCTGTATTTCTTAAAATATAATAGTAAAAATTTCAATCTGCATTGATCCACTTTCTGAGAGACAATTTTTCTAATTTTTATTTGTTATTTATCTATTTCAGGAAGCAGTTGGAAATAGAACGCCAAAATTGTTTGAGAGTCCAAGATCAGAAGATTCAAAGCCCGAAAGCCCAGAAACAAATGCAGTCGTACCAACTGCACCTGAAATCAACCGAGAGGATATCAAATCTGAAAAAACTTTATCAGGTGAAGACTGCGAGCTTCCACCGATGCAACTGTTAGGTGACGATCCTGAATCTCAGCTTGCAGCTATGGAAGATGATAACAGTCCTGTTAAATCAGAACCTACGATGAAATCAGCTGAAGAAATGTGTAAAGAGCATGCTGATGCGGTTGAACTACTTAATCAGCTAACAACTGAAGAACCATCATCTCAAACACCGATTGATATGGAACAGCCAACTACACCTAAACAACAAATTATGTCGGAAGATAAAGAATCATCTAAAATCAAGAGAAAGGTACCATCTCTCTTATTTATATGACTAGAGCGCACCGTAAAGGGCTCATGCTAGGAATCAGTGGCTATGTTCCTGAGTGCTAATTTGTCTTTCTACTGCATTGTCATTTAACCCAAACCGTTAAATAAATAACCTAAATAGTTTACTTTTCAAAGGCTTCATAAAAACTGATTAGTTTTTAAGTCCTCCCCCGTCATGTAATGACCTAGGCTGTTGCACAGGCCAAAAAACAAATCTGTGAATTACAGTTATAATTTTATTTGTTACGTGCAAAAATTCATTTATTTTATTATTAATTATGATAAATAACCAAATTTGAATTTAATCTAAATGTGACTAATGTTAGTGCACTCCACTGTATAAAAAAAATAAATGGATGTTGTTTGATCACTTTTGGACCTATAAACTCACTTAGGTCAAAAGTTAAGTCCAGTTTTAGTTTTTTGAAATATTAAATGACAAAAATTTAATTTTGTATGTTTAGATTAAAAGTTTTTCCTTTATTTAGTTATTGTTTTACTGTTAAAACACATAAAATTGAAAACTTATGGGATTTAAGTTTTTTTTAATTTTTATTTATTTATTTTTTTTTTTTACAGCTTAGTATATCTGAGTATCGTGAGAGAGTCAAATCTTACCCTCCGAAGCAAAGAAAGCCAAGCTCAGACGAGGAAGGTACACCCAACGATAAAAGGTCAAGTAATAATTCGAGGGAAGATTCGGATTCAGACGAATCCTCATCTGAAATCAATACACTTCTTGCCAAAATTGATACATCGCATATTGATCTTGCCTTTCCACAGCAACCGTTCAAAAAAGGTAAAATAAATTATTTTATTATATTATTAATAAACAGACAATTTTTTATTTTTTTTATATTGAAGTCCATGTAAATAACAATTTAATTGTGTTTAATGTGGTGGTAAGAGGTGATGACTGATCTGTCAAACCCTGAAAAGAAATTGAGAAATTAAATTTAGCCCCAAAAACTGGGAAAAAAAATCTCCGAAATGGTTCTGACAATTATTTTTATTTAAAAAAAATTGGAAATGTTGTCCATTTAAATATGAATCTAATGATATAAACCGTTTTCCTGGAAAAATCTAGTTCCTGTAAAAATAGCAATAAACGCAGACGGAGAGAGGCCGGGTTTGATTCCCCACTGAGGAGAAGTTATTTTTATGATAAATTTTAATAAAATGTTACGAAAACTCGAAAAATTAATAAATGGAAAACACTGGGCTAAGTAATTATGAACTCGTTGTGTGTGAAATTTTAATCAATTTTACCTACAAATTGATTACTAATAACATATGTTTTTTTTTTGTTTTTTTTTTTCAGTAAGTGGTGGATTCAGTGCTGAGCCAACACTTGTTGAAAAGCAGAGAGAAGCTCTTACTGACCGGTTGAAAAGAGAATTCGGTTTATTCTTAAGTGACGATGAAGATCATGAGAATAAATTTAAAGTTGGAGCAAATGCAGGAGCTTTACAGAGCACTATAGACAGTAAGAATTAAATAATATTTTTTTTATAATTATTTATATTTTATTATATATATCCAAGGATCAAGTCCATACCTTGATACTCACTTGTGGAAAATAACTGTTTGTTATTAAATCATTTGGTTGTAAACTATGATTATTAAAGCAAAGTATGTATCTCTACCTCAGAGCTTAATCATTGTTATTTACATTTTATGTGTTTTTTTCCAAATTTGATGTATGTGGACTTACATCTCTCCTACTTTTCTTCATATCTTTATTTACTACTAACAAAGGAGTTTCAATACTTTCCCACAATTATCTGCTATGTTATGCAGATTTACAATTTTTTTTTAAAAATTGGACATTAATAATTTTTCACAACATATTAACACAACTATATAATATGTAATAGATGGCATTGAGTTAACATGTGGCTCCTTTACTACCCATTTAATGTGGGGCACCTTCCACCCTGCTGGAGTCAGGAATCTAGTCTTGATCTACTTCCAAAGCATGAATGACACCAATGAGCTACCAAGGATCCCTAAGATTTTGGAAATACATTTATATAATTATGTGTGTCGTATATTGGTTGTCTATCAGATAAAATGGCTGAGTTGATTGGAATCAACATTGGAGCAGGTGGCTCTCCAAATTCTACCGTAAGGCATCTTAGAGATCGTAGAACTAGAAGACCTCCGCCTCCACCACCTACCGGTCCTCCTCCACTGGCTACTACTACGCCCATACCACCTAATCTTGCAGTTCATCCTGCGGTTATACCTGCTGTAACTATATCTGCTCCTACACCACACACTATTGCACCAGGTACAAATCATACTTATATTACAAATTTACTTATATTATGCCTCCCTTAAGTTTTAAGATATAATTTAGTTATAGTAAAATAAGGAAATTATTAATTATAGCTTTAAGCAGTTGAAAAATAATGTACATCTGACTTTACCCTTACCTTTGGTTCCTTAATCCTTCTTACAGTCCTAGACTTCCCCCATTTCATACTGTCATATAAGCTTGTAAAATAAATATGTAGTTACCCTAATCTTTACTCTGACTATGCTAACACTTAACTTAAGATAATATAAAATGTTGACAAGTGTTTGTAAATAATCAATAAATTGGTTCCCATTAGAACCCCCCTAGCTATGACAATATTCCATTACCAGAATCATCTCAAGGGGTTTTGATCATTGATATTATCATTGACTGAACTACCTCACTACAGTTTGTAGCAGCTTCACTTTGACCCCTTCTAAACCTTTTTTGATCAATGGAAGCTAAATACTAAACTTTAAATCAGACATATTCAACATTTTTTTGTGTTAAACATTGAATATTACATCCTCCAACTGCTACAGACTAAATACCAGATTATGCTTAATTATTTATTGTCTGCTAACCCCTTAACTCAAGATCAATAATGCTGTTGTTGTATTTATTTAAATATAATCAGATATTGTTTTTGTAGTAGGTGGAGTAGTAATGAATGCAGTTGGAGGTGTTGCTCCAGTAGGAGGTGGCCCACCTTCAGTATCTTGGCCGTACTACCCGGCAGCGCCTCCACCTCCGCCCCCACCTACCCACCTTGCACCACCTCCTCACATCCCACCGCCTCATCATTATCATATGAGGCACTAAAAGGTACAACAAAAATTTAATCATACCTTTCTCATTTACTGGAGTGACAAGTCTGTCAGTTTTTGATCAGATTAGTGTCATTAAATCCGTAACACATTTAAGTCGAGTGATAAGTCCTTCACGGTTATAGTTAGCATAGAGAAACATCGTTTACAGTAGAGATGGGCATAATCGATATTTTTCAATCAATCGATTATTTTTAATCGATTATTCTAATAATCGAATGATTTCACAATCGATTATTTTTTAGAGGAGGGGGTTAAAGTAAAGAAAAAAGGGGAGACAAATAGTTGCGATACCTAAAATACGGGGAACTTAGCGGCCGGTGCCGGACGCCCGACAAAGCGCGGGTTTTTGCTTTGTCGGCAAACGACACGATAACGAAAAGTCTTTAAACTACTACTCATACTCGTAATCGCTGCTTCATATTCTTCTTAACCCTTATCACTTTTTTGATCTCTAATTAATATAAAACATTCTTACATAATACTACGTTTCTAGTTTCTACGATGTTTAAATACGGATTAATCCTAATTTGGAATTTAACTAGTTAGGTGTTTCCATAAGTAGTATTGAATCCGTATTCAATACGAAATAAAAAAAAAAAAAACTTTTTCTTGGTTACTTTTGCTAAAGGTTATAAATAATTTTGTAACCTTCACCTTTTATAACCATGTTTTTATTACGTATTGTAACATATTTGACTACAGTTTCTACTTCTACTGAAATACGCTGACACGCTCTCTGCGCATGTCAGCGTGTTTCCATGCAACTCGATCCTGATACGATCCCAGAATTTAGTCTATCGTATTGGGATCGGTATCGTATTTAATCTAGGTTTCCATGGACACTTTGGATCCATAAACTGTATTCAACCTGTATTCAATCCGTATTTAAACATCGTGGAAACGTAGTAACACTGTTTAAGTCACATTCGTTTTCGTTCCTTGCACAATTATTTTAGAGAGCAAATAATTTACATTGCTTTAAGTGATTGGGAAATTTAGTTTTGTATATTGAGGTGATTTTAGTTAATTAGACTTTTTTTTGGCACTAACCAATATGTATCTTATCTATATACTATATAACTGATTTTTCTAAAATTTAGTTATTGCTTGCTATACTTAATTAGTATCATATTATGTTAAAATAATTATATTTATGTTTTAATAAGTTTCAAACTATATAGTTAGAATTATTTATATAATTACTTTTAATCAGGGCCGCCGACAGGGGGGGGCAAGGGGGGCAAATGCCCAGGGGCCCGGGTCTCTAGGGGGCCCGGGCCTCTGGGGGACGGCTATGGTTTTTTACAATCAAAAAAGGCAAGATGGATATTGTAATTAGTGGCATAACTGTGGGCCCGAACCGTGGGCGGACCCCGGTACCAAGGGGCCCCCAAATCCAAATAAAATATGAAATTACTATATTTGTACCAATGTCGGTAGGGGCCCCTTTAGAGCATAATAAAATTTAACTTAAAATTATACTTCTATACTATTGTAAAGGGGACCCCATTCAGTTCTGAATGCAAATGTTTTTTTCTTTTTTTTTCCCATCAATTTTTTTTGGCGTGGGGCCCCTATGCCCTAGCTCAGTTTGGGAGGGACAGGCTCGGGCCCCCTTGAGCCCCGGGCTTCCAGGGGCGGCTCTGGATTTTTAACAACTAAAAAGGCAAGATGGATAGTGGCATAACTATAATAGGCCCGAATTGCGGGTGGGCCCCGGAGCCAAGGGGCCCCCAAATCTAAAAAAAAAAACATGAAACTACTATCTTTGTACCAATGTCGGTAGAGGCCCCTTGAGAGCATAATAAAATCTAACTTGGAATTATACTTCTATACTATTGTAAGGGGACACCATTCAGTTCTGAACGCAAATGTTTTTTTGTTCTTTTTCTTAAGATTTTTTTTTTTTTTTTTTTTTTTTTTTTTTGCGCGGCCCCAAATAACCTAGCTAAGTTTGGGAGGCAAAGTTGATTCACGCAATGGAAATTAAACAGACACAAATACAAGCTTTACCAGCAGTACAATTTATTTGAAATTCGTCCCCACCAAACAACTTTTTTTTAGGACAAACTTGCCCTCAGAAATTCTTAAAACTCATCTTTTTGCTCTTAAATTTTAAAAAAATTCCCGGACCCCTCGCCGTTATTTGTTCAAAAGGGCCCAGATGCTAACTTCATCACTAATTGTGAAGAACATAAAACTATTCCAAATGTGTCATAAGTATGGAAGTTTGAACTTTAGTGTTTCATTTAGTTATGTCCAGGGCCGGATTTTCAATTTTTGGGCCCCCCCGCGAAAAACTCCAATGGGCCCCCAACCTACCCAGACCAGGTCCTATTCGGAAGGGGGGGGGGGGGTGAGGGAGTTTACTGGTTAGTGTAGAATGGGAGTTCCTACACTATCGGTGAGCCTGGTGATGATCAAAGAAAGTAAGAAAACTACACACTACAACCTAATTTTACACGCACCGCATTCATTCTTCATCTCAAATTCGCTTTTGAACTACCTCGCCAAAGTTGACCGATGTGGAAGACATGTTTATTTTAGCAACGCTCGCGTAAACGTTCAAATGTAATATTGAAATTTTTGGACGGGAAAAATTAACTTATTCTATTCAATGAGACATACAACTTTTTTAAATTTTTTTTTTTAGTTAAATCAACACCGATACTGCTATGAAGTGTTAACGATCGCTAAATTTATAAAGCGGACCTAAACCGTTTAAAATAGAGAAAACTACGTTTTAACCGATATCTTACGTTCTATCGTAACGATTTTTATAACACGTCATACACAAAGTAATGCAAAGTAAAATTGAACAGGCATGTAAACTTTCAACCTGATACAAGCAGACGTTTTTGATTAGGGAAGATATATATTTTATAATATTTTAAATTAGTAGGCCGGGTAGAGGAAAACAGCCCTGTTTCCCACCTACTACCACCTTCCTTTTTAACTATATCAACTCATCATGATTAATTTTTTCTCAATATTTAATACTTAAATATTTATTGCAAGGCACTCGCTTCAATGATACAAACAATGTTTTTCTCTTAATTTTGTCTCAACTCCGCAAGGTACAAACAGTTAATTACTTTTAATTTTGTCTCTTTTCTAACTGCGCCATGTATAAGTAGTTAGCATCGTACACTTAGTAGTGTGAATTTATAATTTGTATATTTATTGAAAAGCGTAAGGAACTTCGTTCCTAACTGGTGTCCTGCGACGCCACACGTATTTTTTTTAAAAAAAGTGTTACGTTTTGTTTAAAAGTTGTGTCAAAATGTTATATAAACATGTAAGTTAAAAGTTAATGTAGATATAAGAAATAAAATTTGCCTTTCCTTTAAGATGCCTCAAAGGAGGTGAAATATAGCCAAAAACGGACTGACTTTGAAGTTATTAATGCCCTAAAGACCTAAATAAGAATCATAAGCATAGTATGGAAATGAAGGGTAATATACTGCGAATACCTCTCCAATAAATAATAATGCAATTTACCTCCTCACAACAACTACAATATTATACTGAGAGTCCTATAACTACTCCCCTTTCATATTAACTTTTGTAATATTTCAAATAAAATTTTTTCAAGCTTATCCGAAAATGGGGTCTTAAATTTTTTTCGTTAGACCTTTTCGAAAATACCTATTTTATCGTTTAGGTAAAAAAAAAACTGAGCTGATTTGGTTATTATGTATAATTACCAGATATATGTATTATATATCAGGGCCTCTGAGAGGATTTCCGGGCCCCAGGGCAAGTTAGCATCTGGACCCCTTTGAACAAACAACGGCTGGGGGTCCGGGGTACTCCCCCGGAGAATTTTTTAAAATTTAAGTGCAAAAAGACGAGTTTTAAGGATTTCTGAGGGCTAGTTTGTCCTTTGTAGCTGGCAAGCTTAAAAATTGCATTACAAGTAAAAAATGTAAAATTTATTAATATCAGTTAATATGATTTGTCAGTCAGTTTCTCTCCTTTAAATTAGCATTGACCATATTGAATAAGGTGAAAACATCACAAAAATCTAAGTAACTAAATGAAACAAAAAATTTCAAACTTCCGTTTGTACTCATGACACGTTAGGAAAAATTTTAAGTTTATCACAATCAGTGGCGTACCTAGGGCAGTGGGCCATTCAGCACTGAATGGGCCCCCTGACAAAGGTATATGAGTATAATTCCAGTTTAGAATTAATTATACTCTAAAGGGGCCCCCATCGACATTGCGGTACAAAGATAATAGTTTCATGTTTTTTTTTATTTGTGGGCCCCCTGGCACCGGGGACGTGCCCGCAATTCGGGCCCATAGCTACGCCACTGATCACAATATCCTTCTTGCCTTTTTTGTTGCAAAAAACCCTTTTTCTACATCTCTGAGTGGGCCCCCCAGGACCGTGGGCCCCCCCGCACCGCGGGGGCTGGCGGTAGCTATATCCGGCCCTGGTTATGTCCTTAGATTTTTATCTTATTCAATATGGTCGATGTTGATTTATAGGAGAGAAACTGACAGACAAATCATATTGGCATACTGATATTCATATTTTTTCCTAGTAATGCAACTTTTGTATAAAAAGAAGATGCGTAACTTAATCATTTTGATTTGTTTTTTCTTAATCTCACTATTTGAGCAAACAATTTATATTATGTTTTATTTTATACAATGTATTTTACAAAGTGTAAACGAAGGTTTTTTAATGATACCTGCTACAAAACTACTCAATTATTTGGGTTCTTTTTAGCCCATCTTAGTTTAACATCAAAATTTGTCCCCACCAAACATCTTTTCCTCTAAGGACAAAGTTGCCCTCAGAAATCTTTAAAACTCATATTTTGGTAATTAAATTTTAAATTTTTTCCGGGGGAGGACCCCCGGACCCCCCCCCCTTATTTGTTCAAAGCCCGGCCCCCCCCTTATTTGTTCAAAGGGGCCCAGGTGCTAACTTGCCCAGGGGCCCGGAAATCCTCTCAGCGGCCCTGCTTTTAATTACCTTTTAATTATTTTTCTTAAATATAAGAATAACTATTTATTTAATCCAAGAGAGAGGGGGTTAAGCGAATTGTTACCTATGAACTTATTGTATTGAGGTTTTTAAGGAAAAGAGAGATTTACTAGATTTTATTGGATAATTGAAACGCGGTGTGAAATCAATATTTATTTTAAGCCTATATTGGAATTACTTAAAATGTAAAATATGTTATAACATATTTTTTATAAATAAATATAATAAAACAACCATGAATTTCGAATCTTTTCATAATTATGAAAAGGTGCGTATTAGGACGCCGCATCATTCCGATTTCTGATTCTGAATGACAGTGCTCGGTATCGGTTATTATTGTAGCAGGGTTAGGTATTAGGACTAGGTATCCGAGATCGTGAAAAGATTCGAAATGCAAGCGCCGACATTTCGATTCCGAATGACAGAGCTCGGTATCGTTAACTAGCAACTGGGTTAGGCACTAGGCCTTAAGCCTAGGCATCCGATTGTGAAAAGATTCGAAATGCAAGCCCCGACATTTCGATTCCGAGCGTCCGATTCAAGAATAAATTATATTCAGTGAACGAGCGATGGGTGGAATTTCGATTACGAGTGATCGGACCCGGAGCCGAACACTCGATTATGAGAACGATTTCGAATTGAGTGGAACTAACTTCGAGCGATCAAATAATCGGTCTCATAATCGAGTGTTCGGGCCCGGAGCCGATCACTCGATTATGAGAACGATTTCGAATTGAGTGGAACTAACTTCGAGCGATCAAATAATCGGTCTCATAATCGAGTGTTCGGGCCCGGAGCCGATCACTCGGGTTCTCGAGGAGAACGATTTCGAATAATAATCGAATTGAGTTGAACTAACTTCGAGCGATCAAATAATCGGTCTCATATACCGATTATAAATAAACGATTACGAGCATTCGATTATTGTTGCATAATCGATTTAAACGATTATTTTAATCGATTATGCCCATCACTAGTGTTATATCAAAGAAATATGTCATGTGTCAAATATATCAATGTAATGTTTAGTTTTAGTTATTGTGAGTTAAAATATAAAATATTAATCTTATTGTAAATGAATGATAATAAATATTTGGAAATACTCGTAACTGAGAATTATTATAGTGGCGCAGTCGTTTCAATACAATGGCTAGAAGGAAAAGAAGAGATGAAAATCTAATTGAAGAAATGGAAATCACGGAAGAATGCAGTAATAAAAGTAATGTAAATCTTCCATCAAATTTCAAAATTCCCAGTTTCGATCCTAATACATCTGTATGGAGAATATTTTATCAAAGATTAAAAAACAGTTTTGAACTCTATCAAATACCAAGAAAAAAGTGGTTATTAGTTTTGTTAACAAGTTTAGATGAAGAAACATACTCGAAGTTATGTGATATGTGCGAACCATACACACCAGAAAGTAAAACTTTTGAAATCATTTTAGATCTCTTACAACATTTTTTTCATCCAGAACCAAATAAATTTGCCGAAAGACTTAAATTTCACAAAAGATCCCAATTAGAACACGAAAGTTTAAAAAATTTTCAGGTAGAATTAAATAAATTATCTCGCTTATGTAAATTTCCAGAAAATTGGCTACCGGAAGCACTATGTACTCAATTCATCGCTGGAGTTAAAAATGATGAAATCAGATTACTACTATTGAACACTAAAGACTTAACATACCCCAGAGCTATAGAATTGGCGAATACTTATGAAGCAAACAAGTTAGCTTCAAAATCTTTAGCAAAAATGCAAATCACAAATGAAGTCTTAGAAGTAAAGGCATTGTCAAGAAATATAAACAATAGCAGATCTGATAATAAAAAAACAACAGAAAATAAGTTTAAAACGTGTTTCCGATGTGGGCGGAAAAATCATGATGAAAGGAACTGCTTTTTCAAAAATACAACCTGTTTTCGGTGTAAGGCAAAAGGCCATACGGCCGCAACATGTAACACGAATACAGCTACTAGTAGAGTAAAATGTGTAGAAGATTTGGAGAAGCAAACAAATGAAGAAGGAGTTTCAAGACGTGATTCCGTCCTTGTTACGGAATCTTCAGTATGGCAAGTAGGAACCAAAGCCGACAAGAGTAGGAAACTTTTTACACAAATTAAATTGAATGAGAGAACGGAAGCATTTATGTTAGACACAGGCTCTTGCATATCTTTAATGAGTAAGCAACGCTTTCAAGAACTTTTCCCGAAGACAGCGGTACAACCAACTCCTCTGAAGCTACGAACTTACACTGGCGAGAGTGTTCCACTTCACGGGGTGGTCAGCATGAACGTCTCATTGGGTAAACATAAAGATACCTTAAATTTGTATATTGTAGATGGACATCATTGTAATATATTGGGATTAGATTGGATTAGGAACTTACAAATAAATCTCAATAACATGTTAGATACGAACAGTATAACCATAGATCAAAAAAGTAATGAGGAACCGCTTAACAAACTTTTAATTAAATTTCGGGATGTTTTTGAACCCGGAGTCGGAAAAATTAAAAACTACAATGCTAGAGTATTTGTAAAAGAGGGATCTAAACCCGTTTTTAAAAAACCTCGCCCAGTTCCGTTTGCTTTGCTTCCTAAATTACGTTTAGAATTGAATCGTTTAGAACAAGAAAAGGTTATAGAAAAAGTTGAAAGATCGGAATATGCCACACCAATTGTCATAGTTCCTAAGAAAGATGGTTCTATTAGAATGTGTGGTGATTTTAAAGTCACGTTAAATCCTCAACTTATAGTAGATGAGTATCCTATACCCCCGATTGAAGATTTGTTAGCTAAGTTAGGTAATAACTGCATTTTTTCTAAATTAGACGTAACCCAAGCATATACTCATGTTGAAATACATCCGAAGGATAGACATTTATTAACCTTAAACACTCCACAAGGGCTGTATCGCTATTGCAGGCTACCTTTTGGAATTTCTAGTGCCCCTGCTATATGGCAGCGCACAATTGAACAAGTACTATCTGGGATAGAAGGAATTGCCATATTTTTTGATGATATTTGTGTAGCTTCCAAAACATTAAATGAACATCGGACAAAATTAGAACAAATTTTGGAACGGTTGAAATTAAATAACATACGATTAAATAAAGACAAATGTTCTTTTATGGTTGACTCAGTCGAGTATTGTGGATATAAAATTGATAGTAAAGGTCTACACAAATGCTTAGATAAAGTGACAGCCATCCAAGGAATTAAAGAACCTACATGCGTATCGGAAGTAAAATCGTTTTTAGGGTTAGTAAATTTCTACGGTAGGTTTGTTAAAAATCTATCAAATATTGCTTTTCCTCTTTTTCAACTTTTAAAAAAGGGTCATAAATTTGACTTTAATGAAGAATGTCGCAAATCTTTTAATAATATTAAGAGATTAATAGGTAGTGATCAAGTATTGGTCCACTATGATTCCCAGAAGGAGGTGATTCTAGCAACAGATGCCAGCCCATACGGGGTTGGGGCAGTGCTCTCACATGTTATGGAAGATGGGTCTGAGAGACCAATATCCTTTGCTAGTAAATCACTCTCAGAAACAGTTAGGAAATATAGCCAAATTGATAAGGAAGCGTATGGAATTATTTTTGGAGTAAAAAAGTTTTTTAAATATTTATATGGTCGAAGATTTACCCTGGTTACGGATCATCGGCCATTAGTATCCATTTTTGGATCACACAAAGGATTACCCCCACTGTCAGCGGCAAGAATGCAACATTATGCTGTGTATTTACAGGGTTTTAACTACGACATTAGGTATCGGAAATCATGTGATCATGGGAACGCTGACGCATTGTCCCGATTACCAGCTAAAAATGAAGAACTAGAGGAACTACAGGAATCCGATGTTTATTTGTTGCACCAAATACACACATTACCTGTAACGGCTGAGGAAATCAAATCAGAGTTAGTTAATGATGACTCAGTTAAGGAAATTATTAAAAGCCTCAGGGAAGGTTTGGAGTTGAATAAAAAAGTCAGTTTCAATCATGACCTGACTGAATTCTCTTTACAAAACGATTGTTTGTTTTTAGGATCTAGAGTCTATGTCCCACCAGTATTAAGAGGAAGGGTTTTAGCAGAGTTACATGAAGGACACCAAGGGATATCTAAAACCAAGAGCCTCGCTAGGAGCTTTGTGTGGTGGCCTAAATTAAATCAGGATATCGACGATTTAATTTTAAACTGTGAACCGTGCCAAAGAATTAGGAACAATCCGGCTAAAGTACCATTGCATAAATGGGAGTATCCTTCAGGACCTATGGAAAGGTTGCACATCGATTATGCGGGTCCATTTAAGGGGCATTATTACTTAATTATTGTGGATGCATACAGTAAGTGGATGGAAGTTTTACAAGGAAGTTCAATGTCAGCAAACAAAACAATCGAAGGGTTGGAGGGATTTTTCGTAAGGTTTGGTCTTCCACATGTGTTAGTGAGTGACAATGCGGCCCAATTTAAGGGTGTAGAGTTTACGAGGTTTTGTGCCGAAAATGGAATAGTACAGAAATTCTCGGCACCTTTTCACCCCGCCACAAACGGTCAAGCAGAGCGAAATGTGCAAACGTTCAAAAATAGCCTGTTACGTATCCTTAAGGGTCAGCAGGGAAATACAAGGGATGCCTTAAATCAATTTTTGTTCAATCATAGGAAAACTCCACATTCGGTTACAGGAATGTCCCCAGCTGAACTTTTTATTGGACGGAAGCTACGATCTAGGTTAGACCTCCTGATAAAAAGGGGTGGGGAGGAAAGTCATGACCGAAATGTAAACGAAAGAGGCAAGGAATTTCCAATAGGGGCAGCAGTAGCCATTAGGTGTTATGATGGGCAAAATAAATGGGAGTTTGGTAAAGTTAGTAAACGAGACGGTATACTGCACTATCTGGTGGAGGTGGGAGGTAAAGGTAAACTCCAGCGCAGACATGTCGACCAGTTAAGAAGAGTTGGGGAAAGACTAGTAAGCGATTAAGGGGGAAGGTGTTATATCAAAGAAATATGTCATGTGTCAAATATATCAATGTAATGTTTAGTTTTAGTTATTGTGAGTTAAAATATAAAATATTAATCTTATTGTAAATGAATGATAATAAATATTTGGAAATACTCGTAACTGAGAATTATTATAACTAGTTTACAGTTTCTCTGATAGTAGAGATCTATCTAGTTTTAGTTCAAGTTGTGACACATTTTTCACAGTTCAAGTTGAAATAGTAAAACTTATTTTTACTGTTTCTCTGTTGCTGCAGTGACAAAGCTGGTAACACTATTTGTTATAATAGTGACTCATCTTGTACAGTTAGTCTGTTAGTAGAGTTATAAGTCTGTACCAGTTTTATTTATTTTAAAACCACACGAGCAATGCAAAATGCGTACCGTACTTTATCTACGATTGTTAGATTTAAATAATAAATACAGAAAAAAATAAACTTCCTGTATGCAAGTTCGTATTTCTCTTTTGATAAACATGACATTAATTCATTAGTTGTATTTTGTGCCGAATTAATTATTTCGGGAGGCGTATTATTCTCCTCATATTCGTCATAATCACTTAAATCACTCATTGTTTTTCACTAAAAACTCGATATAAACAGTTACTTTTATTAAACAAACAGCAAATTGCATTGTAAGTGGACTTTACATAGCTAATAACAGGGCGGGAAGTGTTACTTCCCTCCCATGGGAGTGAAGAAACAATCATACCAACTTAAAAGGTATTTTTTTAAGTTATTTTTTAAGTATTATGTTGGTAGTAAAGTTTTTCAGCTGTTTAGCTAATTTTTCGGGAAGGTTACTTTAGGTTATCATACAAAGTCCTTAAATTAAAAACAAACTATTAAAAGTGTTTGTTATAAAACGTGTATATTTAGTATAAAAATTGTTATTTTAATAAATCAAGTAATTTAAATCAAATTATAATTATTATTTACTATGGGAAACAGACAGTGAAAAATAAACTCCCGCGCCAGGATTTGAACCACGGGTCTCCTGTATTTCTAGTACAGATGCTCTGGCCAACTAAGCTACGCAGGAGAATGATTTTTAACTGCCGTAATCGATAACTAGTCCCGAATCCAAGCTTTCAATATTCATATACATTTAGACAGTCAATATTTATGACATTAGAACTAAACCAAGAATTAACGCTTATAATTATAAAGTACTCAATTAGTACCTGTACCTTGTACAATCAATTCGAAATTCAATTTTTAAGAATAAATAAATCAAGTAACTAAATATCAGTTTACCTACAAACTTAATAGCTATTAGCCATGGTGCACTAGTCGTAGATAAAATTTAATACGCAACATGGATCGAAGTATTTCTGCACTCGGGATTATCTCCCTCGGCTATGCCTCGGGAGCTAATACTACAGTTATCTCCCTCGGCCATAGGGCCTCGGGAGCTAATGAAGTTTTAAGAACTTAACCTCAACCTAATAAAGTTGAGAAAACTTAACATCGAGCAGGAAAACATACTTCACTCCCTTGTTGCGTAAATAACTATTGTTAAATGTAAACAAACTCGCTAATTGTACGTAAAGATGAAGAATTCATCTTTTTTACCACCCTAGGGCGGTAAAAAAAAGGAATTCTTCATAATTATGAGACGCACATGCGCAATTAATACAAGTACGTAAAGAATCACTTTCTACGCATCTAAACAGAGATTTACAATGTTTATATTTCGTAACTATCGTAGATAAAAGAATCTTATTAAACAAAAATCTTATTTGTTTAATAACAGATTACTTATTTTAAAAATATTAACTTTTTTCTTTAATTAATTAATTATTTACATGACTTTTTACTTTTCATTAATTTTATTCTTAATATTATTTTTTGTTACAGGTGATCATAAATAGAATAAAGGTTAAGAAGAAATACTTATATTTGAAATTTTAAAAACGACAAAAAAAATATCAACGGAGGTGCTCAATATAATTTTAGATGGTTTTTTTTTTTAACAAAAAAACTATTATTATATAAAATAATATTATTAATTTAAAACAAAAAAGGTAAAACAATCACAGCTAGAAACCATTTAAATCATTTTTTTAAAAAACTTTATTAACTTAAATCATAATTATTTCTTACTTAAAGGAAAATAACCCCTCGTTAAATTAATTAACAGATAATCATAATAGTGTTATTTTTTTTAATTCCCAAATTGTGTATTATTTTGGGAAAAATATTTTCAAGTTGATAAAGGTGTTTTTGTTATGTATTTTAAGAGGGTAATGGAATGATTGTAGAAAAATGTAAAAGGAATTTTTAGTGATTCAAGGAATTGGTGATAATGAAGTTAGTGAGGGAACTTGTATTTGAAAAATGTATATGACCGCAATCTTGAACCAAAATGGCCAACTGGTAAACTTCTTTCACCAAAGTTGGTTATGTAAGGAACTTAAAAGGGAACTTACTTTCAAATTTCTAGGTTCTTGTGCCATTGTTTCCGGTTGTCGAATTTTGCCTATAAATGGTCGCCATCTTGAATCAAAATAGTGGATCGTGGAAAGGTTTTTTGTGCCAGACAATCAGTTGTATTTGGATTTTATATGTACAAATGTAGATTATAAATTTATTCTAGCTTGTCTTGTCCCCTTTAAATTATTCTATACTGCATCAACACTAAACCCAAAATATGTATATTGGGTAATGTGTTTAATTTTAAATAAATAAAACTACAAACACCCCTCTAATGACAAAAAGCAATTAAAAACACCATTTATATTAGTCTATGAAATGTATAAATTAACTTTTTTTTAATTTTATATTTCTGATTATTAATTGATCAGGAAAATAATTATATTAAATATATTATATATATTTGATTATATATTGTAAACATTGTTAATATGTAAAAAATAAAAATAAGTTACCAATTTATAAAATAAAAATAAATCATAATTACTTATTTGTGATATGAAAAAAAAAATGTTTTTGATCTTTTGTAAGAAATTATCAAATTAATTGAGTGCTTTTGTATTTTTAAAAGCAAATTGATTGTACTTTATTATTATTATTGTTGATTTTTTTTTTAATTCATTTTATTAATATCTTTCAATTGATAATTATTGAAACAATATTTAATAAGTATTCCGGTGTTTATGTTAAAGTAATAATGCAGCTTTAATGGTTTAGTACTAATAGGTTAAAGCTTTATTTAGGTTTTGTCTTGGTTGATGTAAAGTAACTCTTTTCTTTTCATATTTCTTCGAAGATTTTTTAGGAGTAGTCTCTCTCTCTCTCCCTATTCTTCATTAAAGGCCCTACACACGACCCGACACGACCACCCAACCATCAGGGCGAATGGGGTTGGCCTGGCAGTTGGGGCGTGTGTAGGCTTGTCTGCGGACTAAAACTGCTGGACCCGACGGTCGGGTGGTTGGTCATACGAGACGACCAACTGCCCGACCGTCGGGAGCTCCCCCTCTCTCGATCCCCCTCGATTCCTGTCGGGTCGGTTCGTGTGTAGCGCTGTTGGCCGACTCCTCAACCTGACACAACCAAACTCCCCATTAAGAGAGGAGTGTGGTCGTGTGCCCAACAAGCATTGTTGGGGAGTTTGGTCGTGTCGGGTCGTGTGTAGGGCCTTTTAGCGTTCATGATAGATGATAGATCCTCCCTTTCCGAGGATTAATCAATCTTGTTGTTGTTATTTATCCAAGTAATTATATTTTCCCTTCCCCTAAGTCTGTTTCCTTTACATAATGCTTTTAACATTCTTCAGGGGTTATCATCTTTCTCTCCCTATTCTTCTATAGTGCTCTTGATAGTTTTTTAATCTAGTCCGTAAATGAAGGACCCATTCTGTCCTAGGACTGACAGGACTTTATCCATCAAAATAACTCTTTTCCTTTCCCTTGTTCTGATTCTCTATATTTTAAACTGAACCGTCGGACCATGTGTTTAGACCCCTGAAGCAAAATTATTATATACAATTTTTTTTCCTGGTGCCGGATTCGGAGGAATCTTATTCATCTCCTTCCTGGCAACCCAATATGTTGCAGCCTTGCTGAACCATCTGTTGCTGCTGCTTTGTTGTCTGTAGTTTTGGAGTTTTTGGCAATCTAAGACTATGTGGTCTGCGTCCATTATTCCAGTCTCACATAGAGGGCAGCAGCTATTGGTTTCCTTTATGCTTATTTTATGCAGGTGGTTTTGTAAGTAGTCATGGCCAGTGACCATTCTAAAGTTTGCTGTGAACACTCCCCTGGGTAGCGAAGCTGGTATTTCCGTTGTTAAAAGGCATTTCCGATATTACAAGTTATAATCTTAAAACTCATTTCTTTGATAACAAACAGCCAGCAGAAATTATTCTATAGACAAAATAATATATAGACTACTATTCTTAATTATTTTTTTTAATATTATTTTTTTCTTGTGATTAATTTCGAGGGGTATTTAAATATTATATTATTTTATTATTAAATAATAGAAATAAAATCACATTAAGTTTTTCCTTTAAAGCTATCTTATTGAAATAATTATTGATTTTTTTTTTTTTCCTCTCTTAATAATTTTTTATTTTTATTAATTACTTTAAGTTTAATAATTTAAAATATCAATGGTTGGATAAATACATATAATTAATTTAAATGTAATAAATATATATATATGTATACATTTTTATGTATATTAAAAAATTGTATATAAAAATTAATTATAAATTAAATATAAATATTCTTTAGTTATTTAGATGTAAACAAACAAATTTAGAATAAAATAAATAGATATATATATATATATATATACATATATATATATATATATATATATATATATATATATATATATATATATATATATTTAAAAGTTACATTTTAGTAAAACAATATATGATTAAAGAAAATGCTTTTTACAATTAATATATATTACATATGTTTAAAAAGAATGTAAGGAAAAAAATGTTTTTTTGATTTCTTTACTTTGTTGCCTGTGGTCAAACAGTGTTTTTTTTTTTTAATTGTATGTGTATCAACATTAATTATTAATTATTTTGTATATTCTTTATATATTTTTCGGTGTGTACATATTATGTTGATTTATTTATTAATTATTTTCAAGATTAAAAAAATATAATAATTTGAAATTGGAAATACATATTAGAAAATGAGTTAGTTAGTAATTTAAGATTTACCAGTGGATTAATAATTTAAAAGCTGTAAATAAAATCAATATATTGTCAATATAGATTTACGAATCATCATCAGTAAAATGATATTTTACAGTTTTTTATATAATGATCTCTTCCCTCTATAATTCTTCAGCCTATCTTATCTCCACAGCTTCCTTCATATTTACTGTTATAACTTTAAACCAGCCTTAAACTGTTTATCTAATAAATTAAAACTTCCCCCTCTTCCCTCCTCCTATCAGTCCATGTGTAATTCCTTAGGCTAGTGACACACTTCGCTACCTGGTCAGCAATGAGAATAGAATGCAACCTGCCACACGAGGTGGCGCCACCTGGGTGGCAAAGTGTGTCACCACCCTTAGTCTCCTTATCTTCACTGCTTCCTTCTTTCTCATCATCTCTAATCAGCCATTTAATCTGTTTTTACTATAAAATGTCAACATTACCATCACCCTCTCCTAGATCTTTTTATTTATTTTTAACCGTAAATACTCTTACTTGTAAAATATCCTTCACTGATGATTAATATATTGAAATGGTCAACCGGTCATCTCTATATTTATTAATTTTAATACCATTATTATCTTATAATATATATATATATATATATATATATATATATATATATATATATATATATATATATATATATATATATAAGGGAAGCAATATCCCTTTTTTTGTAAATATTATAAATAGATATTACATATATATATTTATATTTAAAAAAATTAACAAAAAATATAAATATTAGAATTGTTTTTCTTATAAAAATGGAAACGAAAAAAATCTTTTTGTAAATTTTTTTTAATTTTTAAGATCTTTAATAAATACTTATTATAAAAATAGTAAATAAATAAGTTAATAAACATAACAAATATTTAATCTTAAGTAGAACTAATTTAAGGTTTATATATATATATATATATATATATATATATATATATATATATATATATATATATATATATATATATATTAATAATATGTATTTTTTGTTATTTTAGAGGTATGATTATCAAGGAAAATAAATGAGACATATTTTTTTTCTTTTAAATTGTTTTTTTTATTATTATTATTTATTATTTTTTTCTTGTATTTTATATAATATATAAATTGTAATTAATTTAATTTAATCTATAAAGAAATAAATAAATAAATAAAATAACATATAGTAAGAATGTTCAAGAGAAGAATTTGAGTACAAAACCTAATAAAAATTATAAATATACATAATTGAATAATTTTATGAAAGGAAAAAGAAGAATGGAAAATTTGTTTTTTGTGTGTGGATTTAAAAATGAATAATTTTTATAGCATAAAAGAGAGAGAGAGATTGTACTTAAAAATACACCCTTCTAATGGGAATTGCAACATAGATCTTTATATTTACTCTTTAACTATTTCTAAACACCATGATGGTACTCATCTGCTTTTAAAGATTTAAATATTTATTGCAGAAGTTAAGACAAGCTTTAAATCCGAACGAAGAAGATTAAAAGAGAAAGAATTGTTGTACAATTTAAGACAGCTTTTCTGATCCAAAAAGTTTTAGAAGTTAACTTAAGAGGTTTAGAAGGAAGAAAAATCAATGTAGGAATGGAATTAGATGTTAAGATGTCAAAACTTCTACACTGACTTTTTTTCTTTCAGACTTCTTGGTTTCCAGTTACAAGTATGTCAACTTCTATTATGACTTTTACTAATTCAAACTTCTTTCTCTTCTTGAGTCAGATGTAAACCTTTGTCTTAACTCTATCACTGACCTTTTTCTTTCACACTTTTTTCATTTATTGGTTCTTTATCTTTCGCACTTCTTTCATTTATTGGTTCTTTATCTTTCGCACTTCTTGCTCATTCATACTTCTTAAGTCAGATTTAAACCTCTGTATACTCTCAAACTCTTCATATCCTAGGGAGTCAAGTCATATTTTACACAAATGATCATACTGGGTGTGTCCCATCTTGCATTATACCGGGCATATGCCCTGGTTTTCTAAATACTTACACTTACATGATCTATGTATGTAGTTTCAGAACCCAAAACCTCCAACCACATCCAGGTTCCATTTAGAACCTGGAACTTCAGGTTCAACCTCCCTGGAATAGAAAAATGAGAAATTTTAAAAAATACCTCTTGCTTCCACTTAAACATCATACACACCAATCCAATGTAATTATAAAGATCTATGGTCTAATACTCAGCGCAGAATGTATTTTTTTTTATCGTTCTTTCATCTTTAATAATAATTTTATAATTTAAATCAAAATATTTTTATTGATAAAGTAAAGTTAATTATTAAGTTAATTTAATAAAATAAAATAATGTTCTTGTTATGAAACAAACAAATGATAATCAGTTGGAAATCACACGATTTAAGAAGAAAATAAAAATATAAATTTATTATTATTATTTATTTTTTAATTTCATATTTAATTTTTCTTTTTTTAACTAAAGGCATGTTAGTTTGTTTGTATTTATTATTTGTTATTAATAGCAGAAAGCATTATGATAATTAATATAGGGAAAACATTATGATCATTCTGAAGAATGAATTTTTTTTATGTATTATGAATTAAAAAGTTCTTCGATAGAAATCCGTTTCAGACATAAGTGAAATTTATGGTCTTGTGTCTGTCTGTTGTTTGTTTGCAAACCACCATATCCTACAAAATTCTCCTCCGAGATTTATTACAATTTTGCCCAATAATAGGACGTGAGGAAACTATAAGCTGCCACACTAATTGGCAACTATTTTATCACTTATTCATTTTACTATTATTATATAAAACCATAAGAAAATATTTCAAATCTTGAAAGCTTCCACAAAAAAGAATTAAAAAATATAATTTTAATGCAGGAAAGTATAATAAGAGAATTTTAATTTAATTGTCTTTCTTTTTAAATAATATAAAAACTATATATATACTAGTAAAATTAATAAAATAGTTAGTAATTTTTTTTTTTTTTAGTATTGGCTTTTAATAAAATTTAATTCAGTATTCACAGTTTACCGTAAACCACACCTATATTTGATTGTAAAACCATACAAATTAATAATAATCTATGGCGTAATAGCCTATAAAGAGTGTAGTTCTGACAAAGGACTTATTCAACTATATATCATTGGTACTATGTCTAAGTGGAATATGGCAAACAATTACGTTAAGAGTAATAGACATTTCAGCTTCATTATTGGCTTTAAACATGTCTGGATTAACTTAGTGCCACAGGTTAAATTGGTTTTTCGGTAAAATCCTCGTATCAAGGGGTTGAAGTCCGACATTTCACTTCCTACTGGAAGCATCTTCAGGGGTTTGGTGCATCGTGATGTTTACTTGATGCAAAAATAAGACTCTTGTTGCTTCCCAGTAGGGGAGCAAAACGTCGGGCTTCAACCCTATTCGTGACACGGATTTTACCGGAAAACCAGGCTATTATTTTATGGATGACAATGATTGAGGGTACTGGTTAAAATCATAATATCATATCATAATCATGATATTTACAATATATGAGAGAAAATTATGTTAGATCGTAACAAAATGTAATAGCTGCCAAATTTGTATTACGGCATTTAGACATTGTGCCGACGATATGTAGTTCATGATGACCATGTGTAGTGTATGACAACGGTTGGTGTGTTGTTCTACCAGCTATGTAAACTTATAATTTGCAAGGAATGAACTTCCGCAGCAATGACCAAAAACAGTGTCCGAGTAACACAAATTTCGTTCATACATGAATCTTAGTTTATGACTTTGTCTTCTTAGTGGAATCTAATATTTCTAAAAAACAATGTTTTTTTAGAGAAGAGAAATAATTTATAAAAATTATTCAAGTGAGGTGTCCTTTTACTGGTAGTTAATTGAGCTGAATTGAAATAAAACAACTTTCAGGTCGATTGAATCATTCCTTATCAAGAAAAAATCATATCTTGAAAATGAATTATCCAATTGATCTGAAAGTTGTCTCATTCAATTCTTAGCTTGGTAACATAAGTATACATGGACACCAGCCTCATTTCATTTAAGATTTGATTCATTAAACCTCTTCCTGTCCCCTAAAAATTATGGGTACTTCAGATGTTTAATTCTGTAGCGAAGACGAAGTCCTAAACCATACTTCACGAATGAACGAATTTTATTTTTTCAATTTCCCTATTTTACCTGTACTGTTATGTAAAACATAATTTGCAAATTTTTTTTGAAATCATATACATGTTATTTTTATTTATTTTTTAAAAGAAAGCTTTTATTTAAAAAATTAAAAAATATATATATATATATATTTATATAATTTTTCCAGAGTATAATTCATTTAATATTTATTTTATTGGTAGAAGATACATTTAAGATGTTTTTTTTTTGTAAAAATAAAGCCTGGTGTATTCTATTTTTTCCTTTATTCTTTTATAAATGTTTTTATTTTAAATTAATTTGTTAATTTTCAGATGATATGTTACAATGAAGTGACATTTTGAGGTAAAACGAGGATCAGCCAAAACAATGTTTTGGTTTACCCACATTTCGAAAAATATATATCCTTCATCAAGGTATAAAACAAGAATGGTAGTGGTTATGTAATACAGTGGAATATATTGGCACATACAGGAAGAGTAGTCAGAACAAGTCAGTCTCATATACCACTTGTTACAATAGCAAGTAAAATTCTTGTTAAATATTCTTCGGTTTATATCTTAATTTTCTATATTCTTTTCCCTCCTCTTCTTGGGTAGAGTAACTGACAAATATGTGTATTAGAAGATTACTCACCTACTGCATATCTGTGCTTGTGTTTAATGGAGACTGAAATTATTACTTATTTTACCACCATTATTACCCAGATAAAGGCCTGATGATGCCTAGGTATAGGCGAAAATTTGCCGCTATATAAAAATGATTTTAAAAAAAATATGTTTTTTTATTGACCATCCCTTAAAGCCCAAGAAGAGGAGGGAAAATACCTTAACAAGGAAATATATTTTTAAGCCAAAATGTTGGTAAATCTAAAACTTTGTTTTTTATTTTTGACTGATCCTCAAAATTTTATTTCATTATTCCTCACTTGATAGTAAAAATAGTTCTTTGTTACAAAGAAGGTTAATATAATCCAACATTTTTTTCTTTTGTAATCAAAAGAAATTCTTCACTTTGTTATTGATTAGTAAATTATTGATTTTTTTATCGTTAAATAAATTTGATTTTTCTATATAAGTTTAAATCACTATGCATTGTTATTAAAAAATATGCTGATATTGAATGTTGGGATAAAAATATAATTGATAAAGAAGGTACAACTAGGTAAGGAAAAAATAATATATCTCTACCAAAATTGTTATTTTAATGTAAAATAAAAAATACAGCTTTTAATTACTAGAGGATCATCATAAGTGCATTTGAAAAGAGAAAGTAAGAAGTGTGACATTTTTGAGTTTTAAAGCTACGTCTTAAGTTCTACACTAAGATGTGTCAAAGATAAAGAATCAGTGTAGAACTTAAGAGATAGCTTTATCTCTAAATTGAGAAGTTCGAAAGAATGAGTCAGTGGAGGATTTGAATCAAATGTTTAGATCTGTATCATCTTCTACACTGATACTTTCCATTCCAAACTTCTTTCTCCTCTTGAGTCAAATTTACACAAAAACCAGGATCAGCCAAAACAAAGTTGTTGTTGTTTACACCTTTGTCGCAACTGTTTTAAATAGACTCATTTTCCTTCTCACTTATTTCTCTTTTTAAGTCAGATTTACTTCTCTGTCTCTACTCCTTCACTGACTCTCTCATCATGAATCAGATTTACACCTCTATCTAAACTTCCTTCAACCTTATACTTTCATCGTTTAAGATGATCTAAATTATTTTAAAGTTATATTCATTAAAAACAACTTAATATGACTTATCGACTCGGCTATTCGTATGATTTTGATAAAAATTTGGATGATAATTAGATCATTGCCGGTCCCAAATGAATTTTAACTTTCTTCACCCATCCCTTTCTCTCTTCTGCTTACGCACAAACTTTTTTTTTATTTACACCTATACTGTTAAAAGTACTCACCCGATTTTTGAAGATATTAAGATGGTTTGCCTAATGTAGACCACAAATTGTTCCATATTAATTTTAACCATCTGCGCAAATTTCATGTGACCATTCAATAGTAGGATTCAAAGACCTATGTGCCAGTTAACTTGACAGACTTTTTTTTATGTTATTAAATAATTTTCAACTATTTTCAAAAAAGGAAGAAAAAATTAAACATTTAATTTATAAGCTTTACAATTAATTATAATTATTATATTTTCAAATAAATAAAACCATTAATTCTTAGATAATTAATAATGTTATAAGTAATAGATAAAACTTTAAAAAATAATTTAATTTACAAATAAATAAATAGAATATTTATTTTATATATATATATATATATATATATATATATATATATATATATATATATATATATATATATATATATATATATATATATATATATATATATATATATATATATATATGTAATTTTACGAAAATAAAAAAAATATTACTCTATAATATGGATATAAATAATAATTATTTGTTATTTTTTTTTTTTTTTTGTAATTTTTAAAAACTATTTTTGTTTGTATTTTCTTCAAAGTAGTTTCTTGATTTAAAAAAATAAAATAATAAAGGTAAATAAGTGGTATGTATAATTTAAGGTAAATAAAAAAAAGGCAAATGTTAATTATATTTTATTTTTTCTTATGTTAATAATTATTATAAATATATATATATTATACTTTTTTGAATGAAAATTGAAAATATAAAGAAAAAATTTACATATGATAAATAAAATTACTAAAAAAATAATGTTTTTTTGTTTTTATTTTCTTGTATATACCAAGTCAAGAAAAACATCAAAGGAAGTATACTAATATAAAACTTGTTGCAAGTCACAAATTTAATTGGATGCTGCATTACCTTAATGATATAATTAACCCTTTTCTTGGCAATGATTTTATTAAAAAAAAAAGATATTACAGTAGAACCTCGATAATTCGGACCTCTAAAATCCGGGCTGCCTACTGAAAAATTTAATAACTAGAAATTCTATTAAAAAAAAAAAAAAAAAAAAATCCAAAATGTGAAAGTGGGACATCTCTTGCAAAAAAGTATGGTGTGAGGTCATCTAAAACGAAAACAAGATAGCATACTGCGCTACGTGGCAAAGCTAGATTCTGAAGAGGGGTCAAAAAGCCGGAAAACGTTATGAACGGCAAATGATACCCTTTAGAAGATGTGATGTACATATGGTTTACCCTAAGAAGAAGCTCAGGCACACCTTTATCAGGTCATCTCGCCTGGAAAAAGTTGTTTTACAGCATATTCGAAAATTTGGACAAATCGGTAATTCGAACAGTGTCTGGTCCCAATTAGTCCGAATTATCGAGGTTCCACTGTATTATTTTAACCCATCTAATGACTGCATGTTGTGGTATACAATGTTTAAGGTCTTCTGAAGACTAGAGATCTCTAGTGGTAAATCATAGGCACTAAGGGTGTTGTTAGTTATCAGTCTCTCATGACCTAGTGACAGTTTTTTCTCGTTTTATTTTAGAGTCATGATTTTTAATTTTATTATTTTATTACAGCTTTATTGCAATTTAAATATTATGTATCTTATAGTATACATTGCCAAGAGTTCTGAAAATTATGTTTGTATCTTATAGGATACATAGGCATAAACTCCTAGAATTATGGATGTATCTTATAAGATACATTGTTATCTTCTTGACACTTTTTTTTTAAATATATAATTTATTTAATTTTATTTTTAGATGTTGGTAATAGTCAATAATGTTTATAATAGCAGAATCTTAAAGATTATGGACCTGGGTAATTCCTCTAATGGATTGTGGAAGATAAACATGATTGTCAAGGGGATGAATTTTGCCTTACAGCTATGTTTAGAGTTAGAGCATTTGAAGATAATATTCTTGAGAGAGGCTGGACATTGAAAACCGACTAAGAGCTCAAAAAAGAAGGGCAAGGTAGTTTTGACACCGAATGTGATATTAATAATTAATATAAAAATACCATTTTTGAAAACTGGTCTTATTTTCAACTTTTTTTTTTGTTTCTGTATTCTTCTTCACCTTAATTGTTTCCATGTGCAAAATTTGGGGAAGATTGAAAGACGGGAAGTGGTTCAAAATTGGGGTAATAGGTGTGCGATGAAACTAAAAAGCAAAGAAATATGACGCCATTTATTTATTTATTTATTTGGTTTCTGTAATCTTTACCTTAGCTGTTTCCATGTGCAAAATTTGGGGAAGATAGAAATACGGGAAGGGGCTCAAAATCAGGGTAACGGAAACGTGCGATGAAACTTACAAAGCAAAGTAATATAAGACCAGTAAAAAGAAAATTGTGGCTGTCAAGTGGTTTGACACAAAGGCTGTATCAATTGTGAGTTTGTTTGCTGCAATTGAGCCATCCTCACAAGTTTTGAGATACTCAAAAAAATAAAGGCCGTGTACCAATTATATGTCAAACGTTATTGGAGATTGTAATAAGCACTTTTGAGGGGTTAACCTCCAAGATATGCTTATATCTTTATATAGGACAAGCTTCAGAACGCCCAGGTGGTATATGGGCTATTATTATGTTGGAACTTTGGCATCAATGCGTGGCTCTTAAATCAACGAGACTTTGGGATCCTACATGGAACAGACAAATGTATGCGCTTGAAAGAATTTTGAGGACATTTAGCATGAGCACTTGGACCACTATCAATAAAATTGGGACGTCCAATAAAACATTCACCGTCAGTGTCGGATAAAAAACAAAAAACCAACAATGTGTAAAGTCAAGGCCTGAGGTTGCTTTTAAATTTAGGCTAGAAAGTACTATTTGGCTGATTTGTCATTAAAATATTAAAAAGAATAGGCAGGTAAGTAATTGAAACAGTCAGGGAAATATTTCCCTGCCTAGGCAGAAAAATTACAGTGTTTACAAGTGCGTGTCATAACATCTATTTTTACCTAAGTTTTTTCTCTAAATAGCGTGAGTAGATAAAATATTGTACAGAACAAGGCAGCAAACGAAACATTTCTGCCTCATGTATTCATTTTATATATTTTACGTCACCTTAAAAGACTGAAATTTAAAAAAACAAAACATGTATTTTCTATAGATAAAAAGTTTTAAAATAGACTGCCAATTGGTGTGGCTCATAGCTTCCTCGTTTCCACTCACGTACTTTATTGATATTATTCTTTTACAAGCTATTATTATTATTATTATTTTTTTTTTTTTTTTTTTGTAGTTTTAGTCCCGTTCAACGGCTTTTTATTAGGTCATTACATTTTACATTATATTATATTTTATATTATATTTTATTTTATATTATATTACATTATATTATATTTTACATTTTGTCATTACATTACATTTTATTGTTTAATTTGTTGTTTCTCCTGTTTTTTTTAATCTGTCAAAATAGTTCTGAATTTTTATATGAATTAAAATATCAATTTAGCAAAATTTAAAGAGTGCAGGTGGTTCAAATTAATCTGGGACTAACTGCGGGTTACTTTCAATAAACTCGTGTCTGACGTATGAATTTGAAAATGTAATAAAACACAGTATGTTACAAAATAATTTTTTCCTGGTTTAATAGCATGGGAAATTTAAATTTACCTAGATTTAAACAAAGTATCAGATAAGTGGTTCCCCTCACACACCAAACACTGATTAAGCCTTTTTTCGAAGTTTTTTGTGCACTCATTCGAGCATTTCCACAGGAATTTCGGCAATTTTGGCTCGAATGTTGTTCTTGAGGGCTTCCAGGGTTCTGGGATGATCGCTGTACACCAAGGATTTAAGGTATCCCCACAGAAAAAAAATCACAAGGAGCCAAATCAGGCGGTTCGGGGGATGGGGGATGTAAACCAAAGGACGACGGACAGACAGACACATCACCCTCGGCATTAGGGTTTCGAGGATGATTTACGAAACCAAAATAACAGTCTTTATTTCTATAGTTATTTAATTTTTGATGGGATTTATATTACATAGAAGTTCTTCTATATCTTATATACATACATTAATTTCCAGGCCAGGATGACACAGGTTGAAAGTGTTGATAGTGAAAGGGAGGGGGAGGGGGGCGTTTTTATTTACTTCTTGCCTAGGGCGGCAAAACACCTAGAAACGGCCCTGGGGCTTATACATAGTTATCTCAACCCTAATTGCTTTGTTTAAACAGAATAGAGGCATTCAACTAATTTGAACCGTCTTAGGACTAGAGCTAAACACAATTCACAGTTATATAATTATATATATACAATAGTTAATAGTTCAAATTCCCTCGTATAGCACTGTGGTTTTCGTTTCGATTTGATTAGCATGTGACCATGTGCATTGTATTGATCCACGTAACAATATTATCATCTTAACCAAGTTAGTTACTCTTAATTTGTTTTAACACTTCTCTCACACAAGTCTCCTTAATTTGAAGTTATTTAATATTCATTTTATAGTTCACACAATCTGACGAGGAGAGGGAGAGGGGCTCGAGCCCCCCCCCCCCCCCCCCCCCCCCCCCCCCGCCACTAAGTAACTCTCGTAAGGATTACTAAATCTATATTTAGGTCATTTATTTCCATTGTTTATCACATTAGATTCAACACTGTTCATAAGTCCGCTTGTTTTGATTTTTAACACGCTTGCTTGTTTTTAGACTAAATTTTATGATATGTATCGTATTATTGTGAATATGTAGTTTATATTTTATATTTATTGTTTATTCATCTTTTTTAATTTTTTCCTTTTAATAGTGAAGTAAGTTTTTGTAGATTACATTTAAAAGTTTGTTTGCATATATTAATTTACGAATATGGTGAAGCTATCAGCCGAACTAATTTCTCAAGCAATGCAATTCACCAACCCGGTGCGAGACAGAGAATTGGATCTTAGAGGTGTGTTTTTTAAGTGTTAATGTATACTTTCTGGTACGGTTATAAGTTATAACTCTTAATTATATATTGATTGCTTTAAAACTAAAACGATAGTTTTTGGTAAACTCGTCACATGATTAAGTATTACATAAAGTTCTGTTTCGGTCATAAGTCATAAACCATTAATATTTACCTAATGTAAGAATTTGTGAATTTTTTTTTTTTTTAAAAACTTCTCATGAACTATATTTGTCATATATACTATTATTCGTTAGCATTCCATGAGTGAATTTGTCAGTTAGGTATATATTGGCTTGGTTCCTTAGCTTATACACATTGTACCTTGAAAAAGCTGAGAAAACTTTAAGAAAATTGTCTTGAATATCTTATTTTAGATCATAACTGGTTGTGGGCATTTCTCAATCCTTAGGAAGATCTGTGAAATGGTGATGTGTTGTAAGGTGCCCCAAATAAAAAAAGCGTTTTGATTAGGTTACCCTTTTTTAACTTTTAGGAACTTTGAGCCTTGCAATTTTTTGAATAAGTCAATAGTTGGTTAAAATAAAACATAAATACAGTAGAACCCCGATCCTCCACCCACCTTTGTTGATATCCATAAAATGTTAACAAGAAGGGTTGGTAACAAAGTAAATAACTATTAGGGCAATAGGATATTTAGTTTAATGTATTTTGGGACAAAGGAATATTACACTTTTCATCTTTCAGTTCTGATATATTCTATCTATAAGTCTTAAAATCACCCACCACATTTATTGCAATTTTTTAAAATAAGGAAAGAGGGTAACAAAGTTAAAGAGCACCAATATAAAACGAGAGTGTATTTTTGTGTCATGTTAATACATATGTGCATACGAGTAAATTGTCCATGTTCATAGAACATGAAAGTTGTTTCCTGTAGTAATAATTTAAAAGGAAGCAAGATATTCGCAAAAATACGTAATAAGTCGTGCAAAGCAAAAACAAACACTACTCAAGTTATAGTAAGCTAGGTTTTTTTTGCTCAACGGTTTGTACAACGTAAAAAATGAATGAGACCTTTTTTGTGGGAAATTTTATTAATCATTCTTTTTGATATTCACCTTAATTTGTCTCCAAGCCATGGGAAGCGAGATATTTGTAAAAAATGGTGCGGCAATGGATACTAAGTATTCATAGATATTCTTTTAAAAAATGAATGGTACTTTTTGTGTGGGAAATTTTGTAATCTTTAATTTTGATAGATAACCTCCTTGATTGGTGTCCGAGCCATAGGAATCGAGATATTTGCAAAAAAACGAATTTGATGACCTTTGCCCTTAATCTTGGACCACGATCTCATTATTGATTTTCAATATGTTTTTCAGAAGATCAAAATGAAGTGATAAAAAAAATTGAAGCTCCGAATTTTTCGGAACAGAAGCCATATTTATGTCTAAAACAGCTGGACTATAAATTTAAACTTGTCAGCTGTGTTATCAGTTATTATGTGTCAGTTCCAACATATTCCTCATGTGGGAATATATCTTTAGACTATACCAGGAACAATGCAATAAATTTTAATGTATGACATTGAACTTTGCCGATCACATATTCTTAAAGGGCACTTATACACAAAATTCTAATTTGATGTTAGTCAGTCACTTTTATGCATGCTATCTCCTAGATTATTATTATAGTTCAACAGAGGATAAGTTGGTATATTAAAAGTCATTTATTTATTTAGTCTATTTTTTATTTATGTACTGTATTATTATTTTTTTCTAGGTTACAAGATCCCTATAATTGAGAATCTGGGAGCCACTTTGGATCAGTTTGACACCATAGATCTCTCTGAGAATGATATACGAAAATTAGATGGATTTCCATTGCTCAAACGTCTTAAGAATATCATGCTAAACCATAACAGAATAGTGTAAGTTGGTCTATTTGTGTCTCAATATAAACCCAGGTAACAATATCTAAACTCTACAGGATATAATATAATGAATTACTACATTTGTACAACAGTTGAATTTCCAATGTACATTTCAATGCATTACATTATAAGTATAAGATTACATAGCATCTAAACATTTCAGTATAAAAAATAAAGGATTACAGTAGAACCCCCCATATCCGTCATCTACGGGACTGGAGGATGGTCGGAACACAAAAAAGGTCGGATAATACGATGAACAAAGAAAAGTGAATATTTCAGATTAAAAATTAAATCTTTATTATTAAAAATCAATTTACGTACTCTATTTTGAATATGTATATAAGAATATTCATACTAATCCTGTCAAGGAATACGCTTCAAAGTCTTTCAGACCCTTTTTCCAATCTTTAATAATTGTTGTTACACCAACTGCTAACTCTGAAGCTAGTTTTAGAACGGACTCACCTTTGTCAAGCCAGTTTTATGTACAGTAATGTACATAAAACTCTTTTTTGTTTCAGCGCAACACTGGATTGTAAATGTAGAATGACACGCACGTTAATAAGAAACAAAATCTAGCAATCAGTATCAGTACGATAACAAAGAGCCGACTTTATTGTTTTATACTCAATATTCTGATAAGGACGAAGTTCGGTCGTGTCAAATTATTTTTTTTTTTTTTTAAATCAAGGGGTGTCATGGTCGGATATTCCGAGCAGTCGGATATCCCGAGGTCGAATATGGGGGGTTCTACTGTAGTACAGCCTGTTGAGGATAAAAGTTAATTATGACAGCATGGGAAAATCAAAAAATAGTAGAGAGTAGGCAATTAGAGAAGGATACTGAAAATCTTGGCTCTCATTGGCTCCAATCACCATTTTGTTTTGTTTATTTGGATTTTCTCATGTTTTTTAGATTAACTCCTTTCTTTTACTAGAGTTGTCCAATAGATGTATATTTGCTTATATTCATTTTATTATTAATATTTTTTTATTTTTTTTTTTGTAGAAGAGTTCAAGATGGACTGGAGAATTATTTGCCTAACTTGGAAACACTTGTACTTACTGGCAATTTGATTCAAGAGTTGGCCGATTTGGATCCATTGGCAACGCTTCCTAAACTAACTACATTAAGTTTACTACACTGTCCAGTTGTTACGAGGCAGCACTACAGGCACTATGTAGCTTTTAAAATACCTCAAGTTAAATTACTCGACTTTAGGAAAATCAAATTAAAGGTATTTAGTGTGTGTTGAGTGAGTGTGTGTGTGTCTATATATTTATTTCCTTTTACTTTATTTACAAAGAAGAAAAAATGGTTTGAATCTAATGATGGATGTCAAATTAATTATGCATATTATTGCGCTTCTCCAATGGAGTAGATGCTTAATTGCATGTAATGCATTTTTACAGGCGAGCTGAAAACTGATACTATTTAAGACATTTATATTGGGGATATAAAAGACATTTTTGGCTGCACTTTGTTGTAAAGTGAATACTTTTATAATTTTTGTTTAAAAAGTAATCTTTGCTGTTTTATAGGAAAGGGAAGAAGCTTCAACACTATTTAAGAGTAAGAAGGGACGAGAATTGCAGAGAGAGATTGCAAGTAAAGGAAAGACGTTTACACCTGGAGCTAAGCTACCTGATAAAAAGAGACACCATCCTACAGGTAATTTAACTTAGTCAAAGTTTACTGAATGCTGTTCTTGTGGATAATTTAAAGTAACTTTCTTCCTTCTTCTAGGTCTGTTTCCTTCTCATATTGCATCCGAGATTCTTCTGATACATTTTCTTTCTCCTCATTTTACAATTGGTCAATACGTTGATAGTCCAGTCTTTAAAAGGTTGAATCTTCTCTTTCCTAGGTGCTGTGATCCATCCAAGTAACACTTTTGCTTCCCAGATTCTTCAAGGGTAGTCTATCTTTCCCTTTTTTCAATAATTATTCATGATAATTTGGTGATTCAGTCCTTGGAAGATTGGATCCTCCCTGTCCTTGGATTGATGGGATGGTATCCATTTTTCAGGGTAGGTAATAAATTGAATGGGATATCACCGACGATTCATAGACTGCTGCCCTTATTATCAGATTATATCTGGAGTGGTTTCGTTACCCCTAAGATGAAGAGCCGACAATTAACAACTGTCAATTGACACAAAGGTTAACATTCATCAAAGCACATTTAGAGGACCTTTTAAATATTGAAAATTGAAGAATCGCGTTATAGATCTGTCGAAGGCTGTAGCTCTCCTCGTCGGGCTTAAGGAGAAGAGAGGTTGGCCAGGTCCAATTGGGGAAAGACTTTGACAAAAAATGGACGCAGTTCTCTTACATAATCCAGGTAGGACCACTGTGAAGAATGCCACCCGAATTCTGTAAGGGGTGGAGTGCAGAGCTGATATAGAATAGGGGTCGGTAACCTATTTGCCTACAAGGGCGTAATATCAGATTAGAAAATCACCTAGGACACACAGGTGATTGAAGATCAAGAAAGAAAAAAAATGGGTCCACACTTTTAAAAAACTTAATCTGTTAAAAAATATAGCAAATTGGGTGTATATTAGAGGGTGCATTAGAAGTGTACTAATATAGAATATCTGACACCAGCTAACGTGGTTGCCCTTAAATATGTTCCACTAGTGTCATGAAAGAACATTTTCTTATTCTAAAATGGTTCTTTCCGACTGCTGGCGTAATTTCAGACAATTTAGATAATTAAGGGAAGGTATAAATGGTACAAACAAACTCATTTTTACATTTTAGCAGTATATTTTGTAAACTTGTATACTATACCTACCCCTCTATACCTACCTCGATCATTCTAATTTTGGTGGTTATTCTTGTGTATTTCTCCTGCCTAATCTTAAAATGTCAGCTTTTTGGGTATTGCACTTTACTCACCACCATTCATAACATGTAGCTGCCTATTGGACTGTATGTATTAGGAATAACATATTCCTAAAATAATATATTAGGAATGTATACATAAGGATAATTGCATATTTAAAGTGCATATTTCACACATTTTAAATGCATATTTTGAGGTTTTTAAGTGCATATTGATCCGAACTCTTCTAATTACATTATTAACACCCATATACACAGTAATTGTCAGACTTTTTCCCCCTTCTTTTAAAACCATTTTAACTTTTTAATAATTATTTAATGATCTTTTTTAATATTATTTATCTATTTGTTTTCTTCCAGGTCAAAATCGGCACGATATAGCTAAAATTAAGAAGGCTATACAACATGCTACATCTCTGGAAGAAGTTGAAAGGTTATCTAGATTACTTCAAAAAGGAGATCTTAATCCAAATAAATTGAGTATGTATCAAACTAATTTAAAAAAAAATAAAATGGGGAGGGGCACAAGGTAGATTTATAATTTATTTCTTGATTTCCACCTTAGGGTATGATTTTTCTGAGTAGTTCAGCAGTTTAAGATCTTCTTGTCTGCTTGTCTAAATAGACAACAGAGGTTATTTTTGGAATCAGGAGGACCTACAAGTGTAAATCCATAAATATATCAATTTTTTTTTTTTATGTACAACTTTTTATACAAGAAAGTAAAAAATTGGATCATGAATATTGCAGAGAGTTCAAATTAAAAGCTTAGGTGATCTATTATCATCAGATATCATGCATGAGCATTAGTGAGACATGTTACAGTATGTTGTTCAATGCATTGTCATATGTGTAACTACCTTGTGGTAGTTAAATTTTAGATTATTAAACAACAATATAATCTTGGTGCGTAGGCTTCCGCGGGTAGACTCGTGCTAAACAGCTTGGTTTTCCAGTTAAATCCGCGTCACGAAGAGGATGAAGTCTAATCCCTTCGTGATTTCACCGGAAGACCAAGCTGTTTATAACAATATAATCATTTAATATGTGGAAAACCATACTCCAGTTTATACCATCATCAAGTAACCTACTAAAGCTACAAAAAGAGTTAAAATGGAATAAAAAATAATCAAAAACAGTAGAACCTAATTATAACGAACTTTTAGGGACTAAAGGTTGATGAAATCCCAAGATAATGTCATGTGATGATTTTAATCTGTATGTTCATTGTGCCAAGCCTGATGTAAAGAGAGTAATTAACGCTCTTCTCGAAATTAATTTACATAAAATTGTTAACATGACGAATAGAAGTAAGCATTGCCTTCATAATGTTTTTAATAACATTCAAAACATAATTTCTTATGAAATCTCTAGTAAATTAGCAGACCATTCTGACATCATAATAAATATTAAAATTGTAAAAAAAGAAACCAAAAAGGTCAGTCAAGTTTGTCCTATAAGTCACTACAGCCTTGAACTAACCGGACCTAGGCGCAAGCCTAATCCAGGAGCATGCTCAGGCATAAACCAGCTGAGAGGCCTAAGAGCCTAGAAACAGGCCTAGTCTGAAGTAATGTGATAAACGTTTCCGGACTCAGCTCAAGAAGAAAGGGGGTGTTTTTAGTTGGTAGGACGGTCTTGCGAAGAAGTCTTACCGTAAGCCGGCGAGTCCGACACTCTGTCACACAAGATGTGTGCAACAGGCTAGCGTGTAAATGCAGTTTCACCTCCCTTGCCCCACCAAAAAAAAAAAAAAAAAAAAAAAAAAAAAAAAAACAGCCTTGAACTATTCAAAGCTCATCTATCTAGAAAAGCTTTTATTAGTCTTAGTAGAGAACTATTTATAGTCTTCTTTCTTCTACAGCGTAGAAGAATATTATTTTATCAATTGTGCCATGTAATGTTATTTGCATTATGTTTATATGTGTTTGTATATCATAAAAATGTGATTTTCACGTATAAAAAAAACTTTCCATTTTTAGTCTTTCCTGTAACTATACCAATGTCAATAACTTATAATTTAATTTGATTTATCTATTTTACAGGAAAGAATGGCGTTCCTAACGATAGCATTGAAGAAATGGATTCAGTTGATTAATAAAGGAAAAAAAATACAAATAAGTCATTTTTTTAAATAAAAAAAAAAGGAAAAAAGTATTTTCTTCTTTAAAGTAACAGAAGAGAAGTACCAACAAAAAGAGTAGATTTTTTTTTTTTTCGTTTCATAATCTTTAAGAGTAACTTCATTTAAACTTTTTTTTTAATTTGATAGATGAACGAAGATATTCTTAATTTTTTAAATAACTAATAATTCTAAAAAATAAACATAAACATAATTATTTGTTCTTTTTTGCAGGTTTCAAAAGGATTTTTGTCTTTCTTTTGTATATCTAATTAATATGATTGTTTTATGTATATATTTTTTGTCTTTAATGAATCAGGGTTATTTATAATTATATTTTATATGTATATACTAATTTTTAAATATACAGAAGATATCTGGAAATTCTTGGTACAGTGATTGCGGTTTCCTTTACTAATTGGAGATTGCTAAGAATCTATCCTTGATAACTTGAAAAATTCATAATTACCGTTGTTCACAGTTGAATTCTTCATGGATTCAGTTTACTACAATTTATTGAATTAATGACCATGAATGCTTTTGTTTATTTTTTTTATTTCAACCAATGTTTAAGCCTTTTTATCTTAGGCTGTTTTCACATAAAAAAAAATAGAGGATAGAAGATAGACAACAAAGGCAAGAGACAAGACCTTTCTTACTGGGGTGGCGTGAATCCATGTCTCTTTGGTATGAATGCAATATTATTTTTTTAATAATATAATGGATCGGTTGAGTTAGGAGACATGTTTTCTGTCCTCTAAATTTTGGTCTTTCAGTGTGAACACTGCCTAAAAAGTTACTTAAATTCTTTATACCTGTATGTATGTCTACAGAAGAGGGTTAAGTCTACAAGTTAGGTATACAGAATTTAAGGTTTTTTTTAGGTAGTTTTCACACTGAAAGACTAAAATTTAGGGGACAGAAGACATGTATCTTAACTACAGGGTTTGTTTACAAAAGAAGATAAGTCAAAAAGTTTTTACATTTTGACCGATCCCACAAAATTAAATTAAATTAAATCAAAAATATACTATTTCACAATTAAAGGTTGTTTTTTTTTTAAAAAAATAAATAAAAGGTTCATATATAGTAAATACAATTTGTTTAAAAAAAAAAAGTTACAAATATACTTGTAAATAACCCTGTTTTTTTTTTATAATATTATTATTATGTTGAATTTACTTTAAAAAATATAATATTTTGTATCAAATGTTAAGCTGAATAGAAACAGATTACTACCACAAATAAAACAGCTAAAAAAAAACAAATATATATATATTTACAGATTTTTTTTTAAATAAAATAGTTTTTTTTAGAATTGATTTTTATTTATGTTTTTTAAATATTTATTTATTTATGCTATTTTCAGACAAACTTAAATTAAATTACATTCGGACCTCCTTATAACGAACTTCTGTACAGCAAAATCTCTATATAACGAATGTTTTTTATGTCCCACGGATCCTCTTTATAAAAGTGTTTCTATAGAACAAAAATAATTTCTCTACAAAAAAATATTCTTAGAAAAAAGGACAATTATCCAACCGATTAACTTTTTGTGAATTAATACTGGTTGTGTTTTTGCTTTCTTATATTTTCTTAGAACCATTTTTAGGTGTTTCTTGCTCTAGAACTCTAATTGTTTTGCGTATTCTACCTCCATTAGTTCAAGTGGTTGCAGAATCATCTTTGAACAGTATAGAGAAATCTTTCAGTCCAAGTTTGGAATTCGTTTCTGACTGTTATAAAGCTCTTGACGTTTTACCTATACCGTAATTGACTCACTGCAATAAGATGTCTAAAAGAAATTCGCTATCACTTTAAACAAAACCTAATTTTGTTCAAGATGTTACTGTCCTCCTCCCTTCTTAAATGTTTAAATTGAAGGTTTTTTTATCACAAAATTAGACTGGATGTAGCGTCTATCCATCTCATTGGTTTGATTTGATAGACCTAAAAAAGTGTAGAGATGGAAGGCTGGCAGAGTCTGGTTTTCATTATGATGGGTTTGAATGAAATTTATTAATTTCTTCATAAGAAAATAGTTAGGCCGAGAAGCGATTTATATTTAATTATGAAAACAATACGATATTTTTCCGGTAAAAAACCTATTGAATTTTCTCATTTGATTTGTATTTTTGTCATATCAGGTAATTGAAGAACATTCAGGTAAAAAGAAGTGATTTTTTAAAGGTGTTTATTATCATGTAACTGTTTTTTCTATTTGTTGTCACGGACCTAAATAGATTTCTGTGTCACATTGTGGGGAAAGAGGGACAAGGACTAAAATAGAAACCTATGGATTTCAATGTGGTGTATATGCTTTAGATCCAGGGTTATAGGGTCAAAAGGGCACAATGAGAGAAACAAGCTTACAATAACAGATTAGCTTGTTCCTGTATTCTTGTCTCCATTTGTAATGTTTGACCATATCCATGGTTTTTAGACTTCGGTTCTAATGATATAACGTGTTAAACCTATTAGGCATATTGTAGGTATGTGATCATTAGTATTGTTTAAAGTATAGTCTCACCTCTTCAGGAATAATATTGAGATAATATAAGAGATGTGTTCACATAGTGTACACCTGCATTTGACTATCAGTCTAGTTCATATGCCTGAGTGCTAGATGGAGTAGGGGTGTTAGACTAGCCCTCAAAAGCATTCTATTCCACAACTCACCAATTATAAAATCACAAAAATAATATAAAATCCACCACCTCCACTGCAGAATTGAGTTCTACAGCTTCTTCTGTTTGTGATTTTGTCCCTTTTTACTTTCTCATATAAAGAGAAAGTATTGTGATGGCGCGAAAATTCGATTTTGAGATTTTAATGGATTTACACGTTTAGAGGTCCCCTGAGTCCAAAAAAGTGGTTTTTAAAAAATGTCTGTCCGTCGTCTGTCGTCTGTGCAGACGCCTGGAGCCTAAACTACTGGGCCGATTTTGATGAAATTTGGCATACATGTTCAGAAAAATCATACCCCGAGGCGAAATCGAGAAATGAATTTTAGCTCTAAATTTGGGGGCGCTACCCCCCAAAAACTCTGAAAAAACCTGAAAAAAAATTATTTCTCGAAAACGGTTCCGACGATTTTGATTAAAAAATGCTAAAATGTAGTCCATTTGAATACGAATCCAACGATATAAGCCGTTTTCCCGGGAAAAATCTAGTTCCTGAGATATTAGCTTAAAACGCGGACGGAGAGAGCCCGGGTTCGATTCCCCGCCCAGGAGAAGTTATTTTTATGATACATTTTGATGAAATGTTCAATAATATTTAAATGTATATTTGAAAACTAATAAATGGAAACACTGGGCTAAGTAATTATAAACTCATATATGAGAAAGTTTGTCTGAGTTGTCTCGGACCGATTTTTAGGTTTTTAGTTGCCACTAAATTATTTAAAGAATTACACAAAAAAGTCATATGCTGTGTAAAGATTGGTGGTTAAAAATTATTGTTTTCCACGTAAACCTTCTCTCGGTTAAAGTGTTACCCAAACAATTGGCACAAAAAATCCGAGGCTTATACAATCTCATACTCTATTGTGCTCCTTAGTAAGATCTAGATTAATCCAAATCTATTTGTTAAAAACTCACATCATAAGCAACTCCCTTAAGAATGATCCATCCAATGGGCCCACATCGTATAATCTCATTAGTATCTTGTAACAATGTCATCGTATAAGATTGTATCTGGTTTAAATATCTAAAATTTGCCAATTATTTAAAAAAAAAAAAATTACCCAATGGCCTTCCTAAATGTTTAATTAATAAGTGTACCCGTATCTATCTTTTTACTGGAATATGATTTTTTTTATGTACTTGTTTATTTTCCCTCTTTACAGTTTTAAAGTTGGAATTTCTTAGTGAGTGGAGATAGAAGGTGCTGAAGCAAAACCCATTTTTACAAAATAATATATATATTTTATTTTTGTAGTTATAATTTATTCTTAACACTTAAATTAATATCAGAGGAATTCGTACAAATTTTCAAATATTTAAACTTCATCAAATCTTTTACAACTATTTGACTGATTGCTAGGATGGGAAAGAAAATGTTTATTGAGTTCTTAGCTCATTATGTATTTTAATAAAACAATAATAAATAATCCTAGGTGTTAACAGTCTTTAGAGGACTTATAAAATTATTCAGTGTCCCTAAATAAAACCACAAATTTAGAAATTCAATTTTTAAGTTTTTGGTAGTATTCATACTACGGAAAGTTTTAAATTTTAATTTAAATCAAATTATAATTATTATTAACACTGAGAGACAGACATAGAAAAATACTCTTTCCAACTAAGCTACGCAGGAGAATGATTTTTCTTAGCCGTAACCGATAACTAGCCCCGAATCCAAGCTTTCAATATTTCGACAAGTTTAGCAAGTCAATATTTATGACCTAAAACTAGACCGAGAATTAACGCTTATTAGTACCTATTATAAAGTACTTATTATATACCTCTTATAAAGTACTCAATTAGTACCTGTACCTTGTACAATCAATTAGAAATTCAATTTTTAAGTTTTTGGTAGTATTCATACTACAGAAAGATTTAAATCACAAATTTAGAATCTTCAAGGAAATTTGAATCTGAACAGAATAGATCCTGCTTCGTTTTAGATCAAAATAAAAACAACAAAAAATCATAATTTTGTTGAATTCATTCTTAAAATTCTCAAATACTTTGCTTCTTACAATAGTAAATGCACCTTAACCAAAACTTTGTATAGAATCAAATGAGACCAGTCCCAGTTCTTTAAAATATTGTCTTGATTTTAAATTTTCAGGAATTAGAGTATTGATAGAGGTAGTCTTAAACAACTGAAGTAATAGGAGCGTAGAACTTTGAAATTTGGCTGAAAATCAGGGATTTGTTTCAGTCAATAGAGAATTTGATTTTCTAATTTTATTGTTTTTTTTTTTATGGTCATAGGAACTTTGGTATTCAGCATAAACTTTCCTATAAGACCCAGAAGAGGTGTGGTTTTGTTTATGCCCATAGACAAAACCACATTATATTATAATATCTACTTGATGACACCGATCTGTCAGTCCATCAGCAGTATTAACCGTATTCATAACATATTTTATTAATAATTAAATATTAAAATTGAACTATCAATGAATCGTGGCAGAAGTTGTATTTATGTCTTCCTGTGGAAGAAATAGCAGCAATCTATTCCGACGGGGGATTCTGTAACTTAAGTTGATACATATCAAGACGATTGACGTAAGTGTCATTTCTTTTTACTGTCCTAAAGGAAGTACAGCAATATATGTTTGTTTTTTTTAACTTTAATGAAGTATTTTTAATTAAATTCAGGACACAAAATATAATTATATTCAGGGCTGATATGAATGTTTGTAATTTTTTTTTTTTTTAAATTTGTCCCTGATGTTAAACATTTTTTTAAAAAAAGACAAATGTGTATCAGCCCTGGGGATGTATTTACTGTTAACATTATTTTGTTATAGTCCTTAATGTATTCAAATGTACGTATTAGGGTAGGAAGAAGAATAGAGTTCATTTTTTGAGGGGGGGGGGGGGATGGAGTCGACAATGTTTTAAGGTAAATTATAGTTCTTAGAAAGTTAGACCTGGTTAAACTAATTGTGCTTCTAAAATCTCTGAGCAGCAACATTTGGAGACATCAACAAACACGGAACTTTATACCTAGAAGTTTGCACAAACTGGTGCCACGTTACTATTTCCCGAAAGAAGACACCCAGGAAACCAAAATTGGTGTACTATTTATTTACAACCAATGACAACAATATTAAAATAGGTAACAGACTAGACATTGGCCAAAGAACAATTTATCCTGCCAGAATGAAACATTCCAAAGGTGTTAGTATTTAGTGATGATAACAAAAGGGGTAAATTCAGAAATCATAAAAAGCTCCCTAAAACTGTTCCTTTAAATTACCTATAAAATCAAACAAATAGAGAATTCATTGAAGGGGTAGGAAAATATGATAGTTTGCCAGCTGATTTTTTAAAAAAAATATTTTCAAAGATTTAATATTTGGTTTCAAACAGGCCAGCTCAACCAAGTTGTACATCATGTTACAGGGTCAACTGGTCCCTTTAAACATTTATTGATACATAAATTATTTTTTCAATTAACCAATAAGTAATAAAAATGTGATTTTTTGTAACCTGTTCGAAATGAAAAACAACTTCAAATTTAAATAAATTTTAATTTGATATTCCTATCCTTTGAGTCTTCAGGGATGAAAAAGGTTGAAAATAAAAATATTTTCATTTACAATAGTAAAACCTTAAAACCGTAAAACCTTTCACAATAGTAGTTAAAGAGTTACTCTTTAACTACTATTTTGAAAGGTTATTCAAATAGTAGATTGTTCTTTCTCCAAAAAAAAAAAAAAAAAATGTAAACATTTTTTAATCATATTCAAGGCCTGAAGATGCCCAGGTATGGGCCAAATATAGCCAAGTTTGTGTAAATGAAAATATTTTTATTTTTATTTTCATCCCTGAAGACTCAAAGGATAGGAATATCAAATACAATAATAAGGGATCAACCAAAAAAAAAATTGAAAATAAATTTTAAAATTCCACCTACCCTAATTACAATCAATTGTTATATTAATTATGGAAATATATTTGTGAATTGGGTTTAATGTAACCCTTTCGGTCACTACAGAGGACAGTAATTTTCGAAAGCTCCAAATAGCTGTGGACGACTGGAAGTGGCCATATGAAACTATGTCCTTATAATATGATTAGTTATTATTTCTGTCACAAGATTGTAGCACTATCTAATTGCACATGTAGGTTTTATAAAATAATAACCAGACTCAAATCTACTGTCACAAGTCCTGTTGCTGTTCTGTTTTATTTATTTTTTTTAGTTGCTATATATAAAAGTTTTAAACTTTGATGATTTTTTTTATCGGCAAAAAGAGTTCAAGCTAAAAGATTATATAATTTTTTTATTAATTTAGAAGTTACCAGCCATTGAACTTGTGTCCTTTACAGAGGACTAATTGAGTTATAGGAAAAACAAAAAAACTTTTTCTGCAAAAAGAAAAAAACTAACTTCTCTTCATGACATCTATAAAATTTAATGAAGGAGTTTCATCTGATTTGTCAGATTTAGAAGATGGTGATGAATATTTACCAGAAAACTCGATAAATATTTTAAAACCGACAAAAAAAAGAGGTCGGCTCTCTGGTGGTTCCCCCGGAGAACCAAATTATACCGCTTGAGGAAGTCTGGTACGACCACAATAACCATTGACCAATATATGGGGATGTAAAAGATGCAGGTAGATATAACAAATATTTGCTGTAAATCTAAAAACTTATATCAAATGCAGCAAATTTAATGTTAATGTGTACATCGCAAGAAATAGAAGTTGTTTTGCTATCATTACAAATTAGAAAGAGCCAAAATATTGAGAGAAAAAAAAATTCAATAATTCTTCATAATTTGTGAGTGTAAGGGTTAAAAGAAATTTTGTTATAAGAAGAAATAGTGAAACTTTGAATGCGATCTCCCACAATTTACATTTTTTAGTAACACCCGCTTATTCTAAGATGGGTGCAAATGACAAGAAGTCATAGAACCAAAATTTTAGATATTTTCAGCTTAGATATGTCTGCCATATCAATAAGTGTCTGCGGGTTTGCCTCTAAAACAAATCTACAATTTTATGCCGAGCTCACCACCTCTATCCTCTGGGCAAGGCGAAGTACTTCAGGCAGTGTGTAGATATTTAATAGATAATACAATGGAAGTCTGAAATTAGAATAGTTAACTTATTATAAACTAACAACTTAATATTTTAATAATTTCTCATTAACATTTTTAACCAGTTTTAAAAAAATATGTATTTTTTTTACATAATTTATAACTGTATAATTTTATAAATGAATATTCTTATTTATTAATAAAAATGGAATAATATTGATTATAGTGATACTGGTTTTATTTCTCAATTCCTATCCTAACAAGATACACCTGGAACGAATCCAATGCCTTCAGAATGTACATTATAAAAGCAGTATTAGATTCAATAATGGCAATCAATAATTTAGATTGAGAAATGTAGGAATTAAATAGGTTATTTTTCTAAAATTTTAGCATAAAATATCTTTATTTACACGTGTATATTAAACCTCCACTAAATTTGTGTTCAGCGTGTGTTAATGATTCGAGGAAAGCTCTAGTTGTAAATGTTTCTTGTATTACTAGACAAAATACGCTAATTAAACGCCTAAAATTTGTTAACCATTCTACATACAATTTTGATTTAAAAACCTCTTCATACTCTAGAATTCGATGCTTTCTATCATGACCATTGCCTATAATTTTCTTAATCTGGTATGGTACAACATTCATTATTATTAGGCCTCGGGCCGGGTCGGACTGGCTGTAAGGGAGTTTGGCAATGGTTCCGGTTGTGAGTGTGTGTTCAGGGTAGTACGATTTTTTTAAACCCGAGAAAGTAGAGGTTTTATCAATTTTTGGATATTTTTACAGACAAACTAATGGCTATTCCTTAATTTTTGTTAAAAATAGACAAAAATAAGAAGAGGCATTAAATGGCTCATTTTAATATCCTTCAATAACAGACATTGTAACTCCATTTTTTTATTTTGGCTCTAAAACGTCTGTTAGAGAGAGGGCATTCTATTTTATTAGCTTAACAAGCGATCCCTGGAACCTAGAAATACAACTTCTTAATTCTGATTCGTAATCAGCTCTCTTATCTCTATAAAATGAGTGTGTTTTGCCACATTCTATCATTGTCCAATTTTAGTACTTACCATGATCTATATATCATAGTGTATGCTACAATTTGTTCAGTAGGTGGTGCTAGAAGAATTGACTCTAAGACAGTTTCAGGTGTCCTTTTAATTTTAAGGGAAACCTTGGTACACTAGGCGATAATAGTCTGCCCCCTCCAAGGTAGGACTGGTTGTAAGAGGGTTTGGGAGTTTTGGCGTCCATAAATCTAAATCAATGACAAACTGAGTTATCAAGATTCGGGGTTTCTATTAAAATGTAAACTCTGTTTTTAGATTCACACCGGCTAAATCAATTGATTCAAGTTGATTTATTTATTCAGCTTGCTAGAATCTTGTAGAAATCTGATTTATCGTACCTGACTCACCAAGATTGGACGCAGCAATTTATATTATTAAAATGTAAACAAACTCTGTTTTTTTCCTTCACACTATAAAAAGAGAAAGTATTGTGATGGAAATAGAAATGTTAATTATGCAAATAAAAGAAAATGGTGCTCTTTATGATGCTTTTTATTATTCTAATGATTTTTATTTTCTCATGTAAGAAGTACCAGGGTGGTCCTGAAGTCTCCCCCCCCCCCTTAAATTTTTAACAGTCTGAGATAAATTACTGAAACTTGAGGTATCTCTAACATGCAAAGAGAAGTTTGTTTTCATGCTATCGCGCACTAGGGGCATCCACCCTTTTTGATCCCAGGCCTCCTAACTTCAAAATTTCAAATTGGAGTGTTTATTTTTTATAGCAGATTTGGACTCTATAATGAAAAATTATAAAATTTATGAGAAAGTAAAAATCATTATAATAATAAAAAGCGTCATAAAGAGCACCATTTTCCTTTTCTTTCATAATAATTAACAATTCTGTGTCCATAGCAATACTTTCTCTTTATTTAAAATGAATATGAGAAAGTAAAAAATGAAAGTCTGTATTTTATTTATATTAGGGGGGATTGAAGTTGATTCTGCCGGTGTGAAGGAAAAAAACAGTTTGTTTACATTTTAATAATATAAATCGCTGCACCCAATCTTGGTGAGTCAGGTACGATAAATCAGATTCTACAATATTAGAATATTATATATTCTAATATATCTTGAATCAAATGATTGAAGTTGATTTTGCAGGTGTGACGGTAAAAACAGAGTTTGTTTACATTTTAACAGAAACTCCTTCGCAGAATCTTGATAAATCAGGTTGTCTTTGATTTGGATTGATTTAGATTTATGAAGATTCTTTCTGTGTGAAGAGTTTTTTTATAGTAAGTACGAATCTGATTCTCCTTGATTTTGATCGATTTAGATTTATGAAGATTCATTAAGTGTGAAAGGGGGGGGGGGGGCCCTAAGTGTCAACATAATTTGCTCAAATTCTCGAGTTTGTCGAGCTAGCTGTCCTTTACTTGCATTGTACTCAATGTAAACATAATTGTAAGCGGCACTGCTCCACCACTCATTTCGTACCCGAAAAAGCATCAGGCTACTTTCGTCCTAAATGAGATTAAATGTATTACTTATTGCTGATATCAAATACATTTTAACATTTTCTCAACAGACTGAAAATGTTTAAAAGAAACTTCCTACCTTCTATCGATTTAAGAATTGTTGCTTTTGGAGATCAATCAATCCCAACATCATGGAGCTCATTATAATCCTCAAGGAAATTGCCGAAATATCAAAAGTACCTAAGCAAGGCTGGAACGCCTATTTCAGAGTAAAATAGGGAGACTTAAGGCGGAAACACACTACCATAACGTCACGTAATGTCACGTGACGGGATGGAGTGCGTTTCCACTTTTATGCCCCAATTTTCATGAGCCCATGAAATGAAAATTGTTGGGGATTAAGAGCTAATGTTAATCAAGTCACCTTTTTTTTAGGTTCTTGGCCCAGGCAAAACAGGGTGAATGTATGTGAGTTTATGACCCATGAAAAAAGCATAAGTATTTCAAGACTTGCAAAATAAAGAAACAAAACACAGCTATTAATTTTAATTAATTATTTATTTAATTGTTTTTCAACTATTTTTTTTTCATACCGTGCTCATTTATAATTTTTTTTTTATTGAAAATACAATACTTACTTCTAACAAACAAAAAAAGTAAGAAAACTATACAATAGAATAATATATACGTCTTTAAAAGTTTGTTTAATATAAAGTTCATTACACATATTCAAAAAAAGTCTAATATAATATATATATATATATATATATATATATATATATATATATATATATATATATATATATATATATATATATATATAATATATATATATATATATATATATATATATATATATGTGTGTGTGTGTGTATGTATCAATATAAAGAATTGAAATAAAAGCTAAAAGACAAATGGATAAATTGAAAATTACAAAAATAATTTATTACAAAGAAAAAAAGAAACTAAATTTTTAATACATTAAATGATCTATAATTTTGAATTTTTAGAGATGCAGAAAGAAAGTTCCGTTTGTGCAAATTTTTATATTCTAACTTTAACTTAATATTTTGAACGATGTCTGGAATTTTGAGAATGTGGTCATTTAGCATTTTGCAAAAGAAAAAAAAAACAAGTAGCAAATTGTAAAAAAGTAAGGAAAATTATACATAAAATGTCCAGTGAAAGGAGAGGATAAATTGAAAGGATTAACTTGCTTTACATATTATGCTTTTATTTGATATAGTTACAGAGTGGTCTTGACGTCCCTGGAAATATAACCCAGATATGTTAGTGTTTAGACTTAGACTATAATATAGTGTATTAAACCTCTCAGACACACTTGGTTACTTTACACATATATGAATGTGATTATTAGGTGTAGTATAGTCTCTCTCTGGGAAATACAATCCAGAAAATTTGGTATCTTATATTTAAGATCTAAGATAATATCTTAAACCTCTCAGACACTCAGAGTTACGTTATGTTTAGATTTTAGTTTTAAACAAGATAGTTATAATGTTTCATATTCACAAAATCTTCTACAATGACATTAATGATGAGACCTTAGTTACAATTTAAAATAAACAGCAAAAACACAAAATAAAACAATAAATCTTTGGAATGTAAATAAGCTGTTTGTAATAATAATTGAGGATGTAAGTAAATAACAAGGTTTTAATTTTTTTTCATCTCAGAGTATCAACTATATTCTTTTATAGTGTTTTGACCGGAATATTTCAATTTTTAGAAGTAATAAATCTTTTAGAGGAGGCTATTGTCTAAGATTGTGTTTATTCCAAGGTTACCCTTTGACGTTAATAGCAGTAGAAACAGAGATTTATACTATCATACAGTTAACTCCTTAATAAGATCTAAATTAATCCATGTTTAGTTGCTTATAATTTACATTGTGAATAACTCCCAAGAATGATCTCTTTAATGAGACGGTCTACATTAAAACTTCTTTACTATTAAAAAATTATTTTGAAAGTGACTGCATACACCTATTTCACTTTAAGGTTTACAGACATAAGGCTAATTTTAAAAAAATTATAAATAAAATCAATAACTAACGTAATATTAACATGTGCATTTCAGTCATAATTCATAACCACTTCAAATATTTCTTTTTAAACCACATTTCACAAACTTTTTACAATTTTTATTTAATTAAAAAAAAAATCCTTAAAATTTAAAAAAAAAAAACCTAAATAAAAAGAATAAAATACAAAACCATAATATATATTAATTGTATAATTAAAAAATATACAATACATATTATAATAATTTAACTAAGAATTATTATTATAAAAAAAATAATATACATACCATAATTTGTAACCAAAACAAAAAAAAATTGGACTAGAGGATAAACTATTTACTAAATCTAAAATAATAATAAAATAAATTTCAATTAAAAAAATGTATCTACAATAAAGATATATATTTACAAAGCTAGAGTAGTGGGTGATATATTTTTAAATGTTGAATAAATAGAATAATATAAAATACATTCTTATAATAGATAAGAATATAGTATAAAGTTGATTAAAATCACTAAATGAATTCCTTATAAGTCACTACTTTATGCATATAATATTATTTCTGGATATATAAATAACATATATCATTTTTTTATATATTCATAAAACACACATTTTTTTTTTCTTTGTTTAATATTATAATTTTATTAGATAATTAATATTTTTTAAATTTTAGTTAAAGTTTCCAGGGTCATAATAAGGTGAAAAATAATTAATTTTGATGTATTAAATATTGAAACTAGATTGTTCAGATATATTAATTACAGTAGAAGCTCACACTAACGGGCCCTTCTATAACGGAAGTCACTTAAAGCAGACAAAAAAAGACGAGTTTTTCTATAAAATTCCACCATTTGATTCTGCTATGTTAATATTCATCAAAAATCGCTTATTAAAACTATGTTTAAGGGTGTAATTAACACTTCTTATAGCTAACTACTGTACTTTCATTGACATACACCCTTTGGTATTATTATTTGAAATAATTATGTGTTATCTAATGGACTATCATAATAGAGGACAACCCTCAGCTCATTTTAGTCCATTAGAGGTAGGTTCTACTGTACTTCAAATTCCTTATCAGAATGATTCAAGACTCAATTGAGTGGACCATATTAATCCCTTTATGTATGTATGTATGCGATCATTAGTGTATTATAATATAGTCTCACTTCTCTAGAAATTCAACCTAGATAAGTTCATGTGATTTTGGTAGAGGTAGTACCTTAACCCTCTCAGACGCACTGAGTTAAGCATGCATGGTGTAATCCATGCATGTCTCTTAAAAACAACTTAAAAAAAGTGAAATAAAATTTTAAAAAAATAATAATAATACAATATAAGTTAACAAAATAAGTTCAAATTAGTTTCAATATAAAAGATAAAGAATATTCTTTGTTTTCACCTTAAATTCTAAGGAACTTTAATTTATTTATATAATTAATAAAAATTGATGTACATATTATATTTTCCACTACTAAAAAATCATTTTATTATACTTTATTTACAATAATATTTTAATTCATGAGATTATATGAAGAATAATAATTGTATATTTAAAAAAAAAAAAAAGTTTAAATCCTATTATACATTCTTTTTTTAAAAAATAAATAAACAAGAACTTTTATTTCAATAATAAAATTAAATAAATAATGAAATTAGTAACTTGTTCCATGTAGATTCCAATTTATGTAAAGTTGTGTCTATTAAGGTTAAAGAGGTTCACTTTTGACCGATATAAATTATGATCTTTAGCTAGAGAATGACACAAAGAGAGGTCAAAAATAAATCCAACAAGTCAAAAATTGGATAAATAGAAATGATAATTATAGAGTTAGTTCTCGACTTGTGACCAATTTAATTTTTTAAATAATCATAAATTTTATTCATTTAATTTTTTATTAAAATTTAAAGTGACACTGCTACAACGTGAAAGATCACTAAATCTATTAAATCAGATCTAAACTTTTAAAAAGAAAAAAATAATTCTTTCTTACAATATCTTAAGTTCTGATAAATCGATTTTATTCAAACTTCATATAAATTGTCCAAAGTACTATTGAAACAGGCATGTAAAATTTCAATTCAATACATACTGAAGTTTTTGTGTAGTAAATTTATAATAATTGCTGAAAAGGAGCTGGGCAAAGGTTGAGGTAGTTGTAGGTGTATAGATATAGGGCAATGTAGAGGAGTTAACTCCGCCAATACCTGTCCCAAGCCCAATGAAAAAGGAGGAGGGGAGGAGCAACACCTCGTTGAAAAACAATCTGGCCCAGATAGCATCCTTGCAAAGCCCCTCTTAGGGATATAGGTGATAAACGATCAATGGCTTTGATGGCAGAGGAACCCTCCACTTAGCAATGCTCCAATAACAACGGCGGAGAAGACAGAAGGACCAAAACCCCGCTGCTTTGTGGTTAGAGTGAGGAGCTTAGAGGCTAAGGGAGCAAACCTTGAATAGAAAACCCATCAGCCTGTGGATGTAAATGGCAGCCCCATTAACAGGATGGGATCCTGATTCTACTTTAACTCACTCATTATTAATGAAACTACAACTAAGGAAAAATACCGGAATGATCATATGACTTGAAATTTAGGACTAAAATTCAAGCGATCAGTGACCCTGACACTCATCACTACAAATTAGAGATTTTAGGACTAAGTGAAACGGTATGATAAACAGGACGAAAACATGCTTATATATACTAAACAGCAAGACAGAGTAGGCCCAGACGTGCTGGTGTTGGGTTTCTGATGACTGCTAAAGCTAAGAAAGGTCTAATACCTTGAATAAACTGTAGGAGAACGGTAGATCTGGACAGCAGAACCATAGAAAAGGTCGAACAGTTCCAATATCTCGGCAGTTTGATTTCCAAAACTGGTGGGACAGATGAAAAATCTCCAGTAGAGAATAAATAAAGCAAAAGGAGTTTTTGCACAATTAAAGCCAATATAGAGGTCACAGTAGCTTAGAAGAAGAACCCAGCTAAGTATCTTCAAAAGCAATGTGAAATCAATGCTCTTATACAGATGGAAAGGAACAAAAACCATCACAGATCTTCACCAAACTGCCGGTGAAAAATGCCTGACAATCACTGGCCAGAGATGATTACAAATTCAGAACTGCAGGCAAATTCCAATAAAGGAGATGATAAAAGCAAGGAAGTATGGCTGGATTGGAACACCCTCAGAAGGACTGAAAATGTCAGTCAACAGGTTCTGGAGTGCAACCCACAAGGGAAAAGAAAACCTGGCAGACCCAGAACAACCTAGAGGAGGATGGTAGAGAAAGAAATAAGGCAAGTCCTAGGGAGAGCTGAAAAACATGGCCCAAAATCTTCAGGTATAAGGAATCAAGTAAAGCTGATAATAACCCTTAGTCTAATTAACTATTAGAAAAAATAAATACATACACATTAAAGTAATTTGGAGTGGGTAAACAAGTAAATGAGTGCATAGCTAAGACACCTTTATTGAACTACCCTCTATTCCACAAAATACTTTTGGACACATCATTTTCAGCTATGATACTCATCACTTATCATCTTCAACTATTACACTCATCGTGATAAACTATTATCTTAATATTCAATGATAAAATGATAACTATGTGAGTGAAATAGAATTTAATAAGGACAGTGAGGATCAGTCAAAAATAAAAAAAAGAGTTTTACATGATCTGCTAAATTTGACCCGTTTATTATTTAATCTTCATATAATGTGGGTTTTATGGGGTAAATTTCGGAAATAATTAGATAATCGTCATTCCGTGGCTATATTTCACTCCTCTCCTAAGCATAATCATGCATAAAACTTTAAATGCTATACTTAATATAACATGGTTTAAATTTATTAGGTGATAAAATAATCATTTTAAGATGATACCAAATAATTGGAAAAAAAACAAAAACAAATAATATATAACTCTTTATGATAAGGTAGGACTTTTTTAAATGTAAATAAGTGAATGAAGTAAATTTAATCCAGCTTTATTAAGTTGACTATACGATGTTTTAGGCATGATTATGCTCCAGAGAAGAGCGAAACATAGCCAAGGAATAATAATTATCCAATTTTTGTGGTGAAATTTAACGTGGATTAAAAGAGTTTTAGATTTAAAAAACCGAAAATAACATTTCATCCTTAAAGGTAATATACAAGAATGCAGGTATATAACAACAGAAGTCAGTGAAATATATAGGTAAATAGAGTAGGTATTACATCAATTTAAGTGCATTACATTTTGAAGAGGGCTAACAGGGTAAAATAAAGACAAATATAAATGTGATTTTATAAAAGCTATGAGTAAATAAAGTGATAGAATAATAACAGAGAGAAGACCACGAAACTAAGTATGACAAAATATAAGTTACAAATGTGAAAGATAAATAAGTAGGATACAAATTAAACACAGTAAGTATACATAACAGGTGATAACAGAGAGATATATGCGGTCTTCTCTATATTATAGTCCTACCATTTTATGTATTTATCGTATTTCCAAATCTCACTTGTAAATTTTTTTAACTTGTTACCTATTAGCCCCCTTCTTTTGAAGTTAATAGGGTCAACCCTTGCCAAGATGTAAAACAACACTGAAAACCCTTGAAATGATGTAATACCTACTCTATGTACCTAAATATTACAATGATTTTGGTGTATTTTGTGGTATTTTCCAAAAAATCGCTAAATATAACATTTTTTACTTCTAACTGATTGTCGCTATCCTTAAATTCTAATATTTAGTATGGTACACTCGCTACAATGTTAGAAGTCACATGACTTGTTAAATGTTGACTGAATTAGATTTAAATTTAGACAGGTCTTTGAATGTAATCTTAGTCTTAAATCGAGAGCTACTGATTTTAAAATAATAAAAAATAATGAATCCTTCAATTAAAAGGTAAAATTTTAGCCATTTGAGTAATTTTCTCAATGAATACAACTGATATATAGTGGAAAAAATATGAACTACAAATTAAAATGACCCGTGAATTACACACACCTACAGCTTATTAATACAATTATATTTGTTAAAAATGTTATTAATTTATTTATTTTTTAGTCTTAATTTATTTAAATTTAGCTCTTTATCCATCGCCTAATTAGGATAGTTGATAAATTATAAATAATAGTAATAAAATAAAAAAAATGTGCTAATATGCTTCATGTATACACATATATAAGTAAATATACATAATAATACAAGTGCAATTTTTTTGTTAAATGTAGATATCATTGAATTACATTTTTTTTAAAAAAAATTAAGATACATAATATTATGAATACAATATAAAGATTCATATTTCATTTAATAAAAAAATTATTTTATTTGTTCAAGATCATTTTATTTTGTGTTTTGATTGTTATGATAATTTTTTCTTGTAGTGATTATATTTTTAAAAAGTTGTATAAAATAATAATAATAAAATTACACAATAGTTTGTTAAACAAGTGAATGTACTTAAAAAAAGATACCATTGACCAATAACAATTTAATGTTAAAATCATCATCAAATTCTCATTGGTCAAATCATATATATAGATAAACTTAACTGATTATAGAACGATGTTTTTCTTTGAAAAAAATATTTTTTACCTTAGTAAATATTTTTTTAATATGAGTAGAATTCTATAATTAAAAAAGATATTAAGAGTTATCCAGTGCAGATGCTTAACAATATACAATTCAACAAGCTGATACTATAGTATATAAGCATTAGAGAATAAATATAGCATTTTGACATTATAGGTAAAGATGAATAATTACACTACTTTAGTTATACAATACATGAGTTGTTGTACAATGTACATTTCAATAATCACAATAATATTGCAGTTAAAAACTACAGGATGAAAGATAAAGAATTACTACTTTAGTTGTACAATAGTTGTTTATAATGTACATTTAAATAATGTTACAACATAGCATCTAAACATTACAGAATAGAAGATAAAGAATTAGTACAATAAAAGTGTTGTTATCAATGCTCACTTTAGTATAATACATCATCTGATAATAATACAGAATAACCACTATAATCCGGCACTTCACCAATCCAGTAGTCTGGCGTTTGAAGAAGGGCAAAATGGGGAAGAAACAACATGTTCGTTTCAGTGATAGTAAACACAAGAAAATGTTGTCTGAGCAAGTGATACTATGGTCTTTAAAAGGCTTCAAGAAAAAGTAATAAAAATGTCATTTAATGTAAAGAAGCAAAAAGAAAATTGACACTTTTTTCAGATCTGTATCCTCAAAGGAGTAACTTCCATTACAATAATATATGTATGTATTTTTTACTTATTCAATAAATATAGATTTTTCTATTAAAATACTTTTTTTTAAATAAGCTTCGTTTTTGTTAATCCGGCAGTCCCCAGGTCTGGTATCTGCCAGGTTACTGTGGGACTACTGTATAGCATTTGAACACTACAGGATTTAAAGATAAATAATTTCTACTTTAGTTGTACAATAGATGAATTTACAATTGTACATTCAAATGCATCATTAGATAAACAGCTAGACTGTTAGGGGGCCCATGGGAAGAAAGTTTAAGTAGGGAGACCTTACTTTTTAGAGGCCCTTAGGACACCGCCCTAGCTACCCCCCTGCAGATGATGCATATACATTTAGGTTTGACTGTACTCTAAACAATTTTCTATGATTGCCACCAAAAAACATATTTTTTTTCCAACTGTTAAGTTAATTCATCACATTTTTAAACTTAAAAAAAAACCTTTCTTATCTTTATAGATTCAAAGCCGAGATTTCAGATCTATTCATTTTACACATCTAAGATACTGACTATTAATGATTCTTTTGTTTTAAATTTCTTCTTTTTCTGCTTTTTATTCCTTTTAGGTTTAAATATTTTTCATACTTGTACATCGGAGGACATGCGTCTGAAATTGTTCTGACGTTGCTTAGCTTCTTCCTCTTCCCGTAGGAATTCCAGCCAATTCTCGCCTAAGGATTTAGCAAAATGATCGTCCACTGGAAACAAAAAATAAAGAAAAAACATTGGTATAATTTATTTATGTAAAAATGTAAGTTAGCTTCCAGTTTATTATGTCAATTGTAATGATTATAAAGTTAATGGATCGACAAGTCAACCCTGTGTCATCCCTTACAACATAACATTACATAGAATTTTGTATAAGCCCTTTGGCAGGCCAAAGCTCTCGTCAGGGCTTTTGCCTCATGGATTATTATTATCGATTTTTGGATTTTATATGTATAGCTAGATATTTATTCAAATAACACTAGCTTTTATCCTGCTCAGAGCTCATACTATCAGTGGTTATGTTTCATGGAGCTAATATATTGCATTATTAAGTAGGCCAAGCCATGAAAATAAATGGCTAAATAGTTTTGTTTCAAAAAAAGCTTCATAAAAACTAATCAGGACTACATTATATATAATAATTAATTAGATTATTATGAATTATATTCCCTGCAAACAGCAATTGCGAAATTCCTTTAGTATATTATTAGGTACGATATGAAACCACTATTTAATAAAATTTTAATTTAATCTCACCCATTTCAATTGTGAATACATTCAAAAATGTGAACTGTTTTTAGGATCAATTATTTGTGAGTTTTTGTTATGCCAATTCTCTGATGCAATGAAATTCTACCGCTTTCGTTGACACCCTAAGCAAAGAGAACAGCAGAGGTGGCTGATATGGACACCATTTTTTTAACCCTATTTACCTGATTTGGCCCCAATAGACTAGGACTAGGCTCTTTCCTAAATGTAAGTGTGCCTCTCAAGGGTAGCATTTTTAGGATGTTGCATTGATACAAGAGAATATGATGCCAGATTTTAATAAAATTTCAGTCAATGATTAGGTAGCTATATAAAAAAAAAAAAGATAAAAGCATACTACAAATTACAGGCAGTAGAGGAAGCTTTGTTGTACATAGTTATAGTAGTCCGACATAGGGCCACTTGTTTAATGTACAAAAATTCAGTCCTGGAACTTATTCAAACGTTTCTTTCGCAATGTGAATTGTGCATAGAACATAACTTAACACAACATATACTATGTTTTAGGATAAACTTAAGTTTTCGTTCCTGTTGCTAATATATTGCATTATTAAGTAGACCAAGCCATGAACTATTTATACTGCAAAAATAACATAAAAATAACTAGGTGCAGCAGTAGGGGAATTGAACCTGTAACCTTCAAATTATTAACAGGATGTTCTAATACAGGAATAAATAAGATAATTGGACAAATCTTTATTCAAAGAATTGACAACTGCATATTCATTTTCTCTAAACATATCAACAAGTTTCTCTTTTAAATTGTAAAATAGACAAAGAAATTAACTATACATTTTTTTAAAAAAAATATGCTAAGATTTAAGATTGACTTTTTTTGTTCCCGAATTATTATGTTTTTTTGGAATATATTTTTAACATACAGTATGAGCTAGTAAAATGTAATAGTAATAAATTTTGAAAGAGAATGGCCCTCCTATACATAATTAGCTACACAGTACCTGATAGCGCAGTGGCTGCAGCTGGTACAGGAGTTGATGTAGACAGCTGGGATTCCTCCTCCTCTTCAGAATGATATCCTTGCCCGAGTAATGATCTTCTAAAGTGCTCATCGATCATAGGATCACATAAAGCTCCTCCAACATCCGAGCTACTGCTTACTAAACTATCCCCTAAAAAAAAAAAAAAAAAAATTGTATAAGATAAAAAAATTAGTGCAAAAAACTAACGTTCTCATATTGATGGTTATACTAAATTTAAATACCATTATTATATCTAATTTGAATTAATTCATTATTGAAACATAATTATGTGTTTAACAGATGGATTTTTACATTCCAGCGGGGTTAAATGTATTTTATCTCACTCTTTGGAAAACTACATATTGTAAATTTGTATTTTAATGAGTTTTCTTTTAGATTTTCCCCCAAAAATTTATTAAAGTTTGGGGGGGGGATCCTTAATTTTAGAGTTAAAATTGATTTATAGATTTGACCTCAGGGTTTCATTTTTCTTTACATGCCTGTTACATTTAATCCAAATTGGCACAGTAGTTTTCTACTAAATTGAGGTTACTAAGTAGCCACAATTTACTCTCACACTAATCTTGTTATTTTAAGCATTTTAAAAAACAATTTCTCAGATTCAGAAGAAAACTTTCTGATTTAGTTCCACATGATTAATAAATATGCACAAATCAGAGCTCTGTGGACTGTCAAATAGACTGAAGTCAAATACATATTTCTCTGAATATTTTATAAAACTAAGTCTATTATCCCGTTGCAGGGAGTTATTTTTTAAAGGAAGTTATTCCGACTAACATTATATTAAATATATTCATAGATAAGAAGGAATGGAATGTCTGTACCTCTGTTTGCTTGTCTGGAAGAGAGATATACTTGTTTGCACTGCATTGTCTCAGAATAGGAGGGAGGAGGAAGTCCTCGAACCCGCCTTGTAGATAAATCTATTGGTTCTCTATATAATCAAAGACAAACAGATAACATTCATTTAATTGTTTTTATAACAAATAAAAATTACACTTTACATTTAATTTTTATATTAAAATTCTATTGTTTATTGGGTGGTCACTTAGATAACAAAAAAGGAATCAAATTAAATTAATTATTTTATTCTCATCTTGAAATTGTAAAATATATATATATAGGATTAAATTTTAAGTTAGCAACCGTTAAAGTGTAGATATGAGAGAGTTAGTGAGATACGGTCTAAAGAAAAAAACTAAGTTTTTACCAACTAGTTTCGTAAAATATATTTACATCATCAGGGTAACTTACATATGGGCTTTTAATAAAATTGTACGTTAAAAGCCCATATGTAAGTTACCCTGATGATGTAAATATATTTTACGAAACTAGTTGGTAAAAACTTAGTTTTTTTCTTTAGACCGTATCTCACTAACTCTCTCATATCTATATCTATATATATATATATATATATATATATATATATATATATATATATATATATATATATATATATATATATATATATTTGTATAAGAGCTTTCAATTTTCTTTTTAGGTGGCTTTCACAGTGAAAAGAAGAACAGGAGAAACCGAAGACAGAAGAAACAGGAGACAAGATGCACTAAGAAAAAAAGATGCACAGAAGAAAAAGAAGAAACAGGAGACAAGGAAGGCATGATTCCGTATCTCTTTGCTGTGAAAACAATATGTCTTTAATAATAATGTAGGGGATCAGTTCAGTGAGGAGACATGTTTCGACACTTGCCACCTGTTTTCAGTCCCCTGTATTTTCAATGTGAAAGCTGTTATTTTTTATTTATTTTTTTAATCGGTGGGTTCCCTGCTTGAGCCTAGAGGCGGGTGGGTAACCTGGGGAGACAGACCACATAGGTGCTCCATGTAGGTAGGGGGGGGGGGGGGGGGGGGGGGGTTATTGGCCTCTTCACATAATCACTTGATATAATCATCAGTATTATGTCTTACCTCCCTGGGATTTGAACCATCACCAGGGATATTGATAATAAACTTGGTTTCACAGGAAAGTTATCAAGTAAGCTAACCAATCGGCCGTGCCGGTTCCTCTTAAAGCCGCCATAGGGTTCATATTCACGGATAATTACAGAGTCACACTAACCAACTCCATAGTGTCCACTCATACAATTTAATAATCCCTTATCGTATGGCCAGAGTGCAAGCATTGAAACGATGTGGCCTTATTGGAAGCTGGCAACTGGTTGCTAGAACAAGTTTCAGTGTCAGATAGTTTAGCAGAATGTTTAGGCCATTCTGAATTCTGATTGCTCTCTGTGCACACGGACTGTTGTTGTTTATTACCTTTTTCTTAGTATAAACAAATACTGCTTCTTTTTTCTTGCTTCTGTTTATATTTTATTGATATATCATGGATAAAAAAAAGTTAATTGCTGAAGGGTTTCTTAATTTTTCAATAAGGGACAATAAAATTAGAGAATCATACTAATCTAAATATGTATTTTAGATAAAGGTTGAAAATATATTACAAAAAAAAATTTTGTGTTGAAGGTAAGTATGCTTAACAGGTGGTGATATTCTGTAAACTCACTTTTCAACTTATTGATTTCATGTACAGAAATCTTTTCTTGTTCTAACTTAAAATTAACACTTTTTGTAGAAAATAAACAAAACACAAATCATAATTATGAAAAATAACCTGCCTAAGTGTTTCTACCCTGGCCTTCACCTGCTTTCCTCTAGCCGACACAAGACATGCCTGGTTTTGGAATCAGTTTGAATCGAAATCAGTGTGCGTGTGCACGCTGGCTGTACGATTAGGCAGGCCCAAACTGACCACAGCCTTTTGCACACTCTAATAAAAACCCTCATATTCTTTTCCAAATCCATATTTGGTCACATCCTCTATATCACAGCGGTAAAATGTAGAAGAATGAAACTTGGCACTTAGTAGGATCTTAATATGCCATGGTGTTATATAAGAAATAGGGAAAACACCTACTCAAAATGTACACCCCCTGAACAGTTAACACCACTTCATTTGAGTAGCTACCCATTTATGTCATGATGCTAGGTGAACATTGAATCTAGGTAGAGCTTGAAATTGAACCTCTTCTACGTAACAGAAGCAATGACGACCTAGTGATCCACAAGTTATAAATAGGTAAAAGATTGATAAATAAGGCAACATACCCATTGCTAGTTGTAGTAGTATGAACAACAGGGCTGCCAGGTCCAGGACTGTCAGATGATGTGGGACTAGTTGAAGATTGAGCTACTGAAGAACTATACTGGGGCGGAGGCCTCCGCTGCTTATTTCTTCTCCACTTACCTCCTCCACCGCAACCTGTTAACATGTATCAATACAAATGTTATTACCTCAAGTTATTAATAATTTATCATTGGTCCAAATCAAAAAGTGTGTTTTCTGACTAGGTCTGCTACATCTGATTACCACATGACATGTTTTGGCTGAACACTACCATTAGCAGAAGTCTACATAAAGAAGTCAAGTTGAAGAAAAAAACAGGTTAAATATATAGACCAAGAGGTATTGGGAAAAAAGTCAGTTTGTTGGGTGTCAGGTAAGATGATAGTAAAGGAAAGGAGAAACTCAGTAAAAGAATATAATAGGTTCGTCCAGAAAATAAGTTCTGTTTTGGTCTGTAGGGTGCTAGGGGTGGTTTTTTCTAGATCTGACAACACTGCGTGAAAGAAGGGAACTTAAATAGAATGAGAGGTGAAGGGTCTCAGTAGCCCTAATAACACAGTCAGGACAGGTTTTGAAATGGAGCCCTCCTCGTCACGTCCCGCCTCCACGGAGCCCATTCCATCTCGAGTTCTTGAAGTGAGAAGTGATTCAATTTCTTTATGCCCTCAAATTCATTGTTTCTGTGTAAGAAGAACGTATAATGAGTGACACAATTGTGAGGAGATGGGTTAGTGAATTTAAGGCGGGAAGACATTTACTTGAGGATGAAAGTGGAAGAGGCAAATCCTTAAGTGTCACAGACGAAATTGGATGAACTCCAAGAGAGTTTCTCAGAGATCTCACAATCTCTCATCCATGAGATTATCTTGAACTGGGTTTTCACCCAGTGTTCCCAAAGAGCTAACGCCCGAACATAAGGCACAACAAGAGGCTGCAGCTCAAGAATTTTTGGACAGCTATAGAATTGACGGGGATGCTTTCATCAAGTACATTGTCACAGGGCACGAAACCTGGGTGTCACACTACAACTCAGAAAACAAAAGGCAACCCATGATGTGGAAACAATGAAAATGGGCAATGGAAAATCAAGGCCTTCTTGGACCAAAATGGAATTCTCTAGATCGATTTTTTGCCTCAAGGGGGAAAAATTAACAATGACTGGTACTGTGAGACCCTGAAGAAGCTTCGTTGGGCCATACAGAACAAGAGAAGAGGGATGTTGACCTCCAGTGTATGCATTCTTCACGACAAGCTCGGCCTCACATAGCTCGTTCCACAACGGCACTTTTGAATAAGTTCAGTTTCATTATTCTGACCCATCACCCTTACAGTCTCGACTTGGCCCCTGCACACTATCACCTCTTCACCAAAATAAAGAAGGATTGGCTGGAGAACGCTTCTCAAGTGACAAGGAAGTAAAACATGCTGCCACCAACTCGACTAAGGAGGTGACGGCAAGCTATTATGAGGAGAGAATGTCAAAGCTTATTTTGCGGTTTACCAAATGTATTGATGTCGCCGAGAATTATGGGGAAAATAATGCATATATTCAAGTACAATTTCTGTAAGTTTCAATATAAATAAAAAAAAATTTTAAAAAAACAAAAAAAAAACGGAACTTATTTTCTGGACGACCCTCATAGAATTATATGAGTCTAAGTAAAGTCTTCATACAGGTGTGAAGGTGAAAAAGAAAAATGTAGTGATTATTGTCAAGAAGGTATAAGAATTGGGAGGACAGTCTAACAGTGCTAGATAAGTGTCAGGTTTGAAGAGAGAAACTCAATAGAGGAATCTAGAACTCTAAGATCTAAGTGAAATTAAGGGTCAAGGGTCAACTTAAGGAGTACTCGGAGGAATCAAGGTGAAAAAAAAGCAGGTTGAATAAATATACAAAAACATAAGTACAAGAATTGGGTAAACAATCAGATTTAGATCATATGGCAAAACATACCAAACTATTTTGTTGTTATAATAATTCCTGTTTTACCTGATAGCTTATCACCACAATCAATTTTTTTGTTTAGTTATTCTACCTTTTTCCTTTATTATAACTATTTTTTCCCGTAAATCATTAAAATAGTATACAGATAACAGTTTATCTAGTTGTTGCTCCGAGTTAACAAACACGATGCACCACACCCCTGAAGACACTTCCAGTAGTGGAAGCGAAATGTTGGAATTCAAACCCTTCGTGACGTGGATTTTACTGGAAAACCATCCTGTTCATTACGAGTCAACCCGCAGAAGCCTACTCACTAAATTAGTTTTATGATGAGACTTTTTAATAAATTTCATGTTATGAATTGTCTATAATAAATATAAATATGCATTGTGAATTTAGTACCTTGAACTTGTTAGTATTATATTTTCTATTGTTGTTATATGAACCATTGTCAGCACTTTCAACTGTTTTAATGTAAAAAAGCTGTATAATTTTATTTCATTGATAACTGATATAATTGGTTCATTCTACTCTTAAGGGTGAAAGCCAAGTAAAGTAGTGAATTTCTTCCTAGTGGTACCTCACCGAAATCTTTCAGACTAAGCCCTACTGTAGAGTCTATTCTTAGCTTAACCCTGGATATGTACACCACACTCAACCATAACACACATTTAATGGATGTCCCAGAACAAAACTGTCAAACTAAGGGAACTAATAGGAAATCTGATGCTAAATAACGACGATCACATAGCTTCCATTACCACATCCATTATCCCACATGGGGGACGGGAGGGGATCCGGCACGAGGGGGCGACGGAAGGATTTTATCGCCGTCCTGTGCCTCCTCTGTCGTTTTCATTGCTCGTGGTACATTGGCCTAAATGAACACTCTGTGGCCATAAAAAAAACATGCTATAACTTCATATGACAACTCCTTGTTTTGTTTACGTTACATTATGACAGGGCGTATTTCTACCTACCTCCACTGCGGCACCGCCATGTGCAATTTTTAAAAGCCATTTCAACCCACGAAGGGATTGTTCAAAAGATCCTCTGACAATACCAAGTACTGGTTTGTGTGACATGCGCAGTTAAGTCAATCATCACACATGTCAACAGGAAGGTTCCCTAGCTGTTAGGTTTCCTTGAATGTTTTTAATATGGTGCTAATTTTAGTTCTAAATCTGTTCCAACCTGACATGATTTTATTACAGTGCAATATTAAGGCCTCTACACACGATCTGACTTGGTCGGGCGGTTGGGCCAATTTGGTCAGGTTGGGCGAGAAATCAGGTGGTGTGTAGTCGAGGCACTAGCCCGACTTGGTCGGTGCACTAAGTCGGCTGTCGGGTGGGCATTGCCACCCGACCACCCTAGGTCGGGCAACCAACAGTCAAGATCGGCCCGTGTGTAGCGCTGTCGTCAGACAAGTTGATAATAATCAGCTGGTTTTGACAGCCCAAGCCTAGCATTATTTACGATTCGGTTTGTTTATATGTTTTGTTTTTTATGTTAACACGACGAAGGAACGGTGGTAACTGACAAAGTCGGGAACGTATGTAGCCGAGTCTACAACCGACCAGATCAGAACCCGACTTGGTCGGGCCGACACGGTCAGATCGTGTGTAGGGCCCTTTCGCCCTTGCATATTAAACCTGTCCTAAATGATTTCTGAACAAATGAACAGAAATCTTTCCTAGTTTTAATCAAAATTAATACTTACTATGTCAATTAAATTATCGTTATTCGGGGGTTCATCGTTTATCTACCCAGCAGTAGTAGAATAGGGAGGACAAACCACTTGCTTGAACCTAGCAGTTAGCCACTTATTTAGGCCCTTGTTCACTAATCTCATATGGAGTTCAGCCACTTCCCACACAGATGTAACAATAAAGCAAATACAGTGTGATCAATAGTGAGCCATGTAAATCACAGTGCCAAACCATAAGATCAAACCCGTTGCCTTAACCTAGATATCTTAGATAGCCGAGAAAATTTTACAATTGACTTTCACAACAGCTACTCTGAATTCCTGCTACAACATCTACTGGGTAGGTCACCCTACTACCTTTCAACCTAATAACGTACGACCTTCTCAAAAATCCCTCCTCTGTTATCAATTTCCTTGCAAAACAAACATATCAACATAGAAAATCAACTCACCGTAAGAAGGAGGCAAAATATTATTCTGTACCATTGTAGCTGCTCTTGATAAAACATCTAAAGGGCTTTCACTTGTACTATCCATTATTTTAAAATTTAAATTTAATACAAATTTTTAATTTAAAAAAATTAAAATACTCGAAATTACTACAAAAAGATAGGTAAACAATTTACGAGTAACATAAACTAAATTTAATATTGACTGTCTTCATTTTTATTCTTTAAAGTCTAAGTTTTTATTATAAAAATTAAAAGTCTTAAATTGAAAAATAAAAAAAACCTTGTAATTTTAATTTTCAAAAAAGTAGGGTTCTTCAAAATATAAAAGTTCTTCTTATAAATTAAATCAATGTGACAATATATTAAAATAGATTTAAATTACAAAATCTAGAACACAATTGAGGAATTCTTAATAAAATAAGATACCAATCGGAATTTGTTAAATGAAAGAATGTACCTACATGTAATTAATATAGAACACACGATTAGATTAGGTATTTCTTAGTTTAACACCAGAAATAAACAAGTTAAAATTAAAATAAAAAACAACTTCGGAAAAACAAATTATTGAAATATTTGTTTTAGGGTACGTAAATATTTCTTTATATTTTTAAATAAATGTATTTTGTTCAACAAATCCGTTTTGATTTGATAATTATTAAGAAATTATTCTAGTTAAAAATATACTTCAAATGAAGTTAGTTAAAACGATAAATAACTTATACATTTTTAAAAAGAAAAAATACAACTATCGTCCTCTGGTACTAAGGAGAAATCGAAATCGATACAACAAATGGAATGCAACCGAACATAATGTAAGAAAAAAACTAATGTAGAGGGGGGGAGAGAATTCTTAAAGTCATCAATCGCGTTTTGACTTCGCTTGTTTTTCCATTTTCACAAAGTGTTTTTCCGATTAAACGATATATTTTTAATATTTACAACACAAATGAAACACGGGGAGTTAAATAAAAAAACAATAGTTATTTATTTTCGAATATAATTACGTAAAAATATTGACATACTATCCCCGGGCGATATCTTCCTTTGAAGCGGCAACTGACAGGAATGCTTAGCATTTCAAAAATGCGGCATTTTTACTATTTCGTAGTGGGGAGATTGGAATGAACCCGGTATAGAGTGGGGGGGCGCGAGAGTACCATATATCTCCCCACTACTGTAATACCACGTTTTTTCTTTCTCTCAAACTATTATCATTTTTTTTTTATTAAAAATATACCAAACATTTATATTAAATTAAAGGCAAAATAAAAAAAAAATAAAAAATTTTTTACGTATAAAAATAGTCGTATTTTTTTTTACAAATATTATTTTTATCTTAATTATTTTAATTTTGAACTAAAAATGTTCAATATAAATTTATTTATTAAATTAGAACAATGTCCATTTTTAATCTTACAATTTTTATTTTACTTATTTATTCGTATTGAATATGTACAATATCTGTTCTATATTATTCAGTCGAGTACAAATATTATTATAGATATATTAGTAAGGGTCAAGGACATTTCTAATAATCTTACTTATAATTTATAGTTAGCAGGGACATTAAAAAAAAAATAGAAATTTTGATAATGTAAGGGTGGGGGCTAGATGCTTTAAAGCTGCAGGGTTATTTGAAAATAAAGGACTTTAAAGAGAACAGGTAGAGGGGATGGAATCCCAAGGGTGTTAAAGGTCGGACCGCCCGAACAAATGTATATCGTCATATGAAAAGAAGGGCGGGGGGGGGGGGGGGAATTTTATAATATTTTTTTCTCTTTTTAATAAAAAAAATATGAAATATGTTTTCAAAATTAATTTTGTATGGTAGAATGTTGTATAACAATATATGTAACGATCTAATTTTTTCCCCCCTTTGAATAAGAAAGGGGGGGGGGGGGTAATAAAACAATTCCAGGGCGAGGGCAAAAAACTAACAAAATTATACTATATACATATATATTTTGCAGGAATGGTTATTATCAATCATTTATGTAACATATAGTTCCATGGAAATAAGATTGTATGGTAATTTACGTTGGGAAATATTGATTAGTAAGTACCATATAATCGGGGGGTAACAATATACTTAAGGAAAGAATTAATTTTTTGTTTTTTTTAAATAATTAAAACATACATTATTTATTTTTCCTTTTAAAGCTGTGTTTTCCTTTATTTTTCATTGAGTAATTTTAAAGGATCAGTGTTTCTAGAATCAATATTTTTTTTAAAGGGTGGGTTAAATTCTCTGTAAAACCCTCATGATAGTATTTTAAAGTTTATGTAGAAAATTTAAATTAAAATTTTGGAAATAAATGCACTGCTTAAAACAATTAATGCTTACCCTTTTCAAATGAATATATACATGTAAAGTGTCTAAGATACCAGTTGGTTTATGTTCTTTTCACGGATGAATCTAGGCTTTGTGGAGTTCAGATGGTTGGATTAAGGTGTGGTGGAGACTTTGGGAGCACAATGTAGAATAAAACTCATTACATTATTCTTCTTTGGAAAGAATAATGTAGAATGTAATTTTAAATACCCAAAGTTTTAGTGGAGGCTCGAAAATGGTTTGGGGTGGCAGTCCTTTGATATCTCATACAGAGTTCGCTATTGTAACTAGAGCAGCCATGATCTGTCACAGGAACATAACATATATCCTAGAACAACATGTGATGCTTTTTGTGTCTTATGTCACTGATAATTTTGTGCTTAAGTACAATAATGCCTGACTTCCAGGGAATGGACTAGCCTACTTGAAAAAGTCTGGGTTATGATAGGGAGGCGCCTGAGAGTTCACCTTGAGGCCCTCAGTATTACTATACAGACAGAAAAGGATAACTAGGACCAAAAAGTTATCCTTAGAACAAAATAGTAGGCCAGGGTGGACGAACTACTTCTATGGACCAAGCAATTTGCAATTAGACCACTTAAGTGAGCCATGTTTACTAACCCCATATGAAGTTCAGCCATTTCACTCCGCAGAGGCAAATACGGTGTGATTAACAGTGAGCCATGTAAAGCAAAGTTCCTAAGCACAGGATCAAACCCCTGACCTCTACCTTGATACATAGATGGCCAAGCAGAAGTGGCCAATGCCGTTAAGGCAACAGATATTCTAAACTCCCTGATTGGCCTAAAGTGGACTATAGGTTAACTTTCTACCATCCATGGGATATGCCATAAGGCAGTGATTGGTCCTGTAGATATCCTACCAAGTCTTGGTACTTATGTGTTATACCAATTGGTAGATATTTTAATACTTATACTGACTTACTTAGTCGGATCCTTTTCTACCTTGCGGTGTCGAGATAGACTAAAAAGTTTTCCACTCCTGTCCATAGAAAGGGTGCGGGCACGTTTTAGGGACATTCCTCTTTGAGCCAGGGAGGATGTGATGTTGTCTACAAGATATTTTAATACGAAGACTTATGCAGTTTTGCCATGGTAAGCCGGCCATATAACTTGCTGTTTACTTGACAGGTAAACCTGAGCGTGTTTCCTGTCAAGTTGTGAAATAACTGCACAGTTATGATAGGCAGCACAGACACTTAGGTTTTACTGCGCAGATATTACCTGTCAGGTATACTGCAACATGTATGGTCGGCTTTACTTACTAATATTGTTGCTGCTTGGGTATGTTCACTTTTCCATGGTCAAGTCATTTCAATAGTTAGTACCGCCATGAGCTTCTGTTCAAACAACAGCTAGATCTTAACAGAGTGAAGTCTCTATTATATCAGCCAGTATCCAACAATCCTTCAATCTTCGTGTTAAGAGGACCTCTCAGTCATCTAACTGTTCAGGCACCATTAGTAACAATCAAAATCTCAGAGGACCTTAAAATGTGAAAATGCATCAAAATCAAATGTTTGTACTATCACAATACTCTCCCCTCTATATTAATGATATTAATATAGAGCCCTATTTCACAAATGTGTTACGTGAAAATATTATGATTTCCCAAAAAACCAATTTAAATATTCAGAGCTTGAAAAATGACTGTTTAAGATCATTTGGCAATAATATAGACCACCCAAAGATCAATCCTACTCTTACCATATCTGTGTACTACATATAAAACGCAGGCTGAATTTAGGGCTAAAGTTTCAGGAAAATTAAAAAATGTGCATATAATACACTACCCAAATTCGGGGATAATGTAGCTTATGCTCATTGAACAAAACAATTCTGTATTTTTTTATTTTATTCTTATTTTTAAGAGGAAAAAAACATATTTTTATTTAGATTTAGTACACATTCATTATAAATCCCTCCTGGATCCATAGGAGGCTTTAAAATTAATCTAATCTTTAAGAGGAAAATAGTAATGCATTTAATTACAATAATTTGTAGAAGGGGGGGGGGGACCTTTGAAGACAACATCAAAATAAAAATAGTTCTGTAATAAGCCTGCGGAATTGAAAATCAAAGTTTTTAGAAAAATTTTTATTAAAAAAATATTAAGATTTTATAATTCAACGTAAATAAGATTGTTAAAATAAACACACAATTATTATTTCAGCGGCTTTATTTGGTTACTTAAGAGTAAAATAAAATAGAATCAGGTGTGAAGAGTAATTTATTTTGTCAAAAGAAACATTTACGTATATATTTTCTTACACCCAGACAAGTACAGTAGCAAGTAGGTAGTATTATGGTTATTTTTTAATTATCTACCTTTAATGAAGTAGAAAAAATCAGTAGGTAATTGTTTTCACGAGTATATTAGGCATCCCTATTTTAGAAAAAAATAGGTAAAAATTGTGGTTATTAATTGCAAGATTTTACGGTATTTGAAAATATAGGTCTAAAGTGGTCAAATTATCACTTAACCTTCATAATTAAAAAAATGTCACACATCTGTGAACTAAGGTATCAATATTTACTATGCATTTGTGAAAGTAAAAATAGGAATAACTTTAAATAAATCACAGGTATACGATAATATATGTAAAGAGAAACAGATGTGTATCTTGAGAAATAAGAGTGTTAATGGAGGTCATCTTAATGAATAAAAAGAACCAGTCTCTCCACGGAAGAAAATACTTGTTTATTTATCAAAGCAGCTTTCGGCTTTTATAAAGCCATCATCAGTGCCGATTTAAGTATAACTAGGGATACATTAACATCATATTACATAAAGAAAAAATGTAGTGGGCGAGTCATACGATGTCAGAGGCTAACGTAAGACTCAGATGTGTAAGTTAAAATATCATATTATTAGGGTAAGATATTAGATTGGAGACGGTATTTTCTAGGGTAAAATGGAGGGTAGTTAAAATTAGTAACACAGGTTCTTTTTATTTACAAAATTATATTTTTCTGAGTTAAGATTTATTTATATTAACATTGGCAAACACCTTTGAAATCACAAAACACTTGTTTACTTAGTAGTAATTAAATTTATTATTATTTTCAAGCAGGCAAATATTTATGATTATTATTAATTATTAATTTTACACACATTTAGTTATAATTAGGTTTATCATTAAATTGTAAACTTATTCATGATTATTAACATTAATTTCACACAGACATGAAGTTATAATATTATTATTATTAAAATGGCAAACATTTATAATTATTATTATTATACTCACACTTTTTTTTTTATTTGGCATACAATCATCTATTAACTGAAATATAATGTATACGTATTTATTGTTCATACTTAATTAAGTTCTCAAATTAATTTTACAACTCAAACTTATAATTTTCTACCTAAAGGCCAAGGGTGTTCAGACTAGTGAACAGGTTCATATGTGGCTTTTGGCCACTGATGCAGCAGAGGAAAGCTCTACTAGACGGAAAAACGAGCCTTTGCTAACCTAAGGAACTGCTTTCTTACCAATAAATGTTGTAACCACATCCAATCATTTCTCTTTTAATACACGAGACCTCATTCATTGTTTTCAGATTATATTGTTCTCACTAGAAATCAGTCTTGACAGCGTACATAACTTTATTACCCACAGATCACCGCTATAGCTAGAGACATCTATAGCTTGAACCTATAGGTTGAAATCTAGCAATTGGGTCACTTATTTTGGGACCTTGTTCACTAACCCTGTGTAGAGTTCAAACATTTCGCACTACTAAGTACCACCAAAACTAATAACATTTTATAAATAGTAAGAAATGTAAATGTTGGGTTATGGGATTGAACCCATAACCCAACCTTGAGTCATAGATGGGCTAGAAGCCAACAATGGCTACTCCTAACCCCATGATGATTCCTATATTCTTAACAATTTTATTCTAAATTTAAAATAATCGACTACGATTAACTGGTAGTGGTTGTGGCGATATGTCATAGTAATCACTTTTGTCTTCCGATTCATATTCTTCCTGCCCATATTAAGCAATTAGATAGAGTCTATAGATGGAAAAAGTTAAGCAATAAAAGGCAAGCTCATATAAAAAATTAAATAAAACAATTAGCGATAAAAAACAAATCCAAGGCATAGCATATTAACATGTTTTTCTTAGGATATTTAAATGTTAGGTAGAGTAGATAAAAGGTTTTAGAAAAAAAATGTTATATACTTTATAAAATTATAATCTTATTAACTTAAGACTGGGTTAAAATATCGCTAATGTCGTGCTTTCATTAATTTTTAGACCCTAATTAGATCCCTAAAATGGGTATAATCACCAATAAGATCCTTATTGACTTTTAGACCTAACACTTGAGAAAAGGATGAACAGATTTAAATTTTATGGACACATTTTTTTTATTACAATGTTATATTAAAAATAATGTTAAATTATAATTTGACCTGAACAAACAAATAGCGAATTGTGTGAATTTGTTTTAGGCCGGGGATACACTTGAGCATTTGCCCTGATTAAGCATACATTCGCTTTGTTTTGCTTAGGTGAGGACTGGGACTTAATTGATACGCATGCCTCAACCCTATCCAAGTGTTGTCGGCACATCAAATTCGGCACTTGCTCGGTTCATGCTCAGTGTGGTCAGGGTTAACAACTCAGGTCTGGCTGAACAGTATGGGCCGACTTCCCCCTCTCCTTTTTAACATATTTATTTATATTATTATTAAAAAGTATATTAGTAAGTAAGTACTAGTCAGATCTTTAAGGAAACGTTATCACCTTTGCACATTTCTCTACATTAAAAGGTGGAAGTAAAACAGAATAATTAAAGTAACAAGATTGTTAAGCAACAAGTCCTAGAAAATATTGTTACAATACAAATAAATAAAAACCACTAATACTTTTGTTAAGTTCTGAGATTAAAAAAAAAAAAAATAAATAAAAACATTGTTATCAACACAATCTAGTTAATGTTATTACATCGATCAAAGTAACAAATAAACTCCTCAAAATATGCCTTAAATATAGCATAGATAACTAAACGAACTAGGATATTATCAAAACTGGAAGACATTTATATAAATAATAAAGCATTAATAATATTGTTATGTAAATATCTGAGACTTAGTAAATTTATTTTAGTAAAATAAGAAGGTATTTATTTTCCAAGATATTTACGCTTAGCTAAGTATTACTTACATTTCCTCATTTGTGTTTTTTCGATAAGTGAATTAAAAAACCGAAACTGGAAAGTAGAAACGGAATGGAATATTTCAATGTCTTTGAATTTAATATACTTTTTTTTAACTTGTTTTCTTTCTCTTTGTTTATCTTCTTTTTTTCTTATCAACCCTTCTTGCTCGATGATGTGAATGTCTCTGAGTTATTTGAGTAGAAACTGAGTTGTCAGAATCTTCCGATAAATCACCAGCCTGAAACAAAAACATTAACAATTGTTTCAGAAAGATCACTCTAAATATATTATATTAATTTTTAACAGAGTCTATTTAGCCCTGGGTATTTTTACTTTCACAATTCGGAACACTTTCAACTCAATGAAAACATTGTATACATACTATGTTTCCTTAATAAGGAGTTTTTAAAACAGTTATTCACAACAATTTTTAAAACTCTAAACTCCCAGATTAGTTATAGTTAAGTCAGGTGATTATATCTCTGTTCATCATACCTACTGTGCATGTCTCAATTCTGTTTTCAATTAACATCGCAAAGCGGTAGGCACACACGAAAGGGCATGTTTAAAATATTTGCCTGGCACCAATCAAATCTATCACTCCTCAACGGTACGTTAGTGCTGCCCGGCATGCTCAATGCATGAAACATCAGGTCTCTGGAAGGTTTGTTTCTAGCCTTTAGAAAAGCTTTACTAAACTATTATAAAGTTCATGAAGATATTGATACAAATAATATATTCAAAACCAATAATATGTAGTGTCTTATCTTAATACCAACTGAATATAAAAAATAAACATTTTCTTATGCGTTTAATTTTAAATATTTCCGTAAAGCTAACATTGAAATACAACCCAACATTGAATGGTATTTTCTAGAATAATACAACTCAAGGTTTAAGCTACTATTCCCGTCGAAAATTTTAAATCTGAATAAGAACCACATGAGCTAAATATCTTAAGGCGGAAACACACCTGAGCATTCGCCCCAAATGAGCATGCGTTTCCGTTCGGCTCGTCCTCTCCATATCTAAGCGATTTGGGGCGAACGCATGCTCATTCGGGGGCGAACGCATGCTCATTCGGGGGCGAATGGATGCTCATTCAGGGCGAATGCTCAAGTGTGTCACCACCTTTAGGGTAGCAATAAATTTCCCTTAGCTGAAACAGAGTCTTGTATTACTGTACTTGTACTTATACACGGGGAAACCAAACCTAAAGTAGGGGAAAAAATAACTACATCCATTTTAAGCAACATAAGAGATGCTGTTATACAGTAATTAGCGTTGGGAACCAATCGATTGAAAACAGTCGACTAAACGGTTGTTTAAAAATATTCATTCATTCGGTTGTGGATATCTAGTTTTCATTCGACTGATATCAGTCTATAGTTTGCAGTTGTATTAGTTGTAATTCGGACGTGTATATGTGGACGTGTGTATAACGAGATAACGAGTATCATGCGCCTTCTCACCTCTCCTCCGCTCTGAGCCCTTCACCATCGTTCCTTTCCCCTACCCAAAACCAAAAAACATCCGAATGAAAAATTCGACTGGATTCAGTCTCAGTCTATATTTTTTCATTCGAATGAAAACGATGTCGTAGCAGGCTGTAGTTTGGGACGAGATAACGAGTGTCAAGCGCTTTCTCACTCTCACCCCCCCCCCCTCAGCTCTGAGGCCTTTTCGGCCTCCACCGTACTACTCCTATATAAAAAAAACCCATTCGATTGAAACATTCGACTTGCGTCGAATGTTATATCTTTATTCGTATATCCTATACCCGCTATGTGACTGTTTTCAGTCGATTGAATTCAATCGACTGTTTTTTCCCGAATCGACTTATTCATTCGGTTGTTTTTTCTAGTCGGTTGTCCCAATGCTAACAGTAATACCCCAACTTACACTACTTCCGAGAATCTTCCACTCCCTGTCAATTCCATTTTTTAAGTGAAACAAGTGGAATCTACACTAGAGCCTGATCAAATTGGTCATGTGATTGAAGAAGTTGTTGATCTTGCCAGACAATTAAGTTTAGAAGTGGGTGGTGATGACATTTTGCTTGATTCACACAACCAGGAGCTGACAATTATTAAGCTCATAGAAATGCGTGAGCAAAACATTGAACAACCTAATTCTTTCAACCCAGTTCAATCGAAAGATCAAATGATGGTTGTAAAATTGACAGAAACTTCTAAGTTCAATCTAAAAGGGTTAAAAATGTTGAAAAAGGTCCCACGAAAAGCCCCACTACAAAACAGGGTATTAAAAAAAAATTATAAGTGTGCTAAGAGGAAATTTGGTAAGTAAAGAAACAATCATTGAATTGTCAGACGACTGTGTTAGATTTTATGAAGCCTTCTACATAAAAATAACTTCGGTTTACGTTTTTCCAATACATAATAATATAATTTTTTGTATTGTATAAGATTTTATTACACACCCATTTCTCTCCTAAATTAGCCCCTGGACTTATGCGAATTCAACTACATGGTGTCCCACCAGTGGCATAAGTTCGGGGTATTACTGTATATAAGATATGATAAAAACTTACCTAACAATTAAATTCATCGAAATGTGATGTACTCATTATCAAATAATTCTTAAATTTGCTTATTTTTTTCTAACGTAGTTCACTAAGTAAGGGCATATGCCCAAATTGTTTTCTCTCCTGAACCCAATTTTTAATCCATTTTGTTCTACTTATTTTTTGTTTTACCATCCACAACAAACATAAACCAAAACGTGGCACATTTATTTCTTACTTTTATCTGCTCGAAACATCTTTTTACAAAAGAACTCTCATCAGGATTTTATAGGTACTATAAAATATCTCACCCGCATATCTGTCACCTTAAAATATGAAATATTTTTCTATTGACTAACAGAACTGTCCCTTAACACATCAGGTGGGCTAATTCGTATTGTACATGCCAGAGAAATTTCCTAAAGGGTGGATAGAGATGGTTGGTGGTGGTTAGAGATGGTTGTAGGTGGCTCTAAATCTTGGCCTGGCAAGTACAATACGAATTTACCCATCAGACGTATCAGGAAAGCGAAAGATTACATGTTTATGTTAGTGTGCATTGCAAGATTAGGTCTGTGGCAGGCCAGAAATGACACATCCAGACGGCGGGATAGATCGTTTGAAAATCCTCTATGTGTGTATCTACCCATTCATTCGGTATAAGGAACAGGAGTATAATTAGATCACCTATAACACCTAAGTAGATAAGGGGGGAAAATTTCTACCACGACAGTAAGAGAGATGCGGTATATCGAGATACAAGAAGATATTGATCAGTAATATTTATAACGGGCTCTTTTACTTGTAATCTGGTCAAAAAAGTGTGTTACGGGTTTGGTAACCGTATTCTAGAGCTTGGCCTAACTATATTGGAAATGACCAAAACCACTTACTTTTCCGTACAAAGAAGGATCAGCCGTACTCTGAGGGAAAATTAGAATTGCTGCGATACACATTAACTGGAAAACAGCTCCGACGTATAGTCCAATTCTTAATATAAATTCAGTCGTCGTTTCAGGTGCAATGTTGAAATCTGACATTTCCATAATTATTATTTTTATAATTCTTTTATCAACCACAAAGTAATTTTATTGTAAATTTATTCGACAACATTTATGATTAATTATAAATACTTATACCCCAGTAGAAAATAACTACATATTATATTCCATTCAAAAGAAAAAGAACCGCACACAACAAATAAAAAATCAATACAATATTAAATTTAAATAAAACAATATAAATATAAAACAGCTGATCTTAGTTTTCGAAACAGTGTTGCCAATCGACGTTTATTTTACAACAAAAACGGAGGAGATGAATTTTAGCTTTTAATTTGGGGGCGCTGACATTTCTCAAATATATATACAAGTTGTAGTTTACTAGCCTTCACCCCGCGATTCGCGCGGGGCTTATGCTAGGTATTAGTGGCTAGAGGCTGTGTTTCCTATAAACATGTATGCCTAGCAATAAAATGAAATACTTAAATAGTTTTAAATTGTAATTAATTTTTAGGTGTGTATTTAAAAATAAAAACTAGATGATTTTCATTTCTTTTTTAATTTGTGAGACGTTTCGACCCTCTAAGGTCATCTTCCCATCACATCCTTTTTCATTCTACAATTGAAAAACATATACAATAATATTATTACTAATCATTCAACAATTCCTTATTTCTTTCATTGGCTAAAATCGGCAATAGTGTACCCCTTCCGTGTAATCGATGTCTTTCGAAGTCGTACAGTTGGCTTCGATATATTAATTCATCCCTTCCATTCGTATATAATAATATGTGTATATAATAATTATATATGTATGGTTTGTTCATAGGAGAGTTGATATCCCTTTGTCAAAAAATACGTTGGAGTGAGAAGAGGTACGCTATTGCCGATATTTACCCTTTCATTATTTAACATTATTTTACAATTTGAATTCACATAAAGCTTCAAAAATACAACATCATTACTTACAATTGATGTGTTGTGTAGTCACATTGAATTTTTTTTTTTTGTCAATTATATTTAGATTAATAATAAAATCATAATCCTCTGTAAGATTCGTCAAATTATTTATTACATAATAAAATTAGCTTAACTAATTAAACATTTTTGATTAAAAACTGAAATATTTAACAATGAAATTATAAAATATACATAGACATACATACATCCAATACATACATATATATATATATAAATTTTTAATTAGTTAAGCTAATTTTATTATGTAATAAATAATTTGACTAATCTTACAGAGGATTATGATTTTATTATTAATCTAAATATAATTGACAAAAAAAAAAAAAAAATCAATGTGACTACACAACACATCAATTGTAAGTAATGTTTTTTTTTTTTTTGTTTTTTTTTATAAAAAAAAAAAAAAAAATTATACATGTATTTTTGAAGCTTTATGTGAATTCAAATTGTAAAATAATGTTAAATAATGAAAGAAATAAGGAATTGTTGAATGATTAGTAATAATATTATTGTATATGTTTTTCAATTGTAGAATGAAAAAGGATGTGATGGGAAGATGACCTTAGAGGGTCGAAACGTCTCACAAATTAAAAAAGAAATGAAAATCATCTAGTTTTTATTTTTAAATACACACCTAAAAATCCATCAAAAATTAATTACAATTTACAATTTAAAAAGGTGTTAATTTTAACAACATTTGTTGAAGAAAAAACAAAAATTAAATAGTTTTGTTTCCAAAGCCTTCTAGGACTAGGAATAGAATCAGGACCCTTTTAAATCTCTAGTCTATGATCAGGACTACCCAATCAGAAGTATGTACCCAAACATTTTGATTATAGTCCAGGCAAATTAGTAGAAAAAACAGCAAATTGGGGAAATCATTTATAAAGTTTTGAAACTTTGTGAAAACACTCTTAAGGGGTTTAGTAATAAGAAACACAGTAAAGTTCCCCCATCTTGGGAGGGCGCGTCCCCCCTCCCCCCACCTAGAAATTCGAAAAGTTACTTTTTTTCAGTTTATACGCAATACGGCTTATTTTTTGAAGAAAAGTGTTATTACCAAAAATATTTTTCACATAATTCTGCACAAAAAAGGTCCTATGCATGTTTAAAGTGAGACAAACCGTTTTCGAGATTTTGTAGTATGAAAAAGATAAACAATCCATTTTACGAACCAACATATCTTGTAAACTACATTTTCATGACGACGATACGTCATAATTACCTCATTGTTGGTCCCATACAAGTTATCACCTTTTGCGCTCATTTGTTTCTCTTCCACATGCGCAGAAACATACATTTATTTACACCTATATCTTGTAAAGTTATAAGTTGTAAGTTTGAGCGCTCACCTCTTAAAATATTAATCGATTACGTTTAATAATATAAAAGTATAGTCGGACCTATAAAGTCTGACTGGTGGAACAGACATACACACATGCACACCTACACGAAAAAAGTCAAGGCCGAATTCGGAATGTATGAAATAAAAAAGTATCAAAAATTATTCAATTCTGACCAATGTACAGACAAAACTTTAATTTTATATACAGTATGTCCCCAGTTTGAGTTGCCTAAAGGTAGGGTAATTCCGGACAGTCCGGATTTGAAACATCTGTCTGGTTTTGCGTCCTGATTTGAGAAATGTCCAGATTTTACTAAGATGAACGGAAAACACTGCAAAAGCAGGGAAATTTCATTTCCCCGCTGAACATATTTTTTTCAATGATGGGTTTTATTTGGAGGCCTGAAAGAGGAAGATTATCTCTATCAGTTGTAAAAGAGCTTCTTAATATTAAAGCGAATTCTACAATGACATGCTCAGAATTCCACGACAAAATCAAAAATTACAGGCCTTTTCTAAGGAAAATTAGTTCGTCTGAAATGTAGGAAGCAAAAACTAATGCAAGTGAAAAGAATTGCCAAACGGCCAATTATCCTTTCACTAACTTATGTCACTACTTCTTTGAAACAAAATCTAAAGGTATACGTAGTATAATAGGCCTTTATAATTAAATTAATCCTTGAGAGGGAAATGTAAAAAAGGGAATTGAGAAGGGCTTCTCTTTTGTGAGCATATTTATTAATAAAATATAATTCCAATATTAACCAATACATATTTTAAACTGTTTCTCCAGTAGTTGGAATTAAATACTAATTAGAAATTATTTTATCTAAGGGGAGGGAGTGTATAAATGAGCGTTTTTAATTAATCCCTTAATTTTCTAATATCAGAGTAACAGTTCAATGCTTGTAAGAGAATGTTACTCACCCTTTGTTGTTTATAGATTAGGAGTTAGAAATGAACGCTCTTATTACTCAAATAACCTGGCCTACAAATAATAATGATGATGCCCAGGAATGGGCGAACATTTGCACAAATTATACTGTTTTTTAAAAAATAGAAATGTTTTTTTAATGACCATCCCAAGAGGCCAATAAGAAAAAGAATATATAAAATATATTTGTATCAAATATACAGTGTGTCCCCGGATCGACACATGAATAGGTGAAAAAGACTAAAATTTGTTTGAATGGAAATTTTATCTTCTGGGGTTCAGCCCTGCTTGGATGGAAACTAATTTATGTCATACTTTTAGTTTTGAAAAATCAAGTACGTCTTGGAAATTTACAAGAAAGTTATTTTGCTCACTAGTAAAGAGCTTTTTCTCTAGGAGATACGAGAAAATGTTATTTAAAAAAGTTGTTCAGAAAGAAAAACTGAGTAAGAATACAAAATTTTAAAACCCTCCGCCTACTTTGATCTATTGCATTATTTTCCACTATATTAATTGTTGAAGATATTGAATAATTTTGTTAGGGATATTTTCTTTCAAAATTGATAAATTATGCAAGTGTAAAAATGTTTTTGCTTAATTTCATTCGTCTGCTAAGACATTTAGATAATTATTATAAGAAATAAGAAAAATAGAAATAACAAAAAACGACAAACCAATAATTCACGATTAAATTTAATTTCACACTAATACAACAATATTCACCAGAGGCATTTTCGAAGGTTGAAATCTACTTCATGGCATTGAAAACACTCTTTAAATTTTTAGTTTTTACTATTTTTAACAGCACACTAGGCAAAATATGGAATGAAAAAATAAAAAATTTCAAAGTAGGCGCAGGGTTTTAAAATGTATTCTTACTCAGTTTCTCTCTCTGAATAACTTTTTAAATAACATTTTCTTGTATCTCCTAGAGAAAAAGCACTTTACTAGTGAGCAAAATAACTTCCTTGTAAATTTCCAAGACGAACTTGATTTTTCAGAACTAAAATTATGACGTAAATTATTTTCCATCCAAGCAGGGCTGAACCCCAGAAGATGAAATTTCAATTAAAAAAAAATTGTAGTCTTTTTCACCTATTCATGTGTCGATCCGGGGACACACTGTATGAAAAGCTCAATCTAGGTAAGATTTTAAGTTATGTTTACATTTTATTTTCTTTTTGTATAATAAACAATATTTGTTAGTGTTATACGTATGTAAGTAAAATAGTAAATAAGTATTAAAAGAATGTTTATGATGTTGTAGGCCTGATGATGATCAGGTTAATGGTTAAAATATAGCTGATTTGAGAAGTTAATGAGTTTTTTTAATACACCCAAAACGACAACCACGAAATTATAAAAAATACATTAACAAGAAATGCTCTACAGCAAATCAACAGAATACAGCAATATTATCACACTGAAGAAATATTTAGTAACCTTTTCTTTAAAAAATGTAATTACAGTAGAACCTCGATTAACCGTCAGGCACGGGACCAGAGCCTTGACGGATAATTGAAAAGACGGTTAAGCGAAAAATTTATTATTTTTTAATTTATTAAAAAACGAATTGTTATTTTATTAACAAATAGATGTTTATTTTAATAAATAATAAATTTACATACTTTTTTGATGGAAGAAGTCTGTTCATTTTTTTGTTTTAATATACTTTGAGCTTTTTTGGCTGCCGAAAGTATGGGAAGTATGGGAGTGCCGAGTCGAAGGTCAAAGAAAGTGGGGTGCACAATGGCGTGTGGCCTGACGGTTAAGTGAGAAATACGGTAAATCGGAAGACGGATAATCGAGGTTCTACTGTATGTATAATATGCAACAAAAAAATATTAAAATAATATATTTTAAATGGTTTTAAAGGCAATTTTCCAAGCTTTCCATGTAACAGCTTTAATTTGGTATAGTGACTTGTTTGGTAAACCTAATTTTTATAAAGATATCTTTCCCTCTATCGGATATTTTTACTAAATAACCTTATCATCTTGTACAAAATGATTTAATGTCATATGCAATCCTGCCTTTTCATATACATAGTTCCTTTAGGACACTGTTTGTTCTATTTTACAGTTATTACCCTTTGTTGCGGAGCGAAGATTTAGTTATTTTTGTATTTATGATTAACCCTTTGAGTACTGAGTGATTTATTCTAGGGTTGTAGTGCAGGCCTGAGCAAGCAATTGAGGAATGTTCCACCCTGGCCTGAGTCATTTTCTACCCTACACATTACATGTAACACACTTTTTTAATGCCATTGCCTTTTTCCCCAGCCAATAATTAAGCTAATTTGTAATATATTTTTACACATTCACAATATATAAACCTTATTTTACAGTAATATATTTTTTAAAATACATTTTCATGAAAATAATTGTCGCAAAGTGAGTATATACATAATAATTACCGGCAAGGATTGGTGAATGAGGTAATTGTTTATACGGTTATTATTTTTTAATCTACAGTAATGTAGAAAGAATGTCTACATCGTTTTAAGAATTTATATTTTATCGTGTACCCGCAAAGCGCTTACATATATACACAAACTGAGCCTATAATGTACAGATCTTCCGCTCTAGACTCTCTCTCTCTCTTTTGATGAATTTATAATATAATATTATAATTTTTGTGAAAGCAAAAGCCCCATCCTCCTCTTTGATCCGGGCACAGAAATTGGAGCTGAACTAGGCCCCGCAATGTCTTGCTGCCTTTCAAATTCAGAAGAAAATTCATCTTCTGAACTCTCGTCGAAATCTTCCTCACTATCACTTCTTGTGAGAATATCTAACAACTCCCCATCTGTCCATAAACGTCTCCTATTCCTATCTACAGGCATTATTCCGCTAATAAATAAAATAAACCGAATAATTTATAATAATTACTAAAACCGAAAGAAGTCCAAAAAAGTAAGCCAGGTCAGATCGATAACGTCAATATAAACACAAAAATTAAGATGAGAATTCCGAGAGTAAGCCAAGAAATTTAGGTAACATCAATAAAAGCGAGAGTTTTGAAGAGGTGTATAAGGTTTGGTGTTCGAACAAGAACTGAGGTTGTAAAAGATTTTTGGCATTTAGCTCCAAACCTAACGTTACAATATTTACTAGAAAATAGGAAAAAAGGACGGGGAAAGCCTGTTAGACCCTACATAATATAATAGAGTAGGTAGAAAAGGATCCGTATTTGCTGAGAGATTGGAAAAAAGTGAAAAAGTATTAAGGCCTAGAGCGCGGATACATGAGGTAGATGCGTGACAGGATCTACAACCCCTAGATGACGACATCTCGTCTATCCTTTCTTTTCTATCAGCAACCCTCGCTCCATCTAAACGACCCTTTATAGAACCTACTTAATACCACCGACAACAACTAGAAAGCGCTAGATGTACAATCTCGGGCCTCTAAACAAGAAAGAACTGTCCACGTAAATTTACGTCAGTAGGCCTGATGACATCAAAACGGTTGACGTAAATTTACGTCAGTAGGCCTGATGGCAGTAGACCTGTTGACGTAAATATACGTCAATAGTACTCAAAGGGTTAACTGAATATTGCCGTAGTTACAGAATTTCAAATGTTTTACTTGTTTATAATTTAAGATTGATAATTGTTGTCAAATAAAAGAATATATCTAAAAAGGATATCTATCTATATCTATCTAAAAGGATCTAAGAATATCTGGATTAAAACCTTGAAGGTAAAGACTCTGTCGAGACACCCTTATTCACTGGTCTAAATACTTTTCTAGTAATTTTATTTTCATTATTTCCTAAATAGTTCTTTATCAGTGGCTAATTAAGACCAGGTTTCTGATTCATACATCATTAAAGGCTAGACCACAATTTGATATGGTTACTTTTCCTGCTAATATTTTTGATGACAAATATTTTACAAAAGGCCCAAAGAATGAGGGGTTCCCTGCTGTTATTCTCCTTTAATCTCGAGAATCAACTGATGCAGTACACTCTAAATCTCTATTTGTCACATTGCTCTATTGACAGAAGTGGGTATGGCTCCATACTTTCCACCCTTCACAGTGGCACATTGAGACTACAAATAGACCCCCCACCCCTTTCTCTCTCCTAATTTTTTTAAAAGTTAAAGTTACACTTAACATAGATATTTGTATTCTGTTGACATTGTCATTGATTTTGACTTGGAATGAGTTTGTTAACAGTTATAATCAGCCAAGTCGTATCAAGATGGCGGCCATTTAAAAGTTTGTTTTAGCTATAACTTTTGAACCAACCATTTATTATAATGACGTGAAACAAACACCTTTACATGCAATCTTATTTTCCAAACACAATAAAAACACTAAACTGCCTAGCCCAATCTGCTCTCAAGATAATGCAATTTATAAGATTTTTTTTTATGGGGGAGGGGGGACACCCCAACATATTTCTTACATATAATGCAACGTATGAAATATTCCTTAAAACTATTTATAGTTTTCTTTGTTGATTTGTTTAAAGAAATAGAGGAGGGGGGGGGTCACAAAAAGGCAATTTTCAAGGACACATGGCACAAATATGAATTGGTACAAAAACAAAAATATTTTTATACTCGGGGGGTTTCCCTCTTTCATTTAACAACTCATGAATTAAATGTTAAAAAAAATCGGTTTGAGACAACTCAGACTAACTTTCTCATATATTCTTGGTCCCAGATCCCATAAACTTTTTGTTTTCGATTTACAACAAAATCTCGGAAACTAGATTTATCCTGGGGCTTTATTTAGCTTATATTGTTAGATACGAATCCTACGAAGCCTCGGGGTATGATTTTTCTGGACATACATGCCAAATTTTGTTATTATCAGCCTAGTAGTTTAGGCTCCACGCTTCTGCACAGATGACAGACAGTCATTTTTTTTTTTTTTTTTTTTTTTTTTTAAACAATTTTTTGAGTCCAGGGGACCTCAAAACGTGTAAATGCATCAAAATCATATTTTCATGCCATCACAATACTTCCTCTTTATACAAGAAAGTATAAAGTCGACCCCTAGTTTTAGAGGACTGATTTTTTGGGGCTTCCCAATACTCTTCCTGTTTTTGGGTTATTACACATAACAGCTACAAAGTTTCAAATTTTTGTGCTGGGTACTTTTGGAGATTAAGTGTGTTACAGACAGACGCAGGAATGTATAAGGGTCCTCTACTTTGCCCACAGACTCTAAAAATGGTTATTTATCCTTCCAAATAATACAATAAAGGAATATTTGCCTGTAATAAATAGCCTTCAAACTATGAGTTTCAGGGTATTTTAGTATTTAAAGTAATTAATCAAATATAATTTAATCTTTATTTAATGGCTTAGCCTACATCAGCGGTTCTCAACCTTTCTCAACCCACGCTCCCCTTCCTTGTATAATTAACTGTGCGTACCCCCTAAAGACAACCCCATATTTTTATAAATACTATTTACATTAGATGAAGTGCTGTTTAACTACTGCTACATCATAGAAACAGCTGTAAATAGGTAATTTTAATTCCAAACATGATTTTTCAATTGACATTTTACTAAAAAGTTTTTATTTATTAAACAGAAAAGTAAACAAAAAACCTTTTTTTAATTCACCACGTACCACTTACACATTTTCACGTACCCCCAAGTGGTACGCGTACCACAGGTTGAGAACCGCTGGCCTACATGATATTAATATTAGCACAAGGAAACATAGGCACTATTCCCTAAAGGAGCCCTGCGTTGGACCATGGGAGAATGTTAGTAGATACATTATAAATTCTTCGATACACTGATGACTGATGACATATAAATTTCCACCAAATCTATCTGAAAACTTTGGACTTACACGATCTGTTTTATTTGTACCTTTTGTATTTCATTCGTAGGATTTTGTGGGTTGTGAATATATTTCAGTTTGGACTTACATTTTTTTTGTTTGAACTAATTTTCTCTCTCTCTAAAAAAAACAAAACAACAACACCTATTAGTGGTAACATTTATATATATTTTTTTCTTCTTCATTTTTTTTTTAAAAAATATAATAATAAAAAATAAAAAACACACAATATTATTACACTTAAGAAAACAAAAAAAAAAAAAACACTTGCATATAATTATCAATATATATGCAATGAAAACAAACAAACAAACATTACATTTTATATTACATTAAAAAGTAATTAATACATTTCATTTTAATTATTTATAACAAAGCTCATTTTATTTTGTATTTTATAATAAGCATTACATTAAAAATAAATAATAATGTATTCATTTTTTTTTTCATTCTATTTAATAATATAATTTCTTTTAGAAGATTATTTTTTTTAACAAATTTTAACTTTTTACTTATTTTTAGTTAACATTTAAAATTCTAAATATTAACAACAATTAATTCCTTTTGTCCCACACACATTATACATACACATATACTGTCACATATTATATAACAATAAAATTTACGAGAAAGCACATATAGCAGTATATAAGTCTCTATGTATATATTTTGTATGTAAATTTAATTTACCATTTAATAATTAAAAATAAAATATATATCTCTTGGATGTTCAGACAATATTTATAATTTTAAAATGCATTTATTTTATAAAAGCTGAATTATAATTAATTTAAGACATTTTCCTCAGGGATCGGTGCAGTTAGAGAATAAAGTAAGCGGTTACCGTACGCAATAAATCTACCTTAAATCATGTTCATTTTACAATATATAGATGATAATAAATAGTGCAAATGCATAGCATGTCTTCATGAATCACACTGATTAAGACTTATCTGGTGGATGTGTAAAGTGGCTGACCTCCCTCTTTTTTGCTGTATTAAACAGAATGAGTACTTGGTTCGCTTAATTGAACGACTGTATCTTCTGATTACGAACACAATCCTACAGGTTCAATTTGGGTTCAACCTCTCAGAACTAGAAATTAAGCGTTCCATGTTATCTATGTTTATTGCTAGCTTTAAAGTGGTTAGGCTATTAGCCATACTGGGGATGGCTAGGGCATAGGTGGACAGAGCCTCCTTGGGCATTTAAAGTTGAGGGTTAGGGATCCAGAAAATAAAATATGGCACGTGCTTTTCACCACCATGCTATGTTACCTAGTAGGCAGTTAGCCACTGTTATGTTGTCTAACAGTAAAGATCAGCTCTCAAGCTTGGAAGTGGTTAGGATGTTAGCCACTGGGGTTGACATTCAGAAGGCAGAGGTGAGCAAAGCCTCCTTAGAATATAAAAGGTCATCCAGAAAATAAAAAATGATATAATGCTCTTTACCACCTTGGTTGCTATGTTGTCTAACAGTCAGTTAGTGACTACTATGTCATCTAACTCACTATCCTAATATCACAGACTACACCAAACATCAAGACAGTATGAACAAAAATTTTTTGTTTTAAAACTTATAAAATTTGTAACAAAAATGGAAAAAAATCCCATGTAAGTCTAAGTTGTGGAATGTAACATGCTTTTTAAATACCAAAAAATATCCGGATTATCGTAAAATTGCACAAGTTCATGATGATAAAGTAGAACGAAGGAAGATCATAATATTCAAGCTAATATTACCATTAAATGCTACCAAATTACAAACAAATAACATCAATAATTACATATTAATATATACCAAATTAGAGCACTTTAGTTCGTTCACAATCAAGCGAACAAATCATTGATTCAGTTTGACTCATTATGATCAACTAAAGTGTTAAAAAATCTATATATAATTAAACATTAACAATTGTGGTTCTTTAGGAAATATACTGATTAAATTGTGCTCTTTGTTTGATTTTTATATATATATATATATATATATATATATATATATATATATATATATATATATATATATATATATATATATATATATATATTTTTTTTTAAATATTATTAATAAATCACATCTTAAAGCAATATATATATTTTTACAAATCTTAAAAATAAAATATAAAAATATCGCATTTAAATGAAACATTAATACTTTTGTCTGAACATTATTGTTGACGTGCAACATATATATATATATATATATATATATATATATATATATATATATATATATATATATATATATATATGTATTATTTTATTTGTATTTTCGTCTACATTGTTTATTTTTTTTTAATTACTTTTAATTATTGCAATAATAGTAACTTATTTGTCATTAGAATCAGATCATATATGTATTATTATTAATCTAACATCAGTGTTGCTATAACATTGCCAAAATGTGGAAAGCAACAAAAAAAAAAAAAAAAATTCTAAAGAAGAATTTTGAACATTCACTGACCAAGGCCAATTAGTAACAATGAAACTTTGAAAAAAAAAAAGAGGCCAAATTCCAATAAAGGAATCCTATTTAGAAATTAAAAAAAGAGTCCATAACTAGGGATGTCAATAACAATTTAAAAGAAAATGACAAAATTCTGAATTTGGGCATATTGCGGAAGTAAATCAGAGTCTTGATACCTGCCATAGTTTTATATTAATACTTAAAAAATAACTATATCAAACATCCTAAAAGTTCTAGGGAGTTAGAGATTGCCAACTAGGAAAATAGGTCCCATTTTTAGGTGTAAATATCCTTTAAAAGCATGTACATAATTTTTAGTTTTCATTTAAACTAACAAGTTCAAAATAAAAATTAAATTAATTAATTGCAATTAACAAAAGTAGACATAGGATATTTTTCTCAGTTTGAATGTATGTCTAATACAACTTTTTTGAAAGATGTACATTTTTTTTTTAGTAAAATAGGAAAAAATTAAAAAAAAAAAATAATTATACACTTTTATAGTTTCTTAAGCCAGTAATTTAAATAGTAATTTATAACAAAATCAATGGATTATTAACTAATGACTGATTATTGTACTGTCATCAGAAATGAATAATCAGTACAAGTATCAGTTTTATAGGTAGTCAGGAAGTTCGTCAAATTTAGGTTACAAGATTTGGAGACAAACAAACAAACATAGAACTAGTGAAGATAAATTATAGTGTGTAAAAAACAAGAGAAGTTAAATTATAGCGTGTAAAAAACAAGAGAAGTTAAATTATAGCGTGTAAAAAACAAGAGAAGTTAAATTATAGCGTGTAAAAAACTAGTGAAGTTAAATAATAGCGAGTAAAAACAAGAGAAGTTAAATAATAGCGTGTAAAAAACTAGTGAAGTTAAATAATAGCGAGTAAAAACAAGAGAAGTTAAATAATAAAATGTAAAAAATAAGAGAAATTATATAATAACATGTAAAAAACAAGAGAAGTTAAATAATAACGAGTAAAAACAAGAGAAGTTAAATTATAGCGTGTAAAAAACTAGTGAAGTTAAATAATAGCGAGTAAAAACAAGAGAAGTTAAATAATAGCGTGTAAAAAACTAGTGAAGTTAAATAATAGCGAGTAAAAACAAGAGAAGTTAAATAATAAAATGTAAAAAACAAGAGAAATTATATAATAACGTGTAAAAAACAAGAGAAGTTTAATAATAGCATGTAAAAAACAAGTGAAGTTAAATAATAGCGTGTAAAAAACAAGAGAAGTTAAATAAAAGCATTTAACAAATAATTGAAGTTGAACAGTGGTGTGCCAAGCAAAGTGGCATGGATGGTCTGTTATCATGAATAAATAATCTAAAAAATATCTTGAAATAATAATCCAGAGCCCGGTAGGAAGGTGTTAGTTAAATACTCTTGCCAGTGGTGCCAGACACACTTGGTACACCACTGAATTTAAATAAAAAAAGAAGTAATACCAGTCCACATGAAATCATGATTTTACCTGCAAATAACTCGAAAACCGTTAAAGGTTCCAAGAAGAGTATACGGACCTTTTTTGTAGACAGTATTACAAGTTTTCATTTAGTATAGAATGATTGTTTGGTAATCTTTTTTGAGATATTTGTGATAAAGTGAAAAAAATTGAATTTTCAAGACAACAGACAACACTCCCTTCAAAGCATTCAGAACTTTTGCATGCTCATTTTCAAGCATCAATAAAAAAATATGCCAAATATTAAAACTTTTCTATTTACTTCTATTTTTTCGTTGACTGGACTAAATTATTAGGTCAAAACTCTATTCAGTTATTTTACTTCTATAAATCGTTATTGTAAGTTTTTTGTTCCATCAGTTATAACCTTGGTTATTTATTATTTTCATTTTCTTAAATATCACAAGAAAAATTGAATTTTTTTTTTAAAAAATTAAATCATTAATCCTTTATCTATAATACCTCTACATCAGGAACTATCAATACACTAAATTCAATCGTCTAGTCTATTCATAGGTAAAACTAACAACACAATTATTATTGCATTTTATTATTATTATTATTTTATTTTTTTCAAAAATGAGAGAACTTCAAATGTTTATATGGTCAATTTAAATTTAAATTGGATGGACTCTTGTAAGATGTATAAATAAGTTTTCTTGACACTAAGTATACTATAAAATTGAAATTTCATACAACTATTAGTTAAATAAAATCTTATAGAAAGATAGAATATTTCTGAAAAAAACACATCCTAATTGTTTTAAATCTTTTAATGTACCAAGCAATTTTAAAATTAACCGAGTTATGTTAATCTGTTATAACCAATCAATTAAAGTAGATGGAAAATAACTGAATGATTTAAAAAAAAAAACTGATAAGTGGCCTCATCCTTCAGTTGTTATAAATTATAAAAGGTATTATTTATAATACATATTGATTTAATTTAAAAAATGCTTTTATTTGTGCATTGTGTTTATATTAATTTTTGATTTTGTTTGGGAATTTAACAGTACAACTATTTATAATATTTATTAAACACATTTATTTTTCTTTAATAGTAATTTTTTTTAAAAATTAATTAAATTGTCCAAATATTTATATATGTATTTTTTAAAAAGCTCCAGTTAAACAATAACTCTTTAAATATAAATACAGTGGAAGCCCTCTTAACAGGCTAGCTTGAGTACGAATTTTAATTGCAACAAGCAAATAAAAAATAGAATACTTCTAAAATATACAGCAATATGTCAACTGCTTAACGGTGTCCACAGATATATTCACAAAACAATGTTAAACACACCTTTTATCTTATTAAACGAGCATAGTGGTGGTTAGAGGTGGTTAGTTACTACTAGTTAGAACTAACCGAGTGGTTAGTTCTTCATTTGACGGGATTTGAAAAGTTTATTTATGTTTTTTGTTAATGAGAACTGGCCTAATTGATCGTTTTAAACTAAATTCAGAACACAGACGTATCTCAGCATTTGTGACAACTGTATAGGTTTTTTTCTGGAAATTTCCTACTTAATATTTTCAAGATGGTGGCCAATATGGTGTGATTAAAATAAAATGTATGCATATAATTTTAAAGTTATCGATGAGTAGAAAAAGAAAATAATCATACTATAACACTATTTAAAAAATAGCAACCATAAATGATCAAAAGTCATACACATATTTAACATTATGTATCAAATTAATAGTCAAATGATGATTATTACCCCATACATCCAAAATACGCAAGTTCGGAATGCAATACATCACAAGTATAATATACCAGGGGAGAAAGATCAATGGGTGCAGGTTGTATGAGGAGTCACACCCAAATAAGTGGGCAGTTAAATAGATGGCCGGTTGAACCAAGACCGAATAAGAAGGCTTCCACTGTAAGTGTACATATATATAATTTATTGTACAGCTAGATAATACATATCAAAAAAGAAATTTTGATTTAGAAAGAAAGTTATGAATTATTTTTGGTTTTTTTTTTTTACACATTTCTATATAAAGCACCTAAATAGAAATAAATACAATAATTGTCATGATAACAAAAAGCAGCAACATTAAATAATAATAAAAATATAAACAAAGATTTTATATTTATTGCTTTCAAACTTACTGAAGATAACGGCAAGCAGTGTGATCATTCTAAAAAACAATTTATTCTGTGTTTTAATTTATTTATTTTTACTTTATTTAAGTCAAATATCAGTTTATTAAGAGAAAACGTGTAAATAAATAAAGAATTAATAAAAAAAATTGTACAATGAATTATCATTTGGAAGTTTAGTCATAAGTATACAGTAGTCTCGTAAATCTAGATTTTATGGGACCGGACCCTATACCCATCACATAGAGTACAGATTAATCGGAATCAGTTTTAAAATGTTTGTAAAAAAAAAGATTTACGAGGCACATCCAAAAAGTAAGAGCACTGGTTACCATCTTGTGCTGTGAGCATTTTTTTTTCAAGGTTGGCAACACTGAGAGTTAGTGGGGGTTCTACACAGGCGGACTTCGTTAGCATGAAACCTCATCTTGCAGTGTCCATTTGTGTGAAATATGTCTATAAGAAATCCTGGGAGTAGGTTCCTTCTCGCTGAAGGAAATACACCAACTAGATCAAAACTATTTCTGGCAAACGTGTTAAGAACAGAAAGAACATGTTTAATTGGTGTGTGTGGTGAGGTTAATGAGGCTAGAAAGAATGTTCAAGACAGTAAGAGATATGGAAGACCTTTCATTTTGACCGATAAACGATCAGTTGGTGCAAAAAAAAAATCAAGAAAACAGTTTGAGAAAACCACTGATTACAGTAGATGAAACTTCTGTGATGTTTCCAGAATTCCGAAACACTTTTTGACTCATTTGGTTGGGCAATTTTGAACCCCCCTGCATACTCTCCTGATTTGGCTCCTTCAGACTTTTATCTTTTCACTTCTCTCAAGACTCATATGGCTGGGAAAAAAAATGTTCATCTGACAAGGAGGTGAAACAAGAGGTCCTGAACTGGAAGGAGAGGAGATGGCGAGAGAATTCTTTAAAAAGGCAATCAGAAAGTTTGTGTACAACCAGCTTAGAACGGGAAGTCAACTAAGTGAAGACATAACTGACCAACAAAATCCTGTAATTTTTTTTTTTTTTTTTAAAATAGAAAAACAAGTACTTTTACTTTCTGGACGTGCCTCGTAGTTAAATCTATGGCAAAATTGATGTTTTTATAATTTTTTTATTAATATTAATAATAAGTATGCTCAATGAAGGTCCACTTTATAAGCAAACAAATTTATTTAGGATAAAAAACAAATAATCTTATTGATAAATGTTAATTAAAAAAATAAAATTAATCAAGACGTTAAGCGAGACTTCAGTATTTTGATACCTATATACCTAAAGTGTATTTTGATACCTGTATACCTAAAGTGTACTTTCACAATTATACTTTACACAGTTAAAATCGAATTCTACTAGATTTTTGGATTGGAAGCTCGTACGTTTGTATTTTAGCATTCCTTTTATTATTTTAAAAAAATAATAAAATCATATCATCATTGTATCTATGAAATAAAGTGTTTAATAAAAAAATAAAGAATTATATAGAAACTGGAGAAAGTTTGTTATTTTGTCTCCAGAAAACTTGGGTTTTCTTTGATGTGAGTCTCAATGGGACACGATCAATATTATTAATTAACAATTCTTTTATTCAATCATATTTTTGTATTGTAATTCATTTTTGTTTAACTTCCACTTCTCTTCATTCATTCTTTTTTTTAATTTTAATTTTTTTTTTTTTTTTTTTTTGTTATAAAATACTGACAAATCTCTACTAACAAATTTAGATGGTTCCCACAACTTATTTCATGGAATCATTTCAGTCGGATTAACCCACTAAACTCCCATTTTATTTTGTAGTATAGGCTAAAAGTAACAAAAAAATACAGATTTTATTCTTACTTATTGTAATTAATGAAATGAAGTACTCAAATAAAAGGTAATAAATCAATAATAATAATATTTAAAAAATAAAATTTTAAGAATATTATTTTGTAAGTTCAAATATTCATAATTCGAGGTTCGTCTGAAGGTTTATTTTTGTTCAAATAAATAAAAAAAACCTTTATTTTTAAATAGAAGTATATTAAAAAAAAAATGTATATTTATATATTATAATATACATAATAATACTCGTTTCATGAATTATAATCTTTGAGTACAGTTATCATTTAAAAAACTTAATTTTTAAAACTGTATTCGCTAATCTTTTATTTTTATGATTTTTTTTTTTTGTTTAATTAAAAAATCACTTATTCTTATGTCTCAATTATAACATGGTTGATATTATTTAAGATCAACTCCAAAGCCTCTTTAGCTTTTATCATTTCTTTCCTCCAAAATTCGTTTTTGTCAGATCACAAAAAGATTGTTTTTGGTTTTAAGTTGTTTAAAGTTGTTCTTCAACAATTGATGTTTGTTTTAGCAGGCCGCGGTGGTGGTGTTGGTCCGACACAGCTGCCAATTTTGCGTTCCGACATCGGTATATTTTCGTATATTTGTTTGGGAAGTTCGTCTGGTGGCCTGATTTAACACACAAACGATTTAACATATTAAATAAGTGTATATAAAATAGAAAAAAAAGTACTCTAAAGCCTAGGTCAATCAATTCTCAATACTCTCCATACAAGGTTGTTGGCAAGTTTACAGTAAAGGCATATTATTTATCAGAACAAAAATTATAAGATTTACTTTAATGGATCATAAAAATTGTGGAGAAGTCTCGGTTTTAACTAAAGACATTTCTTGAAAGGAGCTGTACATTTTGGTACCTGTCTAATTTTTCTGCTTTGAGCAGAAGTTATTATACTTTCTCATAGGTTCCTAAACTATTTTACATTACTGACCCCTATCCCCCCCCCCCCAAAAAAAATAACAATCACCCCCCTGTCCCTTATAACTATGATATACTTTCTAGAATTCTAGACTAGACAGCATGTAAGCCTTATAGACATGAAACAGGGAAACTCATAAGTTTTGTAAGGAGTAAAGTACAGAGAGGTAGGTCACTTTGGTTTGAAACAATTCATGTTTTTAACTTGATACTTATAGTATCTGTTTAACCCTTTTAATGCATGGTGGTCCATATAGTGACCACCCAAAAATGCCCGCAGTAAAATTAGACCAAGAGATAGCATGCAAAAAAGTGTCCGACTAACATCAAGCTAGAATTTTGTGTATAAGTAAATCTTTTAATGCCTTTTAAGAATATGTCGGCTAAGGTCGTCTGCGGGACATAGCTTGGCAATAGGTATTTGAAAAAAACAAACAGGGAGAGCATCCATATCCCGCCCTTTATGATAGACAATGTGGTTTTCATGATCCTGGGTACGAAATTAGATAGTAGACCAAAAATGAAGTTGATGGTAGTTTGTCACTTAAATGGTGACCTCTTTGATTTGGAGTAATATTTGAATAACTAACCTATCTAGGGACAAACTATCATCAACTTAATTCTTGGTCTACTAACTAAGTTCGTACTCAGGATCATGAAAATCACATTGTCCACCAAAAAGGGCAGGACATGGCCTCTCTCCACTGGTTTGTTTTTTTCAAATGCCTATTGCCAAGCTATGTCCCGCAGATGAAATTCAGTTACAAATACAATTATTTTTGTGTGAAGACGTTGTCTGGTTATTGAACTACACCTCTTCTATGATAATGGAATGTATTGACTTGTATATTCTAAACTTATCTATTGTAACTCAAGTAGTAATTATTTATATTTTATTTTCTAGTGTTGAGATGCTATGTTATCTGATGATAAACTCACATATTGTAGAACTAAAGTATCCTGCAGTGTTTAAATGGTAAATATACATAAGATGAAGTTTATTTTAGACCGATTTATAAAGGCAGGATTCTAAATATTAATAATTATATTAAATAGAAGAACGTATTACCTTGGTAACTGCATATCTGTAGGTGGTTTTGTCTGTACAGGACTAACAGGTTCATTTCCACAATATCTAATATTTGTATAAACCATACCAGCTTGAGCGCATTTCTATAGGAATCAATCAAATAAAGAATACAAATTAGCATATTATTTAGTCTTCTTTTAGTTACATGCTACAATCAAACCTATAAATAATTTAATAGATTTCCACAGGGAGCACTGTGATCGTAACTACTAGCCCCCCAAATTTAAACTGACACTTAACTTGTTGAGCCACTCTTGTTTAGACACTTAAAGTGGTAGCTTTTTTCTCATTAAATTGAGTAACACTTAATTCTTACAAGTATGTTAAAAAAATAAGTTTTTTAACCCTTTAACGCTAGGCATAAAAAATGCACCATGTTTTAAACGCTAGGTGGTCCTCCAAGGAACATTCTCCTCATTAACTTGATTATTTAATTTAATTTAAATTACATGTAATTTAATTTTAATTAATTTTAAAATTTGTAGGCACTTTATAGGCATTTTTTTTTGTCCCAATTAAGCAACCGAGCATTAAAGGGTTAAATAATCTAAAATATAGTTTTTTATTTTCATTTTTTTAAGTTTTTGATAGTATTCATACTACGGAAAGTTTAAATTTTAATTTAAATCAAATTATAATTCGAACCAGGGGCCTCCTATGTATAGGAGGCCCGTGGTTTGAATCCCGGCGCTGGAGTCTATTTTTCTTTGTCTGTCTCCCGTAGTTAATAATAATTGTAATTTGATTTAAATTAAGGTTTTTTATTTTGTAAACTCTTAATGAATCAAAAGTAAAGTAAGCCCAAACATATATCCAATTACAAAATTAGTCCAACAAAAAAAAAATTATCTATCAAACCCTCAAAATAATATATATATTTTTTTTTTCTCTATAGAGAAAATAAAAAAAAGGATATTATTAATTAGTAACTAGTTATTTAAGCATACCTTTTCATTATATTCTTATCAGTAGGTCTTTAGGGATGAAGAAAAGATAATTATTTTCTTTTAATTCATGAATTAAATTTGTTAACAATGGGAGAGTTGGTTTTTTAATGATAACTACAAATTGTGATTTGTTTTTGTTAATATACTATAGATGAAAATTTCAGGAGTTCAGTTCAAGGCCTGAAGATGCCCAGGTGTTGGCAAAATATAGCTTATTAATGAATTAAAAGAAAATAATTAACTTTTCTTCATCCCTAAAGGTCTACTGATAAGAATATAACGAAACATAAGGGATCAACTAAAAGAAAATAGACAACATACCTGTTCAGCTTGTAACCTCTGGGATAGTGTCTGTATGTAATGCTGAACAGCTAAATAGACAAACTTGTATTGGGCTTCAGTCTGAACCATTCCAGATCTTTGTCCCCTCACCATCTGAATAGTACGTTGGATGTCAATTTCACAGTCAACACCTGAAAAGAAACAGAAAAAAAGAAATTATAATAACAATAAAACACAACCTCTTTGGTGTTTAGACATAAGTTCCAAAGGGGATAGTGTCTTAAACCTCTCAGTTACTTACACATGAACTGAGTTACTTTACACATGAAGTATGTGATCATTAGTGTGCTCTAGTATAGTATTACCTCTCTGGGAATACAACCTAGATATATTAGGGTTTAGACTTCGGTTCCAGTTGAGATAGTGTCTTAAACCTCTGAGTTTACATATGTGATTAACAGAGACGTTTCCATTTCATGACCTTTATTCTATGACCTCTATTTTAGAAAATCGGTGGTTTTATGACATTTTAGCCAAAAATATGATGTTTATTTCAGTGTGAAAATTTAGTCTTTATATGAAGTGTTTCGTTATTTTGGAGGGTAAACAGTTCAAAAGAAATATTCCAATACTTCATAAATACAGAATTATATTTACAATAAATAATAATAATTAGCAGAATGCTTCAACATTGTAAATACACTGCCAATTAGAGTGGCACATAGCTTCCTCGCGTATACTTTAATGATTTTAGGCTTTTTCGTGAGCGTTGCAGGCGAACGCTTGGGCAGATAACGTTGTCCAACGAACTTGTCCTGGGTATTGGTAAAATTAATATGTGTACCAAATTTCATCAAAATCGGTCTACTTTTACTCAAGTTATCGTCACACATTTCAGGGGACGCGGACACACAGACCGATAGAAAGACAGACAGACAGACACGAGTCCAAAAATGTGCCCTGATGTTTGAAACAGATTTCTGTCTTGGAATTTTTAAAATCAGAGACATAAAATGTTTTCGTCTTCAAAAGCGAACACAATGCTTCCGTGACCTTCGGTAAACTCGGATGCAAAAATAATCATGTGTTGTTCTATATGCTCCAGAGTTAAATTGGAAACAACTGGTTGGCAAAATGCTCCGAAACAAGTCTACTCTCGTTGGGGCTTTAAGAAAAACTTTCTTCACTGACGAAATCAGTTTGTTGACAGGCAGGAGACTGCCCAACCCAAAGGGTTTACTATTGGCTGATTGGAGAATTTATCTTGAACTTCCTGGATTCTAATTGGAGGAGTTGTTGATAGTTGTTCCAAGAAGGAGCTGATCAGGAGCTCTAGTTTGGAATTAGGGATGACCGTTGGTGCCTCTCTGGTTTTAGTTATGCATAAGCAATAAGCGCATTAGTTAAGTCCGAAAATGGTCAGGGAATTAAGAGACCAGGCCTTTCACTAAGCTAGTGTAAGGGTTTTTTGTTCGAACTGCACTTTTACCTGGAACCGGACCACGAATGTTCAATTTAAAAATTTGCTTTAAGAAAAAAAACCTTTTTTGCTAAACATTTGGCAAAAAAAGGCCATTCTATGATGTTTATTCCAAGAAACCCCATTTTATGACGTTTATGCGTAAAAAGGCTATTTTATGACAAAATCATATGACTATGACGTTTATGACTTTTTCCCATCTCTGGTGATTAACAATAATATTAAATTATAAATACTATTACTGTTAAGTTAATAAATACTATTAATTACCATGAGTATTGATATAGTTAAGGATAAGATGTATAACGATGAACGTTCCAGTCCTACCAATACCAGCTGAACAATGAACAACCACTGGACCAGTTAAACCGGTAACTTGGTGACACCTGTTCACTTCATGGACAAAATTTAGCACACAACCTGGATCTGTAGGAACACCATGATCTGGCCATACCTAGAAAAACAAATTTATGTGAATATACATGTAAAATATAACAAAAATCAAATTAAAAGATTAAGTCTAAAGTTTGATTATTTTCTTAGGTAGGTCATTCTCATTTAAATTGGCTATATCAGCAAAAAAAAAAAATGTTCTTAAACCTTTCTTTTTCCAATGTAACATGGAAGGTAAAACATGGACAGGTAAAACCAGGCAACATGGAGAGGTAAAAATTTGACTTTGATATTAATTTACTAACTGCTAAATTATTATCAAAGGACAACAGACTTCATGCGCCACTGGTACTAATAAATGTATAAGGAACAGATAATTAATCTGTGACCAGAGTCCTAAAAGTATAGGTAGTACGGCAAATTGCTCTCTTATCTGCTTCAAAATCTCCCACCGAGACATATCAGGTCATGTCTGAAGTGATGGGGACATCAAATAACCAATTTAAATGAGAATGACCCAAGTAAGGTAGAGTTTTTGTTTCAATACATAAATTGCTGGGTGCATTTTAAAATATTTCATTCTTCTTTTTTGAAAAGTATGGTGTTCAATCACATAGTTTTGAATAAGTGTGTTTCGCCAACAAGATAAGATTGAAGTCACACTTAAACTTCCTCTCATTCTTTGAATCCCTAATAACAGTCAACTAGCCAGTCAGTATCCCTCCTGATGTTCTACAAGAAACTACAACAAATCTATCTTTCTTTTCATAATAAAAAAAAACTTTTTTTTGAGTGTTGTTTAACTTAAATAAAATAGAAAATCCATATTATAAATGATTGGTGATCCCTTGAAATTAATTATTGTAGTTATTTTGGGTCCTTTGGGATGTAATATAAAACAAACTCTCCTATATCATACTGCTATATTTCGACTCTAACCTTGAGTCATTTTCAAGCATCAAAAACAATTAATTACAACATGTCAAAAACATATATACTTATGAGTAGTTTTTATAAACATTATTGTTGATTTATAAAATAGTAATAGCAGAAAAAGGTTTTGGAAAACAACTATCCCTACCATTTATAGAGCTATGTTGTAATTAATTGTTTTAGATGCTTAAAAATGACTCAAGGTTAGATTCGAAATATAGCAGTATGATATAGGAGTTTTTATATTGAGTTTTATTAAATAAAAGTTATATATAATGTTTTATATTACATCCCTAAGGACCCAAAATAACTACAATAGAAAATCCATTGTTGTAATAGCTAAATTAGGGGCCCAGGTAGTTTGAAGGGGAGAGCAGTTGGCTGTCAATCAATCAGGTTAAGCAGTAGATGGATGGGTGACAAGTGACCACACACCTCTGGGTTCAATTCCCGGACCAAGACCCCCCTAAATGTCCAACCAGCATTGCTTAAACAATTACTTTAACAAATGGAAAGCAGCTTGAAAAAGTTAGCGGTACCAGATTTACCCAGGAAAATCAAAACCGACACTCTTGGTATGATAAAAAAAAAATCGAGATGTGACACATATGTTACCAACCGGTTTGGTCTTCCAACCTGAGTTGGTTCAATAGGTCTGCCCAAGTGGTCTTTAAGTGTAAAAGGCCATCGGAATAAAAAAAGAAAGCTAAATTGATTACAAATGTATAATATGTGTTAAAATTATTAATCTCTGTAATTTACACCATACAAAAAGCCACTTTACACAATGTGATTTTTTTAATGACTTTCCTTATGATTTTGTCACAAGCTAATTTAAAACTGTCAACACAGTATGATTTGCTATATGATTAATCATATCATAAGTCACAAGGAGTAGGAACCATCTTATTTTAAACCACCTGTTGAACTTAGGCTCAATTATTTAATAAAGCTTTAAGTAGGCCATGAGCACAAGTAAAAACAATATACAGTATATCATATATTAATTATATGTAAAGGATTCAATTTATATTTTCAACATTTTATAAAATTAAAATTTTTTGTGAAAAACATTTTTTAAGATACAGAAATATCTGAAGAGAGGTTGACTTCCAACCTCTAATTAAAAAAATGTATGACATTTAAAAAGTAAGCCCTAATTAAATTCTATGTATCTCTGTTACATATTTAAACAAGATGTCTATTTTCATGTACCTGAGGAACAATTATATATTTTTTTAAAATGTTATATTAATTATTTAAATTAATAACCAGTACCAGAGGAACACCCCTAACATACATACATACATGAATGTAAATAAACCCACATTATCACAATGTTTCGAAGGGGTCATTCTTCGTTTAAAAATTAAACTCAAAAACAAAACAAATCATCTTCGAATATATATTAGTTTGGTGGTGAAAGAATACTAGTTTGCTGGTGAAAGAATACAAATAATTGAAAGATTAAAACACACTGAGTTCTGAGATCTCACTGTGATCCTTGGTGGTAATACAGAGGTAAAGTTTACTTTCTGAGAAAATAGTATGTTCACCGGAACACCTGTGCCGCAGCTCTAGTTGTTTCGAAAATTAAAAAAAAAAATTCTAAGGATCTCGACTTCGATCACAATAAACGATATATTGATAACAATTAACAGACAATTTTTAATGCATTAGTATTAGGTGGGCCCATTCCAAGCTATTTCGATCACACTAAGCAGTTGATGTCAATGATGTTGATTTACTCACTGTACCGTGTTTTAAAATAAAGTAAAACATGGCCTTTATTAAGAAATCTTAAACACACAATGGGTCAATTGAAAGCATTCATTGAGAAGCTTAGGGCCCATAAGAAGTTTGAAAGAGAAAAAGTCAGTGTAGGAGTTGAGGTGGTTCACAAACAAACAAACTAAAGTCAAAATAATTAACTTAGAAATTAACTGAGGATTTTACTTTAGAGATACCTCCTCTTTATGAATGTTGGTGTCAAAAAAGTGTCAAATTGAAAAAAAAATGAATTACAGTAAAACCCCCCATATCCGTCACATGCGGGACCAGAGCATGGTCGCAATTTTCGAGAGTAAAAATTAAATCTTAATTAATAAAAATGAACTTACTTACTTCTTCTATTCTGAATATATTATAAGAATATTCATACTAATCCAGTTGAGGAATGCGCTTCAAAGTTTTTCAGACCCTTTTTCCAATCTTTAATTGTTAAACCAACTGCTAACTCTGAAGCTAGTTTTAGAATGGACTCACCTTTGTCAAACCGTTAAAGAACATCTAACTCCTACATTAATGTACACACAACCCGTTTTTTGTTTCAGTTGTTTTCCCAAAATTTTTCAACGGTTTTAAAAATATAGCGTAACACTGGCTTGTAAATATAGAATGACCCGCTTGATAATAAGTACGAAGTCTAGCGATCAGTATCAGTACGATAACAAAGACCCGACGACTAGCTGCTTTTATCGTTTTATACTCAATATGATAAGGGTGAAGTTTGGTCGTGTCAGATTAAACTTTTTTTTTAAAAAAAAAACCAAGGGGTGTCATGGCCGGATATCCCGAGGTCAGATATGGGGGGTTCTACCGTACTACTCTATAAAGTAACAGCCTTTGAGGGCCATGCATGACATATCTATTTGCCCTATTTTAGAAAAATGTTTGCTATTGAAGATTTGTAACACTTACGAGGAAATGATAGTGGAAGATCTGTCTCTCTTCGGTACCATCAGTAACCAGTAGTTGTCTTAACATATAATCACTTGTAGAGTTCTCGTTAAGATTAGTTATTTTGACAGTTCCATACTCTGCACTCTCATTCAAATCTGGCCAATATCTCGCACACTTATTCTGAAAAAACAAATAAAAACATTAAGTAATTTAGAAAAGTGTCTAAAGTGCTTAACTTAAGTAAACATTAAATCTACCATTTTGGAATAAAAATTCTCATACAAGGTGGGTAATATATCTTATACGAAAATACACATTTCTAAAATAAATGTGTTTGAGCATACACATCTAACTTTTTTTTAAAAAAAGAAATAAAGCATTTAGTGAACATATAAAATATTATCAACCACGATTTATATGAAAATTCTTTTATAATAAACTTTTTTTTTAAAGAATAAACTATAAAATTGCAAAAAACGATATATTGGTCATTGAGAAGTAGCGTTTCATAAAGTCAACAGTGATGGATGTATCAGTGGGTATGTATGATGATATTTTTTTTTAAAATATCAAAATATAAATTGTTATAAAAAGTTTTGATCATCCTTAGTCTAAAAGAATTTAAAATATAAATATAAATTGTTATAAAAAGTTTTGATCATCCTTAGTCTAAAAGATCTTTTAAGCCTAGTCCACACCAGTAGACACGTTGCAAGACATTTCTGTAGACGGTCTCTTAGACCGTCTATAGAAATGTCTCGCAACGTGTCTATAGACATCTGCTGAGACCGTCTATGGTCTAGGTCTAGCGTCCACACTTGTAGACACGTTGCGCAACATGCCTAACGTTGCACCATGTCTACCATTTAGAATGGAAAATCATAGACATGCGATTTTTGGTCTAGCAACGAGACCGTAGACGCCGTTTGTCTAGCCGATGTCTATAGACAAATCGCTAGACATGTCTCTGAGACCAAAATCGCACAACATGTCTACTAGTGTGGACAAGGCTTTAGACAAAAGGGCATTTATCACTAGTGTATATATTTAGAGTTGATATCTCTTTGTCTTGACAGTTTATTAGACTATAGATATGAACACTTTTATACACAGGAGAGCATCCTTAAGAATTATTAGTAAATAGAACATCACTCCTTTTGTACATAAAACTGTATAATAAACTTAATATTCCTTAGCCTAAATAGATTATTAGACTAAGGGATATTACCACTTCTATACAGAGGAGAGATGATCTTTCTAAAGTCTAAAGAACTGATACACAAAGGAACATCATCCATAATGTATATAAAAGTGTTATTATCACATTTTCATCATTCAAAATTCTTAAAATGTGAAAGGAAACAATTTAGGAAGCCCAATAGGGCTGATTTATCTATCATCCATATACCAGAAGATTGTCCAATATGTGTCTAAAAAATGTAACTCCTTCCTTAGATGAAATTTGTTGTATTTTTCTGTCAAATCTTTTTTAGTTTTAATTTATTAAAATAAAACAGAGTCAAAACAAAATGAAAATACACAATTAATAATTAGTTAATCCCAAAATATATAGCATATAACAATTGATTTAAATAAATATTACCTATATGTGGTTTATAGGTGGGTCACTTTAGGGATACATTCAAAACAACCTTCTTCACGTCATCTTTAGCTATATTTCAACCCTCTGTTTGGGTCATTCTCAAGCCTAATGAAAAATCTGAACTAGTCCTACAACTTAAACATTGTCGAATTTTAAAATAAATACTTGATCACATATTTATTACCTATTTGGTAACTTGTCACACCTATTCACAATTACTCTCCACTCACAATCATAAATATAAATTAATAACATTAATAACAATGACAAAATACAAAAATAACAATTAAATTACTATTTTATCACAGGGCAGAATTCTTATTTTTGTAGTTGTAAGTTGTAGGACTATTTCAGATTTTTCATTAGGCTTTACAATGACCCAAACAGAAGGTTGAAATATAGCTAAAGATGGTGTGAAGAAGGTTGTTTTGAATTTATCCCTAAAGTGACCCACCTTTAAACCACATATAGAATTATATAAAGGGAACAAACTTGCGTCAAAATAATTAAATATTACCTTTCCTCGCTCAGTTTCCTTAGTAGTCATTACAATGACCCTGGTGTTGTGTTGCCACACCATTTTCCAAAAGTCGTTAACGGTGTTTGGTAGACAGCCTTGCGTAGCAATGTAAACACGACCATCTGGATCATCTTCACTCTAAAAAAAAAATCAAAAAACAATAAAGTTAAATATATAATATACTACTTAGTGTAGGTGTGTGTTTGTTTTTTTCAAGATCTCCAGAAGCTCTCTCTAGACTTAGAGAAACTTTGAAAACTTAGAGTCCAGAGCATGATAAATGGAGCTGAATTTTCAATTTTTTCGTGAGAGAGGAATGGCAGCCCTTTTTTAAATGTTCACAAAATTAATAAAAATCAGTGGAAACCGACAGTGTGTTAAAAAAATCCGTCAAACCACCTCCATTCCACCATGTGACAGGGTTGGAAAAAACCCGGGTTTTATGGAAAAAGCCCAACCCACCTGGGTTTTTTAATAAAACCCGGGTTTTTCTGGGTTTTTATGGGTTATTTGGGTTTTTTTTAAAAATAGTTATTTTTAACATAGAAAAATGTGTAAATGTAACAAATCTTATTAAAAATGACAAATTGTGTCTAGTAAACCCTATAAATAAGCATGTAAGTATTAGGTTTTTTCTACGAAATAATAATAATAAGAATAATAATAATAAAAAACGGTCCAAAACAACTCAGACAAACTTTCTCATTAACCAGTCCATAATTACTTAGCCCATTTATTAGCTTTTGCAAGTACATTTAATTATTATAGTACACTTCATAAAAATCACAGGGAAGTACTTGCGTCCAAGTACTTTTTAGGGTTTTGTAGATGAGTAAGCATACCCGTTATGTAATTATGATTTTTTTGTCTTCGATCTCAAGGGTCCCGGGTTCGATCCCCCGCAGGGTCACAATGCTTTTTATCAGTAATAAAGACCAGACAACTCAAAATTTTCAAAAAATAAAATGTTGGGCGCACTTCACTTCTTCGCGCCCAAAATTAGCAATTTAAAAAAATTAAGGATGAACTCCCTGAATTTTCATCGCGCCACAATAAGGCATTAGCATGAATTATTTCGAAATTTTAGCACCAGCCGATCTATAGTGGTTGGGGGGGGGGAATTTTTTTTGGGGTATATTTTGATTTTTTTAACCAATAAGAAATGCAACATTTAAATAAGCATATATATATTTGTGTCCTACTCTTAAGCAGCTTTCATTTGATACCCCACTCAAAAATTAAAAAAATAAATTTTTTTGAGTTTATCACATTTTTTCGAATTGCGCATGCGCATATCTAATTTTGAACTTCTGTATATTTTTCCTGTGGTTAGGTCAAAAAGTTGCACCAGTGTTTCAAATTTCAGCACTTTCGCTTAAACGGTTCGGGCCCTATGAACCAAAGAGCGACGGACAGACGGACATCACCCTCGGCATAAGGGTTTTGAGAAGTATCTCCAAAACCCTAAAAATATATCATAAAAATAACTTCTCCTGGGCGGGGAATCAAACCCGGGCTCTCTCCGTCCACGTTCTAAGCTGTTTTCTCAGGAACTAGATTATTCCCAGGAAAAAGGCTTATATTGTTAGATTCGTATTTAAATGGACTACATTTTAGATTTTTTAAATCAAAATCGTAGGAAGCGTTTTCGAAAAATATATTTTTTCATGTTTTTTCTGTTTTTTTTTTGTTTTTTGGGGAGGGGTAGCACCCTCAAATTTGGAGCTAAAATTCATTTCTCGATTTCGCCTCGGGGTTTGATTTTTCTGAACATGTATGCCAAATTTCGTCAAAATCGGCCCAGTAGTTTAGGCTCCAGGCACCTGCACAGACAGACATTTTTTAAAAACGACTTTTTTGGACTCAGGGTACCTCAAAACGTGTAACATCAAAATCTGAAAATCGGATTTTCGCGCAATCACAATACTTTCTCTTTATATAAAAATGTAATATTGTGTATATTTATTTTAAGTGCCTACATTTTATGTACATTACATTGTTATATCTATCTATATTATTATAAAAGTTTTGTAAACAAACAAGTTCAGTGAGAGTGTCAAATTGTAAAAAGTTATGAAAGTTTAAATAAATTAAAGATTTCTATAAGCGAAGGTTCAAGGTAGCGGCCACTTTTCTGGGGTTGACGAGCGAAGCGAGTAGGGGTGGAGTCCCCTAGTTTATATTTAATTTGTTAATAATATCAAAGTATTTTCATTTTCCATTTTAGTACGTATTTATACATTTATAATTTGATATAAATAAATATAATTGCTTTTGCCCAAGCATAAAATAGAGAATTTTGGGAATAAACAGGATTTCAGAAGGTTTAAGCCACACAAAGCTCAAAAATAATTTATAGTTATCATCGAATTAGGATATATGTGATATTCTGCATATCTTTTAGTCTCACAGCTCTTGCAATCACACAAGAATACTTGATATAAAAAAATAAAATATTTTTATTGTATATATTTTTTAATAAATTATATTTTTTAAAAAAACCCGGGGAAATTAACATGGGTTTTTTTCATTTTACCCAGGTGGGTTTTTTAATTTTCCCCACCCGGGTGCCAACCCTGCCATGTGACCTATTGCAGTCATGAAGAACTTCAGCAAACAGTCTGAAAATTGTTTATAATAAAACAAAAATAAAGAAACCAACATAAATTGTAGGATATTTCTCTAACTTATTTTATTACAAATTGATTTTTCTCGAAAAGTGGATGGTTTTCTAATATGATCTTTAAATAATAAAAAGCGCCAATTTCAGTTTGCAGGTCAAATATTTTATTTTTAAATAAGTAACATTTGTGACATTTTTTTTAAAAAATTGATAAATTTGTAAAGCTGTTAGCCAGCCCTAGATGTAAATTATAGTAGACATTTAATATTTATGAAAGTTTTAATGAATTGAAAAGTACTTAGAGAACTATAAATTTAAAAAAATATTTCTTATTTATTAGTTACAGTTTTCCTTGGGACAGCATAAGTGGTAAAAAAAATTAGCCAATTAGTGTAGCACATAGCTTCATCGCATCCAATCATGTGTGCTTTTACTGCTGAATGTTATGCTAACCCATTATTGTCTAATTTGTTTAATTATATTGATTCCCTATTTTTTAAATCTGTCAAAAAAATTGTTTACACAAATAAAAGTATCAATTTAGCAATATTTAATGTACACAAGAGGTTGAAATTAATCTGGGGCTATCTGTGGGTAACTTTAGACAAGCCATCCAAATTTCATAGTACTTTTATGATATAGTGTAATAAGTAAGATACAAACTCTATAAAAGAACTATAGGAAAAGAAGCTGAAGCAAATGGTTTACCTTGATATAATTAGCGTTTATATAATCGGAATAAGGTTCGTCGGGCTCACTGGTGGTTAGTTTAACTCTAGTGTGATCAACTGAAACAAATTAAAACACAATTTATTGATATTCTTGATATATAATATTTAAAAAAATAAAATTATTAATTTTATTTCCATAGCTTTTCTTAGGGTGCCTAAGCATTATAGTGATCTAAGTTTATATCTATATATGAAAGTCAACATGGATGTGTGAGAATGCTCTTTATAGGCGCTTCCATTCTTAGAGGTGTCTTAATCAACGTTTGCACACGTTTGTCATTCCCCTGGAAAAAATTACTGAAATAGTTTCCTCCCCTAATACTCACTAATTTTCAAGATGGCGGCTATTTATGTGACACTAGTAAGCCCGAATTCCAATTAATCACAATATTTTGAAAACCATTACACCTGGAATCGTGAATTTTAATCAACCTCTGCTATTCCCAGACCAGTCTAGCCCACTCAGTTACCATCCACTATTGATATACAAATGGGTAGGTGCTTATGTCAAGTGGCAAGTAACTGATTGTGTATGCCCATTGTAAGGTTCCATACAGCTGATGGTGCGACATACTGGCACCGGGCCACGGGTCGTCCATTACATTTATAGTTGTACAAGCCCAAGCAGGCATAAACCCTCCAAAGGCTATTGCACCACAGAGTCAGTAAGTTAAACCTCCACAATGGAAGGGTACTTTGATTTAAGATGGTGGCCATTGTTTATTACAATGGCCACCATGGATTACAATTGTTTATTACTATGACAAGAACATTGAAATGTTCATTCCCTTGGAATTTTACAGTCTTCAGAGGAAATTTGAAAGAATTTTCTTAAAAAAAAACTAAATGGTTAGCATTTATGAAATTGGCTTACTTTATAAAAAAAAAAACTTTTATTAACATAATTAAACATTGACTGACAAAAATACTAGAGAATGACCCACCTACTTAATTTCTTAAAGCAGCACAAAATCTAAACTAAAATCAGGCTAACTTTAAATATTACTTACAAGGAAGTATGTTCTTATATCTGTTTTTATTTCTATTTTCAGGTCTCTGTCCTTCTTTCCTTGAGAACGAATGTTTATATTCTTGCTGCTGAAGAGATTCAAATTCTTCCCAGAAACCAGCCTTTCCCGATAGATGACTGTTTTCCTTCTGAAAACCAAAAACACAAACAATTAAGGTACAGGTAGTTTACACAGCATCAATAGTTGATACCTTAGAATAAAATTTAAATGTTTAAATTTGGGGGGGGGGGGGGAAGAATAATAACAGATTTAATTTTTAAGAGAGCATATTCAAGTGAATAGGTATTTGGAGTGAATATATTCTAACATATAACAAAAAAATCGGTCTGAGACAACTCAGACAAACTTTCTCATAAACGAGTTCATAATTACTTAGCCCAGTGTTTTCCATTTATTAGTTTTTGTATATACATTTAATTATTATTGAAAATTTCATCAAAATTATCAAAATTTATTATAAAAATAACTTCTCCTTGGCAGGGAATCGAACCTGGGCTCTCTCCGTCTGCCTTTTAAGCTATTTTCTAAGGCACTAGATTTTTCCCAGGGAAACGTATAGATTCGTATTTAAATGGATTACATTTAAGACTTTTTTAAATCAAAATTGTCAGAACCGTTTTTGAGAAATGATTATTTTTTGGGTTTTCAAGAGTTTTTGGGGGGTAGCGCCCCCAAAGTTGGAGCTAAAATTCATTTCGCCTCGGGGTATGATTTTTCTGAACGTGTATGCCAAATTTCGCCAAACTCGGCCCAGTAGTTTAGGCTCCAGGTGTCTGCACAGATGACAGATGACAGACAGACATTTTTTAAAAATCACTTTTTTGGACTCAGGGGACATCAAAATCTCAAAATCGAATTTTTGCACCATTACAATCCTTTTTCTTTATTCGAGAATGTAAAAAGTGAAACTCTTTAAATAAAATCCATTTTATGGATGTAGAATGATCACATCTATATTTTTTAATGGCCTCACAGTTATTCTAGTTCTATTTCATTTTTTTGCCTTAAGGAGGCAGATGACTCATTTCATGTGCAGTGAAACTTGCCTATAGAGACACCTGTAGGGTATAAAATTGTGACTGCTACTCAGACGTGTCCTCTATTAGGAAACTCATAGGTAATCTTTAAATTTAAAACATAGTAGAGGAGATGTAAAAGTAATCGGATCTATTAAACAAGCTTAATATTAGAAATCAACTTTAAATAAAATACAGCAACCAAGTAATAATTTAAATGAGCGTTTTTATCCATTATTGAGAGTGTCTATTATTTAGGAAAATGTTACATAATCTCGAGGAGAATGAAAACACATCAGTGATAGAGAAATGTGTATTATTTAGAAGAATTTAAGCAGTATAATCAGTAAATAAACTCAAGGCAGAAACAAAATAGAAATTATTGGGAACAGGAAAATAGTTTGGAAGCGCGACTCGTCAATCTTTGAGTCATTTTTTAAGAGAGGGTTTTGGACTGTCAATAAAAGCAATAGAAGACTTAAAACTTTAAATTGATAACTTTGATAATAAATTTTAAAGCCAACACAATAGAATCATTAAAGTTTGCTTCAATTATAAAATTTTAAATTCTACCCATTTTGTAGAAATGAGATGGTGTTGCAAAACATTTTATATGGAAGAGAACATTTAATGATACCTGTAATTGTTTAACCCTGGTATCGATACAGCTTGCACTAATCCTAGTAGCATTGAAAGGCTGCCTCAAATGTACCACAGTACCGCTGGTCTCAACCATAGGGTTCTTCTTGTAGTACTCTATAAGTTCGGAAAGACTCGCAAACTTCTCTCCACCTCCTACATCATACCTGTTATCCTGAAAAACACAATTAGAGTAAAATTTAAAGTAATATAATTACTAAATTAGTAGTATAATAGATGAGCTTACAATGTAAATTTTAGTATATTATATAATCAGGTGACATAACATATAAACACTACAGGGTTAAAGATAGAGAATAACTACTTTACATACTACATTACATTATCAGGTAATCAGGTAACATATGCTAAGTAACCTCTAAAATCTCGAAGAGTTTATTAAAACTAGTTGAAATTGAGTTGGAACAATACAAGCCTACAACAACTAAGTCAAATAACAAACAAGAACATCGAATTGTGGAAATTGATGGGTCCTGAATGTTCAAAAATTCTTTGCTCTTATTTCAATATATTCTTGATAGCTTTTACCCTATCATAATTAATTATTAGTTATTCAAATCAAACAATTAATTATAAATTATATGAAAAAAAACTTCAAATACTGTTAGCCCTTTTAAAGCCAGGTACATAATCAGGCAGGACCAGGGCCGTCCCTAGGGGGGGTCAACCGGATCAAGCTGACCCGGGCGCCGCCAGGCCCCCTTCTTAACTAATAGGTGAATTTGGCAATAAGGGGGGGGGGGCGCCAATGATGCCTTTGACCCGGGCGCCTAAACTTCTAGGGACGGCCCTGGGCAGGACGTGGCAGCTTAGACTGAATAGTCGATCAAAAGCCTGCTGCCTGAGAGTATACAATCTGGGTGCTTAAACATTTAGACTTCAGCAGGACGGCCTTCAGATAAACTTTCTAGTGGGCCAGATTATGAGTACCCAGCTTTAGGGAAGCGAGAACAAAATATTATATGATAATAATGTCTGTTTATTAGTTATCAGTTACTTTATTTAAAATCAAAAATCATAATTAAAACTAAACCAGATGAATATGTACATGAATAAAGAATTCCAAGTAGAGTTTAAACACTAACTAAAATTAAATAAACATTAATGGAAGATTAAATAAAAAAAATAACAATAAAAATCTTTTATAGACCACTACAATCTTTTATACCTGCAATAACAACTAATGTAAGTATATATAAATAAATATTCCAGCCCTATAAATAAATAAATAATTAATAAATATTCCTGGAGATAGCGATAATACGTAGCTCCGTGTGGCTGTTGTAGTCGCTGCTACTTGTCGCAATAGGTGGTTTCCACGATAAGTAGTAGCAACAAAAATCACGTTATGCAACTGAGGCTTAAAGACTTAGGAAAAAAATCATTAATAAAGAGATAATGGAACCTTAATGTGGAGACTGGGACATGTTCCACGTTGAATCAATGCAATTATTGCAGTAAATAACTAGAAATCAGAAGATATCTAATAATTAAAGTGTATAGTGCAACCTATTTCATCATCCTCATTAGTATCGTGTTGATGATTTCATCATCAACAAATCGACACAAAAAGTACTTATACCCCAATTTGTTTTATAAAAAAATGTTATGGTGTTAAAAATTGAAATACTTAATTAATTCAAGGACATTCAAATTAAATTTTAATAACATGGGCATAAAAAAGGTTTGAACTTGCCATACTCTAAATAATTTAAATATAAACATCAGTTTTAAGATAAGTTTAACAAAACGAAAGATAGTACGTCGTCGGCAAATCAAATATTAACTTAAAAAAGCTGTAATTTTTTGCAATTTACAATAAATGTTATGGATTAAACATTGCCACGAACAAAACTTACTTCTTATATATTGTTCTACCAGCCAAACTTAATAAATTGTTGATATCTTAATTTAAAATTAATCAAAAAACAACTATTGCAAAATTATCAATCAAACAATGCATATTCCAAAATAACTTTAATGTTTCTCCAAATTAATTCTTTGAAGAAACTATTGTAGTTTCAATTTAAAGACTGTAATAATATTACATTTGGATAAAAACCTGTGAAAAAATACGATTTAAAATGAATACAAATTCGATTTTTTTAAACTGTTAACCTGGCTCAATGTAACCTTTATTTCTTCTTTCTTTAATTGATAACAGTGCTACCAAAAAGACAAGAGGAATAAAATATCCCTGGATCAAATAAGTCAAATTGTAATAATACGAAAGATAGAAAAGTTAAGTTTATTAGATAATTGAAAAACATTGGTTGTATTAGACATTAGACATACTAGACATACATTGGTTGTATTGTAAAGGCCCCCATACACGGTCAAACATTTTGCGCAAACATCATGTTTGCGCAAACAGAGGGCCATACACGTTAAACATGATGTTTGCGCAAACAATTGATATAAATATACACGTTTCGGCAGGGGTGTCCATCCCCCCCAAGTATGATGGCGCACTCCCCCCCAAAACAAACCAACCCCCTAGTGGCGTATCCAGCGGCTAGGTCTGGGGGGCATTCTTAATGGTAACAAGAAAAGGGATCTACTAATTCAACTATCAGCCCCTCCCCCCCCCCCCCCCAAAAAAAAAAACAAAAAAAATGTGTGGGCCCCATAAAAAAAAGCAAAAAAAAAATGTACCTCGAATAAACAAATAAATCTCCGCGCCCAAGCAACAAGAACATTTTTTGGACGTATTCGTTAGAAAATTTATATGCTGATGCTTTCAATTTTTGCTGTTCAATTCAATATTTCACTGTTAGTCATCGGCGTCGTCTGCAGTTAATTATTGGGGGGGATTTATGGCGGGGGTTTCGGGGGTTCTCCCCCGGATAATTTTGAAAATAAGACCTCTCAAAACAGCGCTTTTATGCATTTCTGAGGTGAAATTGAATATGAGGATCAAACGGCTACAACTTTTAAACCAGGAAAAATTCAGAAAAATCTTACAGGTAAAATTTGAAGTACATAAGCCGCAGTTTAATATAAAAAAAAATTATTCCACCCTTCTAAAGGTCCATTGACCCTTTGGTCAATTAACCCCACATTTTTTCATTATTTTTCTAAAAAGGGGTAAAATTACTTTCTAATTTATATATAAGTATTGCACATAAGCTCTAAGCATTTATATTTTTTTCCGATGCATTATTTCGTTTTAAAAACAAAGTTAGTAAGTATATAAAAGGCCTCCCAAATCTTAACAAAAACAACACGTACGTATTTTTCAACTTTTGTCAGGCTAATGATGATCGCTAAAAGCTTCTATACTAAGACAAAGACTAGACTGGACCGATATTAATTTTCATAACGTGAGAATGCAGGTAGAGTTGTCTAAAATAAAAATCTCGTGAAATACTTGCCAGCAAGTTACTAAAAGGGTTTCCTCGGTCATAAAAATTCATAAATAGAACATTTTTTCGGGGGTTAAAATAAAAGGCCGCTATTTTGGAAACGCGATATATATTTGTGAAAAAAATTTAATATACCTTTAAAATGATACCCAACTTCAAATTTTGAAGAAATAAAAATGTTGGGTCTCCATAGTTACGGCCGCCTTAAATTTCTAAAATTTTACTTTTTTATATTAACTCCCGGAAATATCATAGGACCAAAGTGATGTATATTTTTGCCTTATTCTTAGGACCTTTTAATGGGGTAGTGAGGAATTTTTTTGCGTTTTGTTTTAATTTTTTCCGGGGTAAAAAGGCCACCATTTTGGAAACGCGATATACTCGTATATTTGCAATCTAAATTTTAATTCCTTTGAAATGATACCTAACTTAAAAATTACAAAACATATAAATGTTTGCGATCAATTCGGAATTGATAGCTGATCGCAGAAATTTTAAGTGTTTAACTCTTATTTCTGTTTTTGGACAAAAAAGTTTGACTTTCAAATCTGTAGCTTCAGTATGTCGGGATCTTGGGGGACTCCAAGATACGACGGACGGACGGATGAACTACCAAAAGGGTTTCTAGGAAGACATCGAAACCCTCAAAATGAGACGCTCAGGCAAGAGCCCATTTACTTGGCTTTGAAATAAGGGTGAGAAGGCAGAGAGAGTGAGACGAGTCTCGAATGTTCTCGAAATGTTTATCTAAACAACCCCCTTCTTGTGAAACCGGTTTCTGTTTAACTCTGTGATGTGAATTACACCTACCACCTACCTCCTAGAAACCAACTTTTTTTCTTACTTAGAATAATTATCGCTCGCATATTTTAAAGATTATAAAGTATATTAGTTCTATTATAGTTATCATCAAAACCTTACGAAAGGTATGAGAGTTACTGCAAACTAGTAAACATTTTATAACTGTGATTACTGGATTTTTCCAATTTTTTTCGAATCCCCCCCAAATTTTTTCAATTCCCCCCCATTTTTTTTTTCAATGGCGCAACTTGCGCCATCCATCCCCCCCGTGGACGGCCCTGCGTTTCGGCAGTAGCGTACACAGAAAATTTTTTCGGGGGGGGGGGACCTAATTGAACTTATATGCGGGTTTAGCATACCCCATAATTTATTATAATTGTAATTTCTCCCCCTTTTCAACACTCTAATTTCAATTTCTAACCTCATATTTAATTAAATTAAAATCCTATGAGGTAACACCTCACTATGTGATGTGATCGTTCTAAAGAACGATTATGTCTCCGATTCCAATAATTCCAAGACAGAAATCTGTTCCGAGTTATCAGACATTTTTGATCCCGTTTCTGGCTGTTAGTCTGTCTCTCGCTCAATCATTAGGTTTGTTCCAACAGCCAATTCGAGGACGGTTCTAGAACCAGTTCAGGATTTTTTAATGCGCATGCGTCTATGAGGACTGGTTCAGAACAGATTCAAAAAGAGGAGCCTGTTGGAACGATTTAAGAACTCTTTCAGAACTGCAACCTTCATGTTACCTCTCTTTATCTTGTTTTTATTTTCCTCTTCGTATCTCTCCACTTGTTTTGTTTATGTTCACTCAGAAATGGATTACTTACGTGAACATATTCTATTGTTAAACTCAACAAAGTTTATAAGAATGCACATTAAGCAAATAGTTTTTAAAATTACAAATTTATCACACAGTCATTTCTGAATGATTATATTTCGCTCTCACATTTGGGATTCGTCAGGCTAGTAACAATCCTGTCTTTTAGTTTCAGTTGCCTATTAAAAAATTTTTTGTATAAATTGTAATTTTTTTAAACATTAACTGTTAAATCATATAAAAAGTACCGGTGTGGAAATCCTACACATGACTTCCATGAAATGTTGTGGAGTCAATACGCGATCAAGAAAGAGCTCAGTATTTACACCCATTTTCATGGAAGTGAAACTCAAGTTCTAGAATGCATTGCTCTCTTTCATTTTTTTTTCATTCTTTTCAGTATTAAGAAATGGTTATGGGAAATTTAATTGAAAAAAAAAAAAAAAATATTGCTACGCTAAGGCAACCACATTTATTCCAATAAAAATAAATGTTTGTTTTGATTTGCTGGTCTTTAAATAGATATTATACAATAAATCTATAAAAATGTTATACTTGGACGAGTCTCGAATCGCAAACTTCGTTACACGATTTCACTATATGAAAAAATTCACAGTTTTTTGTCAAAATTAAGATTTTAAGATAGTAAAAATAAATCTGATTTTGCTGAAAATCAAAAACACAGAGTAAAAAAATCACCTACCACCTACCACTTATCACCTGAATACCTTATAAATGTGTTTCAAATAAATTAATTAAATAAGATTTTATTGTTAATTTTCTTTATTAAATTAATAAAGAAATAATTTGAACCCTTAATAATAATAATAATAATAATATATATATAGATCTCTCTCTCTCTCTCTCTCTCTCTCTCTCTCTATATATATATATATATATATATATATATATATATATATATATATATATATATATATATATATATATATATATATATATATATATATATTAAAAATTTGTTTTCTTAGTGGGACTTTTTATTAAATTCATTTTCTCCTTTCTTCTTTCTATAAAGCTATATGTCGCCACCACCTAGGACCTAGAGCTTCTCCAGACTATTTGAAACTAATTAATAAAATAAAAATATACTGACTATTTATTTACACACATTTAATAAAATTGATAAATATCAGGATATTCTTTTAATATTTTTTTTTTTAGTAAAATGAGCCAATAATAACATTTTTTTTGTTTTCTTTTGGATCACTATAGAAACAAACAAAACATCGGTACGACAAACTCACCCGGAACTTTCTCAATAGGTTTATACCTATTGAGAAAGTTCAGACTTATTTTATAATAAGTTTGAATTTAAATGCAATAAAATCGAATTCAATAAATTTATTTTTAAACACATTTACAATAGTTTAAAAGGTGGTAGAGGTCGACCAAGAAGTCATGGAAATGAAAGGAGTGCGCTAGTGTCGCCATGTACAGTCAGTTTTTGATATAATAGACCACGGTCAAAAAACACAGTGTTGTTCTTTTGTTATTAATCATTTTATTTTTGATAACTTCTATATTTTTTGCAACAGGCAACACTGTACCTGATAAGAAATCACTAATAATATACGATAATATCTTTATATTATTATTTATTGATTATTCATAATAATATTCTTTAAATCTAAATCGATATTCTTTTTCCTTAATCTATTTTTTTTTCTTCCTCTTTATTTCTGAGTTTGATTTGGTATTAAAACAGATGTGACTATAGTTCGTGCAGTATAAAAACAAACAAAACAGGAAACCTAACAGTTTGGAAACCTTCCTGTTGTTATTCGTGAGATTTGACATAACTGCGCATGTCATACAAACTAGGAATGGTTATTGTCTTAGCACCCGACTGTACTGACTTCGGCACTATTCGGAAGTTCCGATTTTAAACGAAGTTAAGCTTTCCGTTTCTCCCGTGTTCATGACTTCTTGGTCGACCTCTAGTTGACTTATTGCTTTTTTAATGAACAATGTGGTAGAGTTGATAACCTGTGATGTAGTAACCTTTTTGTAGTAAAATTTTCATAAAATGTTACAGCCTGTTTGTTATTTTGCTGACACTTTGAACTTTTGCTGACACTTTGATATTTTGCTGACACTTCATTATTTTGCTGCGTGATTTTTTGACATGTTACAAAAGAATCAAGAAAAATGTCATTTTGCGGATTAAAAACAGTACAACAATGCTCAATTTTGCTGCCGTGAGTAGATAAAACATATACTAATTTACTGTCATAAACTATTTTGCTATTAAAGGCATTATTTGGATTCACTAATTTCACTATTCCCTTTTCTTCCAGTTAGGTGTTTATTCAGTAGGGGTAGGCGTAGGCATATAGGCATAGAGAATACGAGACCTAAAACTTACCCCTTTACCTTGGGGGTAGGTTAGTAGTAGGTTAATAGTATATGTAAATAGTAGTAATTTTTGGGTATATAAATATAAAAGGAAATCTGTAGTGTAGAGTAATGCTAGCTCTAGCACTGCTTGATTAAGTTGTAACGATAACAGACTCTGTTATTGTTTTGTAATCGTCTGTTAACATGAATAATAAACAAATCAGTGCAGAGGCTGAGTGCTGAACTCCATTATTCCTTTTAACTCTTCTATTTAGTTTTCTTCAAGTTTCGATTAGAATTTAGAATACTTATAACGTGATTCATATATTAGGTATCTATCTATTTATTTATTGTTTTATTAGGGTGTCCGACAGCTAGGGGTATCTATCTATATTATTAAACAAGTTTTGTAAACAAACAAATGTGTCAAATTGTGGGAAGGTTCAAGGCAGCGCGCCGCTATTCGACAAGCGAAGCGAGTAGGGGCAGAGCCCCCTAGTTTTAATAAATTTATTTTATTATAAAAAAAACTGTATTTTTTGTTTAGTAAACAGTACATTTTATGAAAGGGGAAAAGAGGGAATAATTACAAGATAAAAAAACTTTTATCTCCAGTAGGGAAAAAAAGTTAAGATTTTGAATTAGTTTAGAGGGACTAAAACAGGTCTTTTCATCCCTGAACTCAAAAAGTAGGGAGAAAAAGTAAAAGTAGGGCGAAAAAGTAAAGTAGGGCAAAAAAAGTAAAGATTGCAACTTAATTATTATATAAATAGTAGAAAATGTATGGCTAATGTAATGAAGTTTTTGAAATCAGGTTGGCGGCACTGCGCTTTTTTGACCATGTTTATCTTTGTTTACAACATTAGGTTTGTTCCAACCCCGCTATTTGTACCGTCCTTTGTATCGTACCGCGGATCGTTCGGGAATTGTTTAGGACAGGTTTTATACGCATGCGCTAACTTTGTACTGTAATAAAATCATGTCAGGTTGGAACGAGTTTAGGACTATAATTCGCACTGTATTAAAAACATTAAGGAAACCTAGAGTTATTCCTTCGGCTGCGCCTCGGGAATTAAAAAATCAAATTCCCTCGGCTTCGCCTCGGGATTTAGGGAACATGGTTCCTTTGGCTTCGCCTCAAGAACCAACTTTTTTCGCTTAGGGAATAATCGCTTACTTTACTCCCTATGTTCAAGTTCGTAATATTAATAAGAAGAAGAAGAACTGATTTCGTAATTTCGTGGAGTCTTGAGAAAACAACTATATTTTTTACTCTTGGAAAATGTTCGTAATCTTAGGTAATAGTAAAACGGAACGAATACGAAAGCAAGAGCAATATAATTAATACAATTAACAAATATAAAACATACCAAGACCAAGTGTCATTGGTTACTATGTCAACAAATATAAACACAACGATGCTGGCGCAACACATCCCCTTTTCTCTAGCTGAACTTCCTGGGTGGATCCAAGCGAGATCTTGAAGTTCAAGTACCTGCTTGAAAAGGCACCACTTTCTTTACCGTCCGTCCGTAGCGTGTTTTGTATGGACGAGCCTCGGCGTTGGTATTTCCTTGGACCGTACTTTCGTCTTCCGATGGTTCCTGTCCCCAAGAATCTTGGTACAGCCCAAACTGGTTTTACGTAGGGCCTCCTGGTCTTGTTACCGGGATCAGGGCTGATCTGTTTCTTCTTATCGTCCCCGTCTCTGTGCTTACCAAGTAACTCCGTGGTTCTTTGAGGGCTTCTAAGACCTTGCCATACCGTTTCTGGTCTTTAATCCATACTCTTTCTCCGACTTCTAGTGCTCTTAGGTTTCGACACCGATGACGTTGGTCGAAATACTGCTTGGAAGTTCTCTTTTTCTCTGCTTTAGCCTTTTGGACTTCTTCTGATCCATACCAGTGGGGTTTAAGGACATTCTTATGGACAGGTATTGTTGTCCTCAGCCTTCGTCCCATTAACAACTCAGCAGGACTTTTATCTCCTTCTACCGGTGTTGCTCGATAGGCTAGGATACCCAACCACACGTCCTCTTTTTCCTTTTTAAGGATATTCTTTATGATTTTAACGGCCGCCTCAGCTTTTCCGTTGCTTCTGGGATATCTCGGACTACTTGTCACGTGATTTATCCCGTATTCTTTCATGAACTGCTGGAATTTGTAGTTATGAAACTGAGGCCCGTTGTCTGACCGCAAGACTATCGGAATGCCATGGCGTGCAAAGATCCCTTTCAAATACATAATAATCGTCTCCGCGGACGTCGATGGCAAAACATTTACCTCTGGATACGATGAAAAATAGTCCACTACGATAAGGAATTGCCACTTACCTTGGGAATAGAGATCGACTCCTATCTTTTCCCATGGTCCTACGGTATGATCTGAAGGTATCAGGGGTTCAACAGGATTGGTTCTGTATTCTGCACAATCTTTACACTTCTCAACAAACCGCCTGATATCTGCTGTAATGCCTGGCCACCAAACTGTGTACCTTGCCCGCTGTCTGCACTTTTCTATCCCTAGGTGTCCTTGATGCAACCTGGAAAGTATTTCCGCCTGCAACTCCTGCGGAATATAAATACGGTCGCACATCGTGAGTACACCATCCAACAGCGAGAATGACTCCCGGGATGAGAAGAACGCATGAACTTCTCCCCGTATCTGTTTAAGACTCATCGGCCAACCTTCTTTTGTCAGTCTGATAACTTCCTGGGCAACAGAATCCCTTGTCTGCGCTCTTTTCACCTCTTCAAATCTTGCATCGGACATAGGAAGATCTCCAATCACTGCGGCACAGTGTAGTTTGTCGACGTCGTCTTCTAGGATATCTTTCTCCGTTCTACGTCCTCCTGTAGCTGTTCGTGACAGAACGTCCGGAGAAAAAAAAGTCCTTTCCCGCAACAAACTCAAGGTCGAAATCAAATGGTGCTAGTCGCATCCTAAACCTTTGCAACCTAGCCGAAACTTCACCTATTGGCTTCTCCAACAGTATTGCCAATAGAGGTCGATGGTCTGTTCGTAATCTAAATCGCCGTAATCCTAGGAGATAATTTGAGAAACGCTCACACGCCCATGTCAACGCCAGGGCTTCCTTCTCAATCTGCGCGTAGCGGGACTCCGTTGGTGATAATTTTCTCGACGCATAATGAACTGCTCTCCAATTATCATCCTCCTGCTTCTGTTCTAACACAGCTCCTAGACCGAATGACGACGAATCTGCTGACACGCGAGTCTCTAAATTTGGGTTGTAGAGTGCAAGCGTCGGTGCACTTGTGAGTAGTTGTTTTATCTTCATGAAAGCGTTGATCTGTTTCGGATTCCACTCTCTTAGCTCTCCTTCTCTCGAGTCTTGTAACAGCTCTCTCAGCGGTTCCGTCACCTCCTGAATATCCGGCAGACATTTTGTGTGGTACACAACCATTCCTAACAGGCTCCTTAACTCTTTCTTCGTGTTAGGTTTGGCCATATTAAGAACTGCTACTGCCTTAGCCGGATCAGGTTTTATACCTTGGCTACTAATCACATGCCCCAAAAATTTGACTTCTTTTACTCTGAATGAACATTTTCTTTTATTCAAAGTTATTCCCGCTTTTTCTAATTTTTCTAAAGTCTTCCTCAACCTTACGTCGTGTTCTTGAACGGATTTTCCAAAAATTAAAACGTCATCCATCAATACAACAACACCATCCAGTCCGTCTAAAACTTGGCACATTTTCCTTTGAAAACAGTCGCTGGAAGGTTTCAGTCCCATAGGAAGTCGGTTGAAGCAGAAACGTCCAAACGGGGTAATAAAGGTGGTAAACTGTCTACTCTTTTCTGCCAATGAAATTTGGAAATATCCCTGGCGGGCGTCAAGTTTAGAAAAAATGTTCGCCCCCGCTAACCGAGCTAAACAGTCATCTACAGTAGGGAGTACATATCTATCCCGTTGTACTGCCTTGTTTAACTCCGTGAAGTCTACACATAACCGTACTTCTCCGTTTTCTGGCTTCGGAACAACCACTAAGGGTGCACACCATTCAGTTGGTTCTTCAATATGTGATATAACTCCTTCCTCCACCAGCCGGTTAAGCTCCTTCTGTACCTTATCTCGTCTCGCTATTCCTATCGGGCGAGGATTTAATACCGAATAAGGTCTTACATTTGGGTCAACTGTGATAGTATACTCGCCTTTCATCTTTCCTAAGCCGTTAAATAACTTCGGAAAACCTTCTTCTGGAGAGTCTCTTATCATATGGAGCCATTGTATTATCCCTAGTCCACTTAAAGCTGGTCTGCCCAGAAGTCCTTCTTGCTGACCTTCAATAACATAAACTTCGTCGGTAAATTTTTGATTTTTCCACATCAAAGTAGTTTTAAATTTACCTTTTACCGAAAGTTTTGTAGATCCAGCTCCAAATAATACTCGATTGACAGGTAACAATTTAGTCCTTCGTAAAGTTCTAAACGTAGATTCACCAATCACAGTCACGTCGGCTCCCGTGTCAACTTTGAATTCGACAGATCGCCCATTTATTTCGATCTTCGCTTTCCAGGGGCCTGAACAGCCTTGAACCGTCTCGCGCAACTCACCTAGAAACCAATAATCTTCACCATGAACTTCAGACGCGACCTTTTTCTTCGTGCCGCATCTCCGACTCCAGTGCCCCTTACGGTTACACGTTCGACATACTGAGTCTTTCGCCGGACACTGTTTGTTCATGTGTTGGAAGCCGCATCTATTGCAGGGCTTTCCTTCACCTGACGGTCTTGACCGAGAATTTGATCTTCTGAATCCTCCTTCTTTACGCTCGTCTTTACGCTTTCCTACTCTTCCAACCTCTGCCGAAGTGGACGCTACGTTATCTCGAACTACCGACTGCTGTTCTTTAACTTGCTCCGCTTGCTTTACCCGATTTACCGCTTTCTCTAACGTCAGTTGTGGGTCTAGCTGTAGTGACTCTGACAACTGTGAATTTAAAATTCCCACTACGATTCTATCGCGCACTAACTCTTCTTCTATCTGACCGTATTCACACGTCTTAGCTAGACGTTGAACATCTCGTATGAAATCATCGGCCGGTTCTCCGTTAGCCTGACATCTTTTATTGAATCGCGCGCGCTCGTAGATTATATTTTTCTTTCCCGAAAAATGGTCATCGAAAGCTTTAAAAACAACTTCGAATGACTTTTTATCATCTTCCCCGAGTTTGAAAGATGTAAACAAATCGTCCGCTTGATCTCCCATTAAATAGATGAGCGTACTAACTTGTTTAGATTGGCTCTGTTAGGCCAGTCCCGAACATTCCCAATATCTTCTGAATCGTCGACTCCACGACAGCCATTCTTTTGATTTGAAACTAAACTCTACGGGAGTATTAATTGACAAATTTGACATTTGGGATACCGATGCCGTATTTTTTTCTTCATAATTAACTCGTAATAATAAAAGAAACTCACCGAACTTATGATTTTCTGAATCACCAGTCTCCTCGGAGGCGTGGGTGGCGGGCAGCTGCTACTTCAGGAACACAAGCCTCCTCGTGGCAATTCCAGCAGGTACAGCCGTTGCAAGGGTCGCAGAAGTTCTCCTGATGCTGTCCTCAATCTGACGAGACGACATTTTCCATCTCGTCCCGGTAGAAGTTCAAGTACCCTAGCAAGAGGCCATTCTAATCGTTTTAGGTTGTCGTTTCCCACTATTACTATATCTCCCACTCGAATCTCTTCGTTCTGCTGTCGTTTTGCTCTCTGCCGTAGTTGCCCTATATATTCCTGTCGAAACCTTTTCCTGAGCCCTTTCATCAGTTGTTGACGGTACCGACTTCTTTTGTTTAGGTCGCATTCAAGTTTGTCACAGTCAGGAACGCCTGTTTCTTTGATGTCTCTAAGAAACATTGCTGGCGTCAGTGGGACTAAGTCGGTTGGATCTTCCGAGACATAAGTAATTGGTTTTGAATTTATTACTGCCTCACAGTCACACAAAACAGTCATAAGTTCTTCATAGTTTAGGGAGGTCTTGCCTAAACTCTTTCGCAGTAGCTCTTTAACTAAACGCACCAACCTCTCCCACCAGCCACCCCACCAGGCGGCAGTTGGGGGATTAAATTTCCATACAATGAGTTGAGCTGTTGAATACTCACTAATTTTTTCCCAATCTAATTTCTTAAAAGCGTTGTTTGCACCCACAAAGTTTGTACCGTTGTCGCTGTAAATAACACGGGGCCGCCCTCTTCGTGCAATAAACCTCCTCAACGCTTGAATAAACGCTTCCGTTGAGAGCGCCGTAACTAATTCTAGGTGGATTGCTCTGTAGACTGCGCACGTAAACAAACACACCCAAACTTTTGTTTTATCTTTCAAGAGGAGAGGTCCCGCCAGATCTACTCCTGAGACTTCGAATACAGCAGCATCTCTAACTCTATCCGAAGGCAACGCTGACGGACCAGATTCAAGTTTTTTCGTTGAGTATCTAGCGCACACAACACAGCCTTTCAAAACAGATCTAAGGACTTTTCTCCCCCCTACTATCCAAAAACGTTCTCTAAGTATGCTTAGAAATCCCTGAACTCCTACATGCCTATTTCTATTGTGTACATTAACAATTAACATCTTCACTAAGGGATGACGTCCAGGGAGTAAAATCGGATGACAGAAATCTTCCGATTCCTCATCTAACAATACTTTTGACTTAAGTCTTAACAACCCCTGCTCATCTTTAAATGGAAACAAGTTACTAATACTACTAACATTTTCATTCGGGTAGGTCTCATTCTGAATAAGTTTAAAAAGTAGAGTTTCTGACTCTAATAGTTCCTCTACCTTTAATGGACCATTTCTCCTATTCTCTAATTTTGTACAACAATTAAACCTAAACCTTATAATCCACCCTATCATATTTACATTCTTCTGATAATTAGAAAATTTAGAATAATACCAGCCAACTTTCTCAGTCGAAACTGCCGAAGTTATCACAGTACGACTAGTTTCTTCCAAGATTTCTTTTTCATTAAAGACTTCCTGTGTCGGAAGGACCGGCCACTCTGTCTCCGGTTTTCTTAACCAACCGGGTCCCTCCCACCACCTAGACTGACTTAATTTCTTTGCCATGCATCCTCTAGACGGTAGGTCTCCGGGATTATCCAAACTAGGCACAAAGCGCCATCTATTACCATCGGTTAACTGTTTTATTTCCCTAGTCCGGTTACCAACAAAGGTTGCCCACTTATTGTCTCTCTTTATCCAAGCTAGGACAGTTGTTGAATCGGACCAGAAATATTATTCTATTTCATACCCACTTAACTGATTAATTATTGAATTATGAAGTCTAGCTCCTATCGTAGCCGCCAGGAGTTCTAGTCGAGGTATCGATATTTTCTTAGTTGGGGCTACTCTAGTTTTAGACTGCACTAATTGTACTTGAACTGCATCTTTGCTCTTTACTCTTAAAAATACTGCAGTAGCATATGCTACTCCACTTGCATCACAAAATGTATGTAGTGACCAATTATCTAATTCTACTGTGCTTGGAAGCCACCTAGGAATAATAATAAAATTTAAATATACTAAATCCTTAACCCATTCTAAAAACTTATTCTTTATTTCTTCACTTACTTCATCATCCCAACCTAATTTTTGTTTCCAAAGTGTTTGCAATAATAATTTTGGATATAACGCAACGGGACAACAGAAACCTATGCAATCGAATACTTTATGTGCACTTGATAGAACCACTCTCTTCGTGATTTTATTAAAATCAATTTCTTTTATTACAGGTAAAGAAATCCTTAAAGTGTCGTCTTTTAAATGCCAAATTAAGCCTAAAACATTTTCTTCTAAATTTTCCTCAATATTGTTATCCGTGAATCGCCAACCCCTTAAATCAAATTGGCCCTCATTCATAATTTCAGTGGCCTCTTTAATAAACTGAATTAATTCCCCTTTAGAATCTAAGCTACAAATGCAATTATCTACATAATAACTATCTTTTAATAAATTTATAGTGTCTAAAGAATATTTACAGGGATTTTCGCCGGAGATTAAATTTTTACGAGTGTGATCTAAATGAAAATTGATAACTGCGCCCAAATGAAACGGGCTACATGTTATTCCAAAAACAACTCTGCAGTGTCTATACGTTATTAAGCGTCCATTTGAGTCCATCCATAAAAATTTAAGATAGATTCTATCAGAATTATGGACACTTATTTGCAAAAATGCTCGCCTTATGTCAGAAATAACTCCGTATTTCTTTAATCTAAATTTTAATAAAATATTTGGGATTAATTCAATTAGATTCACGCCTTTCTCGAGACATGAGTTCAAAGATGGACGACCTTTAGTGTGTGCCGAAGCATCGAAAACTGGCCTAACCTTAGTAGTACTACCTTCTCTTATCACATGTGTATGAGGAAGGTAATGGCCGTCTGAAGTATTTTCTAAGTCATGTGGGACCTCCTCAATGACTCCCTCGGCTATCCACTCATTAAACACTTGTTGATAATCTTCGTAATAACCATCTAATCTCAATTTATCAACAGATTTCTTAAGTCTTTGCAAAGCTAAATTATAATTTGATGGAAGCGGTGGGTGACCTTCTAACCAAGGTAATCTAACAACATATCGACCCTCATCATTAACTGATACTGTATCTAAAAAATGTTTATGAACCGCCTCTTCTAACTCCTTTCTAGACTTACGTTCACAAGCATCTGTGATTCCTAGTACATCGAGTTTCCATAACTTTGTCATGTCCTCTTCAGTAACTAATAAAGACGTAACTAATCCCGCCAGGTTTTCCTTAGAATACTTCTATTTTACCCATAAGAGTCCAACCTAGATCCGTATGAAGGGCTACTAGGCCTGAATTTAATTCTATTCTCCTACCGGTGGCTAGTCTCCCCGCTATATCCGCCCCTATTAAAATCTCTATAGGACCATCACTACTTCCAACATCTGACAGCGAGATGTTGTTAAATGCCAACTGACCGATCCAAGGTCCCTGACATATCTTGGGGATATCACTACAGATCTTCTTTAAGTCTAGTGCATCAAAATGACACCTAAACTTGCTATCCTCACTCTCTAGATATATGTGAAACAGGAGATGGTGGTATTGTCCTGTCGACGTACCACCGAACAAGGCATGGTCTATTGTTTCTTCTCCTACTTTGTTGTAACCTACATCTCTAGCAGTAGTTTCTAAAATATAAGACCTAGATGATCCTGTATCTATGAGAGCTCTGACTGGTTTCTTTCCCTTGGGCCCGCAAACATTTACTAATAGGGTTTGTAATTGTACTCTAGGTCCAAAAGATGGATTAGATGCTAGCGCTTTGTTGGTCTCTAATTCGTCTCGCTCTAAACTTAAAACAGCTGAACTTGGATTCTCTGGTTTTAATAATTTCCTGTTCGGTAAATTTTCACAGAAAATTGTATTGTGCCTTTTACCACAAACTGCGCACCGAACATTACTCTTACAAAACCTAGCTTGGTGTTGTTTTTTAAAACATAGGAAACAGCACCCCTCTTTAATAATAATATTTCTTAATTCCGTTATAGACATATCTCGGGCTTTCCTACATTCTCCTGATTTGTGGGCACGACTACAAAATATACACGTCTCGTTCTTAAAAAAAATTGTTTTAGTAGAAGCGAGAAAACCAGACGCTGTCGGGATATTATTACTGTCAGTACTGTCATACTTATCTTTTGGAGTAGCAAGTTTTTTATTCCTAACGTTTTGTTTGTCTGCTCCAAAACCAGACAAAGCTAATTCAATGTTTTGATTATTCTCGACTTCAACTCTCAAGAACCTCATTAACCGATCGAGCTTGTCCCTAGATAAATCTTCGACACTGTCGTTTAAAGACGCTATTCCTAAAGCCTGTGTTAGACAACTACTTCTTTGCCACGCTCTAAGTAATTCTTCGGGTAAAGAAGATTCAATTAGCGGATAGAGCATAGCAGCACATTTTTGGCTAGTTACCCCTAGTGTCTCCAAAGATCTTAAATGACATTCTAGTTTATCATATAGAGGAGCTAATAATATTGGTTGGGAATGTGTTAAGTTACGGATCACTAGTGAGAGTAACTCCCTACATATACTTCAACTAGCAGGTCTTCCCTACCAAAGCGTGATTTTAAAGCCTCTATTGTCTTAGGATAATTTTCCCCCGTGGGAGGAAAGCTGTCAACTATTTCCTTAGCTCTCGAATTAGGAACCATGCTTTGAATGAGATATTGAAACTTTTCCTCATGATCTAATGCTGTGTCGCTATCTACTTTTTTAAATAAACTCCAAAACTGAATCCAGTCCTTCAACTCGCCCCCGAATTTATAGAGTTCAATTTTAGGCAACTTAAATCTATTCTTAGAGTCGGTGCGAGGTACGGATGTTACGGCCTCCGCACTTTTGATTAACTTAGTTTCCACATACTCTTTATAATAGTATACCTTACTGCTGTATTCGTCAGCATTCATTTGTTCGCTGTCCAGATCCTTTTCGGGCGTGACACCGGTCAGCATCTCTCTCAAGATCGACGTGTCCTTCGCTTTGATCTCTTCGTGTTTGTCCACTATCTGCTTCAGAAGAGACTTGGCTTTGGTCGGATTGAAATCTTCAGCTGACAGCGTGTTTTCTAGCTGCAAGAATAGCCTTGTCACAGCCGCTCTCAAAACTCCTCTTAACTTCTTATCTAGTTCCACGTCACGGTCGCCACAAAATGTTCAAGTTCGTAATATTAATAAGAAGAAGAAGAACTGATTTCGTGGAGTCTTGAGAAAACAACTATATTTTTTACTCTTGGAAAAATCTGTCATAAACTTTAGCAAGTAAACTTATCAACAAAACAATACAAAAATACAAAAATAAATATAACTAAAAATATTGCAGGTTTGCTGATCCTGCAACACCCTAGGTGCATAAATAACTATTATACACTAAGTTTTTAAATTTTCTATTGACTAAATAAAAAATCAATATGAAACTTGTCAAAATGAGGATTGTAAATATGGGACATGTCAAAACAAATAAAATAACTTGTGGATTTTTTCCGAACTAACTTTCCATACAGCAAAATTTGCTGAAAACCAGTTAAATTCTGCTGAAAGATGGCTAAAAGTATTAAAATAATGCATTGTCATCGTGTTCTGAGCTATTCTAAAAGTTTCAAATGTCTAGCTACTCGGGATGTTAGTTAAAAGCCGATTGTAAGATTTGTACTGGACAAACAAACAAGAAAGCAAGCTAATAAAAACGTAGTAATAATACAAGATTAAAAAGACCTTTTTATACATTACCTTTTTACATTTTTTGTTGAATCATATGTAATGTTGATAATATAATTGTCATTGTTATATCAAATAATGTTAATGAAAAAAAATACTTCCGAATTTATTTAATTCACATACGACAACCATAAATGCATTGTCATCGAGTTCTGAGCTATCCTAAAAGTTTCAAATGTCTAGCTACTCGGGAAGTTAGTTAAAAATCGATTGCAAGATTTGTACTGGACAAACAAACAAACAAGAATGATAGCTAATAAAAACGTAGTAATAATTTCAAGATAAAAAGAACTTTTTATATATTACGTTTTTAAATTTTCTGTTGAATCGTATGTAATGTTGATAATATAATTGTTATTGTTATATAATATATAATGTTAGTGAATAAAACAATAGTTCCATACTTATTTACTTCACATAAATGACAACCATCTAGAGAGCTGATCTTAAACCTATAAAAGGACAAATCTTTGTACAACGGATCTCCCCAACACCAAATCTAAACCGTGCCATCGATATATTTGAAATAATAGGTATAAATAATATAATCGATATATTTCCTGTTTTGGTGTCATTCAATGTTTATCTCTTATTTATAAAAATCACAAATTTGAAACGCGTCATAATGAAGATTGTAAATATGGGACATGTCAAAACAAATAAAATAACTTGCGGATTTTTTCCGAACTAACTTTCCATACAGCAAAATTTGCTGAGAACCAATTAAATTCTGCTGAAAGATGGCTAAAAGTATTAAAATAATGCATTGTCATCGTGTTCTGAGCTATTCTAAAAGTTTCAAATGTCTAGCTACTCGGGATGTTAGTTAAAAGTCGATAGCAAGATTTGTACTGGACAAATAAACAAACAAACAAGAAAGCAAGCTAATAAAAACGTAGTAAAATTATCTAAAACATCATCCCGTTCTTTTTTAATTATAATAAGATTATATAAAGTCTAATGTTTTTTTGTTTTTTAGGGTTTCGTTGGTAAAACCAAAAAAAGAAACCCTTATAGTTTCGTTCATGTGTCTGTCTGTCTGTCTGTCTGTCACTCTGTACGGTTCCAATAACTTTTGAATAAAAAGAGATAGAAACGTGAAACTTTCCAATATTAAAAATCGTTTTGACGCGCACACAGGAAAAATATAGCAAACTCAAAATTATCAGCTGTTCAAATCCAAAATGGCGGATAACTCACGTCATGCGAAAAAAAATATTTTTTTAAAATTTTAAGTGGGGTATCAAATGAAAGGTATTAAAGAGTAGATTACAAATATATATATATCACTTAGGGAAAGTATTCAATTTTCGGCGCCATTTTGTCAAAAAACATCGAAATTTTGCGTGTCCCCCCCCTTAAAATCGTATTTCCGCTCATACTAAAAATATAGAAAAATATGCAAAATGTGTGGTCTGGTGGGCCATAGAAAAAATAAGATTAGCAATTTGATCTGATTTACTGGGAATCCAAGATGGCGGATAATTCATGTCACACGAAAATAAATATTTTTTTAACATTTTGGGTGGGGTATGAAATGAAAGGTATTGAAGAGTAGATTACAAATATATATATCACTTAGGGAAAGTGTTCAATTTTCGGCGCCATTTTGTCAAAAAACATCGAAATTTAGCGTGTCCCCCCCCCCCCTTAAAATCGTATTTCCGCTCTTACTAAAAATATAGAAAAATATGCAAAATGTGCGGTCTGATGGGCCAAAGAAAAAATAAGAATAGCAACTTGGTCGGATTAACTGGGAATCCAAGATGGCGGCTGATTGATGTCACGGGAAAAAAATATTTTTTTAAAATTTTGAGTGAGGTATCAAATGAAAGGTATTGAAGAGTAGATTACAAAAATATATAACATGTGTGGAAAGCGTTTAATTTTCTACGCCATTTTGTCAAAAACATCCAAATCCCCCCCCCCAACTACTAATTTCATGTTTACAACACCAACGAAACCCTTTTTACGTGAGACTTCACGCACTACCAATTTATTTATATGAAAATTTCCTAATTGAACAATATTTGCATTTCATGTTAGGAAAACGTGAGCTGTTTAGTAGAACTTATAATATAGGTCAGGGGTGCCCAACCTTTTTTAATCAAGGGCTACATTGTCAACATTCAAAGAGAAGGCGGGCCGGGGGCCAGTGGTGTACCGGGGGGTCCTCCTCCAGAAAATTTTAGAATTTTTACCCTCTTAAAACACGTTTTTATGCTTCCTAGAAGGTCAATTTTCCGTTTTGGTTTTAGCTGAAACACCATGTTAATAAAGTTTTTTTCGGTTACTAGCCTAGTTTTACTTTGCAGAAAATAAAACACTCAAATATATATGAAAATGAAAGTATAAAAATACAATAATAACAGTATTAATTACAAAAAAGTTAGTCTTTCATTTTATATCAAAATCAGCTGGGCTGTTAGGCAATAGGAAATTAATATATTTTAGATTCTCTGAATCCTTGTAAATTCTTCGTTTTTATGGCAACACGGCGGGCCACATAAAATCGGCTCACGGGCCGGACTCGGCCCGCGGGCCGTAGGTTGGGCACCCCTGATATAGGTGACAAAGAATAAATTATCAGGAAGTTGGTCCCCCTGTGCACGGGTGGGGGGATAATCATTAGATAATATTATGGCGCCGGTTGGAATGTTTTCCCGAGCCGGACCCCCACCCTTTCCACCCCATCCTTCCCTGTTCACTATAAAACCTATTCCATATTACCCACCTCTAACTCTTTCGCCTTTTCTCTCATTAGCTGTTAACTGGAAGAGCTACCACTCTTTTTTTAAGAGCGTTTACTCAACCACTCTCTTGCAAGAGCTAGCTCTTTTGATCAGCTCATTAACGGATCGCCCATCTCTATAAAAATCCAAGAGGACAACCAACAAATTTTAACCTCACACCTCTTCGTAAAGAACCCGGGCAAAATAATAAATATTGCATGAGAAACTATACAACTTTGAAGGTAGTTACAGATTTATAAAAACTTACCTAACAAAGAGAATGCCAAACGTCAAAATCGAAATTGATTTGATCACGTGTTTAGTGTTGATTGCAACTGAACTGTCGGCTGATATAGAATATATTATGAGATTATGGCTATAAAGGTGGGATTCCTATATGCTGCGTCTGACGCATGCGTCTGACGCAGGTTAGAGGGTTTCCTATGCATGCGTCAGACGCAATGCGGCTGACGCAGGTTAGGGGGTTTTCTATGAATACGTTCAATTGATCTGCGGCCTCGGTAGTGAGAGGGTGACAATAATGAGTGTCCGCGATTTGCTCTTCTATTTGAACTTAGAAGAGATTGAAGACAAAGACATTTTACTGGAACTAATAAGTCAGGGTAATGCTGCAGCACACCCTATTTTCAAATCAAAAATATTTGAGGAAGGTTGTTTTGAGACACGTATCAATCGGCACTTGTTGAAGGCTGAGAAAAAATTTCGGGAATATTTCAGGCAAAACAGCGCAGTTCAGCTACATTCTCGATCTCGTAAAAGAAAAAAAAGAAAATAAATAACAGAAAATTTTGAAACAATATCCACCAACTTTTCATGTTCCTCAACTTTAAACAGTGCTTTATCCGACAAAACTGATTTGATTAAAAAACGGTAAATAAGCACTTGAACACCCACCTATTTATAATTGTCCGATGGACCTTTTTCCGATGGGCCGTTTCTTTTTTTCTCTTTTCTTTTCTTAAACTGTTCCTTTCTACAATTTAACAACTTTTAACCTGGCACCGTTTCGGTAAAATAAATAGTTTTTTAAAAATATATTTATATAAATATCCACTCACGTATATACGGGAAATATTGAGAACCAAGGGTTTTTTTAAGGATGGGGGATTACATATGTATTTAAAAAAACGATGTATTTAATTTAACGAAATGGTGGCTGATTAAAAATTCTAAAAAGGAATAGTTTAAAAAATAACCGAATTCAATCGGACAATTATAAAGTGGGTGTTAGAGTACATATTTACGACCTGTTATCTCCTTCGCGTCTGCGTCTACACTGCTCTCGAACCGGTACGGCCGCACGACCAGAGCGACCCAGCGTCAGCCCCATGCGTCTGACGCACCACAGGAATCCCTCCCATTGAATTACATTGTAGCAGTGCTCTGCGTCTGACGCACCGCGTCAGCCGCACGCGTCAGACGCAGCATAGGAATCCCACCTTAAGAGACATTTATAACGTTGCGTAACGGGCAACCTTGGGAATTGCCCTTAGCCCTGCCCGGCCACGCATTACCTTGTGGCCGCCTGCCCCAGCGAGATTTCACGCTATATTTTTCTGCTGCATATTTTTAACGATCTGGACCTAGACTAGGTATATTACATACGATTTTACTTAATGAACACTAAAACTATATATATATATTTATTTGTGTTGACAACTAAATAGTTTTTCTTTTCCTTAAATAAGTTGGTGGGGCTTAGCACCACCTGCCCTTAATGAAGCGCCGCCACGGCAGTGCAGCACTCATCGAACGAGAAGCCTCGGTATTCCATTTTACCCAACTATTCCATATTATCATAAGTTTCCTCTACAAATACTTTATCTTTTCTTCGTATAAAATTATGAGTGGTTTCTTTTACAAAGTGCACATCTTTTTTTTCTGTTTTATTGTCAAATGTAAATTTAAATCATGTTGTATAACCTATTTTGACAACACTGTGGAGCACTTATTGATATATCAGATTGACGCCAAGGCCATTTATTTTTGTATTATTCAGGTTTCTTTTATAACTTATGTTATTTTATTCCAAAAGTTAACGGTAAAATAATGTGATTTATCTTATCATACCTTATCTACACCCAAAATTATTTATAAAAAAGTTTTATGAAATTCTAAATCAAAAATTTATAGTTTAGGGGAACATTGTTTTATCTAATACAAAGACGAGATGATTTTGTTTTATTTACACATTTCTTGTGTTTTAGATTTATATTTAAATCTCGAATCTTATTTTGACAACACCAGGAGCACTTACATTGCATCAGACTGATAACAACGCGTTGTCGTCAAAATGGCGTTGCAACGTCATTTTGTTCCGATTCTCTTTTTATCTATGATATTTTATTCCAAAACTTATCGGAAAAAAGGATGATTACCCTTATCATACCTTTTATCATTTTATTAAACCACTAAATTTGTGATTTCATTATGTCGCTTAATTTCAAAACCAGATTTATATATATATATATATATATATATATATATATATATATATATATATATATATATATATATATATATATATATATATATATATATATATATATATATATACATATATATATATATATTTAATTTTACAGGAGACGCAAAAAGCACACTAAAACGCTCACTCTACTCCTTAACAATTCTTTCATTGGGTAATAAAAAAATGCATTAGAAAAATACAACATTATACTTATACTAATGGTAACAAACACTTTAAACCATATACATTATTTTGTCTGGTTTTAAAAAAAAAAGTCTAGTCGGAAAAAAAACGGTCCGAGACAACGCAGACAAACTTTCTCATATAAAGAGTTCATAATTAATTGGCTCAGTGTTTTCCATTTTTTAGTTTTCGTAGGTACATTTAATAATTGTTTAACATTTCATAAAATTTATCATAAAAATAACTTCTCCTCGGCGGGGAACTGAACCCGGCCTCTCTCTGTCCGTGTTTAAAGCTATTTTCTCAGGAACTAGATTTTCCCTGATGGGAAACACCCTGTATCATTAGATTTGTACTTAAATAGACTACATTTTAGAATTTTTTCAACCAAAATCGTCGGAACTTATCGTGGAATTTTTTTTATCTCCAGTAGGGGAAAAAAGTTATGATTTTGAATTAGTTTAGAGGGACTAAAACAGGTCTTTTCATCCCTAACTCAAAAAGTAGGGAGAAAAAGTAAAAGTAGTGCGAAAAAGTAAAGTAGGGCAAAAAAGTAAAGATTGCAACTTAATTATTTTATAAATAGTAGAAAATGTATGGCTAATGTAATGAAGTTGTCGAAATCAGGTTGGCGGCACTGCGCTTTTTTGACCATGTTTATCTTTGTTTACAACATTATAACCTGCATCTAAATAACCTTCTATTTGAGTTTAATTCTAATTCTTATTTGTTTTTAATATTGAATCTCTTATTATCTGCTATTAAAAGTGCTAATAATTATTGTTATTTATTAAAATATTAAATAAAAACTGTGCAATGGACGAAAATGTGAATATTTTTTCTACTGGAGATAAAATATTGTATGTACCTCGTGAGTAAAGTGCTATTATTCCCCTCGCGATAATTAGCTCCCTCGGCTGCGCCTCGGGAGCTAATTAGAGTTATTCCCTCGGCTGCGCCTCGGGAATTAAAAATTCTAATTCCCTTGGCTTCGCCTCGGGATTTAGGGACCATGGTTCCTTCGGCTTCGCCTCAAGAACCAACTTTTTCGCTCAGGGAATAATGGCTTACTTTACTCCCTAGGTGCATAAATAACTATTGTATCCTACTCTTCAGCAGCATTCATTTGATACCCCATACTCAAAATTTACAAAAAATAAAATGTTGGGAGCACTTTATATTTTTTCACACAATCTTGACAAATTAAATTATCGCCCCACAATAAGGTACTACCATGAATTATTTTAAAATTTTAGGACCAGCCGTTATATAGTGGCTGGGAGGGGGGGGGGATGTCAAAGTCAGCCTTGACAAAATGGCATGAAAAATTAATACAACACTTTCCATAAGTTTTATATATTTTTGTAACTTCTTTCAATACCTTTCATTTGATACCTTACTCAAAATTTAAAACTTGAACCCCCTACCCCCTTGGATAAATCCTGGACACGGGCCTGTGTGAATGTATATGTATGATATGTGTAGGCTCGTATTTTATGTTTATGTTTATACAATGTATGTTGTGTGTATGTGTATCTATGGAATGTGTGATAAAGTATAAATGAAAATAACCGTGTAATAATTAATAGATACTAAATTTAAAAATAGAAATGAGTATGTAACAGTTTCAAGGTTATTTTAAACTATGAAATGTTAAGAATAAAGATTATTATATAATGTGATAAGTGTAGATAATGCATTAGATATTAATATTTTACAATATTACAATTAGAAAACCTGACGTGATAAATGTATGTTATTGGTTTGCATGTGATGTGTTCATTCCTAATAAGGACGGAAGCCGGGCTGAGATAGACTCGACCGACAAGTCGGTGTTGTGCGCCACGGCATAGGGTAGCATGATGTGTTCCATCCCCTCCCGACAATCGGATCGCTCACAAAATAGAACCTCACCGACTTTCGGCATTTCGGCGGGGTTCAACTTGTTCCTATTGTTTCTATTCGTTCCGTCTCCTTCCGACTTTTTTGTCCGACTTGTCTGCGGGGGCCTTAAAATAAGGGAAACTGAAGAACACGGTGCTGTTTGGGAAAGGGGTTAAAAAAGTGGGCTGGCCTCAATCAAATTAATGTATTATATATTGACAAAGGGATATCAACTCTCCTAGGTACAAATCATACAGATGTAATCTTTCACATCTTTAAATCATTTAGACACACTGTTTGACAAAGGGATATAATCTATCAAGTGTATAAATCAAGCAAAAATTTTCCACCAAGCGATTCTCGGCCGTCTTCTTCAGTTCAGCCTAAATAAGTTAGAATGGAAATATTATTTAAAATTATATGCCGCTACTACTCCCAGCAGCCGACTCCAAGGTCATTGCTTCTTAATGATTTATAAATAAATGATTTGAATGTTAATTTTTAAAACGCTAGTTCTGAGATTTGTGTAAAAATGTATCCCCAATAAAAACCCAACCGTGAAAAACGGAACAAGTTCCAGACCCCCTCACAAAAAGTTCAGCCTATTAAAGTTGTGATACATACATTGTGGCTGTGGCCAAGTCTGCGCACTTTCTTTAGTCGATAACCTCATTTCACTCCTCTACTTTCATGAGCAATACTGCTCATTTATTATTTTGCTTAACACTTGGCCAGTTTCTGAATGAGGCATAAATCAGTTTTGGCCGCATTTGTAGATATGACTATTTTGATAGGCTGCATCATTTTTATTTTTTTATTTTTTTTTTTTGGGACGGGGGGGGGGGAGAGTTTAGAAATATTTTCTTTTTTCCTGAGTTCTTTCTTTCCCATCATCCACGCAACTCCTATGTGACTATACACATGATACTGATGTTTTATTTTTTATTCAGAAACTGGCCAAGTGTCAAGCAATAAAAATAAAAAAGCAGTGTTGCTCATGAAAGTTTGAGTGAAGTGAGGTTATATGGACTAAAGAAAGAGCAAACTTGGCCACATTGCAGATATCACTACTTTAATAGGTTGACTTTTTTGAGAGGGGGTCTCATACTTGGACCTTTTTTCACGGTTAGGTTTTTGTTGGGTATATCAATCCTTTTTGCTGACTTCAGCGTCGTGGTCTTTGTCTTGGGTTTTAGGAGGCACTGGAGGGAGCAAGGCCACTGTATTTTCCCATGAAAACTGATAAATTTATAAATGATAAATGATTATTATGATTATAATTATGGTGTTATTATATATACATATTACTATTATTATATATGATGTCAAGTAAAGATACAATGGCATACTTGCTGAAACTTGGCCAGGCGCTTAGATTATTACGATACAAATTGGTATAAAAGTACATAGATCAAATTTAAAAAAAAATAAACAAAAGAAAGCCCTAAAGTACAAATTGAGACTTTTCAAATTATATGCAACACAGTAGCAAAATTTTAAAAAAGTGGTCACGTGACACAGCACCCAGGAAAAAGTTTACTTTCATGTTCTCAGTAAATATAGGACGAATTTATAAAATAATAAATACTTAAAGAGCATTAGCGTGAGATTTGAGTCTTCCCATCAGAAATAAATCGGCCAATAATTGTGGAGGCTATGAGAGCTTAAAGTTAAAAATTATATTTCATATCTAGCACCAACTAAGGTACATCTCATACAACAGATGGAAGTACGAAAAAAATCATAAAATATAACTTGAATTTCTAATTGATTGTACTACGTACAGGTACTAATTGAGTACTTTATAATTATAAGCGTTAATTCTCGGTCTAGTTCTATTGCCGTGAATATTTGGCTTGCTAGATTTGTAGAAAAGATTGAAAGCTTGGATTCGGGACTTTGTATCGGTAACGACAGAGAAAAATCATTCTCCAGTATAGCTCAGTTGGTAAGAGCGCCTGTATCGGATATATAGGAGGCCCCTGGTTCAAGTCCTGGTTTATTTTTCTCTGCATGTCTCCCGAAGTTATCAATGATAATTATAATTTATATAAAATAAAATATAACTTGTACATTGTACATATTTAAGCTGTTTCAAATTTCAAAAGCCATCTATAGAGGCACTACCAACAATAAGTCGGTCGCCTGCGGGGGCCTTATAAAAGAGGAAGCAGAGATATAGAAAAACCAGGTGAATCGGTTCAAGTAAAGATACAACGTTGCATGCTTGCTGCAACTTGATTCAGATTGATTTTGTTGTATATATATGTAGAGGAAACAAGAAAAAACCGCTTATTTGTACAATAATAAAATAATAACAGTTACATGCATTGCAAAAGTATATACCCTTGGCCAAAGACCATCGGGGGAGTTTCGTCTTTGACTTTTTATATCCATACAGTTATAATATTCGTACAGTATATTAGCACAGAATAAATAAATAATAGAAACTGATAATGGCAAGATCGTCTTTGACTTGTTATATTCGTACAGTTATATTCTTACATATTAGTACAGAATAAATAAATATAAACATTAATGGAAGATTAAATCAAATATTCAACATATAACCAATACAAATCTTTTATAAACCACTACACCCGCAATAGGGTGGTTACAAAAAAATAATGTTCGATTTCTTTTTGGGGGAGCCCCCTAAATTGTGCCACTTGGCTAGAAAATGGGATCTGTGAAGTTTTAACTCAGGCAATGCTAACCCGTGCCTCATTAAGGTTGAAATATTGGGATTTTTTAAAAAAAAAATCGTGCTTTTTGTTTTCTAAAATGAAAATGGTTCATCCTAGAAACTTGATTTGGGTCTCATTTTGTTCACAAGTTCATTGTCCTTAAATTTCAATATCTCCACTTTTTAGCTACGACCTATAGCTTCTATGATATTATCCTTTTTCTCGTCAGAATGATGGCTATGTAGAAAAATGCGTTTTCATTGCACAATGCAGCAAACAATTTTATTTTACCTTATTTTTTATTCTTTTTATTATAATATTAATATTTTAAATCATGAAAAGGTATGTTTGGATGCTTTAAATTATTTTGATTTGATTGTTAATTTGGTTTAGCAAATTAAGTTTGGAATTTAAAAAGATTTACCTTTCTCTGGTTCAACAAAAGAATTTGCCTTTCATTTTTGTTACTATAAGACTACTATTTAATAGAAAAAAAAAATACATAGAAGTTTAGACACACGGACACCGGAAGAGGAGCCAGATACATAGAAAAGAAAATACATCCTAGGAACTAAAGAAATAATCAATGAAAAATTATCCCTATTAGGTGATAGGTGAGCTATATCAAATAGAGAAGCAGATAGAATAATATGACCTTCAGCATTTTATCGTAAGCAGAAGTACAATTCGATTACGCAGGCAGGAGTTTTGTAAAGAAATAACTAAACTTATCCAGAATAGGTTTGAGAGTAGGCAAGTTTGTGTATTATGATTGAAAATTACTTCCAGATATTTTAAGTAAAGCAAGAACTTGGTAAAGAAAATGTTGAAAGAGTAGCAGTTTTGTCCTACTAACTTATTTGTGGAGATAAGTTAGTAGGAGTTCCTCAAGTGACAATAACGCAGGGAGCAGCTCTCTGGCAAAAGCAGTATATTCTGCTCTTGAACAATGGGAGCACTTGACAAGATTCAAGCAATGTGCTTTGACACGAAAGCAGCGAATACTGGGTCGCATTAAGGGTGCATATGTGTTTTATAAAACCAATTAATGGGGGGAAACCTATAATACCTAGCATGTCGCTATCACATTTTGGAAGTAGTGTTAAAATCAGTTTTTCAATGTGTGTAATAGGAAAAACAACTGGCCCTCATAACCAGATATTTTTTTTAAAAAAATTCAAAATTAAAGGTCTAAAATAGACAAAACAAAATTCAAACCCGGAACTGAAGATAAAAATATAAGAAATAAAACAATTAATGTTGATCAAATTTCTAATTATCTTCTCGATCAATTAAAAGATCAGCATCCTAGGGACGATTACAAAGAAATTGTAAAGCATTACGTGATATTTTTGGGACGTTTCCCTTCTAAGGACATTTACTTCTCCATTCCTGGAGCTTTTCGTCACGCTAGGTGGATGGCAAGAGCAATTTATTCTATAAAAAATATATCTTTTTAAAGATCAAATTGAACTATCAAATTCAGAAAGAAATGGTATTGAAGAGCTAATATATGCTTGTTTGTTATGAATATTTATGTGCTGGCGTGGTTTGATGCCCCCAAACCATCACTAGCTCCTATCCAAGACCTACAATTATTAAAATTATTTGTAAACTACAAAAAAATTAATCAAGAAGTATCAGATATTTTACTCTACGATAATTAACCATCTATGGTATCTAAATGGTGAACAGGGTGCTTTTTCGTCGTTTGAAAACTCGCTGGATAACTCTGTGAAAAGAAGAATGGCAATAAACTACTTACCTAAGAAGAAGAAGAAGATTTAGATGATTACAGTAATGTGAAACTATTAATTCCCTTAAAAGAAGTGGCCGACTTATTAAACAAAGATGTGCGCTATTTCATTGTGCCCCAAACAATGAATGTCTTTAAGAGATTTGACATTGCAAACTGATCCGAACGTGTGGTGTCATAATGAAGATTATTTAAGAGCCAAAAATATTGTGAATGGCTTAAGAGTTATCAATGACATAGCAGAAAGAGGCGTGAAATCAATAAAAGATTTTAATTCATGTACGGAAGACAAAGAACAGCGCCAATACCGAATGTAGGACGAATTTCCATGGCTCTTCAAAAGCCACCTTAGCAAAACCCTTTACCACCTTAATTTGAATTATGAATTATATTTATTTTAGATTAATAGATAAAAACATAAATAACTTTATGAGTAACATTGTTTGTTCGTTTATTATATTTACCTTACAACACAAATAATGTTAAATAAAAAAAAAAAATAAATAATAATAATAATAAAATAAAATAAAATTAATTGACATGTTGACATTCATAAAGCAATCAAATTGATTAACTAATAAAATTGACATGCCTTGTCAACAATTAAATACAAAGATTACAATTATTTTTATTTTAAAAGTATTTCTTAAACAGTCGTTGAAGCATTTAAGTTGTAATCATTTTGGCCATTTCCGAAAAAAACATCTTTTTTTATATATAAATATAAAATTGTCATAGAAACTATAGGAAGTAGCTAAAAAGTGGAGATATTAAAATTTAAGGGCAATGAACTTGTGAACAAAATGAGACCCAAATCAAGTTTCTAGGATGAACCATTTTCATTTTAGAAAACAAAAATCACGATTTTTTTAAAAATTGCCCAATTTTTTAATATTTCAACATCAATGAGGCATTGTCCGATTGAGTTAAAACTTCACAGATCCCATTTTTTAGCCAAGTGTTACAATTTAGGGGGTGCCCCCATGTGATTTTTTAAAAAAAAAAAATATATCCACCTATGTCCTATTTCCTTGTAACCACTCTAGACCCGCAATATACATCTTTTGAACCCGCAACAACAATTATTGTATACATAAATAAATATTCCAGGAGATGGCGTGCAAGTAGTGTCTGCGACTAACATAAAGCTAGAGTTTTGCGTAAAAGCAGGGCCGGCGTAAGAGGTTTTAGCGCCCTAGGCAAAACTATCATAAGGCGCCCCCCCATCATTCTAAGCCAACGCCGATCAGTCGATTTAGTCACTCACTTTTAGGAAATATAAGAACAAAACAAATAAAACACAATTTATCCCAAATGTATTATTAAATCACTGCTACAATGTAAATAACTTGCTAACTCCTGTTCAGTTCAGTTAAAATAGTTGACAGTCCTACTAATCTCTCTTCTGTCATACATGACCTTAGCCCAAAAGGGGGTCCGGGGAAAATTTTAGAAAATTAGGTTCAAAATGGTGAATTTTGGGCCTTTTTTTAGAGCTTTTTCAGCTAAAAAAAAGCATCACCTAATTGTTTCTGCAGAATTTTTAAAACATTTATTAACTAGATCTGTTTTTAGACTAAAAAAAAATTGTTTACCTTTAACGCAATACTATGCAATTAATTCTTTCTGATTCATTATGAAATACCTTCACAACGTCCTGTACAGCAACTGAACTAGGGGATACACACTCAACTGAGTATATAAACAAACAACCATAAACCACTTACATAAACATGTAAGTTTAAATTTCCCCCTTCCACCCAATGGATCCGCCCCTGAGATCTCTCCAAATTTAAGTTATCTATCTATCTTTCTTTGTAAAAACATTGAATTCTTGGTGGGCAAGTATTTTGTGGCGCCCCTCAGGCCCTAGCGCCCTAGGCGGTCGCCTAGTTCGCTAATACGGTCACGCCGGCTCTGCGTAAAAGTTAATCTTTTAGTGCCTATTAAGAATATGTGGAAGGCTAAGTTTATCTGCGGGACATATGGCAATAGGCATTCTAAAAAACAAAAGGGTAGAGAGCGGCTATGTCGCGCCAATTATGGTAGACAATGAGATTTTCATGGTCCTGAGTACAAAATTAGTCAGTAGACAAAAAATCAAGTTGATGTTAGTTTGACACTTGATATAGTTGACCTGCCCACTTTGATTTGAGTAATATATCTGAATAACTAACCGCATTTCCGGGGAGAGGAAAGGATTAAAAAAATAAATAAATAAATAGATAAAGATTCTAACGATAAGTTATTGTACAATGAAGAATAAGCATAATTCGATTCTTGGAATAAAAACCAAGCTTATAAAAAATGCAACAGGGCTACTGGCAAATAAAAATAGTCTGCCAATTAGTGTGGCACATAGCTTCCTCGCGGCCTAATTCGAATACTTAAAAGATTTTAAGCTTTTAAAAATCTAATATTGACAAATTTATTTACCCCGTTTTTAAATCATTCAAAATTTTTATATTTTTTTACAGAAATTAAAGTATCTATTTAGCAAAATATAAAGAGCGCAGACGGTTCAAATTAGTCTTGGGATATCTGCGGGTTACTTTCGATAAACTGTAAAAGTTTCATACAAATCAGATAAGTACTTTTGAAGCTATAGGTGTAAATAGATGTATGTTTGTGTGCGCATCTAGAAGAGAAACAAATTAGCGCAGAAGGGTGAAACTTATATGGGACCAAGAATGGGCTAATTATGATCACATACCTTCCGTTACCTTCGGTAAGCTCGGAAGCAAAAACATTGTTGCTAAAATGAATATTGCTAGATTTTTATCATAAGTTATATATAATTATTTATTACTTATATTGCAGACGGATAAAATACCGGTAAAAGATCCGGTAGGTAAAAACTGATTTAAATTATATATGGATATTGTTTATTTTCTTCTTTTTTTTTTCTTTTAATTATTATACATTTTGTGCAGATTATTTTATACTAACGAGAGTGTCATAACAGCTTACACACTCACACATCGTATAGTTCAAAGGACCAAGAAGTAGAATAAACTATATTAATGATTTTAATTTTTAATGCTATAATCATTTTTAGGGTTTTGTAGATTCTTCTCAAAACCCTTATGCCGAGGGTGATGTGTCCGTCTGTCCGTCGCTCTTTGGTTCATAGGGCCCGAACCGTTTAAGCTAAAGAGCTGCAATTTGAAATACTGGTGTAACTTTTTGACCCAACCACAGGAAAAATATACAGAAGTTCAAAATTAAATATGCGCATGCGCAATTCGCAAAAATGTTGTAAACTCAAAAATTTATATTTTTTTTAATTTTTGAGTGGGGTATCAAATGAAAGCTGCTGAAGAGTAGGACGCAAATATATATAAGCTTTTGTAAATTTTGCATTCCTTATTGGGTAAAAAAATCAAAATATACCCAAAAAAAAATTTCCCCCCCCCAACCACTATACTTCGGCTGGTCCTAAAATTTCGAAATAATTCATGCTAATGCCTTATTGTGGGGCGATGAAAATTCCGGGAGTTCATCCCAAATTTTAAAAAATTGCCAATTTTGGGCGCGAAAATTTGAAGTGCGCCAAAAATTTTATTTTTTTAAAATTTTGAGTTGGGTATCAAATGAAAGCTGCTGAAGAGTAGGACGCAAAGATATATATATACATTTTCAAATTTTGCATTCCTTATTGGGTAAAAAAATCAAAATATACCAAAAAAAAAATTTCCCCCCCCCCCCAACCACTATACTTCGGCTGGTCCTAAAATTTCGAAATAATTCATGCTAATGCCTTATTGTGGGGCGATGAAAATTTCGGGAGTTCATCCCAAATTTTAAAAAATTGACAATTTTGGGCGCGAAAATTTGAAGTGCGCCAAAAATTTTATTTTTTTAAAATTTTGAGTTGGGTATCATATGAAAGCTGGTGAAGAGTAGGATTAAAATATATATTTGCTTTTTTAAATTTTTCATTCTTTATTAATTTTATAAGTCAAAATATAGCCCCAAAAATTTCCCCCCTCCCAACCACTATATAACGGGTGGTCCTAAAATTTCGAAATAACTCATGGTTATACCTTATGGTGAAGCGATGAAAATGGTTTAAAAATGAATTTTTCTAGTCGTTATTACCGATGAAAAACATTGTGACCCCCCGGGGGATCAAACCCGCGGACCCTTGAGATCGAAGACTAAAATCATAATTACATAACGGGCATGCTTAATCTTCTACAAAACCCTAAAAAGTACTTGGCACAAGTACTTCCCTGTGATTTTTATTATTTCTTTTATTCAATGTGTAAATGATTTTCTTCCGTGGTAGGCTGTGAAATAGTAACTTTAGAGCCTAAAAAACATAGCTAAAATCCATTTTTCATTACGTGGACTTAAAAAATCTTTTCATTACTCCTAGCTGTAAAGAAAAAATCTTTTACGTCCTAGGAACTAAAAGATTTTTTTTTTCCGGCGGGTAGTTGACAAAACTTCCGTTAGTACCGCTGCAGTCTTTGTAGAAATGCTTCTAGTACGATTAAAATCCGCTAGATGTCAATGCGTTTTATTTATCTTTTAATAAAAAACTCACTTCACAGCCTAGTAACATAATATACTATTTCTGTTGCAAATTTAAATCAGAAACATGTAACATGTTTTGTTTATCTATATTATATCTTATTTGTTTTTTTGTATTATTATTTGTTCTAACTTTTTTATACATCTTCATTTTAAAATAAAAATAAAATATTTATTTCTTATTAATGCACGCATAATAATATGCGCATCCTATATTACAGGTCTTTGACAAAACTATTTATACGTATTTCATTTGTATTAAAGATATTATTTTATTTTAATTTAAATTAAATTATAATTATTATTAACTACAGGAAACAGACAGAGAAAAATTCACTCCAGCGCCGGGATTTGAACCACGGGCATCTATATACTGGAAATATAGAGGCCCGTGGTTCAAATCCTGGCGCTGGAGTGTATTTTTCTCTGTTTGTTTCCCGTAGTTAATAATAATTATAATCTTATTTAAATTAAAATTTAATCTTTCCGAAGTATGAATACTACCAAAATCGTAAAATTATTTTATTTTATTTTTAAGCAAAAGATTTGATTTTTTCAAAATAATTCTTAAAACAAACTTTTTTAAAAATAACTTGTTTTTGTTTGAGTCTCATCTATTTCCTAAGAACAAAACCTACTAAGTCCACAGTTTTTGCCTGTACTAATACTACTAAGTCCAAAATATTATTTTAAAAAACTGCTAAATGACTAGACACTGTATTTTAATAGTAAACCGACTCCAAAACGTATTTAGTATGTAAAAAAAGAAAAGTAATATATTTTGGCTGATAAGTGTCTCTAAAAACTGTTTTTTGTCTCTCCTGTAAAATTTACAATTTCAGACATATAAGGGTTTGCAAGTAGACGATCGATATAAATATATATTGATTTAAACATTTTTTAATTAAAATATAAACGATGATAAGAAGTTGGAAACGATAAATAAGAATCATTTGTCCCTATGATATGATGCACTTTCTAGCTGTTTGTCCAATATTACATCTGTACAGAATTGCGATCTTTGGATATCACCTGTTAAAAACACAGGAAACGTATGCCCTCTTAAATGGAAAAGACTATACGAAATTGTATAACTATATCAAAGAGGCAAGTCGATATAGGAATTATATGTTTAATTATTAATTAAACAATTTAACTACTGAAGATATAAATAAATAAATAAAATGTAAATATGTATAAATTAATAAAAAAAAAAAAAAAATTGTATATACTCATTAATTAAAAATACGAGATTATTAATATCTAATAAAAATCTTAAAATAAACAAAAATATGCATAATATGTAATTGGACCTGTTTTACTATAAATTTAAACACAAATTTAATAATAATAATGTTACTTACTACACTAACTTAAATGTACTATTAGTCAATAAGGTTAAAAAAAATAAAAATAAAAGAATAAAATAAAATAAAAACTGGTAAATAGTAAAATTATTTCCGTTTTTCTTAAAGAAACTTATAAATTTGTTTGAGTATTTACCAATATTTGTATTTAAAATATTATTATTAAAATAATAGTTTAAAAGGTTATCTCTATGTATGATTAATTGTTCAAATATTATTGATTTATTTTATTGTGATTTTTTTTTCTCTTTTCTTTTTCTCTTGATTGTCTTGATTGTATTTCTGTTTGGGTGTTAGTCAGCTCTCCCCTTCACGGCTGCAGCCAATGGGGCTTAAGATATTGTAATATTATGTAATTAATTGAATGTTTTTCGTACAAATAAATATCATTTTCTATTCTATTCTATTCTATATCGAGTTTTTAGTGAAAAACAATGAGTGATTTAAGTGATAATGACGAAAATGAGGAGAATAATACGCTATATCTTTAATAATTATGTCATCTTTATCAAAAGAGAAATACGAACTTACATACAGGAAGTTTAAAATTTATTTCTGTATTTATTATTAAAATCCAACAATCGTAGATGAATATTTTTATTTAAAAAATATAAATATTACACACACACACACATAATATATATATATATATATATATATATATATATATATATATATATATATATATATATATATATTGTTTTAAACAATTTAATTAAAATATAACGATGATAAGAAGTTGGAAACGATAGATAAGAATAATTTGTCCCGCATGTTTTAAGGTCACGATTAACGATTCACTCTCTTCTCATAAAACTCAGGTTCTACTCAATAGTTTTTAATGAAACTAAGCTTCAAACATGCACCAAAAGTTAACGGACACCACTGTACAAAAACGAATGGATTTTGTTTTGCCAAATTTGCGCCTACATACAGGCAAACAGGAAAAAGGTAAGGCCGCGGTTTTGGTTTTTTGTAATAAATAAGTTAGTATTATTATTATTATTATTATTAATAAATAAGTTCGTATCCTTCACTTATGATCAGCTAAACATATGATTTTTCTTCTGCTAAATCAAGATTGAGTGAAATTCACTCATAAGATTTTATTCAACCATCTGTTGAACGTACAACCTGTTGAATCATCGATCTTTGGACATCGACGAAACCACGGCGATGCGTTTTATTTCAATTTTTTAATTAATACAAGGGTTTACGATGTCAGATTATAAATTCTGATTAAATATTTAACGATTCAAACATAGAAATGCTAATTATATAATTTTCAAATTCCTTAAGAGAAAATTTGATTAATGGATTCAATGTTCGCCGTTCGTCATACGAGAGACAAGTTAATTATTTCGTCTTATCTAAATTATTTTATGGTAGTTCCTTCTATACGATCGATTTCATGTTATTAGTTACCAATAATTTCTATCTAGAGAAAATTATTGAATTTTGAGAGAGAGATTTACCACTCTCAGAAGTTTTGAGCATGTTTAAGAAGCTCTGACCACATGTTAAATAGGTTCAGTAAAATAAGTTTAACACAGGGTGTTTGAAGTATAATGCACAATATATGTTTATTTCAACAAATTATGTAAAGGATTCATTTATATATATCCATATATGTTTGTTTAAACATTCACTGAAATATGCTTAAAAAACTTCAATAAAATAGCTAAAATTTACAGTAAATGTAAACAAAACATTTCTTATAGTCTAAGATCCGGTATAGGAAATGTATACCTTCATCTGTTATTTAATGATAATAAAGAATATATGATCGAGAATTTAGAGATTGATACATCGAAAATAGGTTGCCTAGGTAAATCGCTTACCGATGATGTTAAATAATAAAATGTTTACTTAACTTCCCTTTACTTCAACTTCCCCGATGTGTTATTTATGAAAATCAAACATTAGCTGAGAGAATTTACCCCAAGGAATTAAAAAAAATAAGGGTTGCCTACTTTCCCCTCTGGCCAACTATGGAGTTGCCAGGTATAAACAGGTGAGTAAACGTAATTAATATACCCTCATCAGTTATTATATCGAATTATGTATATATCAAATGAAAGGTAATTGTATTCCCAATCCAACCGTATTAGGTTGTCTTAATTCTAAATTTTAGATCTAAAATCTAGGCAACCATGGATTCAACCAACCTTTTGATAAGGCAACCTAATACGGTTGGATTGGGAATAAAATTACCTTTCATTTGATATATAACTATAATTCGTTATAATAATTCGATATAATAACTCATGAGGGTATATTAATTACGTTTACTCACCTGTTTATACTTGGCAACTCCATAGTTGGCAAGAGAGGAAAGTAGGCAACCCTTATTTTTTGAATTCCTTGGGGTGAATTCTCTTAGCTAATGTTCGATTTTCATAAATAACACATCAGGGAAGTTAAATTAAGGGGAAGTTAATAAACATTTTATTATTTAACATCATCGGTACGCGATTTAGCTAGGCAACCTATTTTTAATGTATCACTCTCTAAATTCTCTATTATATATTCTTTATTCTTTATTATCATTAAATAACAGATGAGGGTATATATTTCCTATACCGGATCTTAGACTATTAGTATTACATTAAATTTGCATTTTATTTATTTTAAGTAGTGTTTTTTTTTATATTTATTTTATTTTTATAGAAAATTGTAGCTACCTTATTGAAGTTTTTTAAGCATATTTCAGTGAAATTTTAAACAATGTTTAGGTTATGTTACATCATTTTAAAGGTAATGAAATGTGTCAGTTTTTAAGCTCTTCAGACTTCAATGATGACTATGGTATTAACAAAGTTATGGTGGTTTTCAATATCACTCAATTTTTTACAACAATATACTCTAATTTTACATTTTAAATCAGTGTAAGTTCCTTTTAAAATGTAATACATAGGTTATATTGAAATTAATTTTAATTCAAATTTAATGCTCTTTCTAATGGAGAAAACAGCAACTCTATAACTTTTTTTGTTTTTGAGTTATTACTCATTTTATTTGAGGAAACAATAATGCATCGAAATATCTCGAAAACTATTGAGAATTGCATAAGGCATATATGCCTTTTTTCTGTTCATCTTGAGCCAGGATTTCATTGTTGTCCCATTAAAACTGGGTCGCCCTGTATTTACACTGTATATTATTATTTGAAGTAAAGTTAGTTACCTGAAACCTGATCATGACGTGAGTGACCCGGTCGTCAGTTCTAACAGATAGGACGTAGTCACCAGGTTTGGACTGAGATTCTCTTACTAGGAAACTGCCATTCTTGCCTTTCTCTAGAATTAGTTTCTCCGCTTCTTTACCAGTTAAATGGCCATGGAACCATCTGAAACAGAAACAAACGTCAATTTAATAAAATGCTTTCAAAAATCAAAACTACTTTTATACGAATCATTATCTATATTAATTGAAGCCTACCAAATTAATCTAAAGGGGGAAGGTTATGGGAAGCTTGTTACATTTCACGGTATATTTTTTAAGAAAAAAAAAAAAAAAAAAAACTGGATGAAAGCAATAATAATGGTAATATTAATAAATAAAAGCTGCAGGCTGCAGTCAGACTAGGATTTCCCATGGTAATGTACCGACCAGGGGCGCCGAGGTTTTGATTAATCACCGGGGCTAACTCGCAATAAAAAAAAATCAGGTACCTCGGAACTTTTCCTCACTTCAGAGGCCACTAAAGTGGCCTCTCCTGCTGCTTCGCAGCAGGAGGAAGCAGCATTGGACGTGGTCAGTACTTGGATAGGTGACCGTTCTGAACAAACTGATTTATTATCATTCTTAAAAAAAAACCTATTTTTAATACCAATATTTTATTTAATTATTTGAAGTTTGGCGGTATTTTGACAGATGTAAACAAACTTTGACGTCATCAAAATTATCGCACTAATAAATAATTATATTCGCTTATAACTTGTAAACTAATTAATGGAATTTCATCTGGTTTTTGTTATATTTGTTCCTCAATTTTTTCCGGTTCCAACGATATTCTATAAGTCAAAAACCTATTTATACTTATGGTATTATTAACCGTCAAAGTTTAAAAATTCAAAAATTGATAACTTCAAAATGGCGGCCAATATCAAAATGAAATGTAGTGGACTTGTTTGTCATACAGAGAGGTACATTCGTGCCAAATTTCAACTCGATCAGGAACATTTTCGATTTATTACGATTTTTTTACATTTTTGCTGACTCAGCAAACTGGGTTCAAGATGACCGAAAAAGTTGATTTTCCGGGCGGCACCACTACAGGTAAGGACTGATTTTTCTGCCAAGTTTCAACTCTCTAGGTTAAATACCTTATGGGCGCTACGATGATAACACACATACATACACACATACAAACAGACGTCATGCTGAAAACCACTCAGGAGGTCTTAAAAACACCCAAAACGGATAATTCCGTTGAAATCTCGAAAAAAAATTTTTTGGTGAAAAAAATACTTTTCCTACCATTCTTCTTACTTTTGTCGAAGAAGATTCATCGATACCTTGATCAAAGTTCATTGAACTACGTTTGTCATGACTTAAAGTTTCATTGAACTACGTTGTCATGACCTATACTTTTGTCCTTCTCTTTCCCGTGGTCTTGGGGGCCCCGGGGCACTTCCCCGGTTGCCCCAGCCTAGTTACGCCCCTAAAAAGAAGTTATAGAGCTAGAAAGAAATCAATGTCGGCGTCAGCGGCCATCTTAGAAGTATGGCGTCATACACCGGCTCGGCCATTAACTTTGAGACTAAACACCCGGTAGGACACGATTCTATAGGCCTATCCATCACCACCAACCATATAAGTGAACATAAAAAGTCCCACTGAATTACATATGTCCCAGAACAATCGTAATAATCGTAAAGTATCGTAAACTCAGGAACATTGGTACATTTGTGCACATATAACAATTACATTTTTATATGCATTCTACAACAATAATATGTAATAATTATAATAAGCCACAATAAAATAATAATCATGATGTAATTGTAATAATCCCCAAATACGCGGAACAAACAACTACATATATATTGTTTTGTTTTTAAAGACACAAAAAGACTAAACAACTAAGTTTGAAATTACTTTAGATGTCCTTCTAGAACATTCCAGAAAAATCTGGCTGCAGTCCAAGAATATCAGCTGGGAGGCGCGAATCTTTGTACCGGTTAAGAAATCACGGCCATAAATTAATATCACAATTGTTTTTTCTTCAAAACACTCTCTTCTTACTCACAAATAAAATCTTTTATTAAATAATAATGGAATTAGTTCCAAGGAGGAATAAATATGATAATTAGATTAGCTTCTTTTACTAATACATAGAGACTAAGACGTTAAGGTTCATTCACACTAGGATTCCGGAATCTAAGGGTGCGTTCGGAAACACTAACCAGGTCGACCGAGAAGTAACCGGTGTGTCCGGAAACACCAACCTAAACAACCGACCGCGTTCGTAAAGCTCCGGTCGTTTTAGCGGTCGACCGCTTCGACCGAAATCGAAATACGGTGAGTCCGGTTAGTAACCATAATGTTACCTTTTTTGGCGAAATGTCATTGTTCTTTTGTAAACATTTGAATACGTTTTTATTATAAACATTGAATACATTGTCGTCTTTTTTTGCTAATCATTAAATTTTTTTTAATATTTAGTTTTTGTGAAACATGGACCTTTATCGGCACACTTTTACTTTGTTATTCACCTTTTTTATTTTAAAACAGAAATGATTTTGGTGGGTAATTTTGTGACTAATAATAACAATATACCAAAACTGAAAGATGAAAAGTGTAATATTGCTTTGTACAATAGTTCATTATAGACTTAATATACCAACCTTTGTCCTAATCGTTATTTACTTTGTTGTTATGTACTTGTTACCAATCCTACTTTTCAACAATTCATGGATGCGATATAAGTTATTTTACGTGTTTGTTTTGTTTGTCCCTTTTGTTTACCGTCCCACACCTGAACGAATTGTTATTTTACGTTATTTGTGGGTCGATTAAGGGTGTTACTATTTTTAGACAATCTAAAATAGAAATAGAATTGAAGGAGATTGTGCAGTCGAGGATCGCTTGGTGGCATAACTTTACTTGATTTATACATGCGAGATTATATATCCATTTGTTAAACTGTTCATTTGCATATTTTATACATTTAAGAGATTATAAATGTATCATTTTTACACAGAAGAAGTTGATATTATCGATGTAAACAGTGCAGTGCAAGGTTTGAGGAGGAAGATGCTGCTGAATGCTGAACGTGAACGTCGTATAGAGTTTTTAGTTAAGGGGAAAAGGAAAGGGATGACAGCTATATTATACACAGATTTAACCTAAAGGGGTGCCGCTGCAATAGTTTATTCACTTAAGGAATCATCACAGCTTCACTTCTATCTCACACAAGGGTCTTATAAAATATTTTATAAGATCCTAGAGAAAACGAATTCATATTTTTAACCTCTCTTTGTTTATAACCTTTTCGGTCGACCGCAGTTTTGAACCGGAGCCGTTCGGAAACATCACACTAACCACGCCGCCATGACACTAACCACAACAAACCGCCGGTCGACCGAGAGAATGACCGGTTTGTGTTTCCGAACGCACCCTAATTCGCGAATGCGATGCTTTTCCCCCACACTCTCCCCATATCCGCTCTCCTCACCACCTCGCCGGCCCTACTATAGGGCTAACTGAGCGGCCGCTCCAGGCGCCAATCCCAGGGGGTGCCGGCCAGGTGTCTCAGAAGTAAAGAAAAAAATACGTGTGGTGTCGCGGGACACCCGGTAGGAACGAAGTTCCTTACATTTTTCATTAAATATAAATGATAAAATCACACTGCTAATACGTATACATAGCTAATTGCTAACTTATACATGGCGGAGTTAGAAAAGAGACAAAATTAAAAGTAACGAACTGTTTGTACCTAGAAGAGTTAAGGCAGAATTAAAAGAAAATCATTATTTGTATAATTAAAGCAAGCGTCTTACTATAAATATATATTGAATATAAAAAAAAAGTTGATCATGATAAGTTTATATTGAAAGAGTATGTTTGTTAAAGAAGTTTGGATTGAAATTGAACTGTTTACTACCTACCCGGCCTACTAATTTAATATATTATAAAATATATCTCTTCCCTACTCAACAGCTTCTGCTCGTATCAGGGGAAATTTTACATGATTATATTTTATTTATTTACAAAACAAAGTGACATTTTTGACATATATAACAAAAATAATCAAAACAAGTCAAGTAAGAGGCTTCCTTAAATAAAACTTTTTCCCGTCTTATGAAGCTTACGTTTACGCGAGCGTTGCGCGTGAACGCTTGGGCGGATAACGTTTTCCGACGAACTCAGCCTGGGCATTGGTAAAATGAACATGTGTACCAAATTTCATCTAACTCGGTGATCTTTTACTCAAGTTATCGTCATCTGTAGATTTCGTGACGGCTTTGCGTGACGGTGATTTTGTGACGGTTATTTTTTGACGGTGATTTTGGTTGTTTTTTTCGGATTCACTCCCGGGCTCCAGAACGTGCCATAAGGAACTTCGTTCCAAAAAGTTTTTTGCTTCGTTTTACGATTTTTTGGAGGATGTGGCTAGTAAGTGAATGACAAATTCTGAAACTTACATAATTGAAAACATATAAATAATACATGACAGCGATTGAAGCTCTCTTTCCTTTGTCTAATCAGAAAATGAAAAAAATGGCACCGAGTGCTCGCTGCGAGTTTTGAAATAGGCGCTTATCATTTGTTGTGACGGGCTCGACCAGCGCCTTTCTCAACAGATTTATTTGTGTGGCCAGAACACCCTCCCCCACCTACCCCATCGGATGTAAGATGTATTATAAGATGTAAGTTACATCTTACATCGCCTGCCGGCGAGGCGAGCGACGTTTTGGTTTAGTTGGATACTTTGGCAGTTTAGAAAAACGAAGTAAATCGTACAATACGAAACCGGCCAAATAGTGCAGATTGATGTCAAAAGAGAAAACTTTACTAAAGAATGCAAATTTTTCCATAAAATTCACTAAAGAATGCAAATTTTTCCTTAAAATTCACAACATTTTCCTAGGGCCCCCGGACTCCCCCGCACCTTTGTCTGGGAGCTGCAATAGCTCGACCACCCCCTCAAAATCCAAAGTTTAGTCCAAAATCCGTTTTGGACTAAACTTTATATCATGGCCATCCTAAAAAACATGTTGTTATATTGCTTTACATAACTATTGATTAAATACATAGTTTATTATAGATTTTAAGTATATTATTGCGAAATATCTATTTAATCTACAATGATTAGGAGCACAACTTTTATTATATTACATGTATACTATTTTTGATTAAGTTACTATTTCAGTTTGCTATATTTTATAAAAATACTTGTGTTCATACTTTTGTCAACGAACTACACCGTAGGTTTACTCTATTTTATGACAAAGTGTTAAAATCAAATTTGACCTAAGAGATGTATAAAAACGCTCTTTTGAGAGGTCGCATATTTTCAAAATTTTCCGGTGGAGGGACCCCCTCCCGGAATGTGCCCCACTTAATGTACAGCTAACGACGCCCATGTATTTGAAATTAGAAGCAAGCAAAGAGCCAAGATTGGATCTCGCTCCATCCTAAAACTTGCCTCGGGCCGGCACTGCTCACCATACGCATATACGGGCCCCTTCATCTAGTTTTCATTTGACAAAATACGAGTAAGGCCAGTTTACACTTGCGACGTTTGTCGCTGTTGAGTGCGACGGGGACATTTATGTTTATGTGTGTGGAAGCTCTTATATAGTGCACTATACATTTTGGTATTCGGCATTACAAACGCCTGCCAGTGTGAAACTGGTCTATAAAAAGAGAAGGATATACTAAACTATGCGTTAACAAAGGAAGAGATTAGATAATTTTTCTCTATAATACGGTAAGCAAGGAAACAGAAGGGGGTGGGCCTTGGAGTAGTCATTTCACGTTGTTTACTTCTCACTACTTATTTAGGGAATATGCTCCTAATTTACTCGAAATATTATTTTGCTTCCGACCTTGCCGAAGGTAACGGAAGCTATGTGATCGTTCTGAAGAACGAAAAAATTTTAGGTCTCCGATTACAAACATTTCAATACAGAAATTCGTTTCAGACATCAGGGAACATTTTTGGTTCCGTGTTTGTCTGTCGGCTGCTTTTCAATTTTTTGCGAACAACTCATCTTAAAAACACACGTCCAATTTTAATGAAATTTGGGTAGTAGGTCATAATTAGCCCAATGTTGGTCCCTTATAAGTTTCAATCAAGGCTAAACAGGGACAGGGATTTAGATCCCTGCGCTATTACCTCACGCCTTTAATATTGAATTAAGAGACATCATATTTACGTGTATAGTTATTACAGCTTTTTTTCTTTTGCTTATCACTTTATCACTTATAGTTTCATTGGAAAAATATTAGTAAAAAAAAAAAAAAAAGACTCAGGAAATGTTGAAATAAAGATTTGATACATATAAATATATATATATATATATATATATATATATAGTAGGTTTTCAAATGAGTCAGGCAGTTAATTATTATCAGGTGGAGTGTAGCCTTCAATGGAGCGGGAATGTTATCTTATCTTTGTTCGTTTCTATTGGCTACTCAAAGAGGCTGGTCCGTTCCAAGGATTTTTCAAAATATATGAGCATTGCAAACTACCCCCTTGCTTCGCTACCGAGTGTGTTATTTTTTTACTACGTTACTACGTTTTTATTAGCTTGCTTTCTTGTTTGTTTGTCCGGTACAAATCTGGCAATCGATTTCTAACTAACTTACCGAATAGCTAGACATTTGAAACTTTTAGCATAGCTCAGAACACGATGACAATGCATTATTTTAATATTTTTAGCCATCTTTCAGCAGAATTTAATTGGTTTTCAGCAAATTTTGCTGTATGGAAAGTTAGTTTGGAAAAAATACGCAAGTTATTTTATTTGTTTTGCCATGTCCCATTACAATCTTCATTTTGACGGGTTTCAAATTTGTCATTTTTATAAATAAGAGATAGGTATACATTGAATGACACCAAAAAAGGAAATATATCGATTATATTATTGATCGATAATATTATTTCAAATATATCGATGGCACGGTTTAGATTTGGTGTTGGGGAGATCCGTTGCACAAAGATTTGCCCTTTTATAGGTTTAAGATCAGCTCTCTAGATGGTTGTCATTTATGTGAAGTAAATAAATTTGGAACTATTTTTTTTTCACTAACATTATATATTATATAACAATAACGATTATATTATCAACATCAGTAGCGCACCCAGGATTTTTTTTTGGGAGGGGCACAGATTAAAAAAAAAGGGGGGGGGGGGAGAGAGGATGTAATGTGGGTTTAGCATAATCACAGACTATTAATAAGTCGAGTTTTCTTTGTTCCTAAATTACTTATCAAGGGCGGATCTAGCCAATTTTTAAGGGGGGCTGGGCTCTCTTTTTGGGGGGTCCGGGGGTCCTCCCCCAGGAAATTTTTTATAGTTTACGTTACTTGAAAACGTTACGGAAAGCTCATTGAGAGTACAGGGGGAAAAATGCTTTTTAATTAAAAATTAGAACACATGTTTTGCGCATGGTCAACTATATGTTGCTTGCTCCAGAGTAGAAAATCCAAAAACGCTGTACATCTGGTACACCAAATGAGAAAACGAAAAAAATCGTTTATCCACTCAGGTCGTCACGCTAATAATAAGCATTAGTTTCATTTATTTTAAGTTTAATTATGTAATGAATAATATTGTTCATTCAAGTGAATTATTAATAAATAAAAATGTATACAGTTTATTATCTATTTATACCAATAAAAATTATGGAATCTAGTGATTATAAGCCATCTTTCATTACTCTACAACGAATATGGATTTTAGATTTCAAATACATCACCCATATTTGAATATACAAAGGTAAATAATTATACAACGTCTGCCGGGTTTTTCTAGTATATATATACACATATGGAATTATTCGGTTTTTAATACTCGAAGGGTATGGGGTATGGACGTCCAGAGAAAGAAAATCGTTATACAAATCAATTAATTGTTCAATGTGAACATTAGTCCACTCCTTTGTCATATTTAAATAGATAAATGCCGGAGTGAGAAATATATTTAAGAAAATTAAAACCGGAGTGAGAAAAATAAAACTGAATAAATTAAAAAAAAAAAATAAAAAAAAAAAAGATTTTTCATGAAAAAATAAAATGAATTTAATCTAAGCGAGAAATAAAATAAATTAAATGAAACGATATTTGTGTGGGAAATAGAATTGATAAGAAGTAAAATCCGCTGATATGGTCTGTGCGTGTGTGTTGACAACGGCAGACAAGATCCGCGGATCTCATGTCTGCTCACAAGCTCCTCGTCGTTTGTTTCTCCACTAACGCCCATCTGCGGATGTCCCCAAGTCTGTGGAAAAAATCCGTGGTCCATCATAAAAATCCGCTCGTGTGTGGCCAGCTATAAACGAGTATTTAATTATGCCTAGAGAGTATATAACATAATTTTCATAATAAAAAAAATTGGGCAACACCACTTGTGTATACTTTTTTCAATTAAATATATGACATGCTAAAATACAATATTCCCTCCCCCCCAAATCTTTCTTGTGCGCCCTCCCTCCTCGGTCACATAAATTATAATCTAGAATAATGTCAGTATAAATCAGAAAAAGTCACAAAACATTTGTTAAACCTATATATGATTAAAAAAGTAATAGAAATGCAAAGACTAAATATGAGAAAAAAATTGTTCTCGATTTTTTTGTTTCTTATTTTTCAATTTTCTTAAAAAAGTAAGGTCAGTTGATTTTTTTTTACTTTAGATTCGTGGTTTTCATGAAGATATTCAAACGGCCAATATATGTATATATTTTTTTAACAAAATTTTATTGGGCGAAAAATTCAAAAAACACCATTCATTTTTTTAGGACCATTTTCTGGGAAAACTGAACATATATGGGAAACATTTTGACTTCAGATTCGAATTCAGCAACCTCGAAAACATAAAGTTCAGATTACATTTTCTTGGAGCCCGAAAGTTCGTTAAATTTTGCATAACAGTGTTATTAGGGGACAACCTCCCCGAATTTAGAGGTAAAATTAGTTTCTGGATTTCACTCTATTAACGATATGCATTAATGACACTTTTATACGACGACTTGATTTTCTTTGAAAACGTAAGTTAAGTTTTATCTTTGCACGTCATTTTGATTACAAAATATTATGAAATTTAAAAATGATTAAATTAAATGAAAAGATGAAGGAATCGTTATCTCAAACATCCGGCAGATATTTGTTATCTATGTCATTTCTAACTTTTTGTCTTGGCTAAATATTTTAATTAACAAGTGCGTCAAAAGTAATATATAATAATCTAAGTTAGACATTTTTTATAATAATGTTTCATTTTCAATTAAATCTTTGATATTACTTCACTTTTAATATTACACACTTATATACTTTTACACTTTTAATATTTTTTTTTATATTACTTTTACTTTTACTTTCCCATATAAAGAGAAAGTATTGTGATGGCGCGAAAATTCGATTTCAAGAGTCCAAAAAAGTGGTTTTTACAAAATGTCTGTCTGTCGTCTGTCGTCTATCTGTGCAGACGCCTGAAGCCTATACTAAAGGCAGATTTTGACGAAATTTCGTATACAAGTTCAAAAAAATCATGCCCCGAGGCGAAATTGAGATATGAATTTTAGCTCTAAATTTTGGGGGCGCTATCCCCCCCAAAAACTCTGAAAAAACGTGAAAAAAAATTATTTCTTGAAAACGGTCCCGACGATTTTGATTAAAAAATTCTAAAATGTAGTCAATTTAAATACCAATCTAACGATATAAGCCGTTTTCCCGGGAAAAATCTAGTTCCTGAGAAAATAGCTTCAAACGTGGATGGAGGGAGCCCGGGTTCGATTCCCCGCCCAGGAGAAGTTATTTTTATGATAAATTTTGATGAAATTTCCAATAATTATTAAATGTACATACGAAAACTAATAAATGGAAAACACTGGGCTAAGTAATAATGAACTCGTATATGAGAAAGTTTGTCTGAGTTGTCTCGGACCGATTTTTTACTTTTGTTATCTTGTTTGTTTGTTTGTTTGTGTCAGTCGTCTTAATCCTCTTCCAGTCATCCAATCGAGCTGAAACTTGAGGCATAGACCATGTACCAATACAAAAATATTCTTTCAAATTAATTAATAAATTTTAATTTAATTAGGTAATTAAAAAAAAAAACTTTTTTTTTTTAAATTAACAAATTAACTTGCCGATGACTCACACACCCACAATGCATAAATAAGAAGGATTTATAATAAAAAACTGTTTTTAAGGGCTAGTATTATTACATAACATGCTGTAACAGATTCCGAATTTTTTTTTTTCCGGGGGGCTTTTACACCCGAAGACGCAGGCCACTTACGTGGGCCCATTGAACAAACCCGAGTTAGGAACCAAACTTCCTATTTTAGTGAAGTGTTTGGTTGTTAACCATGAACCATGACTCTCTTTAAATGCTGCGGATGAACATTGAGTGGAGAGCCCGGTTGGGGAAATGAACGCAGAGCTCAAGGTCAAGTGAAAACAACATACCACGTCCTACAACTTACCTCGCCCGATGCTGCTTTTCTTGCCGGATTGAGAGGAAAGCGCTCTCTTCTCCGGGCTACCTAGGCACGAATTGGATTCACTATTTTCCAACCCCTCCATTTTCGGCATTTGGTATTAATTTTAATTCTTTTATGTAGTAAATTGTAAATAATAGCCCTATTATACCTGTTGCTTTTTCTACAATATATACTTCGGCACTTCTTTAGATTGTTACTCCCCTAATGAAATAAAACAGAGGGGAGTAACAATATAAAGAAGTGGTCTTCTTTAGACTGTTACTTCCCTTTTATAAACAGAAGTGTGATATTCCTTTGTCCCAAAATAAATAAGATTTATCATCCCTTTGTCTTAGTTATTTAATCAAAGTCATTTATATTTTTAAAAAACCATAGGGGAGTTCCTCATATTCGTAGGCTACATAAAGAGAAAAATACTTTTTTTTCGATTTGGATAAGATAGCCGTTTTTAAGGTTACCCAAGTTCAAACAGTGTTTTGTTTTTTAATGATTCTCTGCCTGTGCAGACGCGTGGAATCTAAACTACTAAACCGATTCGATGAAATACTTAGGACCTTAACAAAGGTATTGCGATCATTCGATCATTCTGGAGAACTAAACTTGTTTGTCTCTAAATTTAAAATTTTCAAGATTAAAATGCGTTTCAGACCTCAAGAACATTTTTGGTCTCGTGTCTGTTGGTCTGGTCCATAAACATTTTTTTTTAAACTACCATATCGTAAGAACTAATTATCCGCTAGATTTTTTCTAAAATGTTAGTCTGTCGTCTGACCGGAAGTATGAATAAATCTGCCCCTGCTGAAATCGAAATAAACAACCATAAAAATATTTAAAAAAATAAATTAATTAAATTAAGTACTATTGGAGTTATATAAAGTAGAACGGCTGAACATATTATTTCTAAACTATAAGTATTGAATTTATTATCAATAATGCGTGCCATATTAAACATCAGTTGAAAGAAATACTTTATAACATGAATAAAACTCATACAAAACAGTAATTAATTCAATGCACAAGTAGTCAGTCACTTATGTATAGAATTAAAGTGAAATTTGAAAATATAAATTACCTCTTAACACATAAGTAATAATTATTATTATCATATAATGTGAAGGGGTACTCAACATTTGAAGTATACTTATGTAATTTTTACTTTTTTAAAACAAAACTATTGTTAACTTTTGCCAATAAAAAGATTGAATAAAAAAAAACCAATGAACATCTTGAAAAACTCTTATTATTACAGATGAATTTCACCCATTTATAACAACATCTATACGTATAAGGTGGTGTTTTGTATACAAGTAATTAATTCAGTTAATCTGGCACATCTCTCGCCCTCTATAAGCTGACGCGCTATGACTCACTCCCACCTGATCCCTTTCAACTGTGAGGAGTTGGAAAAAAACAACTTGTTGAATTCATGTTTATTTCGATTAAACCTGGCATAAATACTATCTCTTACACTCTCTCTCGGTCATACTCATATTTCCTTTCTCAAAGTGTCCGTGAATAGTAGACATAAGACAATCTATAGTACTTCAATCAAATCTCTAAACTGATCAGCAAGATGATAATAAGTTTTATAAATAGGTATTTTTGTTAAATAAAACTGTTAAAGGCAAAGAAAATGGTTTATTTGCTATAAAATAATTACAATAATAGAATAGAATTTGCCATTTCTGTCTGTTAAACTGTCTGTTAACTGTTTAGTCTGTGGCTCTGTCTGTTAACTGTTAAGTCTGTTGGTCTGTCTGTTAACTGTTAAGTCTGTTGGTCTGTCTGTTAACTGTTAAGTCTGTTGGTCTGTCTGTTAACTGTTAAGTCTGTTGGTCAGTCTGTTAACTGTTAAGTCTGTTGGTCTGTCTGTTAACTGTTAAGTCTGTTGGTCAGTCTGTTAACTGTTAAGTCTGTTGATATTTGTTACGTAGTAAGTATTTTATTTATTGTTATACCTATTAGTGGATATCCGTTGTTATCTGCTATTGATTTTATAGTTTTGATTTCCTTATTAAAGTCTTCTTTCTCCATCGGGATGTTCATTGCTCTATGTATTAAGCTATGAAATGTTGACATTTCATGTTTGCAGTACGTGATTTGATTGTGAAACCCTTGCCACCTTACCTTCTTGTCAGTCTAGAAATGTAAGTCACTGAAGATAGCCGTCACACTTTATATTTGTTTTATATTCTTATAAACTGTTATATTTTAGTATTTAAGAGGCTGAACCCGATCTGATTTGTTTTAAATTAAAATTGTGGATCACCCTGTATATTCCTATGAAGAAGGAAGAAAATTGACAAGGGATGAAGTAAGGAGTTGCAGAATGCTAAGCCATATCCACTTACTCTAATAAATAAAATCACTGGATACAACTTTACTCATTTCGTACAGAAAATAATGCTAGAAAGCGAAGAAGAAAAACATTCTCAGCAAAAATAATATAAAAATCAACCATAAATGGAACATCTACCTACAACTGCCGAACACTAAGAGAGCATACTAAACTAAATAAACTCATGGAAGAAGTAGAAACGGAAGATTGGACTATTATAGAGAAATGGCGAAAATTAGAAGGGAAAGAGAAAGAGAAGGTTTCCTGGAAATGATAAATAAATTAAAGTAAAACTATTTTAATGGACGAGTGAATCACAGGTTTAGAAGGAACAGCGATTTTAGTTAATAGCAACATTGTCAATATATAATATAGATAACAACGTTTAAAACATACTCCCATAGGATCACAAAACTCATCTAGAAACCAAGAAAATACATGAACTTAAGACGATTAAACTCATAGTAATGTATGCAACAACCAGTAGGTCGATTTAATCTGTAATCACTTCAAACAGCACTTGATGAAGACAAATGCAGTCATTCATTAATCTGTGGAGATAGGGATAGTAAAATAGAAAGAAAGGAAGAAGAGGAAGCAGAGGGAATGTATGGGTTCAGAGAACGCAATAGAGGGGGAAAAGATGGTGGAGTTTATAAAAGCACATCGCCTGTTCATTATAAACACTTGGATGGCGGACGTACCCACGTCCGCCATCCAAGTGTTTATGGGGGGAGGTTAAATGGGGGGACCCCCCCCCCCCCATTCAAGATATAAAATTTTAGGTGTAATAACTTATAACTGCTCGTAATGGCTAAGAATTTAACTAGTATGCAAAAAACATAGATATTTTTACTGGCTTATAAAAGATGTTAAAAATAGACTTAGAAAAGTAGCGAAGTTAGTAAGTGACAGTATACTTGAAACAATTAAATAACTCTTTTTGTGGAGGTTGCTAAGAAGTCATTGAAACTATGACAGTACTACACTGACCAGAGAGATAGAAAATATATGTGCCAAGAATTAGTTCTCATATACCACAAAAACATGAAGAGCCTATATTAAAGAATATACATAACCAAGACTTCTATAAACAAGTATATGAAAGCCATTTAAAATGTCTTATCGAACAATATTTTTGTAGAACATGATTATGTTTTAATTTTATCCAAATTTTAAAGTTCTAATTCAATAGTTGGTTGAGTTATGGCAATCGTAGTTTTTGTCTTTTTTAAAACGTTAGATCCCATTTATCGATCCGATCATTAAACATCATAGTGGTGTCACTATTGGTTTTACAAAAAAAAAAAAAAAAAAAAAAAAATAGGGAACAATGTTTTTCTCAATGAATGGACACAGTAATAATTTTTTTCCGCGCTAAAATTCCAATTACAAATTAGAACGAAATTAAATTTAAACGGAAAATGTATACAATTTCAAACAAATTTTACTATACTAAACTAAATATTTAGTGAATCCATTGACCAATTTTTCCAAGTATATTATAAAGCTAAGCGTGGTTATACGCATTTTTCGAATCGTGCTAATGTAACACACACCATATTCTATGAAAAGCATTCCACATTCTACTAAAAATCGCAGCAACTGAAAAAATCCAAAATGCTCTTTCTCTATAGGCGTCGCAAATGAAGCGAGTTAAGAGAATCTGTGTTTTTGTGGAATCAGAGAAAGGAATGACCTTGAACGCCACCTGCGGCTGCTACTACTTAGTAAACTTACCTTAGAGTTACAGATATAGACTTTCTTTACGTGTTATAGACAGGGCCGGACCGTGAATCCTGTGAACTACGCGGTTGCAGGAGGCGCTAAATAACTGATGGGAGCGCCAAAACTAACGAGGGCGCCAAACAGGGGGAAAGGTATTAGGGATAGAAAATGAAGTATAATATATTACAGTACAATAGATCAATTCATTTTTTAATAGAATCCAAAAAAAAATCGAATAAGTGTACCTACATATTATATATATGGTAAATGTTGATTCACTTATCATATCACTGTTACTACTTTATTTATTAATTATACTCAGGGGTGCCCAGCAGTAGGGTTCAAAGCGCAAGTTACGCATCGAGAAAAATTGGGGGGTTAATAAAACAATGTTTCAATATTGCTGCTTACTGAATATTCTTTGTATCTCATTTTTCAAGAATGTAATGGTTTCAGTTGTTCGAGTGTGTGTGTAAAGGTTAATTATATTAGGTCGCTAAATAAATAACCGTAAATATATTTTTGGAGGGATTTTAATTTTGAAGTATGTTGTACAGTTCTTGCAATTTATTTTTCGCAATTATACCCTATCAAAAATAATCTACTCATTCTTTAAAGTTCAAATGTATGTATACGGTTACGGAAGGTTACGATGGTTCGCTCAGTGTAACACTTTGAAAAATGACAGAACTGCTTGATTTTTAGTTGATGCATCAAACACTATTTAAACTGCAGTATCATTTTTGAGTTTGAGAGTCTGATTTGTGTAGGATATAGCAGTATACTTAAGTAAATTGTTATCTTTAAATTTGGATACAATTTGGGTTGTAAAATAAAATCTGTATTTCACATTGATTTTGATTTTGTATCACCCTGTTAATCAACTAGTTGGTAAATTTGAGGACGTTACATTTTTAAAAACTCTCCGGTTCCGGGCTGGGAGATGTAGATGGATGAAAATTTGATGCCGTGGTCTTGAAAATGTAAAGAACGTACGCAATTAGACTTGCCTGACACACTCATACAATTTTGTCTACTAAATATTATAAGACTTAATACTTAAGAAGAAAGAGAACTTTTGATAGAAGTCCTGGACTTGTACAGAGTACTGAATCAACTATCAACTGTATTAAGACGCGCAAAACCCTTATAGCCTTAGCCTTAGCCCATACCATTAAACATGGTTTTTATTTAAAAAAAAATATTCGTTCAAAATTTTAAACAAAACTGAAATAGAAAAATAAAATCATGGGCACCATCGAGCCATTTTTGACTTTTTTGTAATGTTCAAATAAAAACCATAGTTTTTGAAGTGAAACTTCTTTGGCGGTGGTAGAGTGAATTTTTTCATATAGTGAAATCGTGTAACGAAGTTTGCGATTCGAGACTCGTCCAAGTGTAACATTTTTACAGATTAATTGTTTTTATCTATTTAAAGACCATAAAATCAAAACAAACATTTATTTTTATTAGAATAAATGTGGTTGCCTTAGCGTAGCAATATTTTTTTTTCAATTTAATTTCCCATAACCATTTCTTAATCCTGAAATAATAAATTCGTCAAAAAATAAAAATGAAAGAGAGCAACTCTAGAACTTAAGTTTCACATCTAATGCGTGAGAGCCTCACACATATTTTTTTTTATTTAAATAATCAAAAATTAATAAATTATCTGGTAATATTTGATCAACTTTGAGCACTGATTTTAATGCCTAAAACAGTCTAAAATGCAGTTCAAGAGGAGCTAAAATTAAAAAAAATCCACTTGATTATTATTACGTAATAAGTTTATTTTATCGACATACCTATTTATAAACTCAAAAATTGTGTTAGTCAATTTCCGTTATCTTATTATTATTATTATGGTCGGGAGGGGGGGGGGGGGGGGGGGCTGAAATATAGTTTGCATCCATAAAATAATGTCTATAGATAAGCATAAAAAATGTCTAGATCCGGCCCTGGGTATAGAGTCTCAATTTGGTGTTTTTTTATAAGTAGGGGAGAGTGGGGCAAGAAGTCACAGGGGCAGATTGTCACAGGGTCAATTTTAAGGGGTTAGAGTGATAAGGTAAAGCTTGCGCGGCTACTGAAGATAATCTTCATTATGTAGACAAGCTTTACGAAAAATGGTGTCACTGTAACAAACCGTCTATTATCTATGGAACATAAACATTTTAGGCAAGTCACTCACTGCTTTTTTTTGTTTTTAAATTATGTTTTCTGTTTTGTATTTTTTATCTAGGGAGATATATTCGATGATTATTATTACGTAGTAGCATTGTTTTTCTAAACCGTTAAATCAATATTATTGCGGCAGGAAAAAATATTTCACTATAATTAAAAATGGCGCGTTGGGGCTAGTTGTCACAAAGTAAAAGGGGCAAGTAGTCACATCCAATACCTTTTGTGACTACTTGCCCCAATGCTATATTTACATAAGAGTATTCTTCTATATTTAAATAGAAATGGAAAGTGAAGAGGAATTAATAAGGAAAGCGGATAAAGAAAAAAAAGGATGGCCAGTTAAAATAAGTTAAACAAATATGCTAGCTATTGATAAAAAATCAAACAAATGATACACTTTTCCCCTTTTATTTTTAATACAATAAATAAAAATTTATTTTTTAACAGACCCTCTCCACCCTTATACTTAAAAAGGCAGTGTTGATTCCCTTACCGTACTCTTAGCTAGGTGCTAGGTACAGGACCGAAATAACGAGTTTAGCAAAGCTGTTCTGTTCTAGGCAAAATGGTGAGCAATTACAAGGCAAAATCCACCAGAGGACGGTATGCTCCAGGATTGCTCATGCTCATGAAGGCGGTTAGGGTTCTAAAATTTAGAGGCTGATAGCCCCATAAATAATAATTATTATTATATTAACTAGCCAAATCTTGTAGCTTAAGCTATTAAAATTTTGTCAAATCAAAGTGGTGATAATTCATTTATATCTTGTGACAACTTACCCCATACCAAGTGACAACCTGCCCCTTGATGGGGCATGTTGTCACAAAAAACTTTAACTTAAAAAAAATAAAATAAAAATACTTCTACTAATGCTAGATAAATGAAACTTGTGCCACATGTAACTGAAAGTTTAAAATAAACAATAATACTTAGAAATTGAAAATGTACCGAATAGAAAAAATTAAAAAAAAAAAAAATTGTTAAATTTGTGACAACATGCCCCACTCTCCCCTAATCCTTGAAGGTATATCATTTGAAGAAGTCATCATTCTACAATACTCGAAACATTAACATTATGCTCTTATGGGGTATGCTCTAAAATCAAGAAGAATTTTGTGAAATTGTTCTTTGGTTGCCGTTTAGCTGATAAATTTGCCCTTTCTCCAATATTTTTCCTCCCTAATTTTTACTTTCTCATATATAGAGAAAGTATTGTGATGGCGCGAAAATTCGATTTTGATGGATTTACACGTTTTGAGGTCACCTGAGTCCAAAAAAGTGATTTTTAAAAAAAGGCTGTCTGTCGTCTGTCGTCTGTGCAGACGCCTGGAGCCTAAAATACTGGGCCGATTTTGACGAAATTTGGCATACATGTTTAGAAAAATCATACCCCGAAGCGAAATCGAGAAATGAATTTTAACTCCAAATTTAGGGGCGCTACCCCCCAAAAACTCTGAAAAAACGTGAAAAAAAAAATTATTTCTCGAAAACGGTTCCGACGATTTTGATTAAAAAATTCTAAAATATAGTTCATTTAAATACGAATCCAACGATATAAGCCGTTTCCCCGAGAAAAATCTAGTTCCTGAGAAAAAAGCTTAAAACGCGGACCGAGAAAGCCCGGGTTCGATTCCCCGCCCGGGAGAAGTTTTTTAATGATAAATTTTAATGAAATGCTCAATAATAATTAAATTTACATAGGAAAACTAATAAATGGAAAACACTGGGCTAAATAATTATGAACTCGTATATGAGAGAGTTAGTCTGAGTTGTCTCGGACCGATTTTTTTTTTATACTTGCAACACCAGACCCACAACAAAACCTGTCTCGAATAGATCCATTTTTGTATTGCTCTAGTCACAAGAGCGTGTATCACAGTTTTCTATAGCGGTCACGATTTGTTAGCAGAAAGGAACTAAAAATCGCTGAAAGTGCGTGGCTAATCTAACATGAACAGTAAGCTGAACCTGTCAGGTCCGGACTTGGAGTTCTTAATTTCTTTATGTTATAAAAATAAATAAAAAAACAACATTTTATAAACAAGAACATTTAATATTAAGGTGTTTTTATTTGAACAAATAACATAGAAAATAGATTGAAATAATAAATAACATATATGTTTACATATTATGAGAACGAATTAATACAAAAGAAAAATGTTACATTGGAGTAATAATGTCAAGTAACATTAATAATTTATTACTTTAATATATAGTAAAAAAAATATAAGTAATTAGTAATATCAAAAGAGTAATAATCGTTGTATATGTTAAATATATTAGAAGTTATTTTGTTGTTTTTTGCTTTCGACCTAACCCAAGGTTAACGGAAGATAGATCTTCAGAACGACGAAAGAACATTTTTCTTGTCTCTGATTTCACAAATACCAAGACAGATATCCATTTTAGATATCAGGGAACATTTTTCAGAAATATATTAATCTAATTTTTAATACATTTGGATGGTTTGTCAAAAGTTGCCCACATAGATGGTCCCATGATAAAGTTCCATATATGGACTCATAACCATGAGCTAATTTTGACCCACCATCCAAATTTCATAAAAATTGGACGAGTAGTTTAAGACATGTTGGTTCGCAAAAATTGAGAGACAGACACGGGACCGAAAATGTTCCATGACGTCATTTTGTCATTTTTTATTATTTTTTATTTTTTTACTGATTTTTGAAATCGGAGATATAAAATTCTCGTTCTACAGAACCATCACACAGCTTCCGTTATCTTCGTTAAGCTCAGAAGGAGGGGAAAACATTAAATTAATTAAATAAACAATTATGGGTTATAAAATCATCATCAATAAAGTATAAGCGATGGAAAGAAAGGAAGTTATGTGTCACACTAATTGGATATTTTTAGTAAATACAGGTTTAATCTCGTTGCTGAGTGTAATGTAAATCAAATTTGTATCTTTTTTACAAAAGAAAATTAACAATTAATACAATAAAATAAATCAAAAGATCATTCAAATGATAACAAAATAAATGAATCATAAGGAGGTGATGATAACAAAACTGTAATAAATAATTTAAATTAATAATATTTTTGTGCTAACTATAAATACAAAAAAGAAAAAAATTAATGAAAAAAAAGCTAAGGCTGATGTGCATATACACTCTCGCTTAACATTAGGACGTGGTTACAAAAAAAAAACTGATCAATTTCTTGATTCTTATCTGCTAATCTCAAGACTAGTGAACAAGGAGATATGCAATTAAACTAAATTATCAAATAATATCGACAATAATATACATTTATTAAAAATAAATTTAAAACAAAAGGAAAAAGTTAAATCAAAGAATATTTTCTAATAAATATATATATATATATATATATATATATATATATATATATATATATATATATATATATATATATATATATATATATATATATATATATATATATATATATATATATATATATATATATATATATATATAAACCAGAAATAAAAATAAACACAGGATCCTTCTTATTGTTTTTTTTTAACGCTCTGAAATGATATTGGTATTACTTATACTACTTTTTTTGTTTATGATGTTACTTTTGAATTTTAGCGAAATTTCGAACTTCCACACGTTGTTTTTTACAAAACTGTTGTATCTTATTAGCGAAAAATCCATACCTTTAGAAATAAGTAATACCAATATATTATTTCAGAACGTTAAAAAAGGCAATTCACATACATAAAAAGGTGTGGTTAATTTTGGTCTCTGGTTTCATTTTAGTTTTATATACACACTAGGGTGGCCCTTAATTATTAACTTTTTACTTTCTCATATAAAGAGAAAGTATTGTGATGGCGCAAAAATTCGATTTTGAGATTTTGATGGATTTACACGTTTTGAGGTCCCCTGAGTCCAAAAAAGTGGTTTTTAAAAAATGTCTGTCTGTCTGTCGTCTGTCGTCTGTCGTCTGTGCAGACGCCTGGAGCCTAAACTACTGGGCCGATTTTGAAGAAATTTGGCATACATGTTCAGAAAAATCATACCCCGAGGCGAAATCGAGAAATGAATTTTAGCTCTAAATTTGGGGGCGCTACCCCCCAAAAACTCTGAAAAAACATGAAAAAGAAATATTTCTCGAAAACGGTTCCGACGATTTTGATTAAAAAATTCTAAAATGTAGTCCATTTGAATACGAATCCAACGATATAAGCCGTTTTCCCGGGAAAAATCTAGTTCCTGAGAAATTAGCTTAAAACGCGGACGGAGAGAGCCCGGGTTCGATTCCCCGCCCAGGAGAAGTTATTTTTATGATAAATTTTGATGAAATGTTCAATAATATTTAAATGTACATTTGAAAACTAATAAATGGAAAATACTGGGTTAAGTAATTATAAACTCGTATATGAGAAAGTTTGTCTGAGTTGTCTCGGACCGATTTTTCTTTTCTTTGCTCCCAACCCTTAATTTTGTTCGAATGCATGAAAAACATATTCCATAAAAATTTTAGACCGATTGGAGGCGATTAACCCGTGCCGCCGGGCCTTTAAAGTTTTATAATGGTCAAAATTGCCAATTTTGGTTACATCACTATACTTTTTTAACATTAGGGTGTGGTAAAATGACATATAAAGGTAAATACATACATGTTTTGTAAACTAGACATATTAAACTTATTATCCTGATCTAGAACAAACCTATTATTGGCTTGGTTCGAAATTTAATGATTGACATACATAACTTTTTTCATTTTTTTTCGTATTTTCTTAATAAAATAGTGTATTAAAAAAAAAAACTTTATTTTTTATTATTTTTTTTATTTCAATAATATATTATGTTATTGTATATTATGTAATCTAATTTAAAAGACAAATATTTATTAATAACTTCCAATTATTAGTCATCTATTGCTTGACATATAAAACACCATCAGTAGTATCATTACTCACTGGATTTGTATGAAGGGATTTGAAGGGTTAAGGGAACCTTAATGAGTTGAAAAGATAAAAAAAGTCACATTAACTTAGATACCTTCAGGTAAAAGTTTTATCTAGACACATACTTAAGGATTAAAGTATTAAGAATGAGTCAAGGAAAACCCCCTAAGATTTTGTATTAAACAGTTGGATTGCAATGAGTGACTCATTTTAGCTTGAAGAACAGTTATACCTAGAGACCGTCTTAGTCTTGGTTCAGACATCAAATAGTGATCATTAGTGCTTTTTCTTATTTGTGCTTAGTGCTTATAATAACAATGTCTAGTGAGAAAGTTAGTCTTCGCTCAAATCAACCCTTTTTGATTGGTCCTGTGTCCCATCAGATTACAGGATGCAAACTTCCCTCAAACAGACAAGTCTTGAGTGTTTTTTTTATAATCTTAGGACTATTAAGTTAGATGTGAAAATGAGTGCTGCTTTAGTGATAAAATAGGTTAGTGTTTTTTTGGGAAGAAGCTAGGATACCGATGAAAAGGAGCGATCATAGCTGTGAAATGCTTATCAAATTACACGATGAGTGGAGAGGACTTCAAAAAAGTGCTAATAAGACATCAGAATCAGCTAAAAATAGTCGATCCGCTTTTACTGAGAAGTTAGACGATTTATTTACATTGCTCATAAGGATGCCGAAGAGCAAATGCGAATCCAGGAAGATATTGAATTTTTACGAATGCAGCGAATGAAAGGGAGACCTGGTATAATGCTGGGTGTCGATAATAACTTACACCGGGCAGAAAAGCGTTATGTAGATCGTAAACAAGAAGAGGTAGCCAGGAAAACCCGTTGCTTGGAACAAATGGAACAATCGAGTCTGGTGGCTGAGTTGTTACCGAGCAATAGTAGCAGTAGCAGTACAGGAGAAAGTGAAGGAATTCTCGAAGCAGTTGCTGCTGAAGGAACACTCCCTACAACATCAGGTCTTAGAGGTACCCATGACTTTTTTAATGATCGCTTAGCAGCAGATTAGACAGATGTAAAATTAGTGATCGAGATGCAGTACACATTTTAATGGCTACTGCAGAGGCGTTGGGGCATGAAACAAAGAATTTAGTAATCAATAGAAATTCTATTAGTCGAAAGCGCTCTCAGTTTAGAACCCTGAGATATAAAGAAATGTTAAAGAACTTCAATATAGACGAAAACCAAGTAGTTGTCGTTCATTGGGACGGAAAACTTCTACCTGCTATTAGTGGCTATGACAAAATTGAGAGATTGGCAATTTTTTTGACTTTTGATGGGAAGGAACAGCTGATAGGTGCTCCAAGTATAAATCAAGCAAGTGGTCTAGAGCAAGCAAATGCAGTGTTCAGAAGTTTAGAAGAATGGGGTCTTTTGGACTCAGTCCAGGCAATGTGTTTTGACACAACTGCGTCAAATACGGGAAGAATTAATGGTGCTTGCAGAAATATTGAAACCATTTTGGAAAAAGAATTGCTATATCTTCCTTGTAGGCATCACATTTTTGAGGTGGTACTAAAAGGAGTGTTTGATGAGCTAATGGGACCTACTTCTGGTCCTGAAGTTCCAATCTTTTCTAGATTTAAAAATAAGTGGAGTGATATCAACACAAAAAAAAAAATCTTCTGGTATTGAAGACAATGATGTAAACAAGGCCATTTCAGAGGTGTTAAAAAAAGAGCTTATCGATTTTTTCTTCAATAAGTTACAAGAAAAGCAGTTCAGAGAAGATTATAGGGAACTTTTGGAACTTGCAGTAATTTTTCTTGGAGAAACTCCACCTCGTGGAATATCTTTTAGGAAACCAGGCGCTATAAGCCATGCAAGATGGATGGCCAAAGCTATCTACTGCATTAACATTTTTTTATTTAGAGATGAGTTTCGATTATCGGACAAAGAGAGGTCTTCTCTAAAACATATGTGTATGTTTCTTGTAAGAATCTATTTACCTGCTTGGTATGAAGCTACAAATGCCATTAAGGCTCCATTATCAGATCTGAACTTCATTAAAAAATTAGTTAATTATGTGGAAATAAATTCAAGTATTAGTAACGCTGCGATCAAGAAATTTCCCAACCATTTGTGGTATTTAGCTCCAGAAACGGCAGCATTTGGTTTTTTTGACGAAAGAGTTACAATTGAAACGAAAGTTAAAATGGTTGAAAGACTACATGAAATTATTGAAGAAGAGCAAAAAAGAGAAAATAAATTTTTTCTAAGACCTAGAGAAGCATCAAACATCCTTCTTAAAGATCTCTCAGATTTCATAACACCTGCTTCATTAAAACTGTTTAGTCGCTTCAACATTAAGAAGGATTTCTTACAAACTCCTCCCACAACGTGGTGTCAAAATCAAGAATATTTAGAAGGATTAAATATTATGAGGAAAGTTGAGGTTGTCAACGATGTTGCAGAGAGAGGCATTCAGTTGATTCAGGAATACAACAACATTTTAACAAGAAATGATGACGAAAAACAATTTATTCTACAAGTTGTAAAAGATTATCGACAACAATATCCCAGCAGTTCAAAAAGCACTTTATTAGAGAAATACAATTAAGGACTAATTTTAATATTTAATGTTTTTAATTTTATAATTTAGTAATACGATATATACATACTTAATTTTATTATTTTGATAAAAGTAGTAATTATAAAATTCAAATAAAATATATATTATATTGAATAGTAAAATTATTTTTATTTAATATTCCTACATTTTTAATTTCAATTTAATCATCATGATAAAAAAAAGCACATCATCTCATAAATAAAATGAGCTGTTACTACAACTACTTATGCAATAAACACTATGCAGATGAACAGGAATTACCATAAAATTAAATTAGTTTATTCACTAATGCCAATATTAACTCTCACCTACTGCATAGGGTGATAGGGTGATAGTCAGAAACCTTGTAAATTTTTGCTCGGAATTTAAATTTGATAAATTCTACAAGTTTAAATAAACCAAAAGTAACAAAAATAATAATCAAAGAGCAAATTATTAAATAATTACAAATGTTAACAAAATAAATATATTTTTCATTTTCATTAGAACTGTTACTGTATTTAAAGGAAAAATCCTTTTTATTGTTACTAAAATTATTGTACGTTTTATTGTCAATAGAATTGTTACTGTTTTTAAAGGAAAAATCCTTATTGTTGTTACTAATATTAACGTTAGTTTTATTTTCATTAGAACTGTTACTGTTTTTAAAATAAAAATCATTATTATTATTACCAAAATTATTGTACGTTTTATTTTCATTAGAACTGTTACTGTAATTAAAGGAAAAATCCTTTTTATTGTTACTAAAATTATTGTACGTTTTATTGTCAATAGAATTGTTACTGTTTTTAAAGGAAAAATCCTTATTGTTGTTACTAATATTAACGTTAGTTTTATTTTCATTAGAACTGTTACTGTTTTTAAAATAAAAATCATTATTATTATTACCAAAATTATTGTACGTTTTATTTTCATTAGAACTGTTACTGTATTTAAAGGAAAAATCCTTTTTATTGTTACTAAAATTACTGTACGTTTTATTGTCAATAGAATTGTTACTGTTTTTAAAGGAAAAATCCTTATTGTTGTTACTAATATTAATGTAAGTTTTATTTTTATTAGAACTGTTACTGTATTTAAAGGAAAAATCCTTTTTATTGTTACTAAAATTACTGTACGTTTTATTGTCAATAGAATTGTTACTGTTTTTAAAGGAAAAATCCTTATTGTTGTTACTAATATTAATATAAATATCAATTTCATCAGAACTGTTACTATTCTTTAAGGAAACATATTTATTATTCTTACTAAAACTTTTGTTGTTAAGTAGTTCATTGGAGATGTTAACGTTGTTCTGAGCGACTTGGTTAAATCCTTCAGAGGGTGTTCCAGCATTATGTCCAGAGGTAGTTTGATGTTTAGCTGATAATATCACTATTATTATAAATAAAAGCATTGTAGATTTCATTTTAGCTTTTTTTAAAAAAAGTCAGTACAAAAGATGGATCTTCTAGTAGATTGAAATTGTAAACGGCAATAAAGTGACGAAATATTGTTCTAAAGGCTGATTTTGTTCTTAAGGTTGATTTTTTTTAATATTCAAGCACTTACACAATTAAGCACTTACACAAAACACGAAAGAAAATTCTGATGTATAACTATGTCACAATTAAATTGTGGTACTTGATACGTTTATAGTTGTGGTTGGCAATAAACTGAATAAACTAATGCGGGAGGTTGTAATCTGCCAACAGGCCCCCCCCCCCACCTGTTGAGTAGCTGTGAGGGGTCGGGGTATTGTCCCATCTTTGTCTGTTTCAAGTATTAAACAAAAACATTCTTGAAAAACCTTGATGATGAGATCTGATCATTTTCCGATCACTTCTCTCACTTCGCAATAAAGAAAAACTATATACATATTATTTTTGCCAAATCAAATGAAATATTTAATTTAAAATGCTAAATCAATTCAGCAATATTTGATGTCCGCAGGCGGTTAAAATTAATCTGGGGCTATCTTCTGCGGGCCGCTTTCGACAAACCTTCCAAATTTCCAAATTAGATGAGAACTTTTAAAGTTATAAATAAATACACTTAATATTATTAGGTTTAAATAAATGTATATCTGTGCGCATGTGAAAGAGTATCAAATTACTAATTATAACAAATAATAGACAAATTATGACCAACTATCCAAATTTCATTAAAATTCGACGAGTAGTTTCTACGATCAGTAATATCTTCCGATGATAGACTATAGAGTAATATACTTTAGAAAAATGAGACTTAAGAAATATAAGTTGTCTTTTTTAAGCCCATAAGTGTCATTTTATGTTAAAAAAAACTAATGTATTAATAAACTATAAAGAATTTTATTTAATTACTTGACCATCATGATGATGCAATATGTTAGCACTAGGATATAGACAGTAAATCCTATCATGAACCCTCTAGTGGCGAAGGCTAGTTATAAGTAACATTTGAGGATGGCAGGGATAAGTCAAAAGAAAAATCAAAATTTATATTATCGGAGGTTTCGGAAAATATAATTTCATCTTCAAATACAAGAATGGTAACAAAATAATATACATTGAATATTTATTATTAAAATAATAGCGATACTAACAGAGAGAAAAGAACATAAATATGATAAAACAAATAAAACATACAAATTATATAAAATAAACATAATACAATTAAATTTTCTCCAATTTCTTAGTGTTTAGGGATGTCATCTTCGCTAAAGACTAAGAAATTGGAGAAAAAGAAAGAAGAAAAAATCATATATATTAAAATTATTAAAAAGGAACTCAAAATTAAATATTAATACAGTCACATTTATATAAACTTAGAAACATGATATAGAAGAGATAGAGAGAAGAATTATGAGGAGAATTTTAGGTCCAATAAGAGAGATTCAGGGATGGAGAATTCGCTCTAACAGAGAAATTGATGATTTTTTAAATCAAGAAGATATAGTGAAATTTATTAAAGGCATGCGACTGAGGTGGCTAGGACACGTAGCACGAGCGGATAACACAAGGAGTGTCAAAAAAATACTGGATGCCAGGATAGAGGGCACAAGAAGAAGAGGAAGACCTAGAAGCAGGTGGTTGAACGATGCTGAAAGGGACCTGCAGACTCTTGGTGTTAGGAACTGGAGAACTGCTGCCCAGGAAAGAGACAGATGGCAGGAAATTGTTCGAGAGGCCAGGGTCCACCCAGGACTGTAGAGCCAGCGAAAGTAAAGTAAGTAAAGTAAGAAACATGATATAACAAAAATTATTACTTTAGATACAATAACGCATAAGAATAATAATTATAAAAAGAAACAACAAAATAATAACATAATAATAAATGGGATACTCTCCAAATAGTAAAGTGAAGTCCATTTTGTGTTGATATTTTATCTCTTTAGCTCTTCTAGAACTTTCCAAGCAAAGGGTAGTTGTAGTCCAAGAAGTCCCTACAATGAACAGTATAAATACGGTTACATAAGTTCCAGAAATAAATAAAAATAATAATATATTTTACTTGTGTCTTCAGGAGTTAGTTTCTTTTTTTTAATTTTTAAAAAAATAAACTATTGCCATGGTAATGTTAGTTGATTGAGCTCTATTGACTCACATCAGGTTTTTCACCCTGATGAAGTAGATTTTAGACTTTTTAACAGATTACCGGTAAAGAAAATTTCAAAATGAAACATTGAATACAAAACAAGGTAATAATTGCTCTTTATCATATTCTTTTTTTCTTTTTTTTTTTAAATATATAAATATAAACATATATAAGGCATTTATTAAAATAGTTTATAAAAATAATGTCTCTTAAAGTTATGAGTAATAGAAAATAAGACCACATATAAAATATTTTTAATTTCAATTCTAATTTTATTTAATTGTTAATTTTTATATTATATATAAGTAATTAATATATGACTATACCTAATAACGAAATAAACTTTTTGTAGGTTTGATGATATTCCAATTTAGAGATGAAATATCACCCTTTTTTTTAATATATAGAAAAAAGTGTTTTTATTAACCCCTGAAGACCAAAGTAGAATATATTATTAAATATAAAGGGGATAGCAAAAAAAGAAAAATGAATAAAAATAATTATTAAATTAAAAAATAAATAGATAAATAAAACAAATCAAATGCAGACAGGATAATTTCATAAAGGTCATAAAATTGGGAAATTGTAAAATAGATTAATTACCTGTAAAGGAAAAGGAAAAATCTAGAAGAAGTCCAGAGGTCTGACTACAGCTGTTCAGATGGGAATCTTTATACCGGTAGAGAAATTCCTTTTGAGATTTCCTTTCTGGTTGTTTTTGTGTTTTGAGTTCATTCACAAACAGAAACTATATACGTACTGCATAATAATGAAACCGGTTCCAATAACGAGTAAATATGATAATTAGAGATGGGTTCAAATGCACTGGAGATGTTACCGGTTCAAGTTCAAGCACCACACTGGGACCGGGAAGGGAATGTCAATGTGCTGGGCACCGGGAGCGGGAAGATTTAAGTATCACATTTGTCCACTAGGATCGCTAATTGCATATATCGGGAATGACGTGATTGTTCCCTTCATACTTCTCTCAGCACCGTCTTTTGGAATAAGAAGATTCAGTGCTATCACATCACTTCAGTTAATTTGTAGATCACGAAAATTTTTGTGTCGAAAGGTTACACAATTGAACCTTATCAACAAAAGGTTATAACTCATCAACGTTGTATGCGTTACTGTTTAGTATTTTTTCTGAATCGTAGTAATTAATAAATAAATTATAAGAGTAAATAATTTTTTCAGTACAAAGGTAACATTTTATTTATTTTTAAAAGTAATTTTGAAGTGAAACTTCTTTGGCGGCGGTAGAGTGAATTTTTTCATAGAGTGACATCGTGTAACGAAGTTTGCGATTCGGGACTCGTCCAAGTGTAACATTTTTACAGATTAATTGTTTTTATCTATTTAAAGACCAGAAAATCAAAACAAACCTTTATTTTTATTGGAATAAATGTGGTTGCCTTAGGGTAGCAATATATTTTTTTGAAGTGAAACTTCTTTGGCGGCGTTAGAGTGCATTTTTTCATATAGGGAAATCGAGTAACGAAGTTTGCGATTCGAGACTCGTCCAAGTGTAACATTTTTACAGATTAATTGTTTTTATCTATTTAAAGACCAGAAAATCAAAAGAAACATTTATTTTAATTGGAATAAATGTGGTTGCCTTAGCGTAGCAATATATATATATATTTTTTTTTTTTCAATTAAATTTCCCATTTCCCATGACCATTTCTTAATCCTGAAATAATAAAATCGTCAAAAAATAAAAATGAAAGAGAGCAATGCATTCTAGAACTTAAGTTTCACCTCTAATGCGTGATGCGTGAGCCTCACCCATATTTTTTGTTTTCTATTAAATTTCCCATAACCATTTCTTTATCCAGAAATAATAAATTAGTCAAAAAATAAAAGAGAGCAATGCATTCTAGAACTTAAGTTTCACTTCTAATGCGTGAGAGCCTCGCACATATATATTTTTTTTGTTTTAAGTTATTGAACAGCTTTAGAATACGGTTACCAAGCCCGCAGCACGTTTTTATTCTATTCTTAACACTTACTACGTTCACACATCGTTTTGAAAGCGTTTCGGATCCAATTCGTTTTCAAAACGATTCGCGTTCACACAACAAAAAATACAGGAGATCGAAATATTTGTTTTCGATATTTCATAACGGCGACGTCACGAGTAAAACCTTCTATCTTATTAACAAATATGTCCACGAGTTTTACATTTTATTTACAAGTTATTAAGAGTACATTACGCGTCGAGTGCGGAAAGTAGCATTTTGCATGCGAGTGTGGAGTTACCACACGAGCAATGCAAAATGCCGTTTTCGCACGAGTTGCGTACCGTACTTTATCTACGATTGTTAGATTTAAATAATAAATACAGAAAAAAATAAACTTGCTGTATGTAAGTTCGTATCTCTCTCTTGATAAAGATGGCATTAATTCATTAGTTGTATTTTTTGCCGAATTAATTATTTCTGGAAGAGTATTACTCTCCACATTTTCGTCAAAGTCACTTGATTGACTCATTGTTTTTCACTAAAAAATCTATATAAACAGTTACTTTAATAAAAGAACAGCAAATTAGTTTTGTTAAATGTAGACAAACTTGCTAATCGTGCGTAAAGCTGAAGAATTCCTCTTCTTTACGGCACTAGTGTGGTAAAGAAGAGGAATTATTCAGAACTATGAGACGCGCATGCGCAATGAATACAAGTACGTAAAGAATCACTTTCTACGTATCTAAACAAAGATATAATGTTTATATTTCGTATCAATCGTAGATAAAAGTTTTTACAGGTTCTTTATACATAGTATTAACTTTTGTTTAAAAACGTTTTTGCAGTTTAAAAAAAAAGAAACGTAAGCTCACGAAAACAAAGAACTTAAAAAGTGGAAAAGAGTAAAATAACCTGATATCTCTTGCTAAGCTTAGGCTTAATTAATGCTAACCTAAGGCAATCACATATTTATTCCGATAAAGATAAATAAATGTTTGTTTTGATTTCTTGGTCTTCAAATAGATATAACAATGTGTTGTAAATTGGCTTTAGGGTACCCTTTTATTAACTTATTAAGAATTGTATGGATACATAAGGGTATAATAAAAAAAAAAAACTATACAAGTTTTTAGTTGTCGGCAACGTTTCGGCCTAACCGGCCATTCTCAAGCCTAAAAACAAACATTAATTTGATGTCAACCACAAGAAGAGTTTTATTTTTTTTTATTTTGAATAATAAAATCAGATTACCTCTAAAGTCTAAAACATTACGAGAGGTGGTTAGAGGGTCTGTTCAAAAAAATACGCGGACTGTTTGAATTGCGTGGCTTCAGTTGGTCCCAGAGGAATGAGGAATATCCTTGGTGTCGCTAGGTTTGTCCAGATCAGCTGATAGTAACAACGTTTCCCGATTTAAGATATCTTTATTTTTTGATTAGCTACGTGGTTTTTAGTGAAGTACGATTTTTTGGTTTGTCTAATTTCAGAGTGAATGACCTGAAGGAACAACAACTTGTTGTGTTAAACTTGGGAAATCTGCGACTGAAACCTTTGCTAAGCTTAACACGGCTTACGGTTGCTACGAAGCGTACGCCATGTTTCAAGCGGCATTAACGTTTGAAGGGTGGTCGACAGTCGATTGAAGACGATGAACGTCTTGGACGTCCTTCCACGGAAACTGACGTACACAGGGGGACAGAATCAACACCCTGGTGAGGGCAAATCGACGTCTGACCATTAGGGAGCTTGCTGAAGAGTGTGGGATATCAGTTGGATCTTGTTACGAGATTTTGACCACAAAATTGAAGATGCACCGCGTTGCTGCGAAATTTGTGCCACGCTTGATGACGGACAACCAAAAAGCCAATCGCGTCCGGGTTTGTGAGGAACTGCTTGATCGTTCAGAAGAAGATGAACACTTCTTGTGAAGGATCATATCACACCTGACCTTGCTCCTTGTGACTTTTTCTTGTTCCCCAAACTCAAAAGACCCTTCAAAGAAAGAAAATTTGAGTCGATTCCCGAGATTAGGGCAAATGCGATGAAGGAGCTGAAGTACATTACAAAAGAAGCGTACCAGGACTGTTTCAAAAAGTGGAAACACCATTGGGATAGGATAAGTGTGTGCGTTGGGGAGGAGAGTACTTTGAAGGGGACGCTGACTTGTAACTTCTCAATAAAGTATATTTTCTTTTATGACGTCAGTCATAAAAGAAGTGTATTTTTGAACAGACTACGTACAGTTTAAGCAACTTACTCACTCTAAATGTCAATTTATTAAAAATTTAATTTTTATTTTTTCAAATTTTTACATACTGTAAAATAACAAAAATGATAAGGGACTGATAGTCTACTTATCTATATTCCCTTTATGTTTTTTCATTCAATAACCTGTGATATTTCAAATCAATGTTACCAATATATTATAGTTTAATTTGTCCCTTCTTCTAATCTTCGTTATTAGTGGGTAGATTAAGGGTAATGGATAAAGAAATTCTACTAAGGTGGATTTTTAAATTTGGGTATATTTTTAGGCATGAATATGCCCCGGAGAGGGTTGAAATATATAGTCAAATTTAAAAATTCACCTTAGTTGAATTTCTATATCTATTACCCTTAATCGACCCACAAATAACGAATGTTACCAATGTTTTTATTTTTAGATTTATGTGTTTTCTGTAGTTTCGAGGGTGTAGAATTAATGTGAAACGAGTGAACTTTATAGTTCCGATTTTTATAGATCTTTTTATCAATGACCTCATTTTCCCAAGTGTAAAAATGGAAGGTACTACAAAATGTATATGGTTGACATCAAATAAATGTTTGTTTTTAGGCTTGAGAATAGCCGGTTAGGCCGAAACGTTGTCGACAACTAAAAACTGGTGTAGTTTTTTGTTTTTACGTTATACCCTTAAGGAGTCACAATTCTTAATAGGTAATAATAAATAAATAGATATAATGACTTATCCAAATAGATATCTAAATTAATTTACTTAATTTTAATTATTTTCCTAATTATAAAATAAAGCCTGAGCCACGGGATACGGGTAACGATTCGTATTCTATAAATTAATACGATGGAAATATGTAAAGTCTGTACTGCAGGAAAGCTATTACACCAATGCAACTGATTACCTATGTAGCGAGTGGGGCGAACATAACACAAACTTAGCTAATGCTTTTAACAATCACATCTTCAAAACTTTTTCATTTTTAAGTTTATTTATTTGTAAAAAAATAAGTGAATTTTCGTTTTTAATTGTACTAAAATTATTTTAAAAGTTTAAAAAGGTATCTAAAGATGGTAAAAACAGATTTTTCTTTTTGAAGGTAAGACTAATGGTTATTTTAATTCTGTCATGTATATTTATTATATCATCATCATCACATCACCATCATCATGAAGAGAAGAGAATAAAAGAGTTTATTTAATTTCACACTTTCGTCTCGGGGTATGCGATTTTTCTGAAAATAAATGCCAAATTTCATTGAAATTGGCCCAGTAGTTTAGGCTCAATTCGTCTGCTCAGACCACAGGCACATTTTTAAAAAAAAAACACTTCATGGAATCAGTAGAACTTGAAACGTGACATTCCATCAATAACTCTTTCCGCCATTACAATATTTTTTATGTATATAGGTATACTAAGTATATGAGTAAAAAGTAAAAATGAGGATAGCAAGCATCAGTCAAGAAGTAAACAAATTCTTAAAATGTTTCGTAATAATACAACTTTTAAATGTATAGAAATTATATGCATTTGTAACAAACAAAAAAATTAAATTAGTATGTTTCATTAAATTTAATTAGATCTTTATCAAATTTTACCTTAAAAAATAGTCAATGATTTTTTTAAATAAAGAGTTAATAGCTTACTTTATTTGATCACTATAGCTATTCCGTTATACCTTTAGTAACCTCGGAAGCAAAAGTTTTACCTGATCTCTGTAACTCATATATTAGAGAATAATTGTTGTATTAAGAGTACTTCATCCAGATAATGTTGAATTCAGAGAACTTCATGAAAAAAATGTTGAATTCAGAGTACTTCATCCAGAAAATGTTGAATTCAGAGTACTTCAGAATACTTACGTTACATTTGATAACAAAATAATAATAATCTGTGGAAAAAAACAGGACTATGGAGGGCTAAGATTTGCCAAAAAGCTTATACAACTATATCATTAGTGGATAATATTCGGGGTTATTATGTCAGACCATCAGCTATCAGCTGTATCAAACTTATAATAGACTTAAACAACCGGATTAATTTAATTGAATCGGAATCAAGATTCATAACAATAGCATAATTACCTAAAATTATAGAAATAATAACCTCAAAAAAAAAAAAAAAAAAAAGAAATAATTACCTCTCTTAAAATTATAGAAATTTATAATTGGAGAGGGGATTTCATTAAAAAAGAAAACTTATAAATAAATAAATTTAATACAAATAATACATACTACTTATAAAAAATTACAAAATAATTCTCACTATTACTTCTTAACATTGTGAGCAATGTAAGATGTCATTACAGTCTATAAGATTAGAGTTGGCACAATCGAAGGCGGGAAAATTTTGAGAGGGAAACGATTCTATTGGTCCGCCATCTTGAATGCAACTTAAGAAAAAAAATGCCCTACTCCTACTCTAACCCTGTTCCACAAAAAAAATATAACATGGCAACACTGATTTTCCCTTTTTATAACCCCAAAACTACCTCCACGTTTGTTGTTTCCCGCCTTCGATTGTGCCAACTCTAATCTTATAGACTGTAGTTGACAAATAAAACAACAACTCATAAATTACATTTAAATACTTAATGTACATAAGCTCATATACAAAAATATTACATAATTTACGTACAAATACTTACTTATAATACATAATAATACAAAAAAAATTATATAATACTTAAAGAACTTAATAATTAACATGAATACAATATTCACCTAAGAATAAAGTGACCTTTGTCAATGACAATTTACAACCTGGTGAGCTTTATAGACTCATGAACATTATACTTGTTACATTTTCCAAAGTATTTGTAGTAGATTATTACAGATACAAAAAACGAAACATATAAAAATTAAATAAATAAATACAAATAAAAATTATTAAAATAATAAAGATTGTCACATAAAAGTCTTCAAAATTATCATTATCGAAATGAATTTTTGTTGTATTTTTAGCATTACTAGTTAAGTTTATTAAGGAATGATCTTTATTATTACCCGTATTTAATTTTGGAAACTTATTAGCATAACTAGTTAAGTTTAAAAAGGGATGATCTTTATTATTAACCGAATATTTTGGCAACTCTTTAGCATAACTAGTTAAGTTAGAAAAGGAATGATCTTCATTATTATCCGAATTTAATTTTGGCAACTCTTTAGCATAACTAGTTAAGTTTAAAAAGGGATGATCTTTATTATTAACCGAATATTTTGGCAACTCTTTAGCATTACTAGTTAAGTTAAAAAAGGAATGATCTTCATTATTATCCGAATTTAATTTTGGCAACTCTTTAGCATAACTAGTTAAGTTTAAAAAGGGATGATCTTTATTATTAACCAAATATTTTGGCAACTCTTTAGCATAACTAGTTAAGTTTAAAAAGGGATGATCTTTATTATTAACCGAATATTTTGGCAACTCTTTAGCATTACTAGTTAAGTTAAAAAAGGAATGATCTTCATTATTATCCGAATTTAATTTTGGCAACACTTTAGCATAACTAGTTAAGTTTAAAAAGGGATGATCTTTATTATTAACCGAATTTAATTTTGGCATCTCTTTAGCATAACTAGTTAAGTTTAAAAAGGGATGATCTTTATTATTAACCGAATATTTTGGCAACTCTTTAGCATAACTAGTTAAGTTTAAAAAGGAATGATCTTTATTATTACCAGTATTTAATTGTGGCAACTCTTTAGCATAACTAGTTAAGTTTAAAAAGGAATGATCTTTATTATTATCTGAATTCAATTCTGTTAAAATTTTATCATAGTCTTTTTGGTTTCCTATTGGTTTAGATGTATTATTATTTGTAACTAAGTTTTTAAGTGACATATTTACAACATTATTAGAGATGGTAACGTTGTCTGGTATATGTGATGTTGATGTTTGCATCCCTTTCTGGATTTCTTCATGTTCATAGTCTTTTAGCTTTAAATTTCCATCCATAATTTGATGAGAGGTAGTCTTGAGTTCAAGTGAATTATTATTCATTATTGTATGGGCCAATGATGAAATGATAAAAGTAAAAATAATCATTTTTTATGATTATTAACAGCACGGGTGAATCGTCTAATGGCTGGAAACTTGACCAGTGGAGAAAAATGTCTTTAAATGACGAAATATTTATCTGAATAGATATTTGAGAAGTAGGTACCTTCTTCTAGATCTTTCCAAAATCTGGCTGAACTACAAGATGGCTTCTAGTCTGTTCACTTGACTTAACTGCTGTCCGGGAAAGAAAAACAGCACTATCAAACGCAATAATATAAGCTCGTTATATTCTTTAAAAAATCAGCTTTAGATCAGGTCCAATATTTTCGCTCGCTCACTAAAAAATTATCCTGAACAATTATGGTATGAAGAGTTGGAATGTACGAACCTAACGGCTAGGATGATCGGCTTATACTGAGGTTGAGGTTAAAAGAGGTAGAAGTCTAGTCTAAGCTGAAGCATAATATGTGGGGTGGGGGCTGGACCAAAGCTAAAGTGGGGGGTCCGTTGCTATTGGCTACTTATGGAGGCTTGTCTGAACACCACGATCTCCCCTCATATACCTGGGGTGCGTTCGGAAACACTAACCAGGTCGACCGAGAAGTAACCGGTGTGTCCGGAAACACCAACCTAAACAACCGACCGCGTTCGTAAAGCTCCGGTCGTTTTAGCGGTCGACCGCTTCGGTCGCGACCGCTTCGACCGAAATCGAAATACGGTGAGTCCGGTTAGTAACCATCATGTTACCTTTTTGGCGAAATGTCATTGTTATTTTGTAAACATTTGAATACGTTTTTATTAAACATTGAATACATTGTCGTCTTTTTTTGCTAATCTTTAAAATTCTTTTTTAATATTTAGTTTTTGTGAAACATGGACCTTTATCGGCACTCATTTACTTTGTTATTCACCTTTTTTATTTTAAAACTGAAATGATTTTGGTGGGTTATTTTGTGACTAATAATATCAATATACCAAAACTGAAAGATGAAAAGTGTAATATTGCTTTGTACAACAGTTCATTATAGACTAAATATACCAACCTTTGTCCTAATCGTTATTTACTTTGTTGTTACTTGTTAGCAATCCTACTTTTCAACAATTCATGGATGCGACATAGTTGTTATTTTACGTGTTTTTTTTTTGTTTACCGTCCCACACCTAAACGAATTGTTATTTTACGTTATTTGTGGGTCGATTAAGGGTGTTACTATTTTTAGACAATCTAAAATAGAAATAGAATTGAAGGAGATTGTGCGGTCGAGGATCGCTTGGTGGCATAACTTTACTTGATTTATACATTTAAGAGATTATAAATGTATCATTTTTACACAGAAGAAGTTGATATTATCGATGTAAACAGTGCAGTGCAAGGTTTGAGGAGGAAGATGCTGCTGAATGCTGAACGTGAACGTCGTATAGAGTTTTTAGTTAAGGGAAAAAGGAAAGGGATGACAGCTATATTATACACAGATTTAACCTAAAGGGGTGCCGCTGCAATAGTTTATTCACTTAAGGAATCATCACAGCTTCACTTCTATCTCACACAAGGGTCTTATAAAAGATTTTATTAGATCCTTGATCTCACACCCACACCAAACAAAACGAAATCATATTTTTAACCTCTCTTTGTTTATAACCTTTTCGGTAGACCGCAGTTTTGAACCGGAGCCGTTCGGATACATCACACTAACCACGCCGCCATGACACTTACCACAACAAACCGCCGGTCGACCGAGAGAATGACCGGTTAGTGTTTCCGAACGCACCCTTAATAAACACTTAAGACAACCACGTGCTGATAATGTTTCGTTATCTGGTAAAGGAAATTCTCAACTAGCATCTTTACCCCGTCCCCCACCCTATAGGCATTTAATTGACAAAAAATGAAGACTACAGGGCACAGGGGGAAAAGTCCTTTCACCGAAGTTTTATAAAAACTAAAATATAAATTGTAGTTGAAAGGTGATCCCTCAATAAGTATGTAGTTGATAGTGGGTCAAAAGGGATGTATAAAAAACAAACTCTCCTATCTCATTTTCCTTGCTATATTTCGACTCTTACTTGAGTCATTATCAAGCATCTATAACACACAAAAAAAAAAAAAAAAAAAAAAAAAAAACCACAACAATATCAACCATTTTATTTATCTGAGTAATCTCTATACTACTCTTTTTGATTAATAATGATAATCAATTGGAAAACATTTTAGAAAATCACAACTCTTACCATTTACATTTGCAAAGAAATACTAATTTTGTTTTGAAACAAAAACGTCAATTTTTAAAGTGCTTTTGCACCCAAGTCTCCTAAACCTATCCATCCTATGAAGGACAATATCCCAAGTCCAAACCTAAACATACAATCATAGAAATCTGTTTAATTCTCATCATTACATACTCATAAAATTTTTATACAACCATGCTTTAACTATGTATGTATACTACTTACATTAATATCAGCCTAATTCTTTATTGCACAAACATAAATAACTTATCCATAATTAAAATAAATAAACAAATTCCCTTTCTAAACATTCACTAAATTACAAAACAATCAACAAATTTTAACAAAGAAACAATTTAAAAAAAAAAAAATATCACAGCTCTGGTCTTACTTATTTCTTTAAAACACAACAATGGTAACATTTAAATAAAACCAGACTCATCAACATGGTAACTTCGTGTATTGCACTTTAACAAACCCTTCTACTTTATGAGATATTAAATTAATTATACCTATGACAATCCTAATTACAAAATTCCTGCATAAACTTTATTCATATCTTTGCTATCCTTTGTGTAGTTAATGCTGTTAACTTGTTTAGAAATGTGCATAGCTTCTAGTGTCAATCTTTTTTTATTATTTGATTCATTTATCAATATTTTAGTATTGTTAAACCATTGTTGGGGAGTGATAACAGCTATCAGTTACGTGCCACATCTGTCTCCTTAATATCCCACAAATTATATTAATTTTATTACTTAATAATCAATATAAGAGTTAATAAATCTTCATAATGATTAAATTAATCTGTGTGAGTGTTTTTATGATTAGTTATTAAGTTTTATTGAAGAAACATTAAAAAGTATATTGTTATCAGAATACTGTGTTCCGTTAGTACTTTGGTTAGTTCACCTTTTTATTAAATTTTAGTTTCTGTGAAACGTATTATAGACTTAAAAAATAGAAGAATTAAATTTATAAAGAATAGAAATAAAAATATTAGCCAATTTAATTAACTACAGTGCTTGAAGTGAGAAATAAATAAATCAGAAACCTCCGAAGAGTGATAATCAATAGTAATCGACACTTAACATAAACTAAATCGTTTTAAACTCAATACATCGCCTACCAGAAATTATGCAGGAACCATAGACCATGTGAGTTAAACCATTAATTAATATTAAACCGTTAAATAAGTTTCAAAAAATCAAATATTACTGAGTATAACCTCGCCTTGATAAAAATATATATAAAATATTTATTACATAGATAATATCCCCCAGTTCCCAAGAGCATCCCTGGCTAAGTAGATAGCGTCGAGGACTGAAGATTGGGATCGACGTCAGAAACGTAAGATCGAAACTGAGAACTTGGACAATTATTTTACCATAAAACAAGTGATTATTTATATGTAACAGTTCTATATGAAACAATCACCATTATATACCAAATAGTATAGCTCTTAATAGAGTGCAGATTATTCTAGTAATCATAATACGTAAATAAATAAACAGAAATTATCATGTATACAAAACAAGGTCAACTAACATAAGAATCAATAGGTATTTACTGGCATTAAAATAACAAAAATAAATAATTGATACGGAAAATCTACTTCATTTACCAAACTTTATTCATAATTAAAAAATAATTATTTTAATTTTGTTTTTTATTTATATTAATATAAGCGGAAAAATATAAAAGGAAATCTATAAAATTACAAACTTGCTGAAGGAACACCCAACATTTTTAAGAAAGGCAAAAGAGACTAGGCTTACTAAGCTTTCTTTATTGAATACTACTTCAATATAATTCAATTTTTGTTATTATTCATAACTAAGGTCCTTTTAAATCAAATCAAAAACAATGGCTGACAAAGATAAGAAAGTAAGTGACTTTTTCCTGGCCCGAAATAAGAGAGTCAGAAGGGAAGGTGATCCAGGAAGTCCAACAGATGAAAACCAGATACAGGCATTAAGTGGAGTGTCCTTGCAGTATTTACTAGAGGCGATGAAACAGACCATAGGAAATCTTATTGATGAAAAGAAACTCACAACCAAAGAGGATCTAGACATCATTTCAAACAGAGTCGAGGCTTTAGAAATCGAAAACAAAAAATTAAAAACAGAGGTGAATGAAATGAAGGCCAAACTAGACATACTAGATAAAAACACGGATCAACTTCAAAACGACAGAAGAAAGAATAATCTGATTATAAAAGGGCTCAACATCGAAACAGAAGATAAAGAATCGTGCAAAGAGCAAGCGATCCAATTCATAAAAAATACTCTTAACATCCAAGACAAAATTGAGATAGATTATGTTCGGCCCATCATCGATAAACGTGGAGAAACAAGATTACTTGTAATATCCATGAAAACATTTTCGGATAAAATCAAAATTCTTAAACAGTGTTGGAAATTGAAAAATACCAATTACTCTGTACAGGAAGATTTAACCTACCCCTCAAGAAAAAAAAGATATAATTTGAACTTAGTTAAAAAAGAAGTGAGGAAAGGAAACAAGGATGTTAAGATGAACCTTATTAGAGATACCCTTTTCATCGAGGGAAGGAAATTTACTTGGACCGAAGGAAAGGGGATTTTTAACAAAGGAGAAGCAGCAATTAAAATAATACAAGAAATAACCCTACAGGATCTAACACCTCTGATAAACACAATACTATCTCAAGAATGCAACCCGGAAACACAATAGCAACTACTGGAAAAATATAAAACATCGTGTAATATCCTGACCTACAACTGCCGCACCCTAAAAGATGATATGAAACTGTATGAACTACTGGATGAACTAAAGAAAATAGAGTGGGCGCTCATCGGATTAGCAGAGGTAAGAAGAGACGGAGAGGGAGCGTATGAACTGAATGATGGAGCCCGGTTTTACTTTAATGGATCAGGTTGTACAGGCGGAACAGGATTTATAGTCAATTGTAACATCAAACATCAGATCACATCATTTAAAACATACTCGACTCGAATATCCAAACTCATTTGGAAACCACACATCAATAACAAGAAATGGGGTAGACTAAAAATAATTCAAGTATACGCACCAACCAGTAGTTCTTCTGATAACGAGATCAACCTCTTCTACGATCAACTCCAGATTGCGCTAGAAGAAGACGCATGCTCGAATGTAATAATAATGGGGGATTGGAACGCTAAGGTAGGGGGGCCGGAAGGAGAGGAAGCGGTAGGACCCCACGGGTTGGGAGATAGGAACCAGAGAGGAGAACAAATGATAGAATTTTGTGAAGCTAACCGATTACATATAATGAATACATTTTATAATAAAGCTTTATCATCGAAATGGACTTGGGTTAGTCCAGATTCCAACACGAAGAATGAAATCGATTATTTTGTATCTAACAAAAAAGATATGTTCATTGATGTGAACACATGTGATAAAATCAACACTGGAAGTGACCATAGGGCAGTTAGAGCGGTGGTAATTATGAAAATTAAGAAACAATGGAATTTTAAAAAACATCATAAAGTAAAATTGGAAGAACTAAAATCGAATAACTATGAGAACATACTGCGAGACGAAATAACTCTTCATGCAACAGATGAAGATATAAACGAATTAGAGGCACGAATAATAGAAAATATCAAAACTGCAACCGGTAAAGCAATAGGTGGAAACAACAAAGAAAAAACTACAAGACTCCCAAAAGAAATAAGAAAGCTCATGAGAAAAAGGAGAAAATTAAAAAGGAATGCGGAAAAGAAAGCAGAATTCACTGAAATCTCTAAGTCGATTAGAAATAATTTAAAGAAATGGTACTTAGAAAGAGATATAAAGCAAATGCACGAAACAGTCAAAAGTGGTTCTAGTCTGAAAAAATGCATGGCACAGCAAAAAATTGGGAAAAAACATTTAATAGCGCTTAAAGATAAAGAAGGTAATATAATGAAAAACGACAAAGATATATTAAATGTAATCATAGAATTTTATCAAAATTTGTACAATGTCCCACCAGATTCAAAACAGAAAAATAAAGAAAAATATGGAAATGAAGAAGCAATAGCCATAAATAGCATTCTAATAGAAGAAGTAAAGCAAGCTATTTGTTGTCTAAAACCTGGAAAAGCCGGAGGTCTCGACAATATCATAAATGAACAGTTAAAAGGAGGAGGAGACAGCCTAGCAAAAGAATTATGTAACCTGTTTAACAAATGCCTAAATTCGCACACCCTCCCAAACAGTTGGTATAAATCCAAGCTCTTAATTCTCTTTAAAAAAGGAGATAAACTGAACATTTCGAACTATCGCCCGATCAATTTGCTTCCAGTAATATATAAAACCTTCATGAGTATCATTACCCGTAGAATAACACCAGTTTTAGACACCCAATCTCCCCTAGATCAAGTTGGTTTTAAAAAGAATTTTAGTACCAATGATGCCATTATAGTCGTCCAGCAACTAATAGCAAAAGCGCACGAATACCACTTTCCAGTTATACTTCTTTTTATTGACTTCGAGAAAGCCTTCGACAGTGTCTACCACAAAAATGTAATGCAAGCCTTAAAAAGGAATAACATTGAAAAAAGTTACACCGATATAATAGATGTTATAAACAAGAAAGCTGAGATATCCGTGAAGGTAGGGAACGAAGAAGGTTATATCAAGCCTATGAGGGGTATTAGACAAGGAGACGTCCCGTCAGCTAAGATATTTGGAGCCACATTAGAAGAGGCCTTTAGGAATCTAGAGTGGGACCAATATGGTATAAAGATTAATGGAGAGAAGTTGAACAGACTTAAATTTGCCGACGATGTGGTTTTAATTGGAGCAAGCAAAAACGAAATGAAAAATATGTTAAACGATCTGATAGAGAAAACTAGAGAGATTGGGTTAAGGATCAATATAAGTAAAACCAAACTTATGAGCATTAATTTAAACGAAGAAATCGAAATAATGGTGGAAGATACGAAAATACAACTAGTTGATGATTTTATTTATTTAGGCCAGACAGTATCAACCAAAGATTGGATGACTAAGGAATTAAAAAGAAGAATTGGTTTAGGCTGGAGAGCATACAATAGTTATAGAAAATTATTTAGATCTGAGGTAGAAATGGAACTGAAAGTTAAACTTTGGAACTCTGTGATCAAACCTGTATGCTGTATGGCTGTGAAACCTGGTGTCTAACAAAGAAAAATATAAATAGACTAAGAATATGTGTGAGACGAATGGAAAAAAGCATGTTAAGAATAGGAAGAAACGAGAGAAAAAGAAATAAGTGGATCAGGGAAAAAACAAATATGGCTGATATAGGTAAAGAAGCTATTGGAAGAAAATGGAGATGGGCTGGACACGTTGTGCGATCTAACGAAGGAAGATGGGCAAAAAAAGTTCTAGAATGGACACCATTAGAGTACAAGAGAGGAAGAGGAAGACCAACAGTGAAATGGGAGGATGAAATGAAAAGATGTTGTGGTGGTGCTACGTGGAGGAGAGTAGCATTAGACAGGCAGGAGTGGCAACGCATGCAATACGTCTATGTTGAGGAATGGCTGCATAAAGAATAGCTTCAATATATATATAAAACTTATAAATTGTGCAACATAAATTTGTAGTAAAAAATTATTAACCCTCATTGTTCATTGTTAATTTTTAATTAGTGTTAATTGTTAATTGTTAATTGTTTATTGTTGTTAATTTTTACGCAATAATTTATTATTTATTATTTATGTTCATTTAGATAAATATTTATTTAGATAATAAAGTATATAATAAAATTTATAAATCTTAACAAAGTTATAAAGTATATAAATCTGAATTATTGTATTGTATATAAATAAGAAAATTACCAAAATATGAATATGTGTATGTGTGTGTATGTATAAGTATATAATAAGTGTTAATGGAAGTAAGCATGTATGTATGAATGTATGTATGTATTATATGATGTAAAGAGAATAGTATTTAAATATGGATATCTATGAAAACGACCAATCAGGTCACCACAGCTAAGGCTGATTTGAATGTTTATGATTATTATGTAAAATTTATAATTTATTTGTACAATTAACTCTGTAAAAAAAAACATTCAATAAATGGTATTATTATATTATTATTATTATTATTATAAACCATTGTTGTGTTTTAAAGAAATAAGTAAGACCAGAGCTGTGATATTTTTTCCCTTTTTTTAATTGTTTCTTTGTTAAAATTTGTTGATTGTTTTGTAATTTAGTGAATGTTTAGAAAGGGAATTTGTTTATTTATTTTAATTATGGATAAGTTATTTATGTTTGTGCAGTAAAGAATTAGGCTGATATTAATGTAAGTAGTATACATACATAGTTAAAGCATGGTTGTATAAAAATTTTATGTGTATGTAATGATGAGAATTAAACAGATTTCTATGATTGTATGTTTAGGTTTGGACTTGGGATATTGTCCTTCATAGGATGGATAGGTTTAGGAGACTTGGGTGCAAAAGCACTTTAAAAATTGACGTTTTTGTTTCAAAACAAAATTAGTATTTCTTTGCAAATGTAAATGGTAAGAGTTGTGATTTTCTAAAATGTTTTCCAATTGATTATCATTATTAATCAAAAAGAGTAGTATAGAGATTACTCAGATAAATAAAATGGTTGATATTGTTGTGGTTTTTTTTTTTTTTTTTTTTTTTTTTGTGTGTTATAGATGCTTGATAATGACTCAAGTAAGAGTCGAAATATATCGAAATATATCCCTTTTGACCCACTATCAACTACCTAAAATATAAAGATTGGAAGTTAATATTTTTTGATCTAATATTAAGAAAATATTTTTTTTAGTTATAAATATGAAGCTTAAACTTTAATATTATTAAGATAAAGTATTAAACTAAATTATGAATTATTTAAAGAATGGATGGCCAATGGCCAGATAGGAATTACTTTTAGCAGAAATGGCATTATTTTATTTATGGTAGACATGTGATTCTACAGACTGATCACAATTCGTTGGTATGTATACAAAATAAATTTTGTGAATAAAATAAAATAATTTTTGAATTTAGTAAAATAACAAGTTGATTACAAAGAATGTACTCACGCATAATGAAATATGATGTAAAAATAACCTACTTACCGGGTAAAGATAGGCTAATAGCAGATGCTTTATCTCGAGCTGCATTAAAAACTACTGGCCAAGAAGACTTAGAACTAAACTTTGTAATACATAAAGTAAAAAGACTCCCTATATCAGAACAGAGATTGAATGAACTAAAAAGGACGACTAAAGAAGATTAAGTATTAAACTTATGTTTAATACTTAAGTATAGTTATTAAGTTTAGTTATTAAGTATTAACTTATGAATTATTTAAAGAATTGATGGCCAGATAATAATTACTTGTCATTGGCAGAGAAAAAATGTTTAGCTCTGAAAGATTTTCTAACAATTTGCGATGAATTAATTTTTTTAATGAAGATCGTTTAGTGATTCCTCTATCATTTCAGTCAGTTATCTTAAAAACAGCCCATGAAGGTCACCAAGGTATCACTATAGAACTAAACTCAAAATTAAAGAATCTTTGTACTGGCCAGGTATGTCACAAGAAATAAAAGAAATTATCCTAAACTGTGAAGTATATCAACAATTAAGACCTCAGAACTATAAGATTGCAAGATGCCTTTGATTAATCACTCAGTACCTGAATTACCGTGGAGAAAACTTGGAATGGATATACTAGAACTAGATTATAATATGGTAAAAGTTATCTAGTAGAAACAAATCTATTCAGAAAATAGATGTAGAAAGATTACAAGTGACAAATGTTCCCTTTAAAAGTAAAGAGTTAAAATTATTTGGAACGTCATGCTATTGTATTAGTGACTTCAAGCCCTAACTTTCCAATAAGTAATGGGCAGGCAGAATCAGCTGTTAAATCAACTAAGAAAATTTTAAAGAAATCAGAACTAACTAAATGTACTATTATACACGATTTGATGTTAGATTATAGTAGGAACACTCCTATTGCTGGACTAAACTTGTCTCCTGCACAGATTCTTATGAGGAGGATACTTAAGAGATAATATAATTAAGACTGAAGGTCATCTGAAACCAACTGTAGTTAAACCTTTAGAACTTAAAACTTAAACAGAATGTAAAGCATCGTAAGCAAAGTGACTGGTACAGGTACAATAGAACAGCTAGAAACTTAACACCTGAAAAAGAAAAGGATAAAGTGCTCTTTAGGAAAAATAACAAATAGAAAAAAGGAACAAATATCTGTTCTTGGATATCCTAAGCTAATATTAAAATTACTTTTAAAAATATTCGATTCATAAGGTTCTTGGATATCCAAAGCTAATATTAAAAACATCATATATTCGATTCATAAGAGGTTTTTAATTGAGGATGTTTCAATTTGAACATTTGGTACATTTTACTGATGTTCAATTCTTCAGGAAGATACAATTTTTTAGTTTTGTTTAAACTGTAATGACTTAAGCGCAATAGGATAAAATAAAAATGTCAGCTGATTTGGACATGCTTTCTTTTCTACCTGTAAAGACTGGATATCCTTGTTGTTTGGTACAACAACAACAACTACTTCACAAGAAAAAATGAATGTGTGCTTTTAAAAGATTTAGGTGGTAATAAAAAAAAAGTTTCTGCGCATGCACAATAGAAAGTATAATGAATACAGAATGTTGACTAATTATAACATTATACCTATACCCTCTAAATTTCATTAAAATCAGAAATTTTTAAGATTTGGTGGTTCACAAAAACGTGAGAATTCTGTCTATGATTTTTTAAATTCAAAGATATTAAAAAAATGCTCTCTTTAGAATGATCACAATGCTTCCGTTGTCTTCATACTATAAGCAATTATACCTTCAGCTCAGATGCAATAATAACTTATAAAAAAATCACAGGGAAGTACTTGTGTCCAAGTACTTTTTAGGGTTTCGTAGATTATTAGGCATATTACGTTATTATATTAAGAAATAACACTTTTTTATTTTCCCCATACTGCACTATAAAAAGATAAAAATTACTTTTTTTTCGGGAAATTTCCATCACCCTATAATAAGTTATTTGAATAAATTATTTCACAATTTAAAGACTAGCCGTTATAGTGAGGTTATATTGGTGGGATATTTTAACTCTAATAAAACCGATAAAGAATGTAAAATTTAAAAAAAAGCACGTATATATATATTTGTGCGCCAGTGTTTCAAATTTCAACTTTTTACCATCAACGGTTCGGGAAATATGAACCTAAGTGAGACAAACGGACAGACACGCATCAATAGAAGGATCTACGAAACCCTAAAAATTAAAAAAATATATATATATAACTTCAATATTTAAACATTTATTTATATTTAAATAAGTGCATATTTATACAAACTACAATACTTCAATACATTGAGTGATAACTAAATTCTACTTTTCTCTAAAATTTTTCAATACATTGAGTCATTGAGTGATAACTAAATTCTACTTTTCTCTAAATAGTTCAGTCACTCGGGCGAAAAATAGAGCCTTACCTCCGAATTCTGTCGGACTGCATGGATTTGGCTGAAAATTTGGATTTAAGCTTGTCTTACCCTCCTTTTCAAAAGTTATATATGGGCGAGGTGTGCTTTTTGATTTTAAGGGGTTAAAACTACCCCTAAGTGAAAATAATAGGAAAACACGTATTTAAGCATTTTATGCATTAAAATGTGATTGAATTAAGTAAAATAAACATATTCAATGATAATTTGTACTTTAATTCAAATTTTCAACCCTTAGAAACCACCCCTTATGACGAAAATAACTTTTTTTTACGCTTTGAAAAACTTGTGAATTAAAATCAATAAAAATGCATTAATCGTTTGTGAAATGATGTTTCATTGGTTTCAAATTTTCAACCCCTATAGAAAGCACCCCTTCATGCAAAAAGAAAATACTAAAAAAGCCTATTTATAGTTTAAAATGTTTTAATTTTCTATTTAGATCACTAAAAATGCATTCCCCGCTTATGAAACGATATTTCTTTAGTTTCAATTTTTCAACCCCTAAAGGCGACTACAACGTTAAATATAGCTTTTTACACTTTAAAATTCTTAACTTATGTATTTAAATCAATAAAAATTGGTTCCTTGCTTATGAAACGTTATTTCTTTGGTTGCAACTTTTTTATCCCTTAGAAACTACTCCCTATGCTAATAACAGTACAATGCACTCAATATAATTTGAATTTTGGTTTTATTAATTATAAGATATAAAAAATACGTAAAAATGTTGGTAAATTATGTAACAAATAGTAAAAAAAAAAGTTAAAAAATAGTTTAAAAAAAGATTAAAAAATAGTGCAAAAAATTAGGAACCATCACAATCACTTGATATAATATCTTCATTGACTTCATCTTCTTCTTCATTAATTGAAGGGCAGTTTTGACAATTATCTCCCGAGCAGGTCGCACACGTGGCATTTCAAAATAAACCCAGCCTCCAACAACCACACCCCGCAACCTTTTTTACAATTGCAAAAAATCATCTTCAACAGCTCCTCTGGTGCAGGCAAACTTTGCATTCTACTGGTTGTAGAGATTCTGCATCTTTGAGCCATCCCCAATCGATTATTATTTTTATGTTCTTACTTCCCAGCCATAACTGGGTTTGTAAGAATACTCTTTTTATATGCTCATTGAGAGCACCAACTGTTGGCACAAGGGAAGATAATTTAACCGCAGTATCCTTTGTAGTGGCTTTTATAAATGACTCGTAACTCATACAATAAAATGGTGCAGTACCTGCCAGCTTCCAAAATGTGGTCGATCTAGGAAGTGATATCATAAAATTCATCTACAAAACTATTATACGTACTTTAGATATCTGAGAGCTCCAAAATACGTATATTTTTCACGCTCCAAAATTATCTCCTAAAACTATTATTGGCTTTTCTTCAATAAATTAGTTAATTTTCGAGCTTTGATATATGTATACATAGCCATTTGAAAGGTATTTTCAAGGGCTACAAGGCTAGGTTCATTAGAAAGTCAAACTACCCCTCAATTTTGAAAAATTAAGGGTTGAAGCACTCGAAACAGGGGGTGTTCACACCAAAACATACACTTTAATCGGTGATATCTCCATTGATTTTCATGCTGCAGAAGTTTATAAGAAATGAAAATATTCATTGAAAAAAGAGCTTCATTTTTGTATTCTATCATTTTAAATGTATGTATTATAGTTTTTAAGTTATTTTTAAAAAAAGGGAATTTTTTAGAAATTTTCAAAATAGGCGATATAATTTAATCGAACTTATTTTTCAAAAATAATGCATTTTATACCAGTCAAACTCCTGGATCTAATAAAGAACACTAAAATAAAATGTATTATAGAAGGAAAACGATTAATTTTGATTCTGGTAGATATTAGGTTGATTATACTGCCCTTTTTTCCTTCAAATATTCGAGAAGTCCATCTTTTACGAGCTGTAACTCACTCAGTTTACATGCAAATGACTTTTAGCAGTACTCATTTTAAAGGTCTTTTCATGGACTATAAAAAACTTCCCTATCATTATCCCCGAAAAATCAACCCTTTTCTTGCAATTTAACGTTGAATACATTGATCCAAGTATTCGCAAAAAAAAATGTCTCCTTTCACCGACCATATCTCCCTTTGTATTGCACCTAGAATATCTTATAACAAACTAATCTCTTTGTTTTTTTATAAGCTTCATTTTTGTTTTCTATACTTTTTTCGATCAGAGGCATATTTTTTAGTTATTCGTGAAAAACCGTTAAAAAACGTGACTTATTTCAATGAAAATTCGCTGTTTTCAACCACGAATAACTCAAAAAGTATTGACTTTCGGAAACAACTTTATAGAACAAAAGTTGCTTAGAATTTGATCCTCTATCGAGTCCCGTGGTTATTTTGAGCAAAAGAATTTCCACCCCCGAGAAGGGGTGGCAACCACCCCTGGGGTGGAAGCACACATCGGCACTATATAACTTTTGTTGTTTGAGCACTTTCCCATCAACTCACCAAATTTCAAGTGAATCGGTTCAGTCCGACAGAATTCGGAGGGGAATAGCCCGAGTGACTGGACTAAAAATGTTTGACAACAATACTTCAATACATTGAGTGATTACTAAATTCTACTTTTCTCTAAAATGTTTGACAACAATACTTCAATACATTGAGTGATTACTAAATTCTACTTTTCTCTAAAATGTTTGACAACAATACTTCAATACATTGAGTGATTACTAAATTCTACTTTTCTCTAAAATGTTTGACAACAATACTTCAATACATTGAGTGATTACTAAATTCTACTTTTCTCTAAAATGTTTGACAACAATACTTCAATACATTGAGTGATAACTAAATTCTACTTTTCTCTAAGATTTTTATTTATTTTTAACCTCGGAAATAACAATAACTTCAAAAATTAAATTAAAAAAAAACAAATATAAAAATAACGCATCAATATTTAAACAAGCGCACATATTGCATACAAACTACAGTCCTATACAGTATATTTATAGTGAACTAAAATTATAATTATAAATAGTCATAAATATAATTATAGTTATTATAATTCTACTTTTTTCTTTTTCTATTCAACATTTAGTGTTTTAATTCTACTTTTTTCTAAGACTACTATACTTATTTCATTATTTATAACTTAAAAATGACTTATTTACAATTGCGAAATTGTAATTTTAAAATATATTACTCTAAGAAAAATGTTATAAAAACCTGTCTCATTTTTTTAAAAAGAGAAGGGCCTGATTTATAATTTCTTCATCAGATGCATTATCCGTAGTTTCGGGATCTTTTCGGATTGTTGAATCGTAGTAGTACCAATTTTTCATCCATTTGTCTTTTATAGAGTTTATAAATAATGTATGATATACTGCATCCTGATTGACTTCTTCCCTGTTTACCAATGGTATAAACAGCACAATATGAAGATAATAATAGTTAATATATTAATATTATTTCCCGTAAGAATGTCCAAAAAAAAAGTACAATATGGCTGTATAAAATCTGACCACTGAAATAAACGGAAAGGCGGGAAACAACCTGAGATACGCTAACACGTGATTGACTGTTTGAGCGCAAATGAACGAATGATATAATCATAATCACAGTCCAGTTCGAGAAGGGATGGATTGAAAAAAAGAGATATATGTATCGAGTCAAAAAACCTAGATGTTTAAGATCGATGTAAGAGTTTCGATGTATCGGTAATACCGATGACCCGAAGAAACATCGAAATTAAAAGTATAGAATATATAAAAGTATCAAATATAAAAGACTACGAAATAGGTGAATTTTTCCATGCAAGAAGACCATTTTTCCATTGAGGAAGACAACTTTTTTTTGCTCTTCCGCTTTAGAGGTCGATGTTGATATATCGAAAATATCGATGATGTTAAGCTATCGATGTCTCCACCTACAGTCTTCGCACAACTAGGATCGACGCGTTGACAGCGCGGGAAAAACTAGCAAAAGGGAGAACGAGCCAATGAGAGCTTGAGATTTTCCCGGACAAAAGGTCGGGCCAACTAGGCAAAGATAAATGTCTCTAGTGGAGGGGAGAGGCCCTCTGGATAACAGTATAAGAAGGCTTCGTAGTGGCTTTATTTTTTCCCCCAGAGAGGTTGGCCAATCTGTGCGTCACTCAATTTCCCGCGCTGTCAACGCGTCGACTCTAGTTGTGCGAAGACTGTAGTTCAAGCTTTATCTGGAGGGGGAATGCACAACTGTACAGGGACCACATCACAAGGAGTGACCTTGGTCTTGGTGGACTAATTATGTATATAGTATTTTACCACCCCACGCCATCTGAAGAGGCATTGACCAGGGTAGGGGACTTTGACCAGGGGTATTGACTGGTCACAAAATCTATCAGGGGGAGAGAAAGAAACACCTGATGTCAGACACAGCATATACAGGTTTGAATTAAATACCATCCTGCACTTCGTTTATTGCGACGTTTTTTTTATGATCTTTACATATCATTCTAATATTTTTAAAACTTCCTTTTTTAACATTTTAAACCTGCACATGAAATAAAATCACATCAGTGATTGCAGAGGAACGGATTGGGTCAGTCAGACTCAATTTAAAATTAAAAAATGATATAGGTATCTAATTTTATTATTATTTATCTATTTTATTAACAAAACTTTCTCATATCACTATATTGGATGCTGCATTTAAATTCCACATATTATCTCATTTAATTGATTTATTTTTAAAATTGGTTTGACTTTTATTAAAGTTTTCTTTTTAAGATCATATTATATATGATCTTTAAATATCATTCTAAAATGTTTAAAACTTAACTTTTTTAAACATTTAACCCTGCAGTGCAAGTGTTAGATACGCAATCACACCAGTTCACGTATATAAACAATATAAACCGCACATCCCGAAGAAAACAGTAATAACTCAAAATTGGTAAATTTTACAGGGCGGCGAAATTAAGAAAGTCATATTTTTAAAAGGTAATATTTCAAAGAGTAAGTCATATTAATTGAACCAATTTTTTCCAATTGTATTTTATGTCACGTTAATCACTGATGAATCAGCAAAACTAAAAATTACTTTTGATGAGACTAGGTTTAAGGACTTTTTGCTGAAACCCTTTAATCCTTTTTGAGTTACTACAGTTTTCCTCTAAATATTTTTAGCATGCTATTTTAGGCTTAGGATATTATAATAAAATAAATTAAAAAAATCAATTAGATATCGTTAATTATTTTACAAAATGTAAGACTAACAATATAATATGTATATTACTATACAAAGAATTGTAAAATGTTTTGTAAAATTTAGCGATTTACCATTTATTTAACAGGAATTTTAAATCATCTTCTTTTTTTATGGATTCAGCTGCACTTTGCTGCTGTGATTTTGGAAAATTAGTTTTTGGATCTCCGACTTGAGATAACTTATTGTATCTCTTGGCTCGTTTTTTTTGTAAGATATCGACCGCATTAAAAATGTGTCTCAGAGAAGGAATTTTTGTAAAAACCAACCTCCTTGGAACTATAAAGTACAAAACTTAAATTAAATCAAAACAGCTACATAAATTTGTCTAATTTGTTTCATTGTTTCCCCCGTTTTTACTGGTCTTATATTACTTTGCTTTGTAAGTTTCATCGCACATTTCCGTTTCCCTAATTTTGAACCACTTCCTAATAATAAATAAATAAGCATAAGGTTGAAACGTATATATGATATGGGACCAACAAGGAGCTAATTATAACCTTCAATTTTCATTAAAATCGGAGGAGTAGTTTTTAAGATAATATGTTAGTTCGCAAAAATTGTGTAACAGACAGACAGTTAACTGTTAAAAATGTTCTCTGATATCTGAAACGGTTTTCAGTCTTGGAATTTTTGAAATCGGCGACATAAAATATTTGATGTAAAAAAATGTCTGCCCTAAACAACTAATATTAATATATTATTAACAATAAAACTAATATTACTCTTTTATCGGAAAGATGAACAATTTACAAACTATTTCCGATGAAAATAAAACTAACTACAGATAGTACTTTTCTCTAAGGAATAAATTTCTAATAATGTACAAAATGTCCGATAAAAGTCTTAACTATAAATAATTCACTTTTATCGGGAAAAATGTTATATTGTTTGTTCTCAAAAATCAAACCAATAAACCACAATAAGATCAAAAAATACTCTTTTCTACCAAAACATGAGACCTCACCATAGTTTAACTCATACTGATGTTTTCGGGGGTAAAGCCGAGACAAACCGTTCCGAAGAAAAAAAGATCTATGCGACATCTAGTGAATAATAAAAGAGATAACTTTATTTCGGTTTTCTTGGGAGAAACTATAAACTATAGTTATCTTTTTACTACGTTTTTATTAGCTTGCTTTCATGTTTGTTTCTTTGTTTCTTTGTCCAGAACAAATCTTACAATCGAATTTTAACTAACATCCCGAGTAGCTAGACATTTGAAACTTTCAGAATAGCTCAGAATACGACGACAATGCATTATTTTAATACTTTTAGCCATCTTTCAGCAGACTTTAATTCGTTTACAGCAAATTTTGCTGCATGGAAAGTTAGTTCGGAAAAAATCCGCAAGTTATTTTATCTGTTTTAAAATGTCCCATATTTACAATCTTCATTTCAACGGGTTTCAAATTTGTGATTTTTTATTAAGAGATAAATATTGAATGACAGCGAGTCAGGAAAAGTAAACAAAGAAATACATTAATTGACGTGTGACAACCAGGTTTGTTTACACTTGTGTCCTAGGAATCGGTTTAATTTTTCTGCATGTGTACTTCTTTACTTGTACACATTTTTCTTCTCTTAGCCTAGGCACACATTGGAGACAAAACAGTCCGCAAACTGTCTACAGGCTGTCTAAGGCAGGTTGGAGGACGACAAAATTGTCGCCCTCCAACAATCTTTTGCACCGGGAGGCAGTCTCCACAGACAGTCTGCAGACTGTTATGTCTCCAGCGTGCGCCTAGCCTTACCGTCCCTACACGGGGCCATATCGATTGCACGGTTTAGATTCGGTGTTCGCGAGATCCGTTGTACAAAGATTTGTCCTTTTATATAGGTTTAAGATCAGCTCTCTAGATGGTTGTCATTTATGTGAAGTAAATAAATTCGGAACTATTTTTTTCACTAACATTATATATATAACAATAACAATTATATCATAAACATTACATATGATTCAACAGAAATTTTAAAAACGTAGTATATAAAAAGTTCTTTTTATCGTGTAATTATTAAATGAATTTTCCTTAAATAGTGAAACTTAATTTTTTTTAGTTATACTGTTTTCTTCGGGATGTGTGAAACATGTTTAAAACATTTTCAACGTAGGGGTTGTTTACTTTTTGTTTTCGATTTTCAACAAAATAAGATTTATTTTTATCAATATCTTCGAATTTTTCCAAAAAAACTACTTATATGGTTCCCAGCCGTGAAATTATTTGGACAGGATCTCATCCAATTCTTGTACACATGCAAACAAGGTATGCTCTCGAACTAAAACACGCCACTTCTGGGTTTTATAGGACATTTGACGCAGAATAAAGAAGTTCTTATAAATATGGATCCGGAGCAGCTTCGTTTCTGAGACGTTCAAATTAACAATTATAATTTTAAAACACATAAAAAATTGGGGTAATAGGTGTGCGATGACACTTAAAAAGCAAAGAAATATAACGCCATTTTTTTTTTTTTTTTTTTGGTTTCTGTATTCTTCACTTCAATTGTTTCCATGTGCAAAATTTTGGGAAGATTGAAAGACGGGAAGTGGTTCAAAATTAGGATAATAGGTATGCGACGAAACTTAAAAAGCAAAGAAATATGACTCCATTTTTATTTTATTTTTTATTTTTGGTTTCTGTATTCTTTACCTTAGTTGTTGTCATGTGCAAAATTTGGGGAAGATTATGAAAGACGGGAAGTGGTTCAAAATTGGGATAATAGGTGTGCGATGAAACTTAAAAAGCAAAGAAATATGACGCCATTTTTATTTTATTTTTTATTTTTGGTTTCTGTATTCTTTACCTTAGTTGTTGTCATGTGCAAAATTTGGGGAAGATTGAAATACGGGAAGTGGTTCAAAATCGGGGTAACGGAAACGTGCGATGAAACTTACAAAGCAAAGTAATATAAGACCAGTAAAAAGCGATTCTAATATTCTAATGCTGTAAATATGAATAATGCTGTAAATTTGAAAGCGATGGGTATTTCTGAAAAAAAAATATGTCCAATAAATTATTTCTGGGGCACATGCCCCCCCCCCCCCTGGATACGCCACTGGTCTAGACAGTAGAGTAAAAAAGTCTAGACAGTATACAGGGGTGGATGGGAAGGTAGCGCGGAATAACATACCAACCGGCGCGGCGTCATATTATTATCTTAATGAACTCAATATCACAATTTGTATCATATATTTTATTTTATAAAGCGAAAACTCAATAATTTCAAGATAAAAAACTTTTTATATACTACGTTTTTAAATTTTCTGTTGAATCGTATGTGATGTTGATAATATAATTGTTATTGTTATATAATATATACCTATAATGTTAGTGAAAAAAAAAAAATAGTTCCGAATTTATTTACTTCACATAAATGACAACCATCTAGAGAGCTGATCTTAAACCTATAAAAGGACAAATCTTTGTACAACGGATCTCCCCAACACCAAATCTTAACCGTGCCATCGATATATTTGAAATAATATAAATAATATAATCGATAAATAATATAATCGATATATTTTCTGTTTTGCTGTCATTCAATGTTTATCTCTTATTTATAAAAAAGTCCAGTCATGCACCATGACTTAATGAGCGAATTTTCAAAGAAATCTGCGTTTTATCGGCTTATGATAATATAGGAAAATTTTGGTTTAGAATTAGCTCGGATGAAAAAAAAAAATTTGGGACAGGGGTACGGGGTACAAAAGTCAAAATAGTATTTACCCTTCAAGATGCATGTCGTTGGAAAGCTCTTTAAGAGTACAGTACTTGTTGTTATTTACACTTTTATCATATTTTCACATAAAAGGGGGGAAAAATGGAAAAAACACGTTTTTATGCTATTTTTGGCCCTAAATTGTAAAAATTTGACCCCTAAATGAACTCCAAAAATTCTGGCCAACGAACTCATCCTTTCTTTTGATATTATTGACATTTTAAAATTTGTTTGAAATTTTTAAGTGCATCCTAAGGGGAGATATCATCTGGAGTGACACATATATACATACATATATACATACATATATACATACATATATACATACATATATACATACATATATACATACATACATAAAAAAAAGTGTTAAATTTTAGGAATCGATTCAGAATGATCTGAAACGGATTTCCATGGAAAAATTTTTCAAAAATTCGCATTACAAAAATTTTGAAGCCATTGCAATAGCGTAATTTTCTTTGAAAATTCGCTAAAATCACAAATTTGAAACCCGTCAAAATGAAGATTGTAAATATGGGATATGGCAATACAAATAAAATAACTTGCGGATTTTTTCCGAACTAACTTTCCATACAGCAAAATTTGCTGAAAACCAATTAAATTCTGCTGAAAGATGGCTAAAAGTATTAAAATAATGCATTGTCATCGTGTTCTTAGCTATTCTAAAAGTTTCAAATGTCTAGCTATTTGGGAAGTTAGTCAGAAATATATTGCCAGATTTGTACCGGACAAACAAACAAAAAAGAAAGCAAGCTAATAAAAAACGTAGTAAAATACAATAAAATAGTGGTAAATGTGTGATAAAATAAAATATAGGCGCCGAAAATCGTCGATTCCAATGATAAAAAGAACTACCAAATTGCTACGCTATAGAACACTTGCATTTGCATTTTTGGGGGTCTGCTGACGGATACCCATGTTCTGTCACCTGATTGTTCCCACAATTATTGTTATTCTTTTACTCAATATTATTATTTCATATATCCGGCGCCTCACTGATACGGCAGGAGCGGCAGAAGGAGTAACTATATATAAAGACAGCATAAATACGTTGGTATTTTTTTGTCTTAATAACCCATCTATTGCTGACTGAAACGTCACTTACACATTTTTTAAGAATTAAAAATTGTGCTATTGTATCTGATACAATAGTATATTGATATGAGAAAGTTTTCCATATCAAGAAGAATATTGAGAAAGTGACCAATTTTCCTTTTTTATAATCGGCTTAGCGGCGCTTCGGGAAATTTCCCGTCTTCCCAGTGTCCGCATCCGTCCCTGGCAGTATCTGTAGTTACAGTAACTTTGGTTGGGTTCTGAACGATTCCTTGATTCGTTCGTGCGTTTTTGCGATTGCTATACGAATCGATAAAACGGATAAACAATCTAGGTCTAGTTTATCCGACTCTAAAGTGGAGGAAAGTAATGATGAAATCATTTCTCTTTATGCTTAGCTTATTTTATAAGCTTAAATATCAAACGACTCCGTTATCCAAATACAAATAAAAAAAATTACCCTACGCCACTCGGGCCCCCTAATTAAAGAATATGTATAATCTAAAAAAAAAAAAAAAAACTTTAATAATTGATTAATAGATCGAATACATACTCATAGATCCAATTCACGACTACAGAATCTCGAATGAATGTGTATAAAAAAACATTTCAAAATCGCAGTTGGTTATGAATATTATATTATATACTATCACTATCCAGAGACCGGGGTCGGCCGCCGTCTCAGTTTGGCGCCGCCTGATAAAGCCAAATATCATCAGAAACAAATTGAAACTAGAAGACAGGCTCTTCAGCTTCTTATTGATACTAGACCTCTTCATTGGAAGTCAAGGGTTGGCTTCTCGAGGGAAAGAAGAGGCAAGTTATTCTCTAAGTATCTTGTTATTAACAAAATAAAACACGGTTTTGAAAAACTCACGCTGAATAGTGTAGGTATAGAAGATAGTATAAGAAGAAAAGAATTACGAAGAACTTGAGAAGCAAGAATTACCGGGGAATAAGAAGATACATTTTGGGAAAGGATCACTTGCAACATTTTTGTCTACAACTTTTATCAATAAATTAATAAAGACAATAGGCAACATTAAAAGGAAAGTGATTTTGAAAGATTTAGCAGATAGCATTATCTGCAATTTGATAATCGATTCTCAACAAGATATACATCAGTCATGAACGAACTGGTGAAGAGCAAGGAAAGGTATATGAGAGACTTCTTGACTTGCGTGTCGTACGAGACTATACAGTGGTGAAAATGTTGGTCACAAAAAATTAAACTAGATTTAACGAAATATGGAATCTCTCTTACAAATGTAGCAGCTTATTCTTTCGATGGAGCTGTCAACATGAAAGGCTGTTATATTGCCATAATGGGCTACAAGCTCATCTGAAGAAAGAAAACCCGAATACGAACAACACCCACTGCATGGCACATGTTAAATCTGATGGTTGTGATTCTACACTGAATTGTCTTCAGGCGGAAAACGTATTTGGTGTGAGTGAAAGAAGAAACGCTTCCTCAGTCAATCCTATAAAATAATGACTTTTGGAAAGAAAACACGAACAGCCATCAAGCAAAACTAAAAATACTACAAAAAAATTGGCGCTACTATAGATGACAATGCAGGCAAAAAAGCATTTAGTTCAATAATTGACTTGGAATCATTTTCAGATGATTTTCACTGCACCGACACCGACGATTCTCGGAAGTTGGTGAATCTGTTTCATATATTATTAGATATTTCATGCGGAAACTTTCATTGCAAAACCATGTTCACAGCTCGAACACTCATTAGCCGATGGACTAAATTTAAAAATTTATTTACTGCTTTTATCATTTTAGATTTATTCGTAGTAACTTCACCTGTTTCTGAAAAAAGAATTAGCCAAAAAAGGTAATGCCAGGAGAACATGCACAGGATGAGGTGATTCATGCTTTGTTACTACTTTCCAAAAATTTAAGGCATTGTATAACATTTTGGACTGTGTAAAATGTATTATTCCATTTAAATACGAATCTATAACGATATAAGCTTGTTTCTGAGAAAATAGCTTTAAACGCGGACGGAGAGAGGCCGGGTTCGATTCCCCGCCGAGGAGAAGTTATTTTTATGGTAAATTTTTATAATATATTCAATAATAATTAAATTTACCTACGATACGAAGACTAATAAATAGAAAACATTTATGGCTAAGTAATTATGAACTCGTATATGAGAAAGTTTGTCTGACTTGTCTCGGACCGATTTTTATAATGTAAAACCTAAGTAGGTACAGTCGAGTTATGCATTTTTAAGTTTTTATTTTTTAAATGGACAAAAATAGCGGTGATTTTATAGGTAGTTCGTAAAAGAGCTTATCTTTATGAGTAAAGAGAAGGGGGGGGGGGATCTCTCCCACCCTTTAAGTTACTTGTGTAGTGCGCATGTGCATTAATCAATTCATTGGGAAGTTGAAACCACGCCCTCTACTCTACAACTCCACCACTCCCTACCTCTTATACCCCTTCAAGCGACGAATCAACGTTCATATCTCGTCATTCATACTTAGGGGAAGTGTGACGTCACTTACGTAAAAAAAAATTTTTTGTTAGGTTGGCTAAACTGCGCCGGTTCAAAACAAACAATATACCAATGGGTATTATCAGTGCTATTTTATTTCAAAAAAATCAATTTTCTGTGTGGCGTAACATCTGTAGGTATAGGTTGTCTTTTATATCTTATTTGTAAGAATTCTTTGTTCTATCATCTAAATGTATAAATTGATTGACTTTATAATGATCTGACTAATATATGATATGTTAAAAACTATTAAGAAAGCTTTTAATAGAATAAAAAGAGGAAAAAACTATAAAATGCTCACAGCACGCAAGTAAACAATAGTTTGTTATGAGCCAGCAAAAGATAACCTGACAAAAAATCATGGTAGGGGCCAACCTTCGTCACCTTACGTAACCTCTCTGACGCGAAGTATTATACTGTGTAAATCTGACAGCTCAGATTGGCTAACCTATGTCAGGGGAAAAATCAAACCCCTATATAGGTGGTTATCTAAAGGTTATCCAGTAATATTTTTGTTTGCCTAGTTGGCCCGATCTACTTCCCGCCAAAATCTCGAACTCTCATTGGCTCCCCTCCCGTTTTTTTTCTATTTTCCCGCGCTGTCAGAATAACAAAGTATAATGGTATGAGTATATAGTACCTTATGAAATTTTATCAAGAAAAAAAAAAAAAAACAGTGGTCAGTGGGCAAAAGACAATCCTAATTATATAGGCAGCACGTTAAAAAACCAGCAATATAAAAAAGTAGATGTTTGGAGCGCCCATCTAATGTAATAGACCCATATTTTGTAGACCAAACATTGAACCATAATTCATACTTAGAACTACTCAAGAATTGGAAATAGAAACTTTAGAATTTAGAAGAAAAGCGTATTTTCAACATGATGGTTGAACATAGTCAAATAATAAGTTAGATGACAAATGGATTGGAAGGTAGGTATACTGGTATACCCAATTGCATGGCCCCGATCTTATATCCTTCGATTATTCCCTACGGGGTAATCTGAAAAACAAGGTTTATGATGATGTTGTACTAGACGATTTACGCTTTAAAACGACAAATTCAACAGGCTGTAGGAACAATTAATGAAGAAAATGTTATCATCTATATTTACAGAGAATTCCAAAGATGAGAAAACATTGAGTAAAATGTACAATTTATATTTTCAAGAAGAAAGTGATAAAATAATTTTATTTTTCAATAATTATTGTTTATTCGAATAATAAGGTGTTATTAGTGCTTTATTTTTTACGGAGTTCAATTGTTTTTCTCAATGATCATTGCTTTTATATCATTATTTATCAATGTGGAGTTCTGTTATCAGTAAGTGATAGGAATCATCGACTGTTCAAATGATAACTACTTTTGTTTAGTTTAAAATAATATTACGGTTTAAAAATTGGTTTATTTTAATCCCTAAGAAAATTAGTAGCAGTGAGAGTGTTTCTATGTCAAAGCAATATATTTAAATATTACTTTTTCGTTAAAAACTAAAAGTGATAGCGTGTTAGACGCATTCTATGGGATTTTACTGTGCAAATAATGAACGAGAATAATTCTAATCGCTTATACTTTGATATTGAGATTGCCATAGCGGTGAATATTCATAACCGTGAGTACTGGTTTATGAAAATATTTAATATATACTAATTAAATAACTGATAAACTTGGAAAAGTAACCTAACAAATGCAAGCGATTTCTAAAAGTAGATTCAGGAGCAAGGTCACATTAATAGCTCAGTGAAATTTTTAAGTGCATCCTAAGGGGAGATATCGTCTGGAGTGACACATATATACAATATACATTATACATATATACATACATACATTAAAAAAAGTGTTAAATTTTAGGAATCGATTCAGATGGTCTAAAACGGATTTCCATGGAAAAAATTTTCAAAAATTCGCATTACAAAAATTTTGAAGTCATTGCAATAGCGTAATTTTCTTTGAAAATTCGCTAATAAAATAAAAGCATAACAATAACATTTATTATCTATTAATGAAGAAAAATCTCGACTCTAACTTCACTCTAAATTACCAAAATAAAGCTACCGCATCGGGGAAAAGAAATAGAAGCTCACCCCAATTTGAAAAACACGCCAAGCGATAGCAACCATTTACGATCCACAAGAACAGATAGGAAGAACGTCACCAAAATTGACTGCCGATCAGCTTGAAGAGTTTAAAAAAGATATGTTGTCGGCTATGAGCACATTGCTAGACTCAAAAAATTATTCCACGAAGGAAGATATTAAATTATTGGAACAACAAATAACAGAGCTGAAGATGGAAAACGAATCTCTAAAAAAAAAAGAATAAGAGGAGTCAAGGAAAATGATAGCAAAAGGATTGATAAAATGAATTACCTACTTAGAAAACAAACTAAAAGCAAGAAACTTGATATTAAAAGGAATACAATATGGACTAATCCCATAGGGGACAGCTTGTGATTCTATCAAAGAAACAATATTCATCAAACAAAAAATGACAGAAAGGCAGACAGACACGAGACCAAAAATTCCTTGATGTCTGAAACGGATTTCTGTCTTGGAATTTTTAAAATCGGAGACAAAAGTTTTTCGTTCTCAAAAGTGAATACAATGCTTCCGTTACCTTCGGCAAGCTCGGAAGCAAAAAATTAAATAAATACTTAGTTATTTATTTAATTTTTTTAAGTATTGTAAAGCTGCATCAATACAATTTGATTATGAAAACTCTCTCTTCTCAGCACAGAACTATATGTTCTCTAGTGGAGAGATAATCTTAGATGCACTAATATATTAAATTGATTATCATACTTGTAAAATATGTAATGTATTATTTATATTATTATTATTAAAAAAAGTCCAGTCATGCACCATGACTTAATGAGCGAACTTTCAAAGAAATCTGCGTATTATTGGCTTATGATAATATAGGAAAATTTTTGTTTAGAATATGGATGGGTGAAACAAAAAATGTTTTGGTACACTAGGGTACGGGGTACAAAAGTCAAAATAGTATATATCTTTCAAGATGAATGTCTTTGGAAAGCTCTTTAAGAGAACATTAATTGTTCTTATGTACACTTTTGTCATATTTTCATATAAAAGGGGGGTAAAATGGAAAAAACACGTTTTTATGCTATTTTTGACTCTAAATTGTAAAAATTTGACCCCTAAATGAACTCCAAAAATTCTGGCCAACGAACTCATCCTTTCTTTTGATATTATTAACATTTTAAAATTTGTTTGAAATTTTTAAGGGCATCCTAAGGGGAGATATCATCTAGAGTCTAGAGTGACACATATATATGTACATACATTACATAACAAAAGTGTTAAACTTCAGGAATCGATTCAGAATGGTCTAAAACGGATTTCCATCGAAATTTTGTTTCAAAAATTCGCATTACAAAAATTTTGAAGCCATTGCAATAGCGTAATTTTCTTTGAACCTTCTCCCCCCCCCCCCAATGATTACATATCTTGAACCCGCCATACATTTAAAACCCGGGGAAGGGCCCCTCGCCCCCCCCCCCCCCAAATGATAACATAACTTGAACCCGCCATACATTTAAAACTAAACAAACTCAGTAATGACAGATGAATTTGAATTTTCTGTAAATATTTATGGAGAGGTAGCATCCGGCTTAGGAAAACATTCCAGCGGCGTCATATTATCTAATGAGTAACCCCCCCCCCCGTAATCAGTGGGGCTCCCTCAATGAAAACTTATTCTTTGAAACCTATATTACAATGTAAATGTTCACAATTTAGTAAAGTGATGGTAAAAATATCATAATTTGTATCATATTTTATTTTATAATGCGATAACCATGGCTACAATCAAATAGTGGTATAAATGTGAGATAAATTAAAACAGGCGCCAAAAATTGGATGTCGATTCCAACGATATAAAGAACTATGAAATTGCTAAGCTAGAATACTTGCACTTATTTTCTCAGTACCTATATAAAAGTCAAAGGAGGAAAATAGTCAAAAGTGATCCAGAAAATCGTATTTTTGCGGGGTCTGCTGACGGATACCCACCTTCTGCCGCCTATGAGTCATGATTTATTCTTTTTATCCATATATTATTATTTAATATTCCTACAAGCGCTCCGGCACCTCACTGATGCAGTAGGAGCGGCAATTACAGCATAAAGACGATTGGTACTTTTTGTGTTTATGATAGATGGGTATCTATTGATGTCTGAAACGTAGCTCACACATTTTGTAAGAAGTAAAATTTGAGCTATTGTATCACTGGCACCTCACTGATGAAATACCATATTGACATGAGAAAGTTTTTTTAAATTGTCGGACCAATTTTTCTTTTTGCTTCCGAGCTTACCGAAGGTAACTTATTAGAAGGTAAATTTTATGTCTCTGATTTTAAAAATTCCAAGACAGAAATCCGTTTTAGACATCAGGGAACATTTTTGGTCTCGTGTCTGTCTGTCGGTCTGTGTGTCCGCGAACTCTTGTAGTCTGAAACGTGTGATGATAACTTGAGTAAAAGTAGATTGATTTTGATGACATTTGGTAGACACATGTTCATTTTACCAACGCCAAGGATGAGTTGGTTGGACAACGTTATCCGCCCAAGCGTTCGCGCGCAACTCTCGCTCGCGTAAACGTGAACTTAAAATTTAAAATTGGAATTTTAGGTCGGGGAAAAATCTAACTTCATCTATTCAATGAGGCAATCATTTTTTTCTTTGCAGAGGAAAAATTTCATAAATAATTTACTCATCCTAAAGTTGTTACCAATATGAATGCAGTAAACATCATCTTTTATTTTCATATGCTGTCTCCGGGTGTAACAAAACGTCAGCTCTTTTTGGTAAAGGTAAAACGACAGCTTTAAAGCTATTGGAAAAACGCCAAGATTTACAAGCTGCGGCTCATGTTTTATGCAAAGGGATTCCTCACACGAATTGATTTTTCCCAATAAGATTAAATTTTTACTAGCATTAGGTATAATGGTGGGCCAATTCAAGAAGCATCTAATAACCAATATCGTTACATGTTGGTTCATGGAATTAACCATGGAATTGGAAGTAAGCCGGTGAAATGTAATGTATTACCACCAACAGATAGTGGAGCTAAAGAGCACCTTTAAAGTTTGTTTCAAATATATACAAAAGTGGCTTGGAAATGAATTAAACCCTAATGAGTCAATGAGTATTGAATATTGAAAAACGATGTTTTGTTGAAACCTAATTACCTAAATAGAACAATGGAACAATTGGAATTTTGAATTAATATACCTATTATTAATATGTTTCAGTGTTAGTTTAAGAAAATTATAAAGAGAGAAAAGGGTAAAAACGTTTCATAATATATTTATGAAAACTAACAAGTTTTGATAGTGTTTTAATTTAACACCTACATCATCCATCAAGAAAGAAAATAGTATATTATGTTACAAGGCTGTGAAGTGAGTTTTTTCTTTACCGCGGCAATTACATTTACTGTCGAGCGAAGCGAGACAGTAAATATTGCCAAGGTAAAGAAAAAACACTTCAAAGTCGCGTAGCATATGCTATTTTTTCCGAGGTAGTAGACAATGAAAAAACATTAAATATTAATCACTAATCAATATATAATAATAACAAATATTAGTACATACTTAAGACTTAAAAAAAGAAACCTTAAAATGAGGTTACACTATAAGAAAAGATAAATAAAACGCATTGACATCTAGCGGATTTTTATCGTAATAGAAGCATTTCTACAAAGACTGCAGCACTACTAACGGAAGTTTTGACAACTACCCGCCGTAAAGAAAAAATCTTTTAGTGCCTAGGACGTAAAAGATTTTTTCTTTACAGCTAGGAGTAATGAAAAGATTTTTTAAGTCCACGTAATGAAAAAATGGATTTTAGCTATGTTTTTTAGGCTCTAAAGTTACTATTTCACAGCCTACTACGGAAAAAATATATTTTATACAATAGTTATTTATGTAACTAGGCAGCAAAATGGAATTTTACTGACGAGTGATTAGATTAGCCTCCGAGCCGATGGCGAGGACAGGCTATGATAATTAACAATGAATAAACGAGACAGAAATGTTTCTTTGCTGCCTTGTTGCATACAATATTTTATCTACTTGCGCAAGAAAAATGAAGCTGCTAACATACCATCTTTATTAATATAACATAGTTAATAACTATGTGTCATATTAATAAAGATAATAACATATGCATTAACTAAAATTAATGTTCAAATAAGAAACTTGGGAATAATAACAATAAGTGAAAAACAAACTCAATCTATAACAACAAAATACAAAACACACGTTTATAACACACATAACTTCTGAATGAATAATGCACGCAATATAAAATATTTATATTTTTACTAAAAAATTAATAAAAGTGTTAAAGATATCTTCTATTGCTTAAAAGAAAAGAAGTAACTAGGATACATCAAGAAAAGTAGCTAGTCTAATCTAGAAAGACTTCAATAATAAAAATCGGTCCGAGACAACTCAGACAAACTTTCTCATATAGGAGTTCATAATTATTTAGCCCAGTGTTTTCCATTTATTAGTTTTCGTATGTAAATTTAATTATTATTGTCATTTCATTAAAATTTATCATGAAAATAACTTCTCGGTCCGCGTTTTAAGCTTTTTTCTCAGGAACTAGATTTTTTCCGGAAAAACGGCTTATATCATTGGATTCGTATTTAAATGGACTATATTTTAGAATTTTTTAATCAAAATCGTCGGAACCGTTTTCGAGAAATAATTTTTTTTCACGTTTTTTCAGAGTTATTGGGGAGCAGCGCCCCTAAATTTGGAGCTAAAATTCATTTCTCGATTTCGCCTCGGGGTATGATTTTTCTGAACATGTATGCCAAATTTCGTCAAAATCGACCCAGTAGTTTAGGCTCCAGGCGTCTGCACAGACGACAGACAGACATTTTTTAAAAACCACTTTTTTGGACTCAGGGGACCTCAAAACGTGTAAATCCATCAAAATCTCAAAATCGAATTTTCGCGCTATCACAATACTTTCTCTTTATATGAGAAAGTAATAATAATATGGATTTTCAATGTTTACATGACGCTACAGTATAGTCAGTGACTCTACTATTTTTTTTAATTTAAGCTCTACTAATCATTGAACTTATTCAACAGAATTAACAAATATAAACAAATTATTTTATTATTAAAACGTTTATTTATTATTAAATATTACTTATTTAACTATAATATATAATGTTATAAGATAGAGATAATAGTATAAACTGTTCTTGCCAAAATAAGAGGTTATGACACGCAGTGGTAAACACTGTTACTTTCTCTGCCTAGGCAGGGAAATATTTCCCTGCCTAGGCAGAGAAAGTATTTTCCTGACTGTGTTAACTACTTTCCTGCCTGTTTTTAATATTTTAATGTCAAATCAGGGAAATTGTACTTTCCAGCCTAAAAACAGTTAAGTAATGTTTAATTTTGCTGCCGCGAGTAGATAAATTAAAGAAGGTGTTCAATTTTAACAACGTTATTTGAACTAAATAGAACAGTGCAAGTTCCTGCTCCAGATTTTCTTTTAAATATGATCTTCTATAATTACACCAAAGGTTGTGGACCAATGTGTGGACGTAGAAAATTGAGGGTTAAATGCTCGTCAATTTGTGGTTATTGCAACGGACATAATCGTGATTAAATGCCAATACAATTGAAGGTATCATAAAAGACCAATTTGATGAAGGAGGAGATGAAAATCGTTACAGACATTTTCTACGGATTATCTAGAACAAAGGGACATAAAAGGAGAAGAGGATTTTATTTTGATTATATTTTTTCTCTGTAACTTCTTCTCAATATTTTTTGAATTAATTTTACAATTGTATTTTTCAAATTTTTGCAAATAAATAATATTCAAAATAATTAAAAGGCAAATTTTGTCGTTTTATGAAAATTTTCAGGGACTATAATTAGTGCTAATCCTAAAACTAAAGAAAATTTCTAATTAAGTGCCGTTGTAAAACAACTAGTAATATCTAGTTTTTTTTTTTTTTTTAGGAAATAATACCAATAAAAAATGAAAATGCCTATTTGGTTTATATCTTAACCTATAATTGGAATTAATTTGGATTTAATTTTTTCCTTATTCCTGGACTAAAGCTAATCTCGGTCTATGAAATAGCCGGGTATTAACATTTATACATATATATAATATTAACATTTATTTTTATAATTATTATTTAAAACAAATTATTTTGATATGATAAAATTAATTAAATCTTTTTTTAAGCCAATAAATGGAATTCCCTCAAGTAATTAACCAACAACCAATGTCAGTAAAAATTCTCAAAAAGTAAAAAAAATAAAATAAAACAACCAATGTCACTTTTTCTTTGTTCAAAGAAAGATTTTCAATCCAGAAAATTCGAATTATAAATCTTCTAAATTAGCGATATCATTATCATTAACCATATAAAATGGCTCCTATATCTAACATATAAAATGGTGTTATCAGAAATATTCACACAGTTACAAAATGAAAATGTTTTTCTAACAAAAAAGTTCTTTTGGCTCTAACCGAAAATACAGATTTTTGACATTGGTTGTTTTAGAATTAGGATACAGATATGTGAAAGTAAAAACAGTATAATTTAATGCAGCAGCTGCCATCTAGTGGCGAACAGCTCGAACTATAAAGCGAGAACATATTATTATTGTAACTCTTAAGGCTGCGTATACCCTAAAGCTTGTTGCATACTTTTGCCGCTAGATGTCTCTGACAATCACATTTCACGGAAGGTTAGATTACCATGTAGGTCTGAGTATTTTTTAAAAATTTATTTCTTTTTCTAAAACGTCACAATATTTACTTTTTTAACTGACATAATTATATGGATTTTATTTGCGTTATTAATGTCGTACTTTTATTTGTTTTTTTAAGAAAAATAATATTGACTTTTTTATTTTTAGAAAATTATAATTTTACTTTGAAGTATTTAATTCTTTATTTGAACTTTTGAAGATTGAAAATGTTAGAAATAATTTAATTTGTCTGGTCTGGAATATTATATTATATATATATAATAATCTTCAAATATTATGGTTCTTAGCTAGTTCTTAGTTATATAGTTTGCCCTCGAATATAAAAAATTGGTCAAAAATTGACAAACTTTCTCATATACGATCCATTTATTAGTTTTCATAGCTACATTTAATTATTATTGAATATTTCATCAAAATGTATCATAAAAATAACTTCTCTTCGGCGGGGAACTGAACCCGGGCTCTCTCCGTCCGCGTTTTAAGCTATTTTCTCAGAAACTAGATTTTTTCCAGAAAAACGGCTTACATCGTTAGATTCGTATTTAAATGGACTACATTTTATTTATTTTTCAAAATCGTCGGAACCGTTTTCGAGTAATATATATATTTTTTTTTCATGATTTTTCAGAGTGTTAGGGGGGTAGCGCCCCCAAATTTGAAGCTAAAATTCATTTTTCGATTTTACCTCGGGGTATGATTTTTCTGAACATGTATGCCAAATTTCGTCAAATCGGTCCAGTAGTTTAGGCTCCAGGCGTCTGAACAGACAGACGGACATTTTTAAAAACAACTTTTATGGACACAGGGGACCTCAAAACGTGTAAATCTCAAAATCGAATTTTCGCGCCATTACAATACTTTCTCTTTATATAAAAAAGTAAAAGTGGTTAAATTTGCCTCAAACGCAAACGCCACGAAATTATGCTTTACTGTGCTATACCAATCTTTGTATAAACAGCTTACTCGTTTTAGACTATTCTCGGTACTAGCGGTCATCACACCACAACTCCTTCAAAATAAATATATATAATTTTACTAATATATATATATACATCATATAATATGTACCTACTACAATATAATGCTATAATAGTATCGTATGCAGAGAAATATTTAATGAGTTTCAGCTTGATATACAGGGATACGCATTTTTCTCGAGAACGGATGGAGAAAAAAAGACCGGACCTACACGGTTGGCTGAGGATTTTTAAATTCCTAAAAAAAAATGTTGATGAGCACTTCTAGCATTTTAGTGTTTAGCACAAGAAAGAAACTAAAAATATAAAAATAAAACAATAAAAAGCCATATTTTTAAGAGTGGATTTCGATTTTATGGCTTGAAATATGAATTTTTCACTCTTAGAACTTTTTGCTCTTAGCATTATTTCTACCGCTGGCGAGCAGAAAAGTTGCTATCGCGTTAAAGTTGGCAACGCGCTTTTCTCTTTCTAAAATGCCTTAGCAAAAAATAATTTTTATTTTGAGCCACAGTCAGAAGTCCAATTATGCCTATTTTAACAAATAGTAAGTCTGTAGCAACCTAACCAATAGTTAATCTTAACTCTTGTCGTTTTTGATTTATGGTAAATTCTACCCTGTCGACTTAGTTTCATAAACGTTTCCCTTTGTCGGGATGTTGCCAACATTACTCCGAACAGTTGGATGTAGCAGAATTAAAACATGTCGAGATTATTATCAGACTGACATGCTAATATAGCTTCTAAAACGCCACATAATAATCATTTGTAATAACAATAACAATTATTATTAGAAATATTACTATTATAGAATGATTATTATATGATGTTTATTATTTGAAGACGATATGAAAGAATACAAACAAATGTGTTTTTCCTCTACATACTAAATTTCATAGAACTATTTTTGATCGGAATAAAATAATCGGATTATTGGACTCGAGTGCCACAATCTTTGTTTTATATTTTTAAGAGTAATGAATTGTTTTCTAGGGAATTCGCTAAAAAGGTAAATTTTTTACATAAAATATATGAACGTTAAAAAGGTAATAACTTAGCAGACCGTTTAAATTATAGGTTTCACTTTTAATTATGATGGCATTTTTACTTATTCTTGAGATCTGAAACTGATTCCAAGTAAAAACAAAATATTTAATTTTTGGTATTTGGCTATGGGACAAAGTAGCTGTAAACTATTAACAACTTATAATAAACAGGTCAAGTGTGTGCTAATCAGCACACAGCGAGGGTCCTTAGGCAACCCTGTATAGTTTAAGTAGTACCCTATTGATGGTGTTTTTTAAAATGCTAAAAAGCTTAATATGAACTATCCTATGGGTTTGATATTCTCAAAACACATAAACAAACTTCTAATAAAGTATTTTTTACCAGTGAACCGGACTATAAATATACAAATACATACAAAACAAATTTTTAATTTTTTTTCAAAATTTCCGAGAAGTTGTATCATTAATTTTGGTCGAAGAATGTTCAGGAATTTTTTCAGATTTTTTGCACTTTACATAAGCAAGATAGAAGGGGGGGACACTTTTCACACCAACATCAAACTCGCCTGCGCTCGCCTTATCAAAGCTTATAACCAAAAAATGATATATTTTTGTAATCAGCTCGACGTACCCTTTTATATGATATCCCACACGGTCTCCAAAAAAAACAATTATTTTTTAACCCTTATTTTTTTTAAAAAAATAATTTGTTTAAGTTGCTATATTTTTTTAAAATGTGTTGGTAGGTTCTATACACATTTATGCCAAATTTCAAAGTGATCGGACGAAAGGTGCAGCCGTGAGAGTAGTAATTTTTACTTTCTCATATAAAGAGAAAGTATTGTGATGGCGCGAAAATTCGATTTTGAGAGAGGTCCCCTTAGTCCAAAAAAGTGGTTTTTAAAAAATTTCTGTCGTCGGTCGTCTGTCTGTGCAGACGCCTGGAGCCTAAACTACTGGGCCGATTTTGACGAAATTTGGCATACATGTTCAGAAAAATCATGCTCCCAGGCGAATTCGAGAAATGAATTTTAGCTCAAAATTTGGGAGCGCTACCCCCCAAAAACTAGTTAAAAAGAAGTAGTCGAAACCGTTTTAACTACTCTACTCTCCTGTTTACTCTACCCGTGTAAACCCGGCTTAAGTTTAGGTAAAACCGATAATTCAGTTGAAATCTCAAAAAACATCATTTTTAAATATGTATAAAGAAATTTAATAAAAAAAATTTTTTTTAAAAGTAAAAAAAAATCAATGTTTTTTTATATTTCTTTTTTTATTTACGAATTTCAATTTATATAAAGTCAAAATACAGTTGTAAACAAACAAAAATTTTCAGAAAAAAATAGAATGAAACATTGGAATAAAAAATATTTACAATTTTGGCCCAATCTTAGTGTGTGTAAACACAGCGTGTTTATGCTTGAATGTTTCCCTTAGAGACTGACCATCTCTAACCATCTCTTAGTTACCTCCGACAAGAAGGTAATGAGGGGGTTAGTAAAGCCTAGTTCACTAAAAATCCGACAGACTGCACTAGCTCTCGATCCCACTTTTTCCCATTTACCAAATTACTCCTCCTGGCTCTAAAAATTAATATTTTTGCACGAAATTTGGGATTTAGAGTATTTAGATAATTGCCTTTTGCAGCCGCGAGCTACATTTTTTAAAAAATAAATAGAATCGGATTTAAGAATCACTTAAGTGGGAATAAAGGGGAAAATCAAAAATCGGGCTCGCGGCTGCATTGAAGAATACATTGATGAACCCAGATACGAAATATTGTATTTTTATCTCTAATATTACGGACAAAAACAGAAATTTTGTAAAATCAAACACGTCCGCGCACCCTTAACAAATATGTAAATAATTTTATAAATGCAAATAGTTTATAAATAAATTAACAATATATATATTGAGTTTTTTTTTAAATAATATGCTTTAAGTTAATTTACAAATAGATGGCCGAGATGCGGTATTAAAAAACATTTAAATCCTTATACCTGTCCTAAATAAAAATTCAATGATATAACATAAACAATTAGTCCAGTCACTCGGGCTATTCCCCTCCGAATTCTGTCGGACTGAACCGATTCACTTGAAATTTGGTGAGTTGATGGGAAAGTGCTCAAACAACAAAAGTTATATAGTGCCGATGTGTGCTTCCACCCCAGGGGTGGTTGCCACCCCTTCTCGGGGGTGGAAATTCTTTTGCTCAAAATAACCACGGGAATCGATAGAGGATCAAATTCTAAGCAACTTTTGTTATATAGAGTTTTTTTCGAAAGTCATTACTTTTTGAGTTATTCGTGGTTGAAAACAGCGACTTTTCATTGAAAAAAGTCACGTTTTTTAACGGTTTTTCCCGAATAACTAAAAAAATATGCCTCTGATCGAAAAAAGTATAGAAAACAAAAATGAAGCTTATAAAAAAACAAAGAGATTAATTTTTTATAAGATATTCTAGGTGCAATACAAAGGGAGATATGGTCGGTGAAAGGAGACATTTTTTTGCGAATACTTGGATCTTTTGTATTCAACGTTAAATTGCAAGAAAAGGGTTGATTTTTCGGGGATAATGATAGGGAAGTTTTTTATAGTCCATGAAAAGACCTTTAAAATGAGTACTGTTAAAAATCATTTGCATGTAAACTGAGTGAGTTACAGCTCGTAAAAGATGGACTCCTCGAATATTTTAAGGAAAAAAAGGCAGTATAATCAACCTAATATCCACCAGAATCAAAATTAATCGTTTTCCTTCAATAATACATTTTATTTTAGTGTTCTTTATTAGATCCAGGAGTTTGACTGGTTTAAAATGCATTATTTTTGAAAAATAAGTTCGATTAAATTATATCGCCTATTTTTAAAATTTCTAAAAAATTCCCTTTTTTTCAAAATAACTTAAAAACTATAATACATACATTTAAAATGATAGAATACAAAAATGAAGCTCTTTTTTTAATGAATATTTTCATTTCTTATAAACTTCTCCAGCATGAAAATCAATGGAGATATCACCGATTAAAGTGTGGGTCTTGGTGTGAACACCCCCTGTTTCGAGTGCTTCAACCCTTAATTTTTCAAAATTGAGGGGTAGTTTGACTTTCTAATGAACCTAGCCTTGTAGCCCTTGAAATTACCTTTCAAATGGCTATGTATACATATATCAAAGCTCGAAAATTAACTAATTTATTGAAGAAAAACCAATAATAGTTTTAGGAGATAATTTTGGAGCGTGAAAAATATACGTATTTTGGAGCTCTCAGATATCTAAAGTACGTATATTAGTTTTGTAGATGAATTTTATGATATCACTTACTAGATTGACCACATTTTGGAAGCTGGCAGGTACTGCACCATTTTATTGTATGGACTTGCTAAGGTTGCTCACGTGAATAAATTAAATAAAATTGAAAATTACTCATCGTTTCTACAGCAAATGAGGTACGAGTCATTTATAAAAGCCACTACAATGGATACTGCGGTTAAATTATCTTCCCTTGTGCCAACAGTTGGTGCTCTCAATGAGCACATAAAAAGAGTATTCTTACAAACCCAGTTATGGCTGGGAAATAAGAACATAAAAATAATTGATTGGGGAGAATGCAAAGTTTGCCTGCACCAGAGGAGCTGTTGAAGATGATTTTTTGCAATTGTAAAAAAGGTTGCGGATCTTCGTGTGGTTGTTGCAAGGAACAAATTTTTATTGATATTAAATACATAAGTTAAGAATTTTAAAGTGTAAAAAGCTATATTTAAAGTTGTAGTCGCCTTTAGGGGTTGAAAAATTGAAACTAAAGAAATATCGTTTCATAAGCGGGGAATGCATTTTTAGTGATCTAAATGGAAAATTAAAACATTTTAAACTATAAATAGGCTTTTTTAGTATTTTTTTTTTTTTTTTGCATGAAGGGGTGCTTTCTAGGGGTTGAAAATTTGAAACCAATGAAACATCATTTCACAAACGATTAATGCATTGTTATTGATTTTAATTCACAAGTTAAGCATTTCAAAGCAAAAAAAAAAGTTATTTTCGTCATAAGGGGGTGGTTTCTAAGGGTTGAAAAGTTGTATTAATGTACTAATTATCATTGAATATGTTTATTTTACTTAATTCAATCACCATAAAATGCTTAAATACGTGTTTTCCTATTATTTTCACTTAGGGGTAGTTTTAACCCCTTAAAATCAAATAGCACACCTCGCCCATATATAACTTTTGAAAAGGAGGGTAAGACAAGCTTAAATCCAAATTTTCAGCCAAATCCATGCAGTCCGACAGAATTCGGAGGTAAGGCTCTATTTTTCGCCCGAGTGACTGGACTAAATACAGAAAAATAAGAATAAATGGAGACTATTATAATTTAAATATTATTTATATATATTTATATATATATATAAGAAATGTATCGCTTTAAAAATGATTATGAATTATATAATTTACATATTTTGTTTACTATTAATCGATTTAAGTATGATCTATGTGTGTAATGCTAAACCCGCAATACTTCAAAACATTGCACAATGGTATTGCAATAGTATTTAAGGGGGATTTTGTAGTAATAACAAAGATTTATTATAAATTAGCTGAAATTTTATGTTCCCTACGGAGTGTGTTATTTTTAATTTAATCATTTATATAATCGAGTAGCGTCCCGACGACAGCGACGACGACGCACCTCGAAATGATTTGTTGGTGCTAAGCTAAGGCAACCACATTTTTTCCAATACAATAAACATATACTTATGTTTATTTTGATTTGTTGGTTTTTAAATAGAAATAACAACTTATCTAAATAGTATCTAAATTAATTTACTTTTTTTTCTAAATATAAAATTAAGCCCGTTACCACGGGCCTAAGGGCTCGTAGGTACCTATATAAAATAGCGTCAAGAAACATTAAAATTTTTAGCTAAACGAGATTTTTTTTAGAAACTAGATTGATTAATCAAATTATAACTGTTCAAATATTGCTTGCAAAACGCTTTAATAAGATAATGATTCCCACTACTTAAGAATCATTTTAAAATGTTAATTTTTTCCCCCACCGGTGTTCACACATCCCTGGCTTGAAATTGGAAATATCTTTTATTAATATATGCTTACAACCTAAAGAAAATCCCTTCTTTGCAGATACCAGTATTTTTACAGAAAGTATCAGCCAAAATACAACGATTTTATTTTAGCTTTTCAAATATGTGCTGATAATGATTAAAACATATATAACCACTATCTTGAATCAAAATGACTGATTTGAAAACCCTTTTACTAAAATTGTTTATGTCAAAAAAGGAAGATAAACTCCCAAATTTAAAAGGTTCTAGTACAATTGATTCAAGTCATTACTAATTCTGCATACAAATAGATAGAAAGACTACTCCATAGTGTTAAAAAATCGGTCCGAGACAACTCAGACAAACTTTCTCATATATGAGTTTATAATTACTTAGCCCAGTGTTTCCATTTATTAGTTTTCAAATGTACATTTAAATATTATTGAACATTTCATCAAAATTTATCATAAAAATAACTTCTCCTGGTCGGGGAATCGAACCCGGGCTCTCTCCATCCGCGTTTTAAGCTAATATCTCAGGAACTAGATTTTTCCCGGGAAAACGGCTTATATCGTTGGATTCGTATTCAAATGGACTACATTTTAGAATTTTTTAATCAAAATCGTCGGAACCGTTTTCGAGAAATAATTTTTTTTCATGTTTTTTCAGAGTTTTTGGGGGGTAGCGCCCCCAAATTTAGAGCTAAAATTCATTTCTCGATTTCGCCTCGGGGTATGATTTTTCTGAACATATATGCCAAATTTCGTCAAAATCGGCCCAGTAGTTTGGGCTCCAGGCGTCTGCACAGACGACAGACAGACGACAGACGACAGACGACAGACGACAGACAGACATTTTTTAAAAACCACTTTTTTGGACTCAGGGGACCTCAAAACGTGTAAATCCATCAAAATCTCAAAATCGAATTTTCGCGCCATCACAATACTTTCTCTTTATATGAGAAAGTAAAAAAGAAGCTAACTTTAGGTGGACACCGCAATACCAATAGTTCTTTCATAAGATCTTATTTTGTATTACAATAAGATGTTATTATATTTGACAATGTAGATAAGATTTTGGCTAAAAATGTTTTTTTTTTTTGTATAAGAGTCAAAGAGTAAATTTAATCAATTTTTTGTAAAAATATAAAAATAAATCGGCTCGCCAAAGAGGAGCAAAATGTTTAATAAGATATATAAACTGAAATGTTGTATGTATGTATTGATTACCTTAAAAATGTACAGCTAAAAAGAAGTATTCAAGTTCATTGGCTTACCTAAAACAAAAAAACAACAAATTATTAAAACCAAATAATATAATCAGCCAATTTGTGTGGCACAGGCTTCCTCGCGTCATATTATTAGAGGAATGAGCACATGAGATTTGGATCAGTTTCGATTCCCGGTAGGGTCACATTTTTTAAGCTATTACCTACCTAATTTGGTTGAAATTAATATGAGATCATCTAATTTTCTTCAAAACAGGATAAGTACTTCAAAAATGTATCAGTTATTTGTAAGTCTGAACCACTTTTTTAATTAAAATTGTTTGATACCATCCAAAATAAGTGCGGACCCTTGATTTGTACATCTTTATATAGTTTTCTTTTCTATAACTACTTCTTCGACAACATTGTTTATAAACTGTCTAAAAACTTAACCTCACTGTTTCCGTGTTTAATTTTTTATCTATATGTACCTGATAGAGGCAAATAAGCTTGTATTTGTAGTATTTATTAAGGTGGGTTCACAGCTAGCGGATACGTATTTAGAGAGTAGAGCAATGAATTCTGCGTCTATGAGATCAATTTCAGCGTTTGGCAAGTAGTGCTAGAAGTGGGTAGTGTGAGTGAACTAATTTTATCAGTTAGCGATGTTATTGGGCATCTTCACACGGGGAACAGGACCATTTTAGAAGACCAACGGCTACGGCCACACCCCACACCTACCGGAAAGATTCGTGTGGCTTGGGGTGGCGTCAGTTGCCTAGCAAGGGCTTTCCCAGGGTTCTATGCCCGGCCCATCGGCCATTACTAATCGACCATAAGTGTGTATGGACCTTATAGATATAAACACGCCCCTCCCTTTAGCTGCCATCTAGAACCCTAAAACCGACATCTTTAACGTCTCTGTGACGTTACGTAAGTACAAAACATTACTAGTAGGTAGGTATACCACGCAAGGAAAATAATTGTTTCTTGAGTTGAGGGTATAAAACCTTCAAATTAATAAAATCATTTAAAGTCAATAGACTCCGTAGCGAAACACGAAAATTCAGCTGGTTGCTGGTTTTAATACATATTATTTATTTAGCCCAGGTTCTCAGAAACAAATACTTGCTATATTATTATACCAGTCTTTTATTCAGTCTAATTAATTTTATGTCCACTTGTTTCTGATTTTGTTCTACTATAACATAAAATACCATAGTTCAGTCTTACAGTATATACGTATACTATAATAACAAAAACAAAGACAACATTGTTAAGAATCAATAAACAATGGAATATTATCGTTATTATTATGTAATACTATTTGTGAATTGTGAAATTAAAATAAATACGTGCAATGAAAGTTATAATTAAAATGGTGACAATTTATACGTATAAATAAGTATATAATATGATACAGATATTATTTTAAATTAAAGTCTGTAACATAAAGCGCCCAGCTTGTTACTATGTCTTAAGGGGTTACATAATAAAGGTGCGTTCGGAAACACTAACCGGTCAACCTCCTCTCGGTCGACCGGCGGTTTGTTGGGGTTACTGCAAGGATCTTATATAAAGGGGATGGAATGTTAAGAAGGGGTTTAAGGCAAAAAAGTGAACCCCATAGAGGTAAGAGAAATTGGAGAAAAAGATCCTCCACGACCTTTGAACTGGAACAAATTACCTTCTTTGTAAATTTCAAGGTTTATTTTGAATCAGGTTATAAACTTGATCATTAACTTAAAATTTTAAATAATGCAAAACAAGTCACTATAAACGGCTAAATATAGTCCAAATATCAATCAGAAACACTTACAAACAGCACAAAATAAGAAATACAACGCCCGGGAGAATATATAACGAAAGGGAGAGTACAACGCAATCTGTTGATAACCTGCCGCACATTTCGTGGAAACTTATAACCAAGAGGAAGGTAATTTGTCCCATTGGAGCTCATATTTTACATATCTTCATGGGGTCACTTTTTTGCCACAACCCTCCATCCCCTTTATATAAGATCCTTGGGTTAGTGTCATGGCGGTTTGAAATAATTTTGTTTCTAAAAGGGACCGGTTGAAGGCAGCGGTCGACCGAAAAGGTTATAAACAAAGAGAGGTTATAGATATAAATTCGTTTTTGTTTAGTGAGAGATAGAAGTGAAGCTGTGACGATTTCTTAAGTGCACAAACTATTGCAGCGGCACCCCTTTAGGTTAAATCTGTATATATATAGCTGTCATCCCTTTCCTTTTTCCTTCAACTAAAAACACAGATTACACGACGTTCAGCAGAATCTTCCTCCTGAAACCTTGCACCGCACTCTTCACATCGATAATATCAACTCTTCTGTCTAACAAATGACACAGATATAAAATCTCTTAAATGTATAAAACATGTAAATGAACTGTTTTACAAATGGATATAATCTCTCGAATATAAATCAAGGAAAATTATGCCACCAAGCGATTCTCGACCGCACGCAGTCTCCTTAAGTTAAGCCAGGGGTTCTATTTTAGATTGTCTAAAACAGGGGTTCTCAACGGGATCCAGGTGAAAATTTCCATAGACCCCTTGAATGAAGAAGAATTTTCGTATCGTTCTACAACGAAAATTAAATAATTTCTTAAGCCGTCAACTTCAGTAAATAATGCTAGTGGATTTGAAGCCTCTTACAATATTTCTTTGAATTGCAAAAGCCGGATATCCACACCCACTGGTGAAGAATTAATATCGCCCACCAGCAATAAAAAAGGTAATAAAAATAGTTATGAAAATGAACCCTGGACCAGTTTTAAAAAGTATTCCGCACTGTAATTACTCCACACTCCACACAACGTCGTATGAATGAAATGTCAGAAGATACTAAAAAATCCTAAATTTGTGAATTGAAAATTAGTACATTTTTTGTGCAGTTTGGTGAATACACTTTTTGTAGAAACAGCATTTTGATGTTATACCTATGTTCGATATTATAAATCCCGATTAAGAGAAATTACACAAGAATTTTTTTCAGCGAACTGTTACAAATGTATACACTACAGATGAACATATATTTGTTTTGATTTTTTTTTTTTTTAAATTTACACTGAACACTTAAAAAAGATATGTTATGTTAGCTATAGTGACTTTACAATGATAGGTAATTTCAGCCAAATGTTTTTAAAAAAATCAATATATCACACAATGACCACATTAATAAAAATCTAACTATTGTCAAATTACAGTATCTATACATCTGAAATCAAGTTTATATCTGTTATCTGAAATCTTATATAAGCCAATTTATTCTAATTGTTTGTCCAAGTTCTTAGCACAATTGTTATCTTTTAGGATTTTTAAGTGCAATATTTAAAATTGTGCTAACGTTTTATGCTGTATATTAATGGAAAAATGCAGGGGGGCGATGAAGAAAATCTTCTTTTTTAAGGGGTCGATGCGATGAAGGAAAAAGGTTGGGAACCTGAGTCTAAAATAACGGCTGGGCACGAACTGAACAACTTTTCTAACCATAAGGAAGGGTCAAAAAAGGGTCCACTAATCCCTGAGCACGAACTGGGCAACTTTCAGCACCAGGTAGAGAGTGGCACGCGATAGCGTGTAAAGCTCTATTTATACGGTAATAGTTGACGCGATAGTTGCTGTCATGATAGCAACTATCGCGGCAACTATCACCGTGTAGACGACGTGATAGATTCTCAATTTTCAACACGGCGCGGCGCCTTGTTCACCATACTATTAGTTTCTATTCATTTTTTGATGCAGTCCCCTTTAATTTTCAATTAAGTTTTAAACTTAATTGAAAATTAATTAGTGAAAACTTAATTAGTTTCAATTGTTAAAGGCAGGGCCAGTCCTAGCTTCATAGCCGCCTGCGTGCGGGTGACGCTCGGCCGCCCCCCCCCTTACCAAATGCAATATTTGTTTGTTTATTTATTTATATTACTACTCTTACTATGCCTATATTTTGCCAAAATGTAGGCCTCCATGGGCTGTTGCGCCACAGATTTATAGTTTTTTTAGGATTAAAAATGCAAAACTTTTGTATTTTCAGTTATAACAAAATCGGAGTAACAGTCGTTTCAGTGATAAAACCGTAGACAGTTTCGCTGACTATATTTTTTACTATCGAGTCATAAGAAAAGTGCGATAGTTATAAAATGCGAAAGTTGTCCAGTTCGTGCTCGTCCCAAGGGGGCTGCTTCTAAAAAGTTGTCCAATTCGAGCTTGAGGATTAACCAGAGTAACTAGGTATGTTGTCCAATTCGTGCCCGCCCAAAATAACAACTATATCGGTATCCGCCTAAGACAACATAATAAAAATAATAATTCACAACAAATAAACAATTAATAACAGTGTTCCTTACATACTCTTTACCTTTTCAAATTAATTTAAGGCTGCACGGGAACGGGGGTCGTCACACGCGCCATAAGCTCACGCCTCTAATATTAAACCTAGGGACTTGAAAATTTGTATGCGTATAGTTTGGGAAAAGCCAGAGGGTTGTTAGTTTTTGTTTTTTTCTTATCGCCTTTAGTTTTTTTGATAAAAAATAAAATGTGAGAGAAAAAAAAATTAAAATATAAATTTCAAAATTTTAAAAACAGGCGGAAATTTATATTTTTACCAAGAGAAATTGTGTGAATTTTGGTCAAAAAGTATTAAGCTGGTGAGGCGTAATTTTATGGGAACTTTTTTTTTATTTATTATCTGGAAAGTGCTGACCCTAGCGGATTTTTTAAAAAATACAAATTATTAAATTCTGATTTGTTGATTTTCCAATTTAAGCCACACCCACCGATGTTTTTCACCCTTTTATTCTGACAAATGAAATAAAAACAATTTCAATTTTTTTTTTTTTTTTTTTTTTTTTTTTTTTTAATGAAAACAATTCAAAAATAAAAAGAATTGTTATTTAAATTTACATAATATATTGAAACAGATTAAAGAAGATTAAATAATACAAAAACATAAAGATGAGAGGAAGGATTGAATGCTAGTTGATAAAAACAAGTTTGAGAAGAAAATGTTACAATCTTTTTGGGTTGATTTTTGGTAAGCGCACAGTGCCAAAAATTAAGCCACCTTATTTTCTCTAACACAGCTTGATAATTATCCAAGGAAAGGATTGTCGCATAGTAAGGCGATTAATTCCTTTTAGACCACCTATTCAAGAATTGAAAACTAAAATTTAAAAATTATTAATTTGATTTAAGTTATATTTATAATCACATTATGTTTGCTTCCGAGTTTAACAAAGGTCACGAAACGAAAGCATTATCATTATTTTGAAGAACGAATTTTTGTATGTCTCTGCAGAAATCCGTTCCAGACAACACGGACATTTTCTTTATATCGCAGTTTGTCGTTAAACATTTTTTCGAACCATCATATCTTAAAAAACCAATGCAACCCACTCATGATTCCGTATTAAGTTAACCATCTGCACACATTTAATAGTGACATATAAAAATGATAGGAACCTATTGGGAAGTCACTATTTTATACTAGGTGACCATTCATACAATATAGGTCGTGAGTATGCTATGTGCCACACTAATTGGCAGACTATTTTAACCTGTTTGAGCTAAGAAAAATTTGGGGAACCAAATCGGAAAGATTTTATTTTTAGCATATTTGTTTATGCTATATTATTTATTGATGCTGATAAATAAAAATTTCAACAGACCGAAAAGTTCTTGTTGGCTTAGTTTCATGGCAAATAGGTCCGATATATCGGTTTTAAAATAATTAAGTTTACCAAAGAAGTTATTTAAATCACATTAAAGCACATATGAGTATAATTGTCTACTATAAAAGGTTTTAATAATTTTTATTGATAACTCAAAAGGTATTAAAGGTATTTGCAGGTAAAATCGTGGTTTTACCATGGCCAGGTAGAGATACACTTTCCATGTATCACCTTTCTTAGTGGTTTAAAGAAATGAGTTTATTTTTATTTTTTTGCAATTTTAAAATGCAACTTATAAAAAAATGGTTTAAAATATAAATTATATAAAGCTGGACAATATCCTATCAGATTACATATGTCTGAACCAGTTTGTACAAATTGTAAAATTAATGATCAATACAAAGTTGATTGAACTTATTTTTAAATTAATTACAGCAAATATAATTTTTCATTTCAATAGAAACAGATAATGAAAAAATTAAATAATATACCTAAATGGTTTTAGCTTTCCGATGATGTAGCATTTATTCATTTAACATAATAAATTGTGGCATATTCTCGCTTAGTAAAACAATTTTAATGTTTTTTAACGGTAGTGTATACCCCCTTCAAATTAAATAAAATACATTAAAAATAGCATACTCCGTTGTTAAGCTTGGGCTTTATATGAAGCTGAATTAATATGTATGTATCAAATCTAACTCACATTGTTATGTCTTGTAAGAAATTTGCTAAGCAGAGACATGTTTTATTTCAGCGCATACAAAATCATAGCTTCACCTTTAGCTTCACAACACTTTTGTCCAGTAGATCAATCAATATTTATAAATCCATTTTTTCAGTTTTTTACAGAAATTAAAATTAAAATCTAATTGACTTATAAAATATGAACTAAAATTAAAGGAATAAATAGCCTATTAAAAAAAAAATCATATAATTAGACAACAAATATTCATGAAACGACAAGAAAATAAACTATCACATAATTTATAATCTTATGGCTGTATGGCTATCAAAGCCCATGCCAAAAAGAAAAAAAAATAAATAAATACAACTCACAAGTATATTCAACGTTTGAGCCAGACCCGTGGAACTAGAAATTAAAATTTTAGAAAAAATATCTTTTTGACGAAAGAGCCTAAAATCTAAACTGACTAAGATAGAACTAACGCTCCACCCAAATCCTTGGAAGCAGAAAGTTGATTTTTTATAAGGGGGGGGGGGGGGGGGGGGGTTAATACGAATTGAATTTGACATTGTCAAGCGAATTGAGGTAAAGCAAAATTCTAAGAGAGCTTCGTAAACCACCAAATCTTATCCTTCTGGTTGGACTCGACATAAGCGAGAAGCATGCCATTCAAATGGTTTAAGGTGCAGCATAGACTAAATTTAGCATTTCGATTTAATATTCGAATAAAACAAAGCGAAAAATGTTCAGTTCAACCTAGCAACACATGATAATTAATATTTGATAAGTCAAGCATACGGGGATGGTGTAGTTATCATGTGTAGGATTACTTTCCAGGTCTACTTCGTATGATACGATTAAGAGGTGAGGCTGAAAGTGAGTATGCCAAAAACTAAATACATCCAATAAATAATAAAGGTAGACTGCCAGACCACTAAACAAAGGAAATGATACATTCAAAGTATTAAAGAGCTTTTTCTATATCTCGGCACATTACTAACCGGCGACAATAGTTTGAGAAAATATTCACAAGGAATTAATGAAGGAATAATGGACGGAGCTTAGATCAATCAGTTGGTAAAACAACATCTAACTTAGTTTTACAAAAAATCTGAAATTAAAACAGGGTTTAATGACTCCATTGCTTGCCTCTTATAAGAGTAAGTAGAAATCTCGAACGTTTACAATACGAGAAATTAGAGTGAAAAAAAAAAAAAAAAAAAAAGAATCGTTTGAATAAAAAAATATACTAATTTTTAAAGAACTGGATACTAATTTTATTATATAGGAAAATCCACTTTAGTGTCCACTTTGTATATTACCTAGTAGATCTATATACGCTTATAGAGCTTTTGTCTAAAATTTGTTTAACAAATATTTAGCAGACGAGTAAAATATAAAATTTTTAGCAGGAAGGTTTTATTAAGAGTGGAATTACATTTTTACTTTAATTATAAAAGCAGTGCAATTCCTTTGAAATCCATGCTATTTGCACATTTCAACTGAGATTTTTTTGTAACATAGAAGCTTTTTTTTAAACAATAATTTACAACAAAAAAATTAAAATTTGTATGGGTTGATTATCAGTTTAAAACCAAATGTATAATGGGGTGCCGTTGTCGTTTGAAAATAAATTCTCTACTTTACTTAATAATCTAGTTATTGCAGCACCAATTACCTATATTATTAAATTTAAATATATTAATTAAAATTTTTATTTATAAAAATATTTGATCAATTAAAATCTCAATTTTCTAATATTTCCGTAAAGTGACATAAATTAAAGAAATTAATATTTATACATTTCTAATTTTTTATTTATCTTTAAAAAAATCCAATGGCCGGCGTTGTCATAATAATGGGAGGGGTAATGTGGGCGTTTCCTTTTCCTCCCAAAATAAACAAGGGGTTGAAAAAAACTTGTGAAAAGCAGCGCTATCTCTGGAGAGAAGGTGTCAACACAACTCACTCCCGTGGGCTCTTAAAAATAAGAAATTTAAAATATTCTTCTTTAATTTATGTAAGATGGGAATTTTTTAGTTGAAAATAAAATTAGGATAAGAGATGATAAAGGTATTTAAACTTTAAGTACGAATAGTGAGAAAACGAAGCAATTTCGATGGTGTGAGCAATTCTCGTTTTGAGGAAACATTCCTTATCACTTGAGAACAAGTAAATTATATAATTATAAACACAATACTATAACGCACAGCAAAGTCAGCAGAGTAGGGGAGACAGGGGCTGGTTGTTACAGGAGCAGATTGTTACAAGCTGAATTTAATTTGAACTAAGGTGGAGAGGTCTACAATGCATATCTCAGTCTGTCTATCAAGGACCAGAAATCTTAGTTCTTCGGTTATCAGTTTGAGGACAGGTCCCTTCATTCTACAGATATGCACTGATTTATGATTTAAACCCCTAAAAGTAAAAAAAGTATAGGTGCTATAAAATATGTTCTGCAACCTTCATTTGTTTTAATGTAGCTTTCGTAAATAGTAGGTTGAAAACAATGTTCATTGACCTTAATTATCACAATTTATTAGATTTTTAAACTTATGTGGGTATAGACGCTTTACTCGATTGTGTCCAAAATGGCAGCATGGGGCTGGTTGTTAAGGGGTTACACTGTAACAACCTGCCCCACAAGTAATATTTCACCATTTTCTTATTTATGAGTATAGCATAAAATTAATTACAAGTAAATTAAAGCAAACTGTTTAAAATTCACTAATAAGCTAAACTTTTTTCTTTAACTTTATTTTTAGGAATTAGCCTCAAGTTGCTTTCGAGCAGGTCGAAGTTCAGCGGTTAAATATGATTAACTATTAAAAATAGTTTGATTTTTTTCTATTTAAATGGTTTTGAATAGAGAATTAAAAACCATAAATAAACAAATTTTAAAAGTTATATTATTTATCAATTTTTACTCACATTTTATTTTATTTTTTGTGTCCTTACCTATTTTTTCGTAGTAGATATAAAACAAATTGTTAAACTTGATGTTGTTTAATTTTTCTAACCCAAGCAACCTAATGTAATTGAAGTTCTTGAAATCATATTACTTGAATCTACAATGCATAAAAAGGCGTTCGAATGAGGCACTTGATAAATTCAAGTCATTTGGAACGTCCATAAATAATTTCTAACAACTCTCAACACTTAAGTTCCTTTTTCTTTCATAAAACTTATGGCATGACCAAATAAAAGTAAATTAATAAAAAGTGTATAACCAGCCCCGGTCTCCTCTACTTACTCCTTTACCTTTACCATCTATAAAGAAAGCCTGTTGTTAGTGTTTAATCTATATATATAAAATCCAAATACCACTCACTCACTGACTCACTGACTGACACATCACGATATCTCTGAAACCACTGGACCTACGACCATGAAATTTTGTAGGTGTGTTCCTCTTACCTCCTAGGTGCTCGCTAAGAAATATTTTAAAAATCCGCCATCTTGATTCAAGATGGCGGCCATTTATATACAAAATTCGACAAGACGATATCTCGGGAACCAATTGTGCTAGAACCTTGAAATTCAGAAGTTGGCTTCCTTTTATGAAATTAGTTACTTTTGATAAATAGTTTACTAATCGGGCATATTGATTCAAGATGGCGGCCATACATATATAAAAGTCAACATGTGTGCATGTTCTTTATACAAATCTACAGTTTTAGTCCGATCTCGATGAAAATTTGCACACTTGACCTTCAAAGCAAGGGGAAAATCACTGTCTACATGAATATTCAAAATTTTAATTTTGGTACACAGGGGTACGGGGTACAAATGTTAAAGTAATGAACATCCTTCATGGTGCATATCGTTGAAAAGCTCTTTAAGAGGACAGTAATTGTCGTTATGTACAGTTTTATCATATTTTCACTTAGGAGGGAGGTATAATTAAAAAATATAGCTATATGTTATATAAAAGAAGTGTATCCGTATGAGGGTATGTGTTTTATCCTAATTTGATGAATATTTACACACTTTTTCTTCAAAACAAGGTGAAGGTCACTGCCTACATGAGATTACGAAATTAAAATTTTGGTACACAGGGGTACGAGGTACAAGTGATGAATACCCTTCATCTTCATGATGCATATCGTTGAAATGCTCTTTAAGAGTACATTAATTGTTGTTATGTGTACAGTTTTGTCATATTTTCATTTAGGAGGGGGTAAATTTAAGATATTTGCAAATGATCTTATCAAAGAGGTGGGGGATATAACTAGAAGGGATAGAATCTAGATATTCTCGCATAGTAAAATAATTTGTATGCTTTCCTGGTAGTTTATAAACTTATCAAATTTAAAAACACTCCGTAGTGAAGCACGGGTATCCAGCTAGTTATTAATAATATGCAACCTATATTATTAAATAATAATATTAAAACCGGATAAACACTTTTTAAGATATACAGGTGTTAAATGAAATTAATGATTTCAAAAATTAAATTTAAAAAAAAATACTTCATTTTTAAACATTTTTATTTATTCATACAAGTACAAATTTATATTATATATATATATATATATATATATATATATATATATATATATATATATATATATATATATATATATATATATATATATATATATATATATATATATATATATATATATATATATATATATATATATATATATATAAAAAACCAAGTGCATAAAATAAAGAATTAATAATAAACAATAATTTAGAGTTAATCTTAACCATAAGTTTCTTACTGCAAACTACAGTACTACAATTATTTTGAGTTAATTCACTACAACTACGTACTACAGTCATTAATAGTTTATCTCAACCAACATTTTCTTACTTCAAACTACAGTACTATAATACTTTTAGAATCAATGCTCATTTTATCAGACTTTTCTCATTTGAAGTAACATTTATACAAAAGTTAATTTATTCAAGTTCATCTATTTACAATTGAAATTATTTCTAAATAAGAAACTTATGGAGCAATACTTAGTAGGAACAAGGGTCTAAAATACTGTTCAAATAAGTAGTGTCACGGGTTTAGAGCTTGATCACCAATTATTTTTATTTATTTATTTATTTATTTTTTTTGTTTGTTTATTAAACCACCACAACACTAAACATGTTGGCTTATAATCCTATGCCTCCCTGTTGGCTGTTGCAATACAAAATAATGATAAAAAATACAAAAATAAGCTCGTCACATAAAAAAAAGTCCAATAAATTTTAGATAAATAGGTACACTAAATAATAATTAGACACATATAATAATTCAATCCAAAGCAAGACAGGATATGAATTAGTAACAACGGTGCCTATAGAACTCTTAGAGCGCTCGCCATATCCAGGATGTGTACAGCGCTCCACGCATTCGTCAAAATCGTCGCTATCGCTGCACATTCTACGACATTGAAAGTAAATATCATCGTATGGAATACGTTCTCGGAGTGTAGCGTTATCTTCTTTTGAGTTCCTTATCAAATTATCACTTTGAATCTCTTCATTAGCAGATAAATTCTTCAATTTTAAATTATTAGCATCATAGACCTTGCCATTTAGGTTAATCAATGATCTATTAGCATAAACATCTTGCCTATTTAGGTTTTCCATTGACATATCACCAGCATCAATCTTTATCCTAGTTAAACTATTATCTGTACTATACAAGCTTTCATAAAACTTGTCTTTATCATTATCAAAATGTGTCTTAGTTGAAAAATTATAAGAACTATTTAAATTTTCATAAAACTTGTTCTTACCATCATCAAAATGTGTCTTAGTTGAAAAATTATAAGAACTATTTAATTTTTCATAAATCTTGTTTTTACCATCATCAAAATGTGTCTTTGTTGAAACATTATTAGAACTATTTAATTTTTCATAAAACTTGTCTTTATCATTATCAAAATGTGTCTTAGTTAAAACATTATTAGAACTATTTAATGTTTCATGAAACTTGTCTTTATCATTATCAAAATGTGTCTTTGTTGAAGCATTATTAGAACTATTTAATGTTTCATGAAACTTGTCTTTATCATTATCAAAATGTGTCTTTGTTGAAGCATTATTAGAACTATTTAATGTTTCATGAAACTTGTCTTTATCATTATCAAAATGTGTCTTTGTTGAAGCATTATTAGAACTATTTAATGTTTCATGAAACTTGTCTTTATCATTATCAAAATGTGTCTTTGTTGAAGCATTATTAGAACTATTTAATGTTTCATGAAACTTGTCTTTATCATTATCAAAATGTGTCTTTGTTGAAGCATTATTAGAACTATTTAATGTTTCATGAAACTTGTCTTTATCATTATCAAAATGTGTCTTTGTTGAAGCATTATTAGAACTATTTAATTTTTCATGAAACTTGTCTTTATCATTATCAAGATGTGTCTTAGTTGAAACATTATTAGAACTATTTAATTTTTCATAAAACCTGTCTCTATTATTTGAAATTTTACCAGAGCTATTTGGGGTTTCTAACGATCTAGCTTTATTGTTATTATTATTAATGCTTTTAGATAACATATTTTTAACATTTTGATCATTTAAATTTCCATGATCAGATGCATTCTTGGTGATATGAATGTTTTTATAGGTTCCTGATGTTGTTGATTGTTGAATCAAGTCTTTTTCTTCAGAAATGTATCTTTTGAAGAGTGTTTTCAGCAGAGGTGAATTAAGATTAGCTGCATAAATACCTTTTTCATGCTGATTATTAATAGAATTCTTCCAAGATGTTTGATATTTTTTACAATCGATCACCGCTGTTGAAAGGTTCATCGTAAAATAAACCGTTATTATTTTAATTATCATGTTTTGATATTGTTTCACTCAAATTACCGAAAGAATGTCAAAAAATGAAAACAAAAAAAAAATATATTTAATATGAATGCCTTTTTAGTACGGGTGAATCGTCCGCACTAGCTGGAAACTTTTGATGGTTGAAGAAAAACGACACAAAATGACGCAATAAATAAGTTTGATAAATAGTTCAGAAGAACCTTCTTTAGATCTTTCCGGCTGTATCACAAGATGGCTGAATACTGATGGCCAAATAGCAGCACACTGTGTACCGGTAATAGAAACCACTGCGGTAAATATCACAATTGTCTTATTTTTGTGCCGTGATAATCTTTAAGTTCAACGCGTTCACACCCACACAAAGTAAAAAGAAATATTGAATAATAACAGAAAATGATAAATACTTTCCGATATACCAATACTATCACAAAGAGTGTTATGGATCGAGCCGCAGAATCAAATGAGCGGTATTCTATGGAACTAACCCACTTGACGCATGGGCTAAATTTAAATTATTGCATCACTAAAGCCGTGTCCAGAATCCCGAACCGAACAGAGGAAACGAGCCGAGCATTAGTCTCTGCGCATGCCCAGTCTACACGGCGCATGCGCATCTCAGACTGGGCGCAGAGACCAATGTTCGGCTCGTCTTCTAAGTTCGGTTCGGAAGTCTGGATGAGGCTTAATTTAATAGGGTATATTAACCCTCGGGTGCGCGCGGTCTAATACAGACACGAGGAGGCGCGGACCCCTGGTACGACTTTATCTGTTTTATATGCCCACACAACAAATAAAATAAATATAAACTTGAAATTATTTTAGCAAAAATTATAAAACATATAAAAAAAAAGAAAACAAAAAAATTAATTGTTTGTAACACGTATTTATGTATGCTGGTGGAAATAAATTATTATTATTATTATTATATTTAAATTGGTTTTATTATTTTTTTAATTTATAAAATACCGTTGTTTAGTCTCATAGTTTATAAGCACAAAATTAGTCTGTCTCAATTATAATTTTCAAATTTTTAATTTTTTCTGTATATTTTTATTATTTTATTTTTTAATTCAGGTTTTAATTCACTAAAATTAGCGTAATACTAAAATTTAAGTGAAAGTGGCGCGGGTCCCCTTGTCAGGACAATATGGGCCCCGCAATATAACAACAGGACAATATAACTTCCCGCCATCTCCCTGTTCCTTTCCCGCAAATTTCCTATATCTGGATCATTTTCCCGCGAATTTGAGTGTCATATCCCCTCCCTCGTCCTTCCTCGCCACTGCCTTCTACAACATTAAAGTATAATCACGTACAATGTGAAACAGTGACTGATTCTCTTGATAAAAGCAAGAAATGTAGCTAGAAAAATCCCTATTTTCCGATCGCATCCACATCTATCTCAATTTCACAGTTATATCTCAAATTTAGGCCTCACAGGACCGCGCAATCCCGAGGGTTAAGTAAACTTCCCGCCATCTCCCTGTTCCTTTCCCGCAAAATTACAATATCTGGATCATTTTCCCGCGGATTTGAGTGTCATATTCCCTCCCTCGTCCTTCCTCGCCACTGCCTCCTATATATCTACCTTTCCTCTTCTTCCTCTCACGTGCGCGTCGTACTGAGGTAATTCTGTTTTTCTCTTACCATTACCAAAACGTTCTCTTCCTCCCCGAGATAGTTATCATCAGTGCTCTGCCTCTATATGTGATGTTAATACCTCTGATAATCCGCCGTACCGCAAGTGAACCGTGACGTTTCATCCAATTCGTGTAAACCCGCAGTTAATCAGACTTCAAGACACCCTTGCCGAAGACAACGCCGCGCCGACGACAAAGGCATCAGGTAACTTTCCCACTTACTCTTCCTCCTCTATATCCTTTACGGCCGCATTCCATACAGTGAGTGAAGTAATATGCTCGAGCATAATCTTTTGGAAAATATTCTCGAGAAAATTCTTTCAAGGCAAGCATTTTCTCTCCGAGCAAGAAGTTTAGTTACGAATTTAACAACGTAATTTCTAAGTATGATTTGAGAAAGAATTCAGTGTATTAATATTAAAAAAAGAAAAAACCTCTCAAAATAAACTCATTACAGGAAGAAATATTATTTATTAATTCTTATAATAATAATTATGATGAGTAAATATCAACTATGTAATTATGTTGGATAAACTATACCTACAGAAAGCCTGTACCTGCCACCTACTCCAAATTTTTAGTACTAAATATACTTTTCAAGAATCTTTCAAATGTGTTTTTATAGGTTTACGTATCTAAAACGCGGACCTTATTTTGTACGTTCCTATCACACAGGATAATGATAAAGAAAGACACAGTCAAACTCCTCATTGTAGAGAATCCTTTTTCCCTACAACTCTATTTTTTATTCTTTGATTTCAATAAATGTTAAACTGAACAATTGAATATTCTACTCCATCAGGTAAAGTTAAACTGAATTCAACTTAACTTTAACTAAGAATAACTAAGATATGTATTTATATAATGGTTAGCAGTAATGAAGTAACTTATTCTTAACTTTATTTTTTACTTTTATTACCACAAGTTACAAGAAAACAAGAAATAAAATTAATAAGATAAAAACAACATATTTGAAAAAAGGTGAATAAAAGTGACAAAAAACTAGATTCGTTTATATATATAACTGTTCTGCAGGTCTAGCATAGTAAACAGTACTTTTTTACTTTCTCATATAAAGAGAAAGTATTGTGAAGGCGCGAAAATTCGATTTTGATAAATTTACACGTTTTGAGTCCAAAAAAGTGGTTTTTAGAAATGTCAGTCTGTCGTCTGTCTGTGCAGACGCCTGGAGCCTAAACTACCGGGCCGATTTTGACAAAATTTGGCAAACATGTTCAGAAAAATTATACCCCGAGGCGAAATCGAGAAATGAATTTAGCTCCACATTTGGGGGCGCTACTCCCCAAAAACTCTGAAAAAACGTGAAAAAAATTATTTCTCGAAAACGGTTCCGACGATTTTGATTAAAAAAATCTAAAATGTAGTCCATTTAAATACGAATTTAACGATATAAGCCGTTTTCCCGGCAAAAATCTAGTTCCTGAAAAAATAGCTTTAAACGCGGAGGGAGAGAGGCCGGGTTCGATTCCCCGCCGAGGAGAAATTATTGTTATGATATATTTTGATCAAAAGTTCAATAATAATTAAATGTACCAACGAAAACTAACAAATGGAAAACACTGGGCCAAGAAATTATAAACTCGTATATATGAGAAAGTTTGTCTGAGTTGTCTCTGACCGATTTATCTTTTAAACAACTGCAAAATTAAACAAAAATAAAGCAAAATTAAACAAAAATAAAGCAAAATTAAACAAAAATAAAGCAAAATTAAACAAAAATAAAGTTCCATTTAATATTATATAATACATAATATTTAACAAAACAAAGATAATAGTTTCCTTGTCAAATTATGAACAAAGTAGGCAAAAATAGAAAATGCTCGGAATATGCTTTGATTTTTATAAGTCGGAGAATATTCTCAGAATATGCTCGTGCTCGGAGAATATTCTCAGACCCACATCACTACAACAGTCCTAAAAAATCTCTCTTAAAAAAGAAAAAAAAATTCTCCATCTCTTACCCCCTCTTCTCTCCTCTTAGCGTCCTATATATTCCTATATTTCTTTAAAAAAAAAACTCTACCTCTTAGCCCCTCTCTTATCCTTTCTTGTTTAAATTGAACCTCAATATTTCTCGTTTTCTTTATGGAGTTATTATTATTTATATGGTATTTTAGGCGATTGTTTGTTATTCATTATAACGTATTCGTTAAATGGGTTTCTAATTGTTACCTTCCTTTACCTCTATATCGTTTGTTACGGTTACAATTTCTCCGTTTATAATCCGCGTACCGAAGTGCGTTAACCGGACTTCGAGACACCCTCACCGAAGACAACGCCGCGTCGACGACAAAAGCGTCAGGTAACTTTCCCATTTCTTCTTCTTCCTCTCCTCTCTCTATCAAACAGGGTATTTATTTATTCTCTTTTTCTACATCGTTATGGAGATTTATAAGTCTTTAATTAATTTAAATGTATATACTTTATGTTGGGAAACACATTCTATTGATCAATAAAAATACGTATTATTAGTTTGTATAATAAAAAAAGTTGGTATCAATAATATTTTAGACTCAGCGCCCAGCGTAAGAAATACTTTTAAAATTTACAGCGTAAATTTGTAGTATCTTACCCGCACCTATTTCTATTGGTCCAATTGACTTTAAATTGTTCCTTCATACATTTTAAGAACTTTTATCATTTTTGTTTTCCATAAATACAATAGACAAAGGAACATTTTACAGAGTAGCATATATATTCCTTAGTCTAAATTACTATTAAGACGAAAGGATATTTATTCCAATGTACCTTGGGACAAAGGAATATCACACTTGTGTATATAATTGTGACCATATATCCCTTAGTCTATAAATTCAATTATTAAGATAAAGGAATATCTATATATATAAAAGTCAACGTATGTGTGTGTGTGTGTGTGTGTTTGTTCTTTATACAAATCTACAGTTTTAGTCCGATCTCAATGAAAATTTGCACACTTGACCTTCAAAGCAAGGAAACAATCAAGGTCTACATGAATTTTCGAAATTTCAATTTTGGTACACAGGGGTACGGGTACAAGTAATAAATACGGGGTCAAAGTAATGAATACCCTTCATGATGCATATCGTTGAAAAGCTCTTTAAGGGTACAGTAATTGTTGTTATGTACACTTTTGTCATATTTTCATTTAGTAGGGGGGGTAAAATGGAAAAATATAGCTATATCTTATTTGTTCTTTATACAAATCTACAGTTGTAGTCCGATCTCGATGAAAATTTGCACACTTGATCTTCAAAGCAGGGAGAAAATCAAGGTCTACATGAATTCTCGAAATTTAAATTGTGGTACACAGGGGTACGTGGTACAAGTAATTAATACGGGGTCAAAGTAATGAATACCCTTCGTGATGCATATCGTTGAAAAGCTCTTTAGGAGTACAGTAATTGTTGTTATGTGTAGATTTGTCATATTTTCATTTAGGAGGGGGGTAAAATGGAAAATATAACTATATCTATATATAAAAAGAAGAGTATCTATATGAGAGAATGTCTTTTATACAAATCTACAGTTTTATCCCAATTTGATGCATTTTTACACTCTTTTTCTTCCAAACAAGGTGAAGGTCACTGCCTACACGATTTTCCGAAATTAAAATTTTGGTACACACAGGTACGGGGTACAAATGTCAAAGTAATGGATACCCTTCATGATGCATATCGTTGGAAAGCTCTTTAAAAGTACATTAATTGTTGTTAAGCACGTTTTTGTCACATTTTCATTTAGGAGGGGGGTAAAATGGAAATGTATATCTATATCTATAAAAGTCAACGTATGTGTGAATGTGTTCATGTTCTTTATACAAATCAACAGTTTTAATTCGATCTCGATGAAAATTTGCTCACTTTACCTTCAAAGCAAGGGGGAGATCTCTGTCTTCATGATTGTTCGAAATTAAATTTTTGGTACACAGGGGTACGGGGTGCAAATGTCAAAGTAATGGATACCCTTCATGACAGTAGCGTACACAGAAAATTTTTTCGGGGGGGGCCCAACCTAATTTAACTTATATGCGGGTTTAGCATACCCCAGAATTTATTATAATTGTAATTTCTCCCCCTTTTCAACACTCTAATTTCAATTTCTAACCTCATATTTAATTAAATTAAAATCCTATGAGGTTACACCTCACTATGTGATGTGATCGTTCTAAAGTGCGGGCTACTTTAAACAAACCATTAAAATTTCATAAAAATCAGATAAATACTTTTGAAGATATAGGTGTAAATAAATGTATGTCTGTGCGAATGTGGAAGAGAAATAAATAGGTGCAGAAGATTGAAACTTATACGGGACCAGCAATGTTATAACCTGGCTAATTATGACCTACCATCAAAATTTCAATAAAATTGGACGAATAGCTTTTAAGATATATTGGTTCGCAAAAATTGAAGGACAGGCGGACACGGGACCCAAACTGTACTCAGATGTTGAACAGATTTCTGTCTTGGAATTTTTGAAATCGGAGACATAAAAATTGTTCGTTCTTCAGAACTGTCACATATCTTCCGTTTCCTTTAGTAAGCTCGGAAGTAAAACGTAATCCATACTGCAAAAGCAAACGTGGATTTGGAGCACATACGAATTTCCAATTTTTATCTAGAAGAGAATTCTTCTGTAAGAAAATTAAATACCTACTGCAAAACAAAAGAATCATTCGCTCATTCGCTGGGTAATTACATGGGACATTTAACATCAAATGTTTTCTGAACGCTTTTTGAGTTTTTAGATTTAAATTTACTATTACTGTGTAATATGAATCAGTTTTTTCACAAAATGATAAACCGATTTATTTATATTGCCTCTGTTTTCCCACTACATGTCGACGAACACTAGTCCAACCTGAGTCAGCAAAAGGGGAATGCCGCATAGACAAGAGGACCCACGTAGCGTTCTACACACAATCCTGGTTCAAAACAAAAATTTGCTACTGAAATCCACAACCATCATTTTCCCGTTTAAGCCAGTCTAGTGTGCATATTTTAATTCAATTAATTTAATTCCATCGGCAAAAGTTCGAGTTGCCTCGGGCCTCATTTAATTTAATGTGCTTAACACCTAGGCCGAGCCGGCAATCGGGTCTATTATTGAACGCATCCCAATTTATTTTGATGCATAATTTCCATCGACAAAATCGGGCCTCCTAGCAATAAGGCCGATTCATTGTACTCATCATAATCAATTCAATGCACTTAATTCTATAGCAAAAAATCCGGGCCTAGCTGTCAATCGGAGCAGTCTATTTTTACGAATCCAAATTCAATTCATAGCATTAGGATTCGTAATGAATTGAAGCTGTCCTATAATGCAACCTATGCTATTGAACTGGACTAAAACCACAAAAAAATAATTGAATTCAATTGGCGAAAAATCGGGCCCAGCCGAAATCGGGTCGATCAAGTTTAATGATTTTAGTTCCACTGGCAAAAATCAAGGCCTAGTCGGCAAATGAGCCGATTTATTTCATGCATCCAAATTTAATTCAATGAATCTAATTCCATCAACAAAAATCTCGGTCCAGCCAAAATCGGGCCGCTATAGTGTTTAATAGTTTTAGTTTCATCGACAAAAATCCGGGCCCAGACGACAGTCGGGCCGTTATAATGTTTAATAAATTCAATTCCATCGGCAAAATCCGGGCCCAGCCGACAATCGGGCCGGTATAGTGTTTAATAAATTTAATTCCATCGGCAAAATCCGGGCCCAGCCGACAGTCGGACCGGTATAGTGTTTAATAAATTTAATTCCATCGGCAAATCCGGGCCCAGCCGACAGTCGAGCCGGTATAGTGTTAAATAATTTAATTCCATCGGCAAATCCAGGCCCTGCCGACAGTCGGGCCGGTATAGTGTTTAATAAATTTAATTCCATTGGCAAAATCCGGGCCCAGCCGACAGTCGGGCCGGTATAGTGTTTAATAAATTTAATTCCATCGGCAAATCCGGGCCCAGCCGACAGTCGAGCCGGTATAGTGTTTAATAAATTTAATTCCATCGGCAAATCCAGGCCCTGCCGACAGTCGGGCCGGTATAGTGTTTAATAAATTTAATTCCATTGGCAAAATCCGGGCCCAGCCGACAGTCGGGCCGGTATAGTGTTTAATAAATTTAATTCCATCGGCAAATCCGGGCCCAGCCGACAGTCGAGCCGGTATAGTGTTTAATAAATTTAATTCCATCGGCAAAATCCGGGCCCAGCCGACAGTTGGGCCAGTATAGTGTTTAATAAATTTAATTCCATCGGCAAAATCCGGGCCCAGCCGACAGTCGGGACGGTATAGTGTTTAATAAATTTAAGTCCATCGGCAAAATCCGGGCCCAGCCGACAGTCGGGCCGGTATAGTGTTTAATAAATTTAATTCCATCGGCAAAATCTGGGCCCAGCCGACAGTCGGGCCGGTATAGTGTTGAATGAATTTAATTCTATCGGCAAATCCGGGCCGAGCTTATTTGGGGTGATTACGTGTATACACACCATAAGATAATACTTAATTAATTCCTTTTATTGGAAAATATTTACAGCCAATTCGAATGCATCTGTCATTACTGTGTTTTTTGGTTTTAAGTGTATGGCGGGTCTTAGGTATGTAATCATTTCGGGGGGGGCCAGGGCCCCTTGGGCCCCCCCCTGTGTACGCCACTGCTTCATGATGCATATCGTTGGAAAGCTCTTTAAGAGTACATTAATTGTTGTTAAGCACGTTTTTGTCATATTTTCATTTAGGAGGGGGGTAAAATGGAAATGTATATCTATATCTATAAAAGTCAACGTATGTGTGAATGTGTTCATGTTCTTTATACAAATCAACAGTTTTAATTCGATCTCGATGAAAATTTGCTCACTTTACCTTCAAAGTAAGGGGGAGATCTCTGTCTACATGAATGTTCGAAATTAAATTTTTGGTACACAGGGTTACGGGGTACACATGTCAAAATTGAAAACCCTTCATGATGCATACTGTTGAAAAGCTCTTTAAGAATACGGCAATTGTTTTTACGTGCATTTAGGGGGGTAAATGGAAATATATATCTAAAAGTCAACGTATGTGTGTATGTTCTTTATACAAATCCATAGTTTTAGTCCGATCTCGATCAAAAAATGCACACTTGACCTTCAAAGGAAGAAAAAATCAGTGTCTACATGAATTTTCGAAATTTAAATTTTGGTACACAGGGAAAACGGTACAATAATGAATACGGGGTTAAAGGACTGGATACCCTTTATGATGGATATCGTTGAAAAGCTCTTTAAGATTACATTAATTATTGTTATGTACAGTTTTGTCATATGTATTTTCATTTAGGAGGGGGTAAAATGGAAAAATATAGCTATATCATATAAAAAAAGAAGAGTGTCTGTATGAGGGTATGTCTTTTATACAAATCTACAGTTTTATCCCAATTTGATGCATATTTACTCACTTTCCCTTTAAAGCAAGGGGGAGGTCACTGTCTACATGAATTTTCGAAATTTAAATTTTGGTACAAAGGGGTACGGTGTAAAAATATCAAAGTAATGGATTCCCTTCATATCATGCATATCGTTGAAAAGCACTTTAAGAGAAAAGTAATTGTTGTTATGTACAATTTTATTTAGGAGGGGGTAAAATGGAAATTTATAGCTATATATACAAATTAACGTATGTGGGTATATGTTCTTTATACAAATCTACAGTTTTAGTTCGATGTCCATAAAAATTTGCCCACTTGAACTTTAAAGCAAGGGGAAAATGACAGCCTACATGAATTTTGGAAATTTAAATTTGGTACACAGGGGTATGGTATAAGTAATGAATACGGGGTCAATGTAATGAATACCATTGATGATGCAAAAGCTCTTTAAGAGTAGAGTAATAGTTTTTATGTATTGTTTTGTCATAGTTTACTTTAGGGGGGGGGGGGATTTAGGATATTTTAAAATTAGCTTATCAAAGAGGAGGGGGTATAGAAATAGGTGGGAGAGATAGAATCTAGATATTCTTGCATAGTAAAATAATTTATATGTTTCATTATGGTTGTTTATAAACTTATCTAATTATAATAACACTCCGTAGCGAAGCACGGGTACCCAGCTAGTTTAATATAAAACTTCCCCAGGAGTCTCAATGTCTTGGGGAGACAAACACACAAACCTTTGTGACTTTTGTAGGGCAGACTTTTGTTTAGAACCAAGGGGTGCGGCAGGGGGGGAGGGTGCTAAAGTAAAAATGTGCCAACAATAGTTGATTTTTAATAAATACGGGAAATGTCTATTTACGAAAATATTTGAATAAAGGGGCTGGGTATGCATTGGAAAGGATTCACAAACTAAAAAGAATAATAGTACCATGAAATTTACAAACAGTCACAATATTAAGTGTCTGCGAAGTAAATAAAATCGTGTTCAAGCAAACAAACGGAAAGATAATGATTTATTTGGAGTGTTTGCACACACACATATATACATATTAATAAATCTCAGTTAAAATGACTAACTTCCCCTTAAAATCCAATGGTATGCTCATTTGCAATAAATTTAAGTGTTGAGGGATTAGCATTACACTACATTATTAGAAAGTAATTTTTATAATCATAGTTCCATTAACGAAACATCATCTCATAATCATATATTTACAATGTAATAGTCCCCATTTTCTCTTATTTATGTACTCCCTTTCCTAAACCTACTTAGTATAGTGGATTTATAGATGAATGTTTTTTGATACAGCAGAAGCCATCAAGATCAAGTACAGGGTTATAGCATTAACAGAAAAGCGTGTTATTTTTAAAACATTGATATACTTCATAATAATTCTCATTAACTAACAATCTGTTATGTTTGAATTTTTTTATATAATATTTCGTGTTTCAACTGATATAAGGTTTTTAGTTCATGCTATACACACAATATAGCAGGTGCTGTTTAGGTTGAAATTTGAAATAGTTATTACACTTCTTATTTTTACAAAGAGAGAAACTACGCAAAAGTGCGATTTTGAGCTTTTGATAGGGATATACACGTTTTAAGGTCCTCTGAGTCATATATATATAAAACAATAAATATATATATAAGTATATATATTGTTTTTTTTTACAACTGACCATTCACACAGCATGAAAATACACAAACCAAAAAATAATTTCTAAGTATATATGTACTTAGAAATTGTACATGTGTGTATATAAGAGATACACTAGCATCTAGCATCACGTGTATACGACATCCATTACGAGTGTCAATACACCAAGGCCACACTTTAAACACACACACATATATATATATATATATATATATATATATATATATATATATATATATATATATATATATATATATATCTGTGTGTGTTTGTGTATGAGTAAACAGGTTTATATTTATTGCATGGGGTTAAAATCTATGTATTATTCATACCGAGTTTTTAAAATTATAAACCTTTAAGCTTCCTCCTTCCTATGAAAAATCCAAAGTGGTTTTAAAAGAGAGAAAGATTATCTGCTGAAGCAATAAAAAAAAGTATTTAATACTTGTCAATGCTAGAGAGGTTATCTTTTATATTAAGTTTACATGTGACAATAAACTGAAGGCAAGATGATGAAAATATTTTGTTGGCTAATTTTTATTATCAGTTTAAAGATGAAGATGACAACGAATTAATGTTAAAAAGTTTAAGAAGAAGAAAATATTAGAGGCTAACTTTTACAATCAGTAAAAAACTAACTAAAAGGTAAGAAATTCACGAAGAAGACATTATTAGAAGATAACTTTTATGGTATGTTAAAAGATGATAACTAACTAAAGGCACGACGATCAAGAAGAAGACAATATTAGAAGATAACTTTTATGGTATGTTAAAAGATGATAACTAACTAAAGGCAAGAAGTTCAAGAAGAAGACAATATTAGAAGATAACTTTTATGGTATGTTAAAAGATGATAACTAACTAAAGGCAAGAAGTTCAAGAAGAAGACAATATTAGAAGATAACTTTTATGATATGTTAAAAGATGATAACTAACTAAAGGCAAGACGTTCAAGAAGAAGACAATATTAGAAGATAACTTTTATGGTATGTTAAAAGATGACAAGTAACTAAGGTGTAAGAAGTTAGAAGTTTAAGAAAAATAAATATAATTAAATGTAAAATAATAAATAACTTACGAATTTTTGACGAAAGCTCGCCTTATTTCTTTCAAGGCAGATGATATAGCTACAGCCGCTGAATGAACAACCTTATTGTTACCGATATTTCTGAACTTCATAGCGCTTTTTCGACGTTTAACAAAGAAAATGTAAAAAAACACTGCAATTTTTAGTACAAACGCCTTTGACAAAAAAATTATGACTTTCTGATAATTACAAAATCACTTAATTTTCGATAATTAAGTATACATCTATTTTAAAAATGATCTCTATGAAAACCAATTAATCACTTCCGATCAAGACAAAAAACAACCGAAACTTTTGGCAACACTGAGAAAAATTGTTAAACTAAACAAAGAATGAAATTCACAGCACTTGTTTTCTATTCTTTTTATGTAAAGACGCACTACGCGAAAACGATTCTACAAGTAATATAATTTTATATAACACTTTATGAATTTTATTTTATCAATTATTACTTGCAATTATCAATTTTCCTGAAAATATAATTTAATGTCACACACACACACATTATATATATATATATATATATATATATATATATATATATATATATATATATTTATTTATATAGGGCCAAACATAACAAAATATTTTGATTTAGCATATTCCCATTTCTCAATAGTTCTAGAGATATCGATTTATTTCTGTTTTCAGAGTGTTCCACGAAAATTTCCAAAATTGCATTATATCTTATATAAAAAACTAAATGAGGTAGAGATATTGAGCTAAGAGACAATTTTAAACAACACAAACATCTTTCAGAATAACTCATTATTTTTAAATTATCAGCTGCTAAAAATCTTTTAAGTCCTGTTACATTTAAAATTTTTGATAATTTAAAATCGACCTCGAAATTCCAGAGCTTACTACTCTTAATTGAGAGATGCTAGAAGTGTGGCGATTTAGAAAAAACTTTTGATTTTCATAAGCTTTTGAATGGTATAATTAAAGTTTAACATCAACGGATTAGTTTTTGAATTATGGTGGATTGAATGTTACCAAGCGTGAAGTTATTTGGACATGATCTAAACCAATTCTCGTACACACGTGCAAACAAGGACCCCGAATGAAACCACAACACTTTGGGCTCTAATAGGAAATGTGCCGCTGAACAAAAAAGTTCCTACAAACATGGATCTAGAACTGCTTTGTTTTCGAGATATAAGCAAAACACATTAAAAATAATAATTTTTAGACGTTTATTCAAAATTTTCAAAGACTACGCTTCTTATTATTAAACAATGGCAAGTATATACATTGTTTGAAATGATTTTTTCGTTAAAAGATACCAATCTCAGTTCAGTAAAACCAATACCCCTGATTTTCTACGTCCCTGCCACTTTAATAGTTAGAGTGTTCATAGATCTAGGACATCTTAGTAGATGTTCTCCATTAACGCTCTAATTCCTTAGATTTTGATCCAAGATTTCTTTGTGGAGAGCTAGAATTAGTCTAATTTGATTTCCTGCAAGGTTTGCAGGTTCTAAAAATTATTATTTATAATGTTTTTTTTGCGATTATCCCGAAAACGAAGCCGGATCCATGTTTATAGGAACTTTTTTGTCCAGCGTCAAATTTCCTATAAGAACCCGAATTGTTTTAGTTTCGTTCAGGGGCACCTTGCTTCCATACGTACAAGAATTGGTCAAACTCTCATGTCAGAATAATTTTACACCTGGTAACATTCAAAGAAAAAATACGTGTGGTGTCGTGGGACACCCGGTAGAAACGAAGTTCCTTACATTTTTCATTAAATATAAATTATAAGGTTGAAGTGTTATATTAAACCCACCCGCAAAATCAAAACAAAAAAATATCCCTACAAAAACAAAACAAAAAAATTTCCCTACATCAAAACTAAAAAATTCCCACATCAAGACATGTCAATGTCAATATTGTAAAAAAAATTTAAAATCTGGTTAGTCCAAGTGACATTTTGACATATAACAAAAATAAACAAAACAAGTCAAGGTACAGGCTTCCTTAATAACATTTTTTCCTGTCTCTTTGAAGCTTAAGTTTACGCGAGCGTTGCGCGTGAACGCTTGGGCGGATAACGATTTCCAACGAACTCAGCCTGGGCATTGGTAAAATGAACATGTGTACCAAATTTCAACTAACTCGGTGATCTTTTGCTCAAGTTATCGTCATCGGTAGATTTCGTGACGGATTTTGCGTGACGGTGATTTTGTGAAGGTGATTTCGTGACGGTGATTTTGTGACGGTGGTTTTGGTCGTTTTTTTCCTTAGAATAATACAAATATATAGAAGGAGGATCACTGATAACATTGAAGTCAACTTTGGTTGTGTCCCTTAATCCACGTTCTAAAAATTCATTTTTGAAATTTGTGACGACATAACTCTAAAATTATTTGCCTTCGGTTTTTTAATTTAATTTTTAGTAAATTTTAATTATTGATAGATAGTTTCGTTTATTGTAATATTTTTATTGTGTTTTATCTTATTTTAGCTTGAAATATGCTGAAAATAATGTTTATTATATCATGCCGTGCGAGGTAAAAAAAATGACGTCAGAGTGAAACGTAAACAATAACCAATGGCAGGGTTTGTCTTCTTGATTGTTTGTGAGCGGGCTTTGAATAGTTACAAAATTATGTCCAACCTTCTCTAGGATAATGAAAAAAATGAGTGTTGTTATGTTGGCAGCCTGGTATTGGACACAACCTCTCGGCAAAAGTTGGCTTCAGTCTCTTATCAGTAATTGCTTAGGATTCCGATTCTATGCTCCTTCTATATATAGTATTATTCTAAGTTTTTTTCGGATTCACTCCCGGTCTCCAGAACGTGCCATAAGGAACTTCGTTCCAAAAAAGTTTAAAGGTAAAGTTTCTTATTGTTTTGCCATAGAACTATTAAAATTTGCTATCAAAAATATACACTCCGCAAGTTGGGAGGCCCGAGGGCAAAATAAGCGGATGCTGTGCGCGATGCATGAAAACTAACTTCCCTTTACATGCTACAGATCCCCAAAATTGAATTAATTTCAAACCGTTCAAAATTTAAGAAGGGGGGGGGGGGGACCAGCCTGCATGTGTTTGCATATACATTTCGATAAACAATACACTAAACATGAAAATCGAAACGATTTGTTACTCCTATAGATGGTTCTCTATAGGGGTGACAAAGATTATTAATACTCTACATTTATTCCGCAGTGCATATCTTTTCTCAAATAAGCGTGGGCGTGACTTAATTCTCTTAATTAATTCAATTAATTAAGAGAAATCTTACGCATTGGAATTAATATTTTTGTTCCGTGTTAAGGTTCTTGAACCCGAAAATACAATATAAACAGCTTACGGAAAATAATCAAACTTAGAAAGCCATAGAAAACTCGATTTTACAAGATTGAAAAAACCAACAAAAAACGTCTTCTATATTTTTATCAAGACTACATCAAATGTAAACAAACAATAACAAATCATTAAAAAACCCAGGTTAGTTCTCCCAACACACTCCCATCTTGAGAGCTGGTTCCCAACCAGTTTTCAATGATGTACAACAGAACGTCTAATTTAATAACGCACAGGTTTATGTATGGGTCGACCACTCCTGGTGGTTTCAACTGTGGAGGTTACTTCTTCATTAGGAGGTTCTTGATCCTGAGCACCGCAATCTAACTCTAATTCTTCGCTGTCAACGTTGTTTTTACTCTCAGGTTTTACAGCTCCAGGTACCTCTAAAGGAACAGGTCTCTGAATCGGACGAGTTAGCACCCCTGTGGAGGTTCTCACTTTTACCAGTCGCTCGACACCGTCCCGACCGGGAATCACTTCTTGAACGACTGCCAATGACCAATCCAATTTTTTCCAATTGTCATTCTTAACTAGCACTACTTCACCGATCTCTACCTTCCGCTTTTCTTTGGATATCTCCTCTTCATTAAAAATAAACTCTTGTTCCGGCCATTCGTTCTTTTCTTTTGATAACCACTGTGGACCCAGCGATCTTTCAGCTGACAGCAAAGATGTTACCAGAAGTGAAGAAAGGCGCTCCTCTGATTGATCTTGCACCTTACCCATCAAGGTCCAGCCTAGCAGGGTTTCTATAGCAGTCAGCCCACACCTTAATTGTATTTTCTTTCCGGTAATAAGTTTGCCAGCTACGTCGGCGCCTAATAGAACGTCAATAGGTCCCGTCTTTCGATCACTGATCTCGATTCCGAGTTGACATAATTCGTCATCCCACGTTCCAGACGAAACCGCTAATATTTCTGAACAGATGGTAGGTTGGTCAAACGCTTCGAGGTGACATAAATAACTAAGGTCTAATTTTCCAAGTTGGATCTGGAATCTTTTATGTTTAATTTTACTTATCTTTCCGCCAAACAATCCATGAATTATTTCCTCTTCTCCCAATGGCACATACTTCATTGTCTCCGCTGCTGATTTCGTGATGTATGACCGTTGTGACCCTGTGTCGACCACCGCGCGTATCTTCTGGTTACGCCCGTTTCCTCTCAACCACACAACTAGCGTTTGTAAAAACACTTCTTGAGAAGCATTCTCGGTTAATAAATTTTCCGACTTTACACTGTCACTGTGTAACTTTTCTGAATTGATACCTTCAGTGTTTAAATTTTCAAAACTACTTTTTTTCTTAGACATCAATGGTTTTGTTGAGACACCAGGACACATTACACTACAATGACGTCGCATACATCGCTCACATGACATCTTCACTCGACATTTTTGAGCCCTGTGCGAAAGACGCAAGCATATAAAACAAACACCAGATGACATCACAATTCTTCTTCTTGTTTCCAAGGGCAATTTCATAGCTTCTGGGCATTCAGCACTTAGATGCAATATAGACTTACAAAAGATACATACGTTTTCATCTTTCTTTAGAACTAGCAGGTTTGATGCTGTGGGCAGGGACTCAGTCACTACTTTCTCCTTTTCCTTTTTTACAGACTTTTCCGAGGTGGTATAAAATCCTGAGGCAGCTAACGACAATCTCTCTTCGTTTTCTACCTCCCTCTTTAAAAAGAAAATTAATTTTGATAAGCGACTCTTTAAACTATCTTCCTCCCCTCGTACATGATAACTTCTATGCCATGCTATCAGTACATCTTTAGACAAACACGATTCAACCAGTGGGTACAATATAGCCGCATAGGAATCTGACTGCAAACCTAATGATTCTAATGCCCGTACGTAAGTTTCTATCTTGTCAAATAAGGTTGCTATGGGAACATTGTTTTTTTCTCTAGCATTACTAAGAACGAGTTTCAACAATTGCCTAATATAAACTTCAATAAGCAGATCTTCTCTACCATATCTATTTTTCAGAGCGCTTATTGCCTTTTGATAATTTTCCGCCGATGGAGGATAGCTCTCCACTAACTGGCGCGCTTTGGATTTTACTATCGTCGACTGAACAAGGTAATAAAACTTGTCAACTTCATCTAGGTCGGGATCTTTGTGAATCCGTTCAAAGAGACTCCAAAACGGGATCCAATCTAGTAGTTCTCCGGTAAACTGTCTTAATTCTACTCTAGGTAATTTTGGTTTTGACCTATCTGCAGTTCTGGTGGACTTAAAAGAACCCCCGTCCTCTTTAAACTGCAGTCTAAACTCTATTTTACTTTTGAGTATATTCACTTTTTCTACATATTCGTCTTGTTTGAGAAATTCATCCCCGAATTCTTCTTCCGACTTGTTTACGTTACTCATAAGAGCTACTATCTGATTATCTTGAGTCCTTATTTGATCTAACCTAGATGAAATCGCAGAGAACTTACCCTGAAGTAAAACAATTTCTGCGCCTTTTCCTTCCTCCTCCTCTAGAGCTTTAAGTTGTTTGGTCAGGGCCGATCTTGTAAAATCGAGTTTTCTATGGCTTTCTAAGTTTGATTATTTTCCGTAAGCTGTTTATATTGTATTTTCGGGTTCAAGAACCTTAACACGGAACAATTTTTGTTATGTAATATACTTGAAACTATTTAGGAATTTCATTAGCCTACATAATAATAGGAATAGCCACTGATTCCTAGCATTAGACCAGGTGGAGCGCGGGGTGATAAAATGGGTCATAAAATAAATATGACTGGTACAGAAAGAAAAATTGGTCCGAGACAACTCAGACAAACTTTCTCATATACGAGTTCATAATTACTTAGCCCAATATTTTCCATTTATTAGTTTTTGTATGTACATTTAATTATTATTGAACATTTCATCAAAATTTATCATAAAAATAACATCTCCTGGGCGGGGAATCGAACCTGGGCTCTCTCCGTCCGCGTTTTAAACTATTTTCTCAGGAACTAGATTTTTCCCGGAAAAACGGCTTATATCGTTAGATTCATATTTAAATGGACTAAATTTTAGATTTTTTTTTATCAAAATCGTCGGAACCGTTTTCGAGAAATAATTATTTTCACGTTTTGTTCAGAGTTTTAGGGGGGTAGCGCCCCAAATTTGGAGCTAAAATTCATTTTTCGATTTCGCCTCGGGGTATGATTTTTCTGAACATGTATGCCGCATTTCGTCAAAACCGGCCCAGTAGTTTAGGCTCCAGGCGTTCGATATTAGGCACAGACGACAGACATTTTTTAAAAACCACTCAAACCTCAAAACGTGTAAATCCATTAAAATCTCAAAATTGAATTTTCGCGCCATCACAATACTTTCTCTTTATATGAGAAATTAAAAATTCTAATAAAGTAAACAAATTATTTTGCTTTAAAACATATTCACAGTAAGTATGATAAATAGAAAAATGATTGTGAGTTAAACTCCTCAAACCCATCTATACTCCCCAAAATACTGAGTCAAAGTTCACAACTATTTGGGTACAACCACATTCCTTTTAAGTTTAAGTCTATCTAAGCACATAAAACCTCCTTTAACTACTAAAACCATTTTTTTTTTTAAAAATGTCGTTTTGTGGACTTAAAGTGGCTCATTGGTGAGCCACTTAAAAAAATGGCATTTTGATAAGATCTCTTTGTGTGATAAGTATATTTAATTAAAATGAAATAATTTAATAAAAAATGTATTTAATATAAATTAATTAATAATCGAATCGGTCTTCAAATGAAATCATGAGAATTAAAGACAATTATATTGCAAGTGGTTTTTAACAGATTTAATTAAACCGTTATATTGTTCAGAAAGTGCGTAGGCTTGAACAAATGGGTCAATGTACGGTACGGTATCCGTTAAAGATAAAACAAAAACCACTCAAACCCGCACTAAAACCATGCATTGCGGGCGGGCAGCATTCACCCAAAATTAAGGGGTTTAAAATGTCCACAGTCAGTGATTTCATTCGTTAGTTGTTAGTGTTCATTCGTTCGTGGTTATAATAATAATAATAATTTGTGACGGAAAATCCCAAGGAGAGCTTGGGCCTGTTGTACACACATATGTATGTATATATATATATATATATATATATATATATATATATATATATATATATATATATATATATATATATATATATATATAAAATAGCCAATTGAAACTAATCATATATAACAGATGTAATAAATGAGAAAATAAACGTAGTCAAAACCAATTAAAGTGGGAAGTCATTGAACAACCATCAAACATTACGGTAGTTGCACCAGTAAATATTTAATAACTCTAGTTCTAGAACGAATAAATAAAATAATAAATACTCGACTCAGAGAGCATTTGTGTGGTGAGGTTTACGCACCCCAATCAGAAATTAAATCTGACAACAATTGTGGACGCCATAAGAGCTCGAAGTCAGAAATTCCAAAAAAACCAGCGGCTAGGTCTGGAGGGGGCACATTCTAAGTCAGTTTAGATTGGGGGGGGGGGGGATCCGTAGTGGTAACATAAAAAGGGAACTACTTATTGAACAGAGCAACTGCCCCCCCCCCCCCCCCCCCAAAAAAAAAAAAATCTCCGCGCCTAAGTAACAACAACTGTTTTATTCGTTAGAAAATGTTATGATGATGCTTATTGCAGTACCAGAATACCTTACTGTAAGTCATGGGCGTCGTCGTAATTATTGGGGGGGGGGAGTTATGGCGGGGGGTCCCATAACCTTTTAGATATTGACTCTTAAGGGGGTTCATCTTAATCGTACTTTATATAAAAACTGCACACCAATATACAGTATTTTCCTCGGATGGAGTTGACTATACGTATAAATTTCAATTTTTGAAGAAAAGTCACTCTTCATAAAATCTCCTGCTTATTCTTAAATAAAGATTTATAGTATTACTTTTTGTTCAAAATGTACGCTGTACCCAGAAAGTACAATTTCCTAAAATCGTACAAGAGGAAACCGGTCCAAAATTAGACTATTCAAGAAAAAAGTATTATTTATCATTACTTTTAGATAGATACTATTCCAAATTTATTTTTCGCATAAAAATGTCGATAATCAAATTTCAAAAATCCCCCACCCCCCTGCCATTTATAAAAGGTAAAATTTGTCTGATTCTAATACATGAGAGGTCGATTTAAAGGTCTCATTAAGTGCATTAAAAGTTGTGGTATTGCTTTTATCTTAATAAAAACAATATGAAAGCTGTTAAAGGGGAAATTATTTAGAAAAATAAATTCATGTTTGAAAGCAATACTATACAACTTTTAATGCACTCAATAACACTTATAAATCGACCCCTCATGTATAAGTATCAGACAAATTTTACCATTTATAAATGGAAAGAGGGGATTTTGAAATTTGACTATCGACATTTTTATGCGAAAAATAAATTTGGAATAGTATCTATCTAAAAGTAATGATAAATAATACTTTTTTCTTGAATAGTCTAATTTTGGACCGGTTTCCTCTTGTACGATTTTAGGAAATTGTACTTTCTGGGTACAGCGTACATTTTGAACAAAAAGTAATACTTTAAATCTTTATTTAAGAACAAGCAGGAGATTTTATGAAGAGTGACTTTTCTTCGATAATTTAATTTTTTTGAATTTACACGTATAGACAACTCCATCCGTGGACATACTGTACATTAAACGTGTAATCTTGTAAAAAACATATAACAACAGAGTGACAAAACAAATCAAAACATCATTTTGGCATCATAAGTAAACAAAATAATTAAATGAGAAACACTCTGACAAATATACAGCGTGTAATCATTTGATTACACTAATTTAGTTGTTTCTACCAAGATTTCGTGGGACTTACTCCTAGTAAATAAGGATTATCAGAGAGCACGGACAACGGACATTTAGTAATTTTTACTGCGGTATTGCTTAGAACTCACTCATAATGAATAAACACTTAAAGAGTACACTTATAAAGTTTTTTCCACTGAGAGTTTATGAAGCATACTGATGGCGAATATACAAACCTTATCACATAATTGGACTGAAAACGAGTAAGTGAGCGGATACATACTATCTTATCGGTGTTGTGTTGTGAAAATATGGTTTTTTACAAGATAAAAAATGATTTTATATAACATATAAAATCATTAATAATAATATTAAAATATACCCCACATTTTTTTTTGTCGAAAATCACTGACAAGATTGAAATAATTTTAACTGATATAGTCAAGAGTGCACGGCCAAAGACAGTGATATTAATTTATTAATAAATTTAATAGTTATAAAAATTTGTTATGTTAAAATGATATCATGATATGTAATAATGTTCTTTTGATATAATATCTTTATTAAATGGCGATTGATTGATTCAAGGACAAAATGAATTACAAAAATATATAAAATTAAAGTTCTTTCTGGTCATTGGTTTTTGGATACTTTTTCATTTCATGCATTCCGAAAACCGAATCCTGGTTTAACTTTTATCGTGTATCCACCAGTCCGACTTTATCTATATATCTATTATTTTTTTTCAGAGGTGAGAGAAAACATGTTGCGCATGTTGTAGGCTTGGTTTCATTGAAAAATATTAAGTAAAACCAAAGTTATTAAGTATGTATAAGTGACAAACCCCACTGACTCGCTTTAAAATGTTTGGGTATACTTCTAGACCATCTAGAACTCGCGGTTTTTTGTGTTTGGTCAGAAATTGGCCCAAACTGACTTGAAAAATCGAAAAAGTTAAAAAAAATAAAAAGATGACGGACGCAACTTTAAAGTTTTTTTTTAGGCTTATTGTAGCTAAACGGTAAGTCGTATCGAACAGCAGAACGCTCCAGCGGGAACAGATTTTAAAAGATCTACAACTTAGGTCCTATGACTTTTTGTCCGTTCTACCTTAAATAGAGCTAAATTCGATTTTTTTAAAGTTAGCAAAATAACCCTTCCCAAAAATAGTAAAAAATAACACTTATATCGTTATAAAATTTAAACGGTTTGAAATAAATGAATGGAACTTGGGGGATCTGTACCATGTACAGGAAAGTGTGTATTCATCCACTCGCGTACTAGGGTCATCCCCCCATTTAGCCCCTAGGCGTTGAAATCCACCATTTTTACCCTTTTGCCCCCCTATACGGGGATAAAATATTGGAGAAAGAAAAAAGTTTGATGTAAAATATTCTTATTTTGTACCGTAGAATCCAAATCTGCTATCAAAAATGTATACACTCCAATTTGAAATTTAGTAGTTGGGTGGCCTGGGGGCAAAACGAGTGGTTGCCCTAACTGAGCGAATGCATAAAAAAACGTCCCATTACATGGCGCGGATTCCCCAAGTTTCATTAATTTGTCGCAAACCGTTTAGATTTTACAACGATATAAGTGTTATTTTCGGAAGGGTTATTTTGCTATCTTTGCTCCCCTATAGAGGGCAAAATATTGGAGATAGAAAAAAGTTTCAAGTAAAATGATACTATTTTTTTTTTTATTGTAGAATCCAAATATGCTATCAAAAATATACACTCCAATTTGATATTTTAAAGTTGGGTGGCCTGGGGGCAAAGTGGAGGATTGCCCCTAGTGCGCGATAGCATGAAATCAAACTTCCCCCAAGGTGCAGATCCCCTAAGTTTCATTAATTTATCTCAAACCGTTCAAAAGCTAAGGTTTTGGACCAACCTGTAAAATACCTCTCTACAAAACTTCATCACAAAAACTATTTTTGACGCATTAATTATTGCGTTATTTAACTAACTTCCATTTTCCTGTCAGGAACAAATATTTTAATCTACATTTTACCCACTTCAAAATCAGAAATAGTTCAGAAATTTAGCAATAAACATGTTTCAGATAAAAATACAATAATCATTCATTACTTTAACAAAATCGTTTGTATTATTAGCCAATAAATCAATAAATTCCCAGATTTTTAAGGAGACATTTTGGCTGTCAAATTTGAGATGAAAATTTAATTTCAGAAATTCAACAATGACGACCACTGAGAGTTTAGAATAGATTATAAGATTTAATGTGACGAATACTAAAAAAAAATATAAAATAATATTTTATTTAAAATCAATAAGAACACGCTTTTACAAAAGAAAAAAAACACTAATATAGAAATTATTTCTTTAACTGCCACAGTACTACGAGCGATCAGAGTATATGCATATGTCTAAAGATAAAAGCGTGGAGCGCTTCATTGACAGTTTTTTGTCATTTGTTAGTAAAATCACATACCCATATACTGTGATCGCTCGAAGTAATGTGGCTGTTAAAAAAAAGTCTCCTTTTTAACAATTAGAACACGATTTACAAGAAAGCACTAAAAAACAGCAAATCATTCTTTAACTGCCACAGTACTATGAGAGATCAGATGCATATGTCTATAAAGATAAAAGCGTGGAGCGCTTTTATCGTTTGTTAATTGAGCTCCACGCTTTTATCTTTAGTCTCATACCCAGATACTATGATTGCTTGTAGTACTGTGGGTGTAATAGTACATTACGCGTTTAGTGTGGAAAGTAGCATTTTGCATGCGAGTGTGGAGTTTGCACCCGAGCGACAGCGAGGGTAGTAAAACCACACGAGCAAAGCAAAATGCAGTTTTCGCACGAGTTGCGTACCGTACTTTATCTACGATTGTTGGACTTTAGTAACAAATACAGAGAAAAAAAATTAATAAACTTCCTGCATGTAAATTCGTATTTCTCTTTTGATTAAGATTACATTAATTCATTAGTTGTATTTTGTGCCGAATTAATTATTTCGGGAGGCGTACTATTCCCCTCATTTTCGTCTTATCACTTAAATCACTCATTGTTTTTCACTAAAAACTCTATATAAACAGTTACTTTAATCAAACAAACAGCAAATTAGTTTTGTTAGGTGTAAACAAACTCGCTAATCGTGCGTAAAGGTGAAGAATTCTTCTTTTTTACCGCCCTAGGGTGTAAAAAAAGAGGAATTATAAAACCGCGCATGCGCAATGAATACAAGTACGTAAATAATCACTTTCTACGCATCTAAACAGAGATATACAATGTTTATATTTCGTATCAATCGTACATTTTATATTTCGTATCAATCGTTTTTGTAAAAGCGAGTTCTTACTGTAATAAAAATTTAATATTTCTTAGACTAGTTTCGACTTCTTTAGTTTGTTTAATATACATAAACATATACATATATAAATATATTATATATATATATATATATATATATATATATATATATATATATATATGTATAAGTATAATAATTCTATATATCTATTTATACATTTTAAATATATGTTTAAGTGATATGTCTAAAAAAATCCACTAAATCTTTACCTCAAAAAATAATAAATATTTAAATATAATAAGATCCCGAACACGCTATCTTTCAAAATTGGTTATATACCAATTGTAATCCTTTTTTTCAATTTTTTTTTGTTTTATAACAAAAAAAACTAAAATGAACACAAATAAATATATGTATAAATAAAAGAAATAGCGCGTGAAACAGTCAAAAACCGCGCGAACGGGTCGCCAGTTAGCTAAAGACTGAAGTTGACGGGGGGGTGCGGTGTTCCTTATTATGCTTGGAAGAGGAGGAGAACGGAAAGAACTTAATGCGGCCCCACTACTTGACTTGAATTACAAACGGAGTAGGGTAAAACAGTCACTTCTCCCACTCGTTCAGGTAGTTTTAAAATGTAAGGTACAGCTTTGAATGAACAAGGACTTGACTTCATACAAGTTGGATGAGTCAAATGAAGTTTTGTAGATATTCATACCTTGGTACTGGTACTGGTACTCGTAAAGGTAATGCGTTGAAGAACTTGTTTCAGGTTATAAACTCAAAGGTTTCAGGTTTGAGGCTCGAAGTTACAGGTTCTAAACTCAAAGTATCAAGCTCTAAACAAGAACAGTGGGAACTTCTCCTACTTATTCAGGATTTTTTTTTTTAAATACAAGATATAATTCTGTATAAACAAGGAGTTGACTTCTTCGAACTGTTGGATGACTTAAATGATTTGTAGCTTAGTCATACCTTGTAACTCGTAGCTAAATCAGTGCCGGATTACTTAATGAGTTGAGTAGACACCTGCTTACGGGGCCTTGGCAACTATAGCTATGTTGGCAAGAGTGTATTAGAATTTACAACAGTGGGCCTTTCCACAAAATTGTGTGGAATGGGGAAAAAGAAGTTGAGTGTTTTTCTCACAGAAAATTTCTATTAATTACAGCTAAAGTTATCTTTGGCATCCAAGTGACGACGTTAGCCAGGTATCCAGGAAATATTTAGCTTTATATTTTATTTCACGTTGGCATACAGGGGAGTTAAAGATGATACTCCACTTTACTGGTATCCAGCTCTCCACCTCTACATGAGGACTTGAACAGCCACAATCTTCATTTAACTCATCTTTCTAAAAAGCTAATTACCACATCACATGCATTTATACTCATCTATCTACTATCTATACCATTTAAAATACACTTATTAAAATACAGTCCACTCTTTTACTTACACATTATATTTTTATGATATACCAGATTTGTGGCCAGGTTATGTTCCATACACCCTGGAGAAAACAATTTGGCTTAAGCGTCAGTTGGCTCTTTTCGACCAAGCCCCCAAAAAAGAGGAAACTATAAACGTATATACACGGAAAAAAACGGGCATTTTTCTATGGGTATAATTCGGAATTATACTTAATTTGATTATTTATACGAATAATTGATTGAAACAACTTAAATTATTTAAAATATATATCCTAGTAATATGTTAAATAGTTTTTTATAAATATAATTCTGAAATACACTTGATTTTATGATTTATATGCTTCAGGACAAATGATACGTCAAAAGGTAAAATGCCACTGTGACATTAAATAATAAAAGATACTTATAAATAAGAAATATGAAAACATAATATATATATTTGATAACTAGGAATTATACCTTAATGAATACATTACGAAGGATAAAAATGTCACGTGCTAAATGTTTTCTACCTTCCACACGAGATAGAATACTACTAAAACATATGTTTTAAAAATCTCGTACGTTTATTGACTTGGAACATAGCTTTTAAAGTATGTTTCAAGTATTGCAAGTATAAATCCATTCTCACTATTACCACCTCGAGGGATTGATGGTTAGGGCGGTGTTTATTTCAACCAACGTCAAGTATGGTATCACGTTAAAGTGAATGCGATAAAGGTTAATAGACGTTACACTGGAAATCCAATTTGGGTGCCTGGGTAGCCTATAGGATAGCGCGCTTGCCTTTCAATCAGACAAGTAAAACTGCATCGGGCGTGGTCAGTAGTTGGATGGGTGTGCACCTGACACTGGGTTCAATTCACGGACCGGGCCCCCGTATTGACCTGGCATTGATTAAATAAAAGGGTATAGCTGCTATAAACAGTAGCGCTAGCAGATTTCGGTTTGATAACCCAAAATCGACACTCTTGGTTAAATATAAATCGAGAGGTGAGCCAGGGTGACCGACTGAACACACTTCACACTAATGTGAAAAGTTTTTTTTTTTTTTTTTGGAAATATAAAAAAAAAATGTAGTGATGAAAACTTATCAAATAACTTATAAATAAGCTAGAAACAAAAGATCCCAAAAGTTGGGCTCATTTGAAATACTCCTAGGTGGCGCCCCGTGCGCGTCGCTTTAAAATTTGATGTACGTGAAATTCTTATAAAATAGCGATGTGGCATTTCGTATAATTTTTTAGTGTTAAAATATATTAGCTATGTAGTTTCACTGTTAAATATATTTTATAGATATTTAGTGCTTGTGGAAAGTATACATAGTTTAAATAATTAAGTTGTTTATTTTAGCCAGTAAGTGATGGCATACATAATTGCTTCGAAAAATTTAACAACAAAAAACCAATCCGCCAAAGTTATATGCTATGTTTATGTGAAAGGAGCATAATGATTTCTTCATATTTTAGTATAGTTAGTAATCGTCATATGTATAGCTTATAAAAAAAAATCTAAAAATTTAATTAAAATTGTGAAATTAGTATTTCTCATAAAATTACATATACAGTCATTAAGTGGAAGTAAAGTGATCGTTGAACTGATGTAAACTCTATATTTAAGAAGGGTTCTTGAACAAGAACATAGGTGAATTCCCATTTGACTTATGTTCAAGCAACGGGAAGACAAGGCTGGATAACTGAGATTTAATATGAACCCGATATTTAAAGAAGTCGACCGAGGAGAACGTAGCTGCTTGAGGATCCTGAAGTCCAGGGCGCCCTGATTTGGTTTCTTCTTGAGTTTGAGTCTTGAGGATGGAACCTGTGAGGGTTGGAGCAAGACAAACTCTCGTGCAAGACTAAAATTTTTCACACTTGCAAGCTTGGGATTTTTTCACTCGTTGCTAGAGCAACGTACAGTGAACATTTTAAACACAACAACACCTGGATTTTTAAGTTTAACTGTAAACATCTGATTAATTACCCGGGAAAATACACGAATTCAAATACCTATTTTAAATCAAATCTCAGTAAGAATTAACCAAACATGTTCCTCATATAGATATAGTTTTATGTTACTTTGTTCCTTGATGCCTTCTAAAATGATCGTTTCCTTTTCCAAGGTCTGTTTTAATTGTCTTATCTTATTTTCTTTGGCTCTACGAACGTTCCACTAATGCATAATATTCTATTGATTTGATGACGACACTACTCCTTCATCGACTAGGACAGCAGTGGCTATCATAGCTGTTGGTCTACTTGAAGTACTGGTTCAGAGCCTTTTTTCTGCTACAGTTGGTAAAGTAATTCTCATTTGAGTAAGGCTACTTTAAAAGTTTGGTCTTCAAACTCACTATCTTATTCTTCTCTTGTAGAAGATGAAGATGAATATGTACGACCTACACGCTCCTTAAATACAACAGCTGACGATGGTTTCAACTCCTTTGGGTATATGTGTCTTAAATTATGTTTCTTTTAAACAATTTCTCTAAAACTTGACTTAGAGTTATACCAACTAAGCAAATCATAATTATTTTAGATATCCTTTGGTCTTTCAAAAACTATTTCTTTGTAACACTTTTCACTTCTCGAAATCGTCACATTTACAAGCTGCAGTGTCAAATATAATTTGTTAGAATTTTCTATGAACTCAGACTTAGCCTTATTTTGATTTATTTTTTTTTATTTTAAGACATTTAGTGCACAAATCAATATTCTAAAATGCACAGTTAAATCGGCTATGGTTGGTAATGAACTTTTTTTAACAGTGCCATCCTTCTTCGTCACCATCATTGGTAATTCGCTGAATTTACACTCAACGCTATTATTTTCTATTCTTTGTTGGTTCCAACAAATCATAGTATTTAATTACATCACTATAGGTTGGCAAATCAATATTTAACTCACTAAATACTTTGAAAACAGGAGATTCAGCTGAAGCTCTACTATTTCGCGGCATCTTTCTTTCTCAATTTGCAACACTTTCCATTAAAAAGCTATGAATTTAACTTGAAAAAGTATATTTCTCAACAAAAAAGGTCAGAATACAAAAGTGAATTATAGAAGTTAACACTAGCAACGTATTGTTGAAACTAAGTGATAATATGGCTTAAGGGTAAGATAGTAGACAGGGCAAGGCACAAGAGTGGGTATGATTCTCGATACCATATTTCAGATCGGGGTTTCATAATATAGAAGAGTACTCATTTAAGCCCTTTTCATTCTACCACATAATATTTCACATAAAATATTATTTAAAAAATTATCCGAGATCACATTTGGCCACCTTACTGTACATCCCCCCCCCTTATTCTCATTTAGGGGAGGGGAGAGTATAAATAAAATACACTCCTCAAAATTATTAATTAAAAACATGTTTTAAATACTAAATTGATAGGTATTTCAAATATGTAGCAGGAAGTCCATACTTATGTTCAAAAATATTTTAAATCTTGTTTAATTAATGTTACACTTGTTAATTTTTGTTAAATTTTATATATCATTCTGTAATGAACTAGTGATTTTTTCAAGTTGGTAGAAGTCTTTTGACTTATTTTATTTTAAATTTAGATTTTTAAATGACCCTCTCCTATGGAGTTAGAAATTATTTTATATGATAAATACCAACATCTATGACACTATTTTCAAATAAACGACTGAAGATGACCTTAATTGAAGGGTCGAAACGTCTCGCATAATGAATTAGTGTTTTTCATTCATAATTTACACCTCAACAACCATCTGTAGATTCTCTCATGAAATTTAGAAGGGTGTACCTCATTGATTAATAAAAATTTATTTTATTAATTTTCTCATTCATGAAATATAGAGTACAGTAAAACATGTGACCCAGAAGTCAAACAGGTCATATTTGATATCTTTTGAATTTCACAATATTCCGATATAGTTTATCGAACTAACACGTACTTATGAAGTGTTTTTAGGGTTTCGTTGGTAAAACCAAAAAAAGAATCCCTTGTAGTTTCGTTCCTGTGTCTGTCTGTCACTCTGTACGGTTCTAATAACTTTTGAATCAAGAGAGATACTAGCATGACACTTTGTTCATAAAGATCGTGTTGAGGCGCACACAGGAAAAATATATCGAACTAAAATTTATAATATTAAAATAATGACTATTACTATTAAGGCGAGACCGACGCTCGTCTGCCACGGATCACCTGCCAGTCCGCTTATAACCGTGAGGTCGCAATGTCCATACTACCAGCTATTTTATGCTTCTCGAAAATTCATGGTATAAAATCTAAATGGTCGGAGACGTTATTGGGTTCACATTATTAACAATCTTGAACGATGAAAATTTGAAAAAAAAAAAAAAACAATAATATTTTGCAATTTTCTAAACGGTGAAACACAATCTTACTAGATTTTATTAATTTGAATTTATTCGGCCGCCTTTTCAGTGCTAGGTGAAAACGCTTTTTCGGCCGCCTAAAACGCTTGCAAACAAACATGTTTGTTTCAACTTGCCCGGCTCGACCCAGCCTCATTCGGCTCAGACTCGCTCGGCGTTCAATGTGAATAGCCCCATGCCCCATGCTGATACATGTGTAACAAACACATGTGTTTGTTTCGGACTTACGCGAAGTGTGAAAGCCGCCATAGTTTAGGCTTCACGCGTCAGCAGATATATATATATTTTTTTTTTAGATAACTTTTCAATCAAGAAGTCTAAAAACGTGTAAATGCATAAAAAAAGAAAATCTCAAATCAATTTTTCTTGATACAAACGTCTATGAGGAAGTAAAAAATAATAAAGCTGAATAAAACAAAAAATAAAAGAAAATTTTCTGCGTTTCAATTCTTTGATTCACCTACGCTCTAGCGTTACATCCATATTGAATAACTTCTCAAGTGTTTTTTTAAAGCTATAGTCGATTCGGTGTAGGAGCCAGTATCCACCTACACCGAGATGTAAGTTAAAAATCTGCGCGATTTTATTCAAACGCTGTATCTTCAACATCCCACGGGATACCATGACCTGGACGACTTCTGCCTACTCGTTCTATCATTAACTAAACAATAAGACGCCCATTCTCATTATAGAAATGCACAGACAAAACTTCCTCTGACTTTATCACAGCATATAGCTATGATTAACAATATATAAGTTCTTCATAAGGAGATTTGGCCTAAGGAAAAAATGTCCGATAAGAAATAACACCCATAGAGAAATATTTATCTCACTACACTTGAAATTACCGATAGAGCCTTAAAAAAAAAAAATGTCAATAACAAAAAATGCAATCACGAATAAATTATCAATTTTAAGTTTTTGGTAGTTTTCATACTACGGAAAGTTTAAATAATTTAAATCAAATTATAATTATTATTTACTACGGGAAACAGACAGTGAAAAATACACTCCCGCGCCGGGATATGAACCACGGGTCTCCTGTATTTCCAGTACAGATACTCTGGCCAACTAAGCTACGCAGGAGAATGATTTTTAACTGCTGTAATCGATAACTAGGGGCCGATTCTGTAACTTTTTTGATATATATCAACTGTGTTGTTATATATCAAACATTGTTATATATCAAAGTGTTGTTATATAGAGATGATTAGTGTGACGTCACGAAAGCTTTCGAAAATTTAACTCAGTGTTGGTTATGTTCCTTTTTCTTATCACCTCTTATCAAACCCATGTAAAATGAATGGGAGAATTTTCTCAACTTTTTAAATAATTAATTATTAAATTATTATTAATTTATAAGAGTTTTCACCCTTTGAACATTATTGTACCAAGTCTTTTTTAACGAGTGTAACAAAGAAAACATTAAAAACTTTCGTTTCAGTTATTTAAAATGAGTATTTGTGTGAAGGGTCATATCATGGAAAAAGCTATTTGAGTTATTAATCTTTATACTTGATTTTTTGTATTTCCTGGTGCCATAAAAATTCACAGGGTGTGTTCGTGTTCATATTGTGTGTCCGAAAATAAATTTTCCTCAAGTTTTGAAACTCAATGAAGTATACTCAGGATACAGGACTTGTAGAAAGATAGTGATACTTAATCTGCCAGGTAATAAAAGATTATTTGCTAATAATATTTTGTTCCTGGTTACTTACAATGTGCATTATATTTCTCTGATGTTGGAACATAATATCTACTGTAAAATAGATCAGTGATCAGCCTAGGAAAAAGAGGTTGATGACGAGACAAAGACCAGACTGTTTTATTTATTTATTTATTTGTTTATTTATAATAACGAGTATGATAATTTAAGATATGAGTGCGTCGCATGTATACTTGTTTAAAATTTTGATTAAAAACTAATTTAATACATTAATTTAATATTACTTAATTACTCTGACATACTTTTACAAAGAATACCTTTGTCCTCCGAAAAAAATTAAGTATAGATGAAATTTTCATAACGCGCGAGGAGGTGGAAGACATAATATACAAACTAAAATAGAAAAACCATTTAAAAAATAAACAATAAATAAGAACGGACCCGAACGGTATCAATACATAAAACACACTCACAATAATACTTATTTTAAACCACTAGAAAGGCAATTTTTAATGTTTTCTTATCTTACATTGTTAAAATAGACTTAGTATAATAACGTTCAAAGGTTGAAAAGTCTTATAAATTAATAATAATTTAATAATTAATTATTTAAAAAGTTAATAAAATTCTCCCATTCATTTTACATGGGATTGATAACAAATGATAAGGAAAAGGAACACAACAAACCGAATCGAATAAATTATCGAAAGCTTACGCCATCTTGTGACATCATTACTAATCATCTCTATAATGTAGTGAATCTGTAAAGTGATGCCAGCGCTGCATGTGGCCGAATGCCGAACTACGCGTCCCATTTTGAAGCTGTCAAGTTTGTTTATTGATATCGTTCTACGAGTTTAGACCTACACTAAATACATTGCTCTCTATCTTTAAAGCTTTTTTTTTAGTTTACTTAGTGTTAACTTTTACTGTTATTACCGTGTGATAGTTTATAATAACTTTTTAAAGTGTGTGAAGTGAATAGTTGAATTGTTTTAAGTCAAAACTACAAAGAAGATGGAAAAAGTGAAAGGTAGGTAAAACGTTTTGTCTTGTTAATACTTGTATGTTTTCAAATATATATTTAATGAGAGTTTAAGAAACTGAAATATATATAGCAGCTTTTCAGGATTTAATTAATCTGCGTTTAAAGATCTGAACGATGTTTTATGATAGTTCCGATAACAAAATAATGATTCAGTTTTTCATTAGAGATGTGGCATTACACAAAGTTTGTTTGTAAACAATTTATACCTAGTTGCACTTAGTTTCCTCAATGTATTTTGAACTGTTAACCACCTTAAAACCAGTATGTACCTACTTTACTTAGGTCAAGTAGGTAGGATATGGCAAGATTTTACTTTGTTACCCATCGTTTGTGAACATTTACTACGAATATTACACTTCTGTTATTACAAGTGACAATATCCAGTTAGTCTAACTATCAAGTAAGACAAAGGGACATTTAGTCCTATCTATTTCGGGACAAGGGAATATTTTATTTGGATTTAATAATAAATAAATTAGGGTGGGTAACCAAATAAGAGTGCCCGGTAAATTCAGTTACCGTTACTTGCCAATAAGCAAACTTTTTTTTCACCCAGTTAGAGTTCTAATATAATAAATTAGTATTTCCGCCCCTTATAAATTTAATGTATAGTTTACCTCTAATGTTTTAACATTATTTATTACAGGAGCCAAAGGTACAAGGGACGAGAAAGTCACCGAGGTCCAGAAAAAGATGTTGCTGACATTTGTCAATGACCACCCAAGCCTTATCAGAGGGTGGCAAAACCTTGGGCCTCAAGCTAAAAAAGTAAATGTGCTGTGGCAGAATTTGGAAACTCTGCTAAATGCTGCAGGCCCATAAAAAAATGTCACGAAGTGACAAAGAGTAAGTATGACATATATATGTGTATCACTTCCTCTGTTAATGTTTATCATCTACCTAATGTTGATTGACTTCCTTTGCCTGGCCTAATGTTATTATTACCGTTTTCTTTATTTCAGGTCTTGACTGACCTTAAGTCAAAAGTTAAAAAAAAGGCGCCTAGTAGCACCCACCCTATGCTGACACAGCAGCCATCACGAAGCACCTACCCCATGCCCACTCCGCAGCCATCTGGCAGCAGCCACTCCCCCACCCCAGACAGTTGAGGATACACCATCTCTTAGGACATTCTCACCAACTGATAGTGACTTCATTGAAGAAGCCCCGGATGTGGAGTTAGTCTCTCTTTTGTAGGGGTATGTGTCATTTCTAAATATTTAATTAAACAGTGGTTTCCTTTAAGCTACCACACTCATCAATCAAGCAGGGTTGTTGTGTGTGTCGATACTGCCTTAAACATTGAATTTTTATAAACATATAATTTTTTAAGCCTTGGGATAATTCTTATGTTCTCCTTTTTAGATATCGAGTGAGGAAGGCAGCCTGTCAGATGGTCGTTCCGAGAGGTTTTTGTTGGGGCCTGTCAGGAAGAGTAAGCAATTTTCTTTATAATTTACTAATAATCTTCTTGGGTCATTATAAAGTTTCAATCATTTTGTTGAATAAAACACAATAATTTTAATTAATCAGTTTATTGTCTACCACAATAATTAAAAATGTACAATTTAAGCTCCAGTTGCGGCTTTTTAGAAAAAATAAAAATATTGAACAATTAATGATAATTTCCGAAACACTGTCATCTTCAGTTAACTAAAGATGACAGTTACTTACAAATAAAGACTCAGCCATCTTCAGTTAACTGAAGATGACAGGAGTCTTTATTTGTATATTTTTAATTATTGTGGTAGGCAATAAACTGATTAATTAAAATTATTGTGTTTTATTCAACAAAATTATTGTTTTTAAGTACCACAAAATCTCTGTCAAAGCAACCAATGAATTATCAAGTTTAATATTTATTACAGATGCAATTCTTCCTTTGTGACACATTATCACTTACTTAACATTATTGTTTTATACATAAAGAACTTTATTTTATTTTCTCTAAGAGAATATATGTTGTCAAGTGTAAGTTTTAAAATTTAACGCATGGCTTAAATCTTAATACTCAAGTATGTGACAATGTGTTGGCACACAGTATTTGTTTAAAATAAAGTTCAAAAAGATGAAGAAGTCAGGGTTTAAATATGAAACTTGATAATGACCCAAATATGGATCGATATTTCACAATAAAAATTACAACAAACTTTCTTTTTACATCAAGATAAAACCACTGGAAATATATAGTTTAGTGTATAACTTATTACATTTTATGTATTACTATCTCATTGTAAATTTCTTCTTCTTTGTTTATAGGAACTAGGAAAGATCCAGAGTGGGAGCGGAAGTTCCTCGACAGTCACAAGGACTTAAAGAAGTCAGTCGATTCTCTGACTGACAAGGTGAGGAAGATTGCTGATAATGTGGGAACACTGAACAGGCTGATGGCAGAGGCAGTGGAAACGCAAAAAGATATTGCCAGGAGTTTTAATGTATTTTTAAACGGTCCGCAAATGGACACAGAATAAATATTTTATTTATTATATAATGTTGTTACATTTTCTTAAACAGTACCTTTTTAATATTAATATCATCACTAAATATTACATCTGAGGATAACTCCATTTTGTTTCTTTTGAAAAGTCCTGTGTTAGTATTAAATAAGAATTTAATTCTAAACTTATTGAATATAATCAATATAAATATTATCTTTAGGGGTCACAGTTTGGGATATCTTGTTGAAAGGGAGTGTAGAGATGACATGCTTCATTAATTTGCGAAATGCATCATATAAACGCCATTTTTTGAGAATCATTAAATTGTAGTATTATGGCATATCTTATGTTAAGAGATTACCTTTTTGAAACAGAAAAAGGGATGGTTTCATTCCAGTTTTAAGCTTAATAGAAAACAACATGGATCACAGATGGGAAATTAAATTGGTGGTAAATTAAAGAAACAAAAACTATTTATCAATTAAATTTCCATATATTAAATTAAATATTTGATACAAAGTTATCGGAAATTATTTGCTATATATTCAGCACGAATAAGCTGACCCTCCCTCCTCAAAACTTGATCTTGCTCAAGTTGGAGCCTGTCGTACTCACGTTGGAAGTCATCCTCATCCTCAGGGCAAAATTGTCTTTCCTGAAGGTGATGGCAACATTATGCAGTAGAGCACATGATAATATAATTCTTCCTGCATTCGGTGGTGTATAATGGAGGGTCCTCTTTAAGGAGACACCGGAATCTTGCTTTGATCAAGCATCGGCTTGCTCCTCTCTACACAATACCTCACTTGTCAGTGCCTCCTGTTAAAAGCTGCCTCTGGAGTCCTCTCTTGAGCATTGGCTACGGGTGTAAATAGCCATGGAAGGAGAGGATATCAAGAATCCCCTGCAACACACAGACAATGCATTTATAAATAATAATTACTTTATTATATCAATCAAGATTAATTCTGTGGCAATAATAATTGTTAGCATGAAATACAAGGTAATAGATTGGTGTTGCCTGACTGAATTATACTGATAGTGTGACTGACATTTGCATTAGAGAAATAACGATGTACACAAAATAGTTAGTCGTCTATAAAAAATTACGAGCAAAACTACTTTAAGCAATTTATTCGCATGTTTATAAATGCATATGCGATTTAATTACAATACTTTAACATTCGGTAATTTGGTATAGCTAAATGAATGCTGCTGAATGCAGTCATCCTGTCAAAAAATGTAAGTATTTGTTTTTTTACAATTGTAGGTAAAGCAACAAAACGAGATAATAAATGTTCATTTTATATAGAACACGTATATTGTGTTACATCGGTAATATGTATAGGTACTCATACAAAAATTAATATAAATTATAATACTTCATATAAAAATACAACACGCAAGTTTCACTTACCTTTATCTCTCAATATGACGGGGACGGGTATTACAATTATTATAGAGTAATTAAAAAAGTTCAACACAACACAAATAAAACTACCGAAAGTAAATAAAGTCGTAAAAAAGTGAAATGAAAAGTATTTCAGTCCAAAAACAACAATGGCTTCACTTTGTTTTCATTTCGACTTCGATTTGATATATAACAACATAACCTGACGAATTATATCAAGAACAATTTTGTGTTGCTATATATCAAACGTTATATATCAACTTTCTCCTTATATAACAACAGTCAAAGTTACAGATTCACGTGACAGGTTGCGCGCGCATCTTCATATCAACTTTTTGATATATATCAACAGGAAAAGGGAGGTTTCAAAGTTACAGAATCGGCCCCCTAGTCCCGAAACCAAGCTTTCATATTCATATACATTTAGACAGTCAATATTTATGACATTAGAACTAAACCAAGAATTAACGCTTATAATTATAAAGTACTCAATTAGTACCTGTACCTTGTACAATCAATACGAAATTCAATTTTAAGTTTTTGGTAGTTTTCATACTGCGGAAAGTTTAAATAATTTAAATCAAATTATAATTATTATTTACTACGGGAAACAGACAGTGAAAAATACAAAATAAAATAATCCCGGCGCGGGAGTGTATTTTTCACTGTCTGTTTCCCGTAGTAAATAATAATTATAATTTGATTTATATAGAATAAATTATCTAGATACAATGCTCTTATAAGGGAAACAAAGAGCACATAGTTCACAAATTTCTTCTACAGTTTTGTGAACAGTGTTCTCATAAATAAAGAAAATTTAGAATTAAATTTAAATTAAATAAATTCTATGTTAAATAAATTTCTTACGACACAAATTTGTTCTACAAAAGTTTTATCGAAAATAATCAATTCCAAAAGAGAACTCTGAAGAGGAGATCTAATACGATACGAATTTATTCTAATTTCAAATTTGTTTGACAGTAATAAATTCGAAGGGAAAGTCATTCAAAGGAGATTAGTAAGACCCATAGTTCAATTATTTGTTCATAAGTAATTTATTCAAAAGAACTTAGTTCGGATATATTTATTCAAAAGTAATGTTTCTTCCATATAATTTATTGAAATCAGAATAACTTGATCTGTTCGAGACCAAAAATTGATTAATAAAAAATTATTCGAGTTTTTAGGCATATAGATTGTAATAAATTTTGATTATTTGATAAACTATATCTATATAAACATCTACATAAAAGTCAACGTATGAGTGTTTGTTTTTGCTCTTTCATTCTTTGAGATATCTTAATCAAATTAGGCACGCATATACTATATATGTCATCTCCCTGGTGAAAATACTGGTATATAGTTTCGTCCCCCAATAATTACTCAATTTAAAGATGGCGGCTTTTTAAGTGCTACTTTAAGGTCAAATTTCACCTAATCACATATTATTCACATCTCAGAAAACTTGTATTTCTGGATTCGCGAATTTTGCTACAAAGCTTGCTTTAATGAGTAAGACATCCACTAAGAAATAATTTTTTTGATCCACCATTTTGATTCAAGATGGCCTCCCTTTTCTATACAGTTTTATGGTTGCAAAATCTCCCAAAATATTTGCTTTAGAACCTTGAAATTTGGAAATAAGTTACTTCTTATGACATATAAACATGTTCTATAAAGAGTAATTGTCAATCTAACTTTTTAATTCAGAATAGCTCAAGCTCAAATTATGTTTCCTTTGATGATTTAAACCATCCGCTAAGAAAGGTTTAATTAATCCGGAATTTAAATTAAATATAGCGCGTATTTTCATTTAATTTTGTAGGTGAATATATCTTCAGAACCATTTAGACTACAACCTTAAAATTTAGTCACTTATTATATAAAGATGTTCAATTAAAGGATTTTTGAAATCTGACCCTTAAAGGAATAAGGCCCATTAAGCCCCTTAGGGATTAAAAATGAGGGCGATTAAGCCCAGCCCAAACCATTCTTACTTTAAACAAGAATGGAATATTTTAAAGATTTTGAAGAAGAAGAAGAAGAAGGAAGTTTAAATTTTAGAAATGGATACTTCTTAGAACATAAGCAAGAATTTTTCGATATCTACTTTTAGGAGGAAAATGGGAAGGGGGAAAGAAAAGAGACTACAGATTTGACAATTTTAGAGGTGAGAAGGAGTGGTAAGTTCTTCTTAAATTGTCTTGAAACTTCAAGACGATTTATCTCACTAGATAAATAGTCTGCCAATTTATGTGGCACATAGCTTCCTCGAGTCTTATTATATTGGACGAATGATTTGGATCTGTTATAATTCCTAGGTGGTGTCCCACTTATTTTTATAAGCACTAAGTATTAATTTCATTATTAATTTATTTCAGCTAGTATTAAAAAAAAATTGGTCGTAAAAAACTTACAGTTAAAAAGAAGTATTCAGGATCATTGGCTTACCTAAAAAAAAAAGGAAGAACAATATTAAATAAATAAAAAATTAAATTAAAATAAACAATAAATAGTCCGCTAATTTTAATGAATATTAATTACTATTAATTAATTATTAATATCCAGCTGATTTTCTCAAGATACATTATTTGAACCCTATAAGTCAACATTTTGATATTGTCTGACACAGAACCTTTTCCGATTTTCCAGTCTGCAACACTTCAAAGTTATAGGGTTCAAATAATGAAAATCGCCCCAAAACCAAATAAAATCACAGAGGAAAACGGTGTCAGACTTGGCCTAAACAAGCCATACAAAGAAGTTTGGAAAGAGTATGTATAATTTTCCTATGGGCACCCTGACTATTAAATCCAAGGTGGCGGTAATAATTCAATACGGCGGCCATACGTTGAAGTGAAAGTACCTTATTTAATTTTCTTTTTTAGCTACCATAAGTCTAGGTACCAAATATCAGATCTGTAGTGCCACTAGAAGATGAGATAATAGAATGTGAATAAATACAAGATGCCGGCTATAATTCAATATGGTGGCCATATATCGAAATCAAAATGGCCGCACTTTTCTATTTATGGTACACTCTATCTATGTATCAAATTTAAATCTCTATATCAATGGGAAGTAGGAGACTTAGTGATCAGTCAGTCAGTCAGTCACTGTCACTCTTAGTTATTTATATATACAGGGTGTTTCGCATAAGTACCTACAGAGAAAAACCTATGAATCTATATCAAATTTCTGACCAAAAATGTCAAGTAACCTTAGGACCTACGGACCTTCGTTTTCGAGATATATCGATATATCGATTTTTTATTTAGGTCTTGTTTTTAGCCATAAATTACGTAATAAATAAAAATCTGAATAAGATAGAAAGATGCAGTTTGCAGCATCGTAAAGAGCATTAAATTTGCTTTAAGAAATCACTACTTTTAGTACTTAATACGTGTATCAACTTAGTGATAATGCAAGAGAAAAATTAAAATTGGAAATTACATAAAATGTCTATACAATTTAGATCTTCCATAACTTCTATATTTTTATACCTAACGTAATGTTTAAAATGCGCAAAAAACTGCGCAATTTCATAAGCTTTAATTCGATATAGCATTGTCTACAGTTTAAGTAAGTGTTCATAGAGAAATAGTAAAAAAAAACTATAAGGAAATCAACTTATTAAGTAACAGCTCTATGAATTTTCCTGCAATTTTAAAATTAAAATATGAGTAAGAAAAGAAAACTTCTTATGCTAGCGTGGTTGTTTCTGAAGAATAGCAGTGACGCTGCTCATGAATATGCCAGGCATTTCCGAAACAGACAACATTCGTCCTATCAAATTTTTTGAAAGCAGATGCCGAAAAACAGGCTCTATTGCACATCCTCGTCATCATGAACGACCTTTGGCGGCTGGAGGTCTCAACGAAGTATTAGTTCTGAATCATTTTCATACTGATCCTAGGACCAGTATTAGAAGGGCTTCAGCTATATTGGGAATTCCAGGGACGCATTTTTAGAATTTTGAAAAAGAAATCAACTGTGCCTTTCATGAAACTCCCGTCTAGGAGCTGACCCCAGCTGACATTGCTGCGAGGGTATAATTCTGCAATTGGATATTACGAAGAAATGTTTCACATTTAATATTGTGGACCGATGAGTCCACTTTTACAAGAGCTGGTGCTGTTAATTTTCACAACACTCATACATGGTCTATTGCAAATCCGCATGGACCGAGGCCTCACCATTTTCAGCACCAGTTCTCTGCAAATGTGTGGGCTAGTATTATTGGTCACAGAATAGTTAGACCTCATGTTCTTCAAGGACGCTTTACTGGTGAAATTTGTAGATTTTTTTTTTTTTTTTTATTGGATTTTTTTTTATGGATTTTTTATTGGAATCAGCAGGTACCTACAGTTGGATGGATGTCCCGCCCACTTTGCCAGAAATGTTAGGCACTGGCTGAATGACCAGTCCACTGGCCTCCACGCTCAGACCTTACCCCAGTAGACTTTTATCAGTGGGGCCTAGTGAAAAGTATTGTATGCAGAAAAATTGTGTATACTAGGGGAGAGCTAATGGATAGAATTATTTCTGCATTTGAACAAATAAGGCAGAAGTTGAAGAGATAAGGAGTGCAACACAGAGCATTTGAACAAGGTGTTGATGTTGTTTATATGAAAATAGTGCGGTTATTTCGAAAACTTGTAAATAAATATTAATGTGAATCAGTTGATTTCCTTATAGTTATTTTTACTATTTCTCTATGAACACTTACCTAAACTGTAGACAATGCTATATCGAATTAAAGCTTATAAAATTGCGCAGTTTTTTAAGCAATTTAAACATTATATTAGGCATAAAGATATAAAAGTTATGGAAGCTCAAAGTTGTATAAACATTTATAATTTACAATTTTAATGTTTCTCTTGCATTATCACTAAGCTAATAAACATATTATGTACTAAAATTAGTGATTTTTTAAAGAAAATTTAATTTTCTTTTCGATGCTGCAAACTGCATCTTTCTATCTCATTTAGATTTTTATTTATTACGTAGTTTATGGCTAAAAACAAGACATAATAAAAAATCGATATATCGATATATTTCGAAAACGAAGGTCGACAGGACCTAAGGTTACATGACATTTTTGGTCAGAAATTCATAGGTTTCTATTTGTAGGTACTTATGCGGAACACCCTGTATAGATAATGAAATTCGTGTGGCTTCATTGCGTCCTGAAATTAATATGGTATATTTTTTTTTTAATATCAAAAATGTTCATGACCCCTAAAATTAGATTTAAAATTAATTCTAGATTATGAACTCAAATCAACAAAGAAAATATATATATATATATATATATATATATATATATATATATATATATATATATATATATATATATATATATATATACATAAACATAAGAAAACAGTAGACATGAAATCACGTGCAACTTGGTTTCGACGAAACCAGACTTTTTGATTGCGTGGTACATGTTTCATGAAACCAAATGAAAATACAGTTTCAAGAAACGCAGTGTGCTCTTTTCTGTATGTTTTAAATCAAGTGTTCTCATGATACTAAAGTATCATGTTTCATCAAACTAGTTTAATCAAACTTGTTTCTTCAGTGTGCCTTACGTTTAAACGTAACGATTTTAATAAAACTTCATACACATATCGTCTAAAGTACAATTGAAACAGGCATGTAAAATTTCAACCTGATACAAGCAGAAGTTTTTGAGTAGGTAAGAGATATATTTTATAATATTTTAAATTAGCAGGCCGGGTAGGTAGAAAACAGTGCTATTTCCTACCAACTACAAACATACTCTTTAACTATAAACTCATCATGATTAACTTTTTTCTCAATATTCAATACATATTTATTGTAAGAAGCTTGCTTTAATGATATAAATAATGATTTTCTTTTAATTTTGCCTTAACTCCGCTAGGTACAAACAGTTAGTTACTTTTTAATTTTGTCTCTTTTTTAACACCGCCATGTATAAGTAGTTAGCAACGTATAAGTACTTAGCAGTGTGATTTTATAATTTATATTTAATGAAAAATGTAAGAAACTTCGTTCCTACTGGGTGTCCTGCGACACCACTCGTATTATTTTTCGGTTTTAATGAGTTACACTGCTTTCTAGCTAATTCAGATAATCGGAGTTTCACTGTATTGCCAATGCTTAGTATCGAAAAAAATTAAATACACTATAAGTTTTCTGTTAGTTTCTAAAAAGAAGTTACGTTTAATAAGTATTACTTTTTTAAAACCCGTAAATTACACGATGAGATAAGTATTTCTGTTAATTTCTTAAGACAAGATCGTTTATTAAGTAATTTTTTTTTCAAAACTCGTAAACTACACGACAGCAAACTGAAATGAATTGAAAAGAAATACCTAGAGATAAATCAGGGTATAACCTTGAAACTAAATAGAAGAATACACAACAGAGGTAATACACAACTCCACAAAGCTGGGGATGTGGTCCTAAACCAGTATAGTACTGCATCCAACATGTAAATGACCTTGTCCACTATGGATTTACATTGCATACTCTAAAAGCTACATAAGCATTTCACATATGTGTGATTATCAATAGTATAAACAATACTGCGTAATACAATACAGCGTATACTAGTAACAAATATGTATGTCAGAAGTCAGAACTGTTGCCATCATTTATTAAATGAGAAAAATACAAAAACTCCAATTTACCAGTACAAGATATACATACATATATATATATTTGAATAAATATGAGTGTGTATACATAATATGTATATACAATACTGGTGTTTGTTGTTAATATTCTTTTCATACAATATTTTATACATAAATTCATACATAAACACACAGACACACACATATATATATATGTATATATGTATATATATATATATATATATATATATATATATATATATATATATATATATATATATATATATATATATATATATATATGTATATAAAATATAATAGAGAAGTTATATAATAACAAGTGTGTGTAGGGGAGTACGGGTGATTTGGCGTTTCAAAGATCATATATTATAAGCATATATACCAGCAAACACAGGCAGTTATCGAGACTATTTTTTATATTTTTGAAGTGACACGTTATCTTCTTTTTGTATCAAACATCAGGTCATATATTAATTATTAATAAATGATAAGAAACTTGAAAATCGCCGTTTGAAAGATCATTAGACTGCGAATAGGGGAATATTATTTTTATTTTATGACATTAACACATGTATGTTGTAAAATTCCTTTATATTACAAATTACTAATTAAAAAAATGTTTAAGCTCTTATTATGTATTTCTAATATATATCCAAGCAAGTTCTAGAGAGAACTTAAGTCTAAACACCAACATATCTGGGTTGTATTCCTAGAGAGGTGAGACTATATACTTTAGTGTATTATACTGTATTGATTACATCCATACACATGCGTGAGTAAAGTAACTGATTGTCTGAGAGGACTGGAACCAATCTCCACTGTAACAAATCTAAACACCAACACATTTAGGTTGAATCCTGGAGAAGTGAGACTATGATACAACAAACTAATGATCAATTTATTCGATCGCCTCACTTCTCTGGGAATACAACCCAGATATGTTGGTGTTGAGACGTTAGTTCTAGTGAAGATAGCATCTTAAACCTCTCCGACAAACTGAATCAATTTATACAAATATGCATGTAATTATTATGTTTTTAAGTAGCATTTTATTATGCCCGCTTAATTTATTGAATATTCTAAAATAATTTCAAAGAACTTAAACCTTCTCATGTAGAGTATAACTTTTAATTATTTTATTTGTTTTGTAGTTAATTATCATTTTCTTGTTTAGCAATAAGGTTCATTACGTGACATCCTTTTAGATATTTAGATTCCTAGAAAACCCTCTTCATTATCAGTCTTATTTGTATGCTACCTTTGTATCAAGTTAGACGTCTTCCTAGTTGTTCCTCCCAAGTTAATTTTATGACTTTTCATCAGGTATTTCTGATTGATACCTGTGTCCGTTTGGAAATCCCCCAATGTTCTTTGATAATGACTTTTAATTCGTGATGTCAGTAATTGAATTAAAATCAAATAACAATCAACAATACCCGATTTAGGAAATATAAGTAAATATGTAAGTATAATTTATCTTTCAGTAAAACACAAAGTGTACTTAACTTGATTTTCAGAATAATTCCTTACAAAAAGTTTTCTTAAATAGTTAGTTACAGTATTTGCCATATTCTTAAACTTTCAAATCAATCCAAAATCAAATTTAATGACTTCATATTTTACTTCAAAGAACATCCATGCCAAATTTCAAGGCAATACCTTTTGGGTAGGGTATTCTTGGGGGGGGGGGGGGATTTGTAGATATCAATTGAATTTTTATCAAGATATCGATAAAAGAACATTTACAACTATAGGAAACTTACATCAACAATTTTTTTGTTTTCAATTTTGTTTATGTTGCAAATTAAATGCTATATTTTGCTCTGGGACAATGTACCAGATTGGGACAATTTTTTCAATAAAAAAAATTGAGACACTTATACTAATGCATTACAAATTGAATCTCGTAGATAATAAATATTTTAATTATAGACATGTTTACACTGGTAATTTTCAATATCCTGAGTAAAAAATTAGTTAGTAGACCAAGTTGATGTTAGTTTGTCTCTTGATTGGTAAAATTTATCCAAATCAAAGAGATGGGCAGTTAGTTTTTTGAAATTGTAGTGAAATAAATAACAAATACAATTTGAAATAGGCTTAATGTTAGAAAATTAAAAGCAGGTTACATTTTTATCACTAAAATAGCTTATGGGATAAATATTATTATAGTTAAAAACGAAGACAACCCAAAACCCAGATAAATGGGTGCCACGGCCATGGGCCGATGTTAAATGTGTATAAATAACACCGTATTACACTTTTTACTTAACACTATTTTGATGTAAATTATTTATTTTCAAACTAAATTAAAATAGTTTATAGGCAAGGAATGTCCCACCGATGAATTTGCCGACCGCACCTTGGGGGAAAAGAAAACAATAACACAAACAAAATTCTAGCTTCATATTAGTGTCACGGCCCTGTACGTTAGCTCCTCGACAACAAGATTTGTGTTAACACATAAGTTTTACTGGAAAAAAATATTCATTTCGAATGTTCATAATACTTCTGTTAACTTCGGAAAGCTCGGAAGCCAAAAACCCTTATAATAGATCATAATAAGGGCAGAATCCCAATACCAAAAGCTTTTCTTTACTGTTCATGTTGATATTTACATCTTTGAGCATATATTTGTAGTCAGTGTGTCAGTTTTACACGAAGTGTAGGTGTGGAGTTAGATATATATCGTAGTAAATATATACGTAAGAAACTTGTTTGAAAGCTCTGTGGGAAGCATTTTTTTATTCACTGAAACACCTACGCGTCATAATGCTACAGACACCTACTTACTTCCTTAAACTTATTGTGGAACCCAAACATTGAACTAGTTAAAATATCTCTTTTTATTTTGCAACAATTCTTTATGTACTGCCTCAACTCAATAAGCATTGTGCAAAGAAATCTTTATTTAAAAAAGAATTGTACCAAATTCAAAACGGGAGCTACATACTTAGGAAGTAAAGATACAACTAGAATTACATGACGAAATCTGACACAAGACCATACAAAGCTTTTAGAAGTAGAGTTGCTCTGCACTTAACAGATACACGCTTTCATGGAGGATTGATATAGCATTAGAAAACTCAACCCAAATCCACGGCACCGGTTGCTCGAGTATCAAGGCAGTTGACAATCAATTATTGAAGTTAAGCAGCATCAGGAATGGTCAGCAGTTGGATGGGTGACCACCATCTCTGACGACAGCTCTGGGGGTTCGATTCCCGGATCGGGCCCCCTCAATGTCCGCCCAGTATAGTTTAAACAAATGGGAAGCTAATCAAAAGATTTAGTGCCACCCAGTTTCGATCTGGAAACCCATGGTTGATATACTCTCTTGGAGGATCGATAACAAATCGATCAAACGAAACCAGATTTGTGAAGATATGGTATTACCAACCAACGCTTATGTGTGAAGGGTTTGGTTGTCAGGTATCAATTCAGTATTGGATTGATATACCAGGTTACCCAAGGTGTATTCAAAGGACCCACATCGTGGTCTATTTTTACATGCCGTAGGCCCCACGGTTTATAAAGGAAACTCAGGATCTAGATTTTTCCCAGGGAAATGGCTTATATTATTAGATTCGTATTTAAATCAACTACATTTTAGAATTTTTAAATCAAAATCGTCGGAACTGTTTTCAAGAAATAAGTATTTTTTCACGTTTATGGGGGTAGCGCCCCAAAATTTGGAGTTAAAATTAATTTCTGGATTTCGCCTCGGGGTATTATTTTTCTGAACATGTATAACTAAATTTCATCAAAATCGGCCCTGTAGTCTTTCGGCTCCAGGAGTCTGCACAGACGACAGACATTTTTTAAAAACCACCTTTTTGAACTCATAGGAGACTTAAAAACGTGTAAATCCATCAAAATCTCAAAATTGAATTTTAGCGCCAGCACAATGCTTTTCTTTATATGAGAAAGTAAAAAATCGGACCCAGACTGAAGAGGATTGAAAACTCCATTCAGATCTAGAATGGAGGTGTTTTTAAGGATGTAGAATGGAAACGTTTTCATTATAAAAACCCTTACAATAAAAAGTTGCACATATGTTCAGCCATTATCTCAGAAACTAGATTTTTTCACGGAACAATTACTTTTGATGTTAGATCCGTATATTCAAATTAACTTTATTTATGAATATGTTAAACATAAATCATCGGAACCAATTTAAGAGAGTTGTTGGGGGTAGCTCCTCTAACTTTATAGCTTAACTTCATTTCTCGATTTCACATGGGGGGTATGATTTAATCGATGGCCGTAGCTTAAGAGCGTATTCCTTGCACAATTTTATGTTTACATACACTTTTGCCTAAAACTCAATAGTTAAGGAGTTATGCGGGTAATAATAAATTTAATAGAGTGTGTAGAATAAATTAAAGAGCATGTTGAATAATGTAATGTATAATGTTTTATTAATTAAACTTTTTTTCTTATTGCTAACACAAGTTTAATTCAAGTTTTAGTTCAAAATGTCCCCCCGCTGCCTCACAGCACATTCTTGCTCTTATAAAAGTTGAAGACATAACTCTCTGAAGAGTAATCTGGGTCGTCTCGTATGGATGCAGCTAAAGCCATAATGTTTTGAATTAGCTCATCTCTAGTTTGTGGTTTATTTGAATATACTAGACTTTTCATGTGTCCCCAAAGATAACCGTCAAGAGGCAATATTAGGTCTGGTAACCGAGGAGGTCAGAGAACAAGACCTCATCTTCCAATTCACGGGTTAGCAAAGTTGTTATTTTAATTTTCTCTAACGTTTACACAAAAATGAGGTGGTCATCATGCTGAAACTACAATAGTCGCCATAACAATTTAATAAAAAAATAGATGGCCTACCAGATTTACTACTATTAAATTTAATATTGCTCATAACTCCTAAACTACTGAGTTGTTGTCAAAAGCATATAAGGCATTTTCGACTCAAAACTTTTTCCAAGGAATTCGATCTTAAGTACATATAAGATAATACACCTTGGTAATTTATATATATATATATATATATATATAAAGTAATAAAATTATATATTACATAGAGATAATTTAAGCAATCTTCTCTTCCTGGTACACTTATTATAATATATTGTGTACTTCCCTGCAAATTTTTTTTTAATACTTTAAAAAATTATTAGAACGAATTAAGGAAGGCAGCAAAGAAATAATAATAAATTGTTTTTCTTTTAATCTCATATAAATCTCGATAATCAAATCGAGTCACATAATGACCACTCATTTAAAGGTAAAGCATTATTAAATAAACAAATATATATTGTGTATATATATATATATATATATATATATATATATATATATATATATATATATATATATATATGCTCATTCAAGACAAAATATGTCCGGCAGAGAACAATCATATAGGAAACGGGATGTATATGAAATATGGACAGCAATCAGAATATTAAAGTTGTGCTCTTGAAATATCTCATACATGTTATAATATATATATATATATATATATATATATATATAGAGAGAGAGAGAGAGAGAGAGAGAGACAAAGAGAGAGAGAGAAAGGAAGCTATTGTTTTGCCATGAATAATACGACCCATTACATTGTACAATATATTGAACTTCACTTAGATATCATTGTCTATTTCACTTGCAATACATACATATAAAAATCACAAGGAAGTAGGGTACTTACATTAAAGTACTTTTTAGGGTTTCGTAGATTATTAAGCATATTCGTTATTATATTTTGGAACAACATTTCTTTTTCCCCATCCTGCTCTGTATGAAAATAAAAAACTAATTTAGGTTGAAGGCCCCCAAAAAAAAACTATAAGTGCCCCCACGATGTTTTTTATGGGTAAAATTAATTTTTTTCGAGACATTTTCATCGCCTCATAATACTTATAACGAATGCAAAATTTAAAAGTATACACATATATGTAACCTACTCTTCAGGAGCTTTCATTTGATACCCCTTTCAAGATTTTATAAAAAGAAAAACGTAAGCCCACTGCGCATGTACATCATTTGCAATTTATAAAAATATGAATTTTTTTTCGAGAAATTTTCATCGCCTCATAATAAGGTTATTGTATGAATTATTTCAAATTTTTAGGATTAGCCGTTGTAGGGTGGTAGGGAGGGGGAGTTTTTGGGGGTAATATTTTAACTCATAAAACCAATAAGGAAAGCGAAATTTTAAGAAAAGTATACATATTTGTAATCTAATCTTCAGAAACTTTTGTTTGATACCCCACTGCAAATTTTATAAAAATTTGCAAAATTGGGCCCACTGAACATGTGCGCCCACAAAATTTGTAATTTATAAAAAGTGGGTATTTTTCATCGCTTGATAACAAGGAATTTGCTATTATTGCGTTATTGGGTGAGTGGACTTTTTTTGTTGGTACATTTCAACTTATTACACCAATAAAGAATGTATATCTGTACCATATATATATATATATATATATATATATATATATATATATATATATATATATATATATATATATATATTTGTAACCCACCCAACAGCAGCTTTCATATTTGATATCCTACTCGAAAATTAAAAAAAAATATATACATACATATTTGAGTTTTCTCAAGTGTGGGTCAATAACTTGCGCCAGAGTTTTAAATTTCATTTTTTCTTGAACGGTTTGGGATATATGAACCAAAGAGTGACGGACAGACAGACACATCACCCTCGGCATAAGGCTATAGCAGGAAATAGATGTTGCATGTCGTATTATGCCGATTAAACTGTAACGAAATAGTCTGCCAATTAGTACGGCGGCACATAGGTTCATCGCTTCGTATTACTGGACGAATGGTAACATGGAAATTTAAAAGGTGGTTGTTTAGAAGTTTAGACCTATGGGATCACTATTATTTTTAAGCATTATTATATTAAATAGACTGCGCGATAGTCAAATTGCGACAGTTATATTAAATAGGCTGCGCGACAGTCATATTGCGACAGTTATATTAAATATAGACTACGCGACAGACATTATGACTGTCATATTGCGACAGTTATGTTAAATAGACAGTTGAAATCTATGTGATCATCTGTAGGCTACTTTTTACAAATCATCTAAATTTCTTCAAAATAGTTTTTAAGGATGTAGTGTAAAAGAAAAATAAAAAAAATAGCATGTAGAAAGGAAAGCAATATTCGCTACAGGTAATATGGGAACAAAAATTATTTCATTGAAATCGGACAAGTAGTTTTTAAGATACGGCGGTAAGTAAATATGTGGCCGTACAGACAGTCAGGACACCAGAAATGATTCATAATGTCTGAAACTGATTTCTGTCTATGAATTTTTGAATTCGGCGACAATAAATATAATTTTTTCAGAAGGATCACAATGCTTTCGTCACCTTCAGTAAGCTCGAAAGAAATAATTCATATCTGTGCCTGACAGAACTTTCATCGTCATCGGAAATATTCAAGCTGGTGAAAATTTAATTTTTTATGGAAGTCATAAAGTGAATTAAAAATGTAAACTAGCCCATTAATAAGCCTTTGAAACGCAGATTTCAATATGTATTTTATCCTAATATTTTCATTCAGTGCTTTTTTTTTCTTTTCTTTAAAGGTAAAATTAAGATCATTGTGAGATTAAATAAATAAGATTAAAAAAGGTTATTCGTTCTACATATGACTGCGATTCACCAGGTATTCTATTTATATTCAATAATAGTAATGAATGATACATAATGTAGTCCCGATTTGTTTATATGAAGGCTTTGGAAACAAAATTATTCAGAGATTTCATTAAATGTCCTGGACTGCATAATAATACTCGAATATTAGCGCTAGGAAATATAGCGTCTAATTACTAGCATGATCTTCAAAGGAGTGCGATTTGAAGGCTATAGTCACTGTCAAAGAAACCTTATTTGCTAAGAGCAATATATATATATATATATATATATATATATATATATATATATATATATATATATATATATATATATATATATATATATTAAGTAACAGCTAATTTTATTACCTGGTAAGATGCCAAAATAAGTATTAGTATTAAGTGGTTTTATGCACACATTAAAAAATAATCCATTTCGAAAAGACAGCAACATATACAACCATTTTGTTCACCGAACCAAAATGAATATTTATAAATACAGACCGCACTTTATTACTTATAATAAAATATATTTAAAAAACAAAAAAATAAAATATTGATTTTAAAGAACCAGAACGTATATTATAAATGTTTTTATTTCTTTGATTCATCAATATTAAATCTGGTTTGCACTAGAACTCAATGACTGGAAGTAGATTTTTTAAATGGAAAATTTTAAAAATTAAACTTTTAAATAGAGACTTAAAAGCAATAAAAAGATGGCAACGTGTCAAAGTAAAGGAAGTAACTGAATCAAACAAATAAAATTATAAATTAAAAGCTTGGTCAAACTGACTTCCGATTTGACTATAAACAGGTTTGACTAAAAAAGAAGAAGGGGAAAATAATAATTATTGTAAAAAAAACAAAAACATCTAAATTAAGATATATTTGAAGGCATTCTATCTCGTTATCCCTACTTATGTCAAATTTTTAATACGTGGGACTTTATGAAGTTCAAGCCAGTCAGAGAAAAAGGTCAAACTAGTTTCTTTTTTTTTACATTCTCATATACTTATGCATAGGTATATAAAAAGTTAAAAGAAAGTTTTGAATGGCGCAAACATTTGTTTTGAGATTTACATGGCCTTATAAATCCAAATGGCACTTCTTTAGATTTTTACTCCCTATATAAAGAAAACAGAGGGAAGTAACAATCTAAAGAAGGTTAATGGACTGTTCATCTTCAGTATGTTACTCCCCTTATAAAAACAGAAGAGTGATATTCCTTTGTCCCAAAGTACATTGGACTAAACATCCATTTGCCTTGATAGCATTTAAGTAAAAAGTCATTTATATTCTAAAACAACAGGGGAGTAACAATCTAAAGAAGTACCACAAAAAATACCTGTAGTCCTGGTGCAACAGACCGTGGAGTGGAGGGCTTATTTGGCTACACATTAACAGATGAAACGGGGTTGGCGAGACCAGAGCCGCCGACAGGGGTGGGGGAGTGACAATTTACCAGGGAGCCCCATTCAGTTCTGAACGCAAAGGTTTTTTTTTTTTTACTCATCAATATTTTTTGGCGAGGGGCCCTCAATTCCCTCGCCACTGATTGTGATGAACTTAAAACTATTCCTAATGAGTCATGAGTACGGAAGTTTGAATTCTTGTGTATTATTTAGTTACTTAGATTTTTGTTATGTTTTTATCTTATTCAATATCGCATATGGTCAATGTTAATTGAAGCGAGCGTAAGCGAGCTTCTTACATTCAACGAAATATGCATCTTGTCTGTCTGTCTGTCTGTCAGTAACGTTTACGCGTGTGACGATAACTTGAGTAAAAGTTGACCGATTTAGTTGAAATTTGGTATACATGATCTTCTTACTAATACTCAGGCTAAGTTCGTTGGACAGCGTGATCCGTCCAAGAGTTCGCGCGTAATGCTCGCGTAAACGTGAGCTTCAAATTTAAAATTGGAATTTCAGGACGGGAAAAAATTCTATCATCACCTACTCGATGAGACGAACATTTTTTTCAAATATAATTTTTCAGTAAAACCAACAACGACACTGCTATAAATTAATAAAGATCACTAAAACTATTAAAACGGACCTAAACGTTTAAAATAGAGAAAACAACCTTTTTACCGATATCTTACGTTCTAACGTAACGATCGTTATAAAACTTCATGTACATCGTCTAAAGTACAATTGAAACAAGTATGTAAAATTTCAACTTGATACAAGCAGTAGTATTTGAGTAATGAAGTGATACATTTATAATATTAGTTTAAAAGCTATTCCGGGTGGTTAAGATTCTTAGAGTAGTTTTGTGTGTAGGTTTGTTATGAAGTAAAGCTTTGTACCGAGTACCCCCACTCTACCCCTCACTACCCTCTTCCACTTATCTTCAACTATGACATTCATCATGATTAACAAATTTCAATATTCAGTATTTTATTGCAATACGCTCGCTTCAATGATAGAGCCACGCAATTTACAAGAGAGGTAATGACAGACAAATCATATAAACAAACTGATGATAATAAGTTTTACATTTTTACTTGTAATGCAATTTTTGTAAATAAAATGTGTTACTCAACTATTTTGATTTGTTTACTCTTAATCTCACTATTTTAGCAAGCAATTTATATAATGTTTATATTATGCTTTATGCTTTAATTTATATTATGTACATATTATACAAAGTGTAAAAGAAGGTTTTTTAATGAAACTTACCAGCTACAAAACAACTCAATTATTTGTTTTTTCAGTCCATCTTAGTTAAACTTCAAAATTCGTCCCCACCAAACATCTTTTCCTGTAAGGACTAACTTGCCCTCAGAAATTCTTAAAACTCATCTTTTTACACTTAAATTTTAAAACATTCTAATTAATGTCTAAATCATTTCTTTAATCAAAATCAGTTTAATCGAAACACCTTTTTCAGAGTTTTTAGGGGCGCAGCACTCCCAATTAAGAGTTGAAATCATTTCTTATTTTCGTCTCGGGGTATAATTTTTCTGAACATGTAAGCCAAGTTTCATTGAAATCTGCTCTACAGTTAAAGCTTCACGAGTCTGTACAAACAGTAGACAGACTTTTTCTTTTTTTACATAAAAACAAAGCAAAGTGATAAGAAATTGTATTTTAAAAAAATATGTGTGAGACTCTCACGCATTAGAAGTGAAACTTAAGTTCTAGAAACAGAATAAACATATGAAATATGTGTATGAAATAGCACAATAACCCTTATTTAAGTAATGCATATTATATAAATCATTTATTAAATACGCAACATAAATATTTATAAACAAGAGTTTGAAATGCCGCTACAGTCAGATAACTTCTCAAAGAAACATAATTTCAATTAATAAAAATATTGGCGAATAATGAAGAAAAACATGAAAACAACATGAATATGTATATTAATTGTTAAAACAATACCCTTATATAAAAATTCTGTGTACAGAATAAATCAACTACTCCCGTGGTACAGTGTTTAGAACGTGAGACTTTCAATCCAGGGGTCGGGGGTTCGAAACTCGTCCAAAGGTAAATTTTTTATAGGTAAATTAACTGCCGGTCTAAGACGGCAGTCGATTAAAATGTCTATCACAGGCGAGTCTTATAACAAAAACATGCAATTTCGTTAATTTCACATCAAAAATGTTTCACTCAAACGAGTCTCGAAACGCGAACTTCGTTTCCCAATGTCAATTTCATCCAAGAAAATTTACTCTACCGCGGCTAAAGAAGTTTCACTTCAAAAACCTTAAACTATATAAATCCATCAAAATCTAATTTTCGTGCCATCAACATACTCTTTATTCATAAATACTACAGAGATGAGAATGTAAAAATTAAACAACACATACACTTTAAAACAGTGTTTAATAATAGATTAAATGAGATATAATGGGAATTATACTAAGCATCAATAAGTAAATGAGAAATTGTAGTTCCGAGTGTTTCTGACACATATTATTGTTCTAATGATAAATGGAATCTCTAGACATAAATTAGTAATTAAAATTATTTGCTCTCTCTCTCTCTCTCTCTCTCTCTCTCTCTCTCTGTTTTCTTATAAAGGATTTGTTCGGATCTACAATAAGGAAATGAAAAAAAAAGAAGTGAGTCAATGTAATACATTTATTTTGATTATCTGATTGATATCTTTAAAGAGAGATCTACATTAGATTATGATTTAGATAGATATAGATTTGAAAAGGGAGGAAGAGATCCTATAATAATAATAATGTATGAAGGGGAACAAGAGATTATTTATATTCAAGTTCGGAACGAGAAACGAGTACTTCAAGGACAGGACCGGACATTAGAGGAAATAAAATACAGGACACTAAGTTGAGGACAAATAACTTAACTATATATACTACATAAAGGACATCAAGGTCATAATAACGAAAGCATCTAGGAAGGGGACAGACAGACACTCGTTGAGTTCCGCACGTTATAGACTTGTAAACAATATCTTCAAAAACACCTTGCAATCAACTCAAGACAGATAATATAGGTCTGATAAGAAGGAACATTCGTCAGATTGAAACATCTCTCACAAATTCTACACTGAATCTTTCTCTTCTTCAGTCCGATGTTAAACTCAGTCTCAACTCGTGTACTGACTCTTTTAGTGACACACCCCTTTTTAATTTTAAGTCCGATTTAAAACTCTTTCTCAACTCTACACTAACTCTTTTACTGCCACCCGTCAATCTCTTTTTAAGTTCAATTTAAAACTCTGTGATAACTATATACCTATTATTAATAGGTAGGTATATAGTTATCACAGAGTTCTGCAAGTGTGTGAGTTCTGCACAGTGCTGTGGGTCCTCACCATTAATAGGCTATTAATGGTGAGGACCCACAGCAGAGTAAAGAAAACCCTAGAGAGAGGGCCCTATTTCATTTTAAGTCTGATTTAAAACTCTGTCTCAACTCGTTCACTGTCTCATTTACTGTCACACTCCTCTTTCATTTTAAATCCGATTTAAAACTCTGCGTCAACTCGTACACTGTCTCATTTACTGTCACACTCCACTTTCATTTTAAATCCGATTTAAAACTCTGTGTCAACTCGTACACTGTCTCATTTACTGTCATACTCCACTTTCATTTTAAATTCAATCACATATTTTGTTTTTGACGGATTTCTTAGGTGTTGATTGAATAAATACTCAAAACTTGTTAGTTTTCATTTATTTTTTCCATTATAAATCGTTTCGATCCTTCTTTATGTTTTTAAGGTCATTTTCAATCAGTTTTTCATTTACAGGTACAATTTTGATGTCAGATTTAAATTCCTCTAAGAGAGTTCGTCATTATAATTAAATTTAAGAATTTTAAAATAAAAGTACACTACGGTCAATGCGTAACATTTAAACACAATAAAATAAATACAATATGGCTATAATAACCATAAAATAATAAATTAAAACATGGTACAAGACATTTAATAAAGACGTATTACTACTATTCATATTGAAATTTAACCAGATTTTTCATCGAGAACATTATGTCACTTTTATAGAGTTATAAAAGTGAATTATAGAGCCACGCGATGCCTAGTATAATTTATTATTTAATTATTAATAGTGGACATTATAATTTAATCTTCATTTTATTATTAGAAAAAAAATAGTTAGGATTTGTGTAAGAGAGCCTGGGAGATTTTTAATAACGTCATTTGAATTTAAATTCAATTTAAAACTCTGTATAAACTCGTACACTGTCTCATTTACTCTCACACTTCTTTCTCTTTTTAAGTCCGATTTTAAACTCAGCCTCAAATCCTATAAATCGTGTGGATAGTGTCGCGAGACACCCAGTAGGAACGAAGTTCCTTACATTTTTCATTAAATATAAATTATAAAATCACACTGCTAAGTGTCAAATACAAGAAAACACCAAACGAACAATTCTAAATTATTTTATATATAGAAAACAATCACATATTAAGTTATATCAAAAACAGTACAAAAAGCCCAGATCTCTATATCCAAGTATCTATCTGGTATGCGCGCCAAGATAACACATTCCAAAACTTATCACTCATAAAACCCACGCACAACGCACATACATCACACTAAGTACGTATACCTTGCTAACTACTTATACATGGCGGAGTTTGAAAAGAGACAAAATTAAAAGTAACCAACTGTTTGTACCTAGCGGAGTTAAGGCAAAATTAATAGAAAAGCAATATTTGTATCATTAAAGCATGCGTCATACAATAAATATGTATTGAATATTGAAAAAAAAGTTAATCATGATGAGTTTATAGTAAAAGGGTATGTTTGTAGTTGGTTGGAAATAGGACTGTTTTCTCCCTACCCGGCCTACTAATTTAAAATATTACAAAATATACCTCTTCCTTGCTCAAAAAAGTCTGCTTGTATCAGGTTGAAATTTTACATGCCTGTTTCTATTGTACTTTAGACGATGTGTAAGAAGTTTTACTAAAATCGTTACGTTAGAACGTAAGACCCATCGGTAAAATCGTTGTTTTCTTTATTTTAAACGTTTAGGTTAGCTTTAATAAATTTAGCGATCTTTATCACTTCATAGCAGTGACGGTGTTCGTTTTAGTAAAAAAATATGTTTGTCTCATTAAATAGATGAAGTTAGAATTTTTTTCCGTCCTATAATTCCAATTTTTAATTTGAAGCTTACTTTTACGCGAGCGCTGCGCGTAAACGCTCGGGCGGATAACGTTGTCAAAAGAACTCAGCCTGGGCATTGGTAAAATGAACATGTGTACCAAATTTCAACTAATTCGGTCATCTTTTACTCAAGTTATCGTCATCGAAGTTTTCGAGACGCTTGGTTTTGTGACGGTGATTTGTGACGGTTGTTTTTTTTCGGATTCACTCCCGGGCTCCATAAGGAATATTGCCATTAGGAATTATATTGCCATAAGGAACTTAGTTCCAATATTTAGATTTCTGTTCCGTAGATGCTCGATGGTTGCTATGTTTACCACCCATCTATATGCATTTACGTATATATACACATATATTCCAATAATATATACCTCTATACTCTATAGTCTATATTAAGGTCTTAACCCTAGTGGTTTGGTGGAGAATATTTGTACCACCATAATTTATTTTGTAACAGCCTAATAATAATGATAATATTTTTAAAATTTTGTTTTTGGGGCATTTTTTTTACTATTTCCAACACCACCATGTTTATCACCGAGCCTTAAAGAACATTACATTACATTTAGAACCACAATAAATAAATAAAAATGTAAATATTTACCAGCTCTATAAATAATTTGCTCCTTACTTCCAAAATTAAAGTTAGTAAAGAATTCATTTGTCCATTAAAATAATTTACTATTAAATTGTCCAAAAAAACTATTTTTAAATTGAAAAAACAAAACAAATGTATATATACATATATAACATCACAAACAATAGTAGATATTTATCCAAAATGCACTGTTAATGTTTTAACCAAGAAAAAATAAAATATTCCAGGATCAAATTCTAATGAGTAAAAAAAAAATGAAATAATACATTAATAAATAAATAGATAAATATATGTGTATAAAAAATTAATTTATAAAATTCTTATAGGAAATAATAAAAGAAATAACCGGTAAACAAAAATAAAATGAAATCAATTAAATTAATATTTTATGGAAGAATTCGTATTTACAATAAATAAAAATATTATTAGTAAATTTTGTGCGGAGTTTTTGTACTGTTTAGGAGGATAAATATATAAAATATAATATTAAATATGTAGCATATACATATATATATATATATATATATATATATATATATATATATATATATATATATATATATATATATATATATATATATAAACATTTAAAGAAGGTATAAATATTTTCAAGGTTATCTTATTTTCCTTGCGGTTTAAATGTTAGTCTCTTATTTTATTTTATTTATTTTTAATTTTAATATTTTTTATTAAATATTTCTACGAAATATTTGCGGAAACGTACATCGCAATTTTACTTTTAGAAATATGTTACGTAAACATATTATAAACATTAAATATTTATAACTTAACATGATTTTATTAAATAAATAATAATTGAATTAGGATATTACCAAAGGAATAATAAAAATAAATAAATAACAATAGTAACAAAAACTTCTGTATTCCCTCCAAAAAAAGGCAAGGTTATTGGTAACACTGAAGAAGTCAGGGACTTTTAGAAAACTTCGAAACTAACTGAGTCGAAAAAATCACATATATAAAATAATCGATAGATATGTAGTTTAAAACGATATATCGATGTATTGATTTAAGATCGATCTATGTGTTTAAATATCGTTTACAAACATCGATATTTTATTTTCTCACATGCGTAGTATAAATAGATCAAGTAAAGGGATAGATTTACACGTTTAAAGGTCCAACGATACAAGAAAATTGTTTAAAATGTCTTTGAAGTCTGTCTATGGCCGTGCAGACGCGATGAGCCTAAAATACTAGATCGATTTTGATGTAATTTGGCATACATGTTTAAAAAAAATCATATCGTATTAATTTGAGAGCGCTGCTCCCTATGAACTCTGAAAAAACTTTAAAAATATGATTTCAGATAAATTGAACGGTGATTTTGATTGAACTGCAGTCCATTTACAAAACGAATTTAACCATGTAAGTAGTCGTTTAACTGGAAAAAATATGAGATATTGAAAAAAAAAATGCAGAGGACAAAAGGTCGGGTTCGATTTCGCGCCAATGAGAAGTTGTTTTTACAGTAAATTTTGATAAAACGATAAATAATAATAAACAGGTCAAGTGTGTGCTAGTCAGCACACAGCGAGGGTCCGTAGGCCACACTGTATAGTTTAAGTAGTACCCTATTGATGGTGTTTTTTAAAATGCTAAAAAGCTTACTTTGAACTATCCTATGGGTCTGATATTCTCAAAACACATAAACAAACTTCTGATAAAGTATTTTTTTGCCACAGAACCGGACTACAACCATATAAATACATCGAAAAGACCAAAGTTATAAAAAACGTATTTTGTCAATAAAAAATAAAATCATTTTTTTTCGAAATTTCCAAAAAGTGGTATCTTTACTTTTGGTCGAAGAATATTCAGGATTTTTTTCAGATTTTTTGCACTTCACATAAGCGAGATAGAGGGGGGGGGGGGGGGGACACGTTTCACACCCACTTCAAACTTGCCTACGCTCGCCCTATCAAAGTTAAAACCAAAGAATTTATTTTTGTAATCAGCTCGACGTACCCTATCATATGATACCCCTCACGGTGTCGAAAAAAAATAAAAAAATTTTTAACCCTTAAGTTTTTTTACCCTAATGTTTTTGAAAAATATTTTTTTTAAGTCGCTATATTTTTAAAATATGTGGGCAGGTACAAGACACATACATGCCAAATTTCAAAGTGATCGGACGAAAAGTGTAGCCGTGAGAGCAGGCGACAGGACGGACGGGCAGACACACGCAGGAAAATATAAGGGTCCTTAGTTTTGCCTACGAACCCTAAAAAAGGACAACACTGGACGAAGACATTATGTATATGATAAAGTTTAGAATGTGTTGTATCGGACAGAGTTTAAACTGTGCAGTCTGAAGTGAATATTATCCGGTTAGCCTGACAGTTGCCTGAGCGTTTGAATCAGGTCAGAGGCCAGTCGAATGGTGCACATCCGGCCTAACTTATATAAATACGTATTGTTACAAAAAGAGAAAGTAGTGTGATGGCGCAAAAATTTGATACTGATTGATTTCCCAATTCAATTTCAATTATTATTTTATTTTTGAAGTCTAACAATTAATGTTAGCACAAAGCATTCTCGAGGCCTTATGATTGATCACATCAATCAGACAGATTTACTAAAATAAAAAAATAATACGTTAATAAAAAATTATCATGTAAGTAAAAAGATAGAGAAGCTAAGAAAATAGTACCATGAAATTTATATTGAAGAGGTTTTCTTATGTGGACTTGTAGAGTAGATCGTATAAGAATGAAATTTATATGTTTAAATTAAATCAACATTATCAGAATTGAGGTGGAAATTACGAGAACCAGTAAGATTAAAAAAATGTATAGAGATTTTTTAAAACCATAAAAATTTAATCTTCTAGTTTCTAGTCAGTCATCATGAGAATGACTTAAGAAGGTTTTGAAATATGGCAAAAGTGAAGTCATTTTAATTTCTTAATAGACCTATCTACTCAAAAATTGACAACTACAAGCACCAATTTGAAATGCAATCACACATAATAAAAATCACCGTTTCGAACATAAATCGATATCTGTTGTGGGTTGTGGTTGGGTAACGATCTATATCTATTAAATTTTATTCAAATTGGTCAAGCCGCTCTCGCAATTGATGCACAAGCAGAAAGACAGAAATTGGTTGTTTCCTTAGCTTAATCGTATAAAACGGGGGAAAATAAGGAATATCAGGCAAATCTGAGTAATATACAGAAACAAATTACTATTTTTTACACATGTACTGATGCAATATGTATATTCTATTAATTTTTTAATGAATTATTGATCTATCGATTATATCTCAAAGTTGAATCGATACTTTATAATAAAGGATATAGATCGATAGTTTTATAAAGGGGGGTCGAAGTTGTTAGGTTCAATATAAAGGCTGGTGCGATTGGAAGGTGGAACGAGAGGAATGCACATGCCAGAAAACAAGGTGCTTTAGAACTGGTTGTACCCCACCATTGTACCTTCTTTCAACCCAGTACCTAAGCAAACAGGCTTTATGACAAGTCACGTGGAGTTACCTAACAAAATACCTAAATACAGCGAGTTGGATGAGAAACCGGCAAAATCCACCTAAATTCACACTGAATATAGAATAATCTAAGTACATATATATATTTATATTTGTGCGATTTGTACTGGAAAGATTTTATATATATATATATATATATATAATTACTTGGCCCGGTGATTTCTATTTTTAGTTGTTTCTGTTTCAGGTTTTCATGTTTACATTTCATCAAAATTTACCAAAAAAATAATTCCTTACTTAGTGAGGAATTGAATCCTTGCTAGTGGGGAATCGAGTCCTCACTCGAATCCTTACAAGTGGGGATCGAATCCTTACTATAGTGGGGAATCGAATCCTTACTAGTGGGGAATCAAATCCTAACTAGTAAGAAATCGAACCCGGCTATCACAGCAAATTTCTCAGAAAAATTTCCTATAGATCCGTATTTAAAATGACTACACTTTAGAATTTTTTAATCAAAATCGTCGGTACAGTTTTCGACAAATAATTATTTTTCATGTTTTTTCAGAAATTTTGGAGGGTAGCGCCACCACAGTAGCGTACACAAAAAACATTTTCGGGTGGGGGGGTAGGGGGGGGGGAATTAATAACCTTGAGTGACTATATGTGGGTTTAGCATACCCCATAATCTAAATATATATAATGTAATAAATAGTTGTTCGTGAAGTCTTACGTAAAAAGGGTTTCGTTGGTATCCTTAACATAAAACTAGTTATATTAATATGAGGGGGGGGGGGGTAAATTGTTGGCAAAAGGCGTAGAAAATTAAACAATTAACACGTGATATACATTTTTGTAATCTACTCTTTAATACCTTTAATTAGTTACCCCACACAAAATTTCAAAAAATATTCTTTTTTTTGGCGGAAATTATCCGCCATATTCAGTTAATCAGTTAAAATTGCTATTCTAATTTTTCCTATGGTCCAGTAGACCGCTTGGCATATTTTTTATACTTCTAGTAACTGCAGAAAATTAAACAATTTTCACGTGTTACAGAGGAAGAGGTTCCTGGTTCAATACCCCAGGGGGTCGCAACGTTTTTTATCGGTAATAACGAAAAGGTACATTAAATTTTTTCCGGAAATATTCATCGGCCACTCTAGGGTATAAACGTGAATAATTTCAAAATTTTAAGAATAGCCGTTATAGGGTACACGCAAAATTTCGATGATTTTTGAAAAAATGGCGACGAAAATTAATCATGTAATCTACTCTTCAATACCTTTCATTTGATACCCCACACAAAATTTAAATTTTTTTTTTTAATTACATGAATATCCACCATCTTGGATTCCCAGTAAATCAGATCAAATTGCTAATCTTTTTTTTCTATGGCCCACAAGACCGCACATTTTGCATATATTTAGTAACAGCGGAAATACGATTTTAGGGGGGGGGGGGGGGGGGGGAGGGGGGACACGCAAAATTTCGATGTTTTTTTGACAAAATGGCACCGAAAAATAAATACTTTCCCTAAGTGGTATATATTTTTGTAATCTACTATTCAATACCTTTCATTTGATACCCCACTCAAAATTTAAAAAAAAATCTTTTTTTCGCATGACGTGACTTATCCGCCATTTTGGATTTGAACAGTTGATAATTTTGAGTTCGCTATATTTTCCTGTGTGCGCGTCAAAACGATCTTTAATATTGGAAAGTTTCATGTTTTTACCTTTTTTTATTCAAAAGTTATTGGAACCGTACAGAGTGACAGACAGACAGACAGACACATGCGAACGAAACTATAAGGGTTTCTTATTTTGGTTTTACCAACGAAACCCTAAAAATGGATGTCTGTCTGTGATTTATAGACTTCCGTTGACCGATCTTCATGAAAGTTAGCATAATATTTATTTTGTCATGGAGACGGATTATATGATTTCATATTTAAATTTTGGTACTTTTTTCATATTTAATTTTGGTATTGTTCAGGGTACAGGATACAAAAGTCAAAATAGTATATACCCTTCATGATGCATGTCGTTGGAAAGCTATTTTTGAGTAAAGTAATTTATTGTTGTTGTGTACACTTATGTCATATTTTCACATAAGAGGGGGGAAAATAAGAGAAAAGGGGGAAAAATGTAATTAAAAATTAGAAATATTGTTATTTTTGATCCATTTTAAATGAAAATTGGATAGGTACTTTATTTGATGCCAGGAACTCGATTTTAAAATAATTTAAGTAAATTTAGTAGTTTTGGATACAAATGGTGCCTAATGTATGTTTTAAGCTCAAGTTTGAGTGGTAAAAAAATGTATTTGTTTTGTTCAATAATTTTTTTCATAGAGAAGGTTTTTATGATTTCAAAATTAAAAACGAAATTGAAACTAAATTATGTAATTTAAATTGCTTACACAAGGGTACGAAACTAAGGGGGTACAAAAGAACTGTATAGGGTACTAAGTCAAAATAGTATATACCCTTCACGATGCATGTCGTTGGAAAATGCTCTTTAAGAGTACAGTAATTGTTGTTACGTACACTTTTCTCATAGTTACATATAAAAGGAGGGTTAAATGGAAAAGCAGGGGAAAAAATTATTTTTAATTAAAAATTAGAATCCATGTTTTTCACATGGTCAACTATATGTTGCTTGCTCCAGAGTAGGAACTCCAAAAACTCTGTACATCTATACACCAAATCAGAAAAATATTGTTTATGCACTCGCTTTACGCTAATAATTAGCATTAGTTTAATTATATAGCGAATGAAATAGTGAATGATATTGTTCATTCACATGAATTATTAATAAAAAAAAGTATATAGTTTATTATCTATTAATACCAATAAAAATTATGGAATCTCATCAGTCATCAGTATAAGACATCTTTCATTATTCTACAACGAACAGTGGCGTAACTATGGGCCCGTGCGGGTCCGCAATGCGGGGGGGGGGGGGGGGGGGGGGGGTCAAATCAACGTCAAGGAGGGCCCCAAATCAATGTCGAGAAAGGGCCCCCATTTCTAAACAGAAGAGTTTTTTTTTTTTTGCTCATCAATTTTGTTTTGTTTGGCAAGAGGCCCCCAAAAAGCACTTACGGGGGGGCCCCCAATGCCCTAGCTACGCTACTGACAACTAATATAGATTCTAGATTACATACACATCACCCATATTTAAATATACAGAGGTATATAATTATACACAGGCAGGAGAATGTCTGCCGGGTTTTGCTAGTTTAGTATAATTGTAATTTTGGGAACATATCTTAAAAACTACTCATTTCATTTTAATGAAATTCGGATGGCAGGTAGTTAGCATAATTAACCCCTTGTTGGTCCCATATAAGTTCCAACCTTCTGCACCCATTTGCTTCTCTTCCACATGTGCACACACAAACATTTATTTACACCTATATCTTCAAAAGTACACATCTGATTTTTATGAAATTTGGCTGATCGAAAGTAGCTCACAGATCGCCCCAGATTAATTTAAACCCTCTGTGCTCTTTAAATATTGCAAAATTGATACTTTAAAAATCAAACCATTTTTGACACATTTAAAAACGGAGGGAAAATTAAAGAATTTTGACAATAAAAGGTTGTAAAAGCTTAAAATCATTAAGGTATAAGAAATAGGATGCGAGGAAGGTATGTGCTACACTAATTGGCAGACTATTTTTATTTGCCGGTAGCCCTATTGTACTTGTTTATGCCGAATAGGGCATGAAGTTGTCTGGTAGTCACTGGTGTAGAAGTGCCCTACAGCAGCAATGATACAGGATTATACTGTACCACATTGGAACTTCAGTATTACCTGGAGTTATTCTTTTCCTTCTAAGGAGGACTGGAGGCAGGACAATGAAAATGTCCCCCCAACTATGAAGGATGTTTGGTTTACTGATGGTTCTCTTTTAGCAGGACTATTGGGGTCTGGTGTATTTTGCTCCGAGCCACTACAAGAGATTAGTATAAGCTTAGGTAAGTTCTTTATAGTCTTCCAAGCTGAGATCTATGCAATCCTGGCTTGCTGTCAAGTGATTTTGAGTAAGAATGAGTCAGGAAAACGGATTTACAACTGCTCAGACTGACAGGCAGCAATTAAGTCATTGGCTATTCCGAGATTCACTTATAAACTAGTGACGGATTGCAAGAGATTTCTTAATGATTTGACAAGACAGAATATTGTCCACATGGTATGGGTTCCGGCACATAGTGGGATAAAAGGGAATGAATTGGCATATGAACTGGCCAGGCTGGTGTAATTCCTTGCCCCGGAACCAGTGGTAGGGACTGAACTGGCTCTGAACCTCCTGACTTTTGAGAGTCTGTCAGTCTCCTCAAACTATAGAAGAATCAGGGAGAGAATTCTTCATCTAAACAAAATCAAAATTGTTGATTTACCAAGGTTTAAATTAATATACTTCTTTCTTTAAGGTATAAAAGAAGATAAATGCTTATGTATTTTATAAGTTAAAGGCGTACTGAATATTGGCAATTATTGAATCTGAAAACTACGAGATAGTTGAAATGCCAATGTTAGCAGAATAAAATACGTCTAGTGAACTAGTGTGAACCCAATTGAACACAAGGAGTCTACAAAGAGGAACCCATTTAAAGAAGAAGAAGGATATATTAGGAATAGTGAGAGCTCATTAAATTTTGGAATTTTAAAATAAGTCTTAGGAAAATTGTACTATGAAGGACATTTTCTATTTTTAAAAAAGAAAACTTAATTTTTTGTTGTTTATACTATACGCCATTGCATATGTGCATTGCGGGTCGGCCAAAGCTGCATTCTTAAGGCAGTGTCAATGTGATGACTAACTTGACTTTGTAATTAGAATCAAGCCCAGACACTCACCCTGTGCAATTATAGCTATTTTCTCAGGAAAATGCTTGACGTCCGTCGCCAACGCGGGATCAATATATATATCTTACAATGGCAGCTTTCACAGTGGTGACATTTTTTTACTGCGAGAAGGTCACCCACTGTGACACAGACCTAAGAGTCTAAGTGATCTCTAAGAGTTTACATAGAGGAATTAAGTTGAAAAAGAAGAAACATGTAAAATGTATAGATAAATAAGTACAAGTCTAAGTCTTGCAGAGATTGTTAGGTAATTACTGATATGGTATTAGTGAAAGGTTAAATTCAAAATAAAAAATAGCTTTATTATGTTTGAGTTTTGAGTTCTCAATCATGTAAAAGAAGGAGAAACCAGTATAAATATGCTTGATAAGTAGATTTACTAATTAAAAACAAAACCACCCAACATATTTTTTATGGATGTTAAATAGGATTATATAAATTAAATAAAAGTGTATAAAATTTTAAATGAACTCAAATCAACTACGACCTACGACCATGAGTGTTGTATTTATGTGAGGTAGGAAATAAATTCACAAAACACATTGTTATGTAGAAAGATCAAATTTGATAGTCTAAAACATTTCATTACCAACCTATGTCCTGGAAGAAATAAACTCACTATACCAGAGGAACATTGATTAACCGCCAGAGGCGGGACTGGAGCCTTGAAGGATATTCCAAATAGGGGAAAATTTAGAGGCAAAAAGTGACATGTTGCTTTCATTTTTGACTAGGGGCAGAGAAGCATTGTCAAACCAAGAGTTAAAGATATCTTAGCTCATCCATTTTTTTGAGCATAATTATTGACAGGTAGTGCTTGATGACACTGTTTTTGATCACACACCGGGTGGGTTGGGAGTAGTGGGGGAACACACCGAGTTGAAGAAAGTGGAGTGCGCTAAGCAGGTGTGACTTGACTGTTAAGTAAGAAAGAAAGGATAATGGGGGGACAGATAATCTAGGTACAACTATATCATGTCTATAAGAACATAGGTGATGGAAGCACCAAAAACTGAGTTCTTGTTGGTTTCTTAGTTGTGTTTCACTCTAATGTCATGCCAATTAATTTCTAAATCATTGTATAGTTAAATATGCAGTAAATTACAATACCTTTCGGTTGTTGGATCAGCACAGTTGACGGCATGCCTAAGTTCTATCACCTCTCCAGATCTCTCCCTCAGCTGTCCTTGGTTTTCAGTGTAGTATTGAACAAGTTCGCTGAGAGTTGCAAATTTTTCACCACCGTATAGATCATAGAAATCTCCCGTGTTCTGTATTTTAATATGAGTCACCTTACTATTTCGTCTGCAACAATAAATAAAAACATCAAATACACAAGTATAGAAATTTGAATACATAAGAAAATGAGTTGGATGTTAAGATATTTACACAGTGTGTAGTGTTTTCTTTGTAAGATCAATATTAAGCCCGGTCACACTTTGAGATGCAGGCAACGCAGGGCAGAGTAGCACAGTTTTTTCAACCACACAAATTAAGATGCCAGATCCACTAGCGTCGGGTAGGCGTGTTCAGTAGTACTACCCTGCCCTGCTCAGCATCTCAATTTGTGCGATTCTGTATATTTACAGTGGTTGAAAAAAAAAAACTGTGCGTCGCCTGATCCTCAATGTGCACCTGGGCTAATCCACGTCTAGTTGCTGATGACTCACATCATGAGTAACTCTCTTAAGAATGATCCCAAAATAAGGTAAAAACCAGGGAATTTAAACACTCTGATACTTTAAACAGCTGATCAGGCCAGATTTCCTAATTTGGTCTGAATACCCTCTTGACCACATATGGTCTAGTCATGCTTTCAGTTTACGTTTGCACCTCTGTTGGTCAGCAGTACATTTAGTGTGGGTTTAAAAATAAATAATTTGTTATGGTTTATTTAGATGATTATTTGTCATTTAGTGGCAACTAAATGGAAGCAAAGAAGTAAACCTAAGAGGCACATGGGGAGTAAGGAGTGGTTGTTGAAAATTAGCATGGTTACCCACATAAAGAAAATAAGTTGGCAAAAAGATTGGCACAACTACTTAAGAAAGGACGAAGAAACATACCTCCACCTTCTTGGTTTAGTAATGCTGTACATAATGTAAGAAGTATACCTGTACAGTAATACCTGAGGCCATAATACCACACAATAGACTGGCGGTTTGAACTGAAGTGATACACAGTTAGTTTCAGCTGGTTTGAACAGGTCCGATCTAGAAAGCCTATTGATTTTACAATTCAAATACGGACGCCTCATCAGGCCATTTGCTTAAAGAAATACTGACAGCTTTTCAACATTAACAATCTGAAAATCAGGACAGTCAAGGCCTCACTTTGGGCCAGGTCCACTTTTTACGCATCCTCTAAGGGACCATTGGTAAGATCAAGATTAATCCATGTCTACTTATTAATAACTCACTTTATGTATAACTTGAGAATTACCTCTGTATTGAGATGGAATCCAAAGGATTAACAAAACAACATACAGCGGAAAAAAATCTTAAGAAAATTACATTCCATAAATTTAATTCCTAGAGAAACTTCTAATTTTATAAATCTCGTTACCAATTGCAGATATTGAAAAATGTGTTTATACCTAACAGATAAGGTGAAATCTCCAGGGTTTGATTTGCTAGGTCGAGCAAGAAACGAACCATCCAAACCTCGATCTAGAAGAACTTCTTCGGCCTCCACACCTGTGATATTTGGATGGAACCATCTAAAAGCAGACAAAAAAATCAATTAAAATTTAAAAAAATCTGTCATTAAAATATATTTAAATACAAATATTCAAATATATTTGTATTTAAATGGACCACATTTTAAATTTTTAAATGAATACTATCAGGAATTTGTTTAATATTTTAGAATTTTCAGGGGGGGGGGGGGGGGGGTTGCATCCTATTTTGTTAAATAAAAGGTGATCATGAAACATGAGTCATAATAATTTAATCTAAAATAAAATACAACATATATATAATTTATGCATTGGCAAAACATAATTCCTTTTACATTATTATGCTACGTATACTAGAAAGTATACATAAAATAACAATCAATGAAATCATCAATAAGTATTAGACAAGAATCAAATTTGAAAGGAACAAAAATAAACAAATAACATTCTTAAAATTTTAAAACATTAATAAAATCAAAATTTAAAAGAAAAATAATTAATTATCTAGCTTCTGCAAATGATTAAACAAATGTATTGGATAAAATTCAGGATATGAGTTCCAAATAAATCATCTACAGAAAATAGCTGAAAAAAAAAAAAAAAAAAAAAAATCGGGTACGAGGTACCTCGGAACTAATCCTCACTTCAGAGCCTCACCAGGAGAAAGCAGTATTGGGCGTGGTCAGAACTTGGATGGGTGACCGTTTGAACTAACTGATTTTTTTATTATCATTTATAAAAAAAAAATTAATTACAGTAGTACCTCGATTATCTGAACTAATTGGGACCAGAGGTGGGTCGGATAATCGAAAAGTTCAGATAATCAAGGTTCATTAAAAAAAAGAAAAAATTCAATTAAGTATACAATATTATTTTAAAGGTAGTTATATTTTTAAAATAAAAATTATATACATACATACATGTGCAAAACAACACATTATATTACATTTTTCTCAGTTAGGTTTGAAAAAATCATGAATTCTTGTCTGCTTCACCCTCAATAAGGTGGCGAGTACCTCTAACCACCTCACCAGTGGCGAGTTAGGATAATAGAGGGTTCGGATAACAGAGGTTAGGATAATCGAGGTTCGGATAATTGAGGTTCTACTGCATTTGAATTTTGGCAGTTCATTTCAACTCGATTGGACCACTTTTCAATTATTTAAATTTTTGCTGACTCTGCAAAACTAGGTTCAAGATGGCGGAAAATGTTATATTTTCCAGGCAGCACAACTAGTTCAACTCTCTAGGTTAAATACACTAGGCGCTAAGATGATAACACACATACAGACGTCATGCTGAAAACCACTCAGGAGGTCTTAAAAACACCCAAAACAGATAATTCAGTTGAAATCTCAAAAAAAAATGTTGGGTGAAAACATAACTTTTCCTACCATAAGTGAGGAAAAGTAAAAATTGTAAGCTCCAGGGATAAAGATGCCCCAAACAAATGTTTACTATCCACTGGAACAATTATTGAAAAATTCCGCCTGCTACCTTCAGTGAGCTCAAAGGCAAAAATTTATAATGAAAGGTTCTAAGTTCTGTTAGTCTAGCTGAAGCCTGCTTGTCTAGCTCGATGTGAGGAATAGTCTGAACCCTCTCTCTCCCCTCTTCTCTCGTCTAACTCGTAGTTAATTCAGACAGTAGAATCGTTAAAGTGAAGTCGACTTATGAGATGCATACACCAATTAAAAGCAGGGTCGAACTGGCTATAAGGGAGTTCGGGAGTTTTCCCAGTGGGCCGGTCTGGTTAAGGCCTAAAATGGGCCGGACCCTTGGCCAACTCAAGGCTTGAGGGCCGGTCTGATGGAGAAACTCCCAAAATTTGTCCCTAGTCCGACCCTGATTAAAAGTATCCTTAAGTACACTAACTATGAAAAACCAACATGATAAAAATAAAATTTTACATATTATCTTCTCCTGAAAATCTAAATTTATTTAGCTCTGGTCACTGAAGCCAGGTGGTTAGCATATTAACAAACTCTTGTCTGAAACCAAGGTCATTTACCAAGATATCATGGCTGGAATCGCTGGGAGATAACACATGTTTCACACACATATTATCATATTAAGTGGATGTCATAAGTGGCTACTGTATATAAAATAATTAATATCCCAAGTAGCACAAGTTTGACCATGATCCATAGGACTCACTTTGTCTTTTTTGGCAAATCCCATTGGTGGTAGAAAGTTAACCTATAGTCCACTTAAGGCGGAACCAATGTCTGTCCTTTTAAAACCCAGGGGATGTCTATATCATATTCAGTTTTAGGAAATATTCTAAATAACCAATATGTAAATACAGTAGAACCCCCCATATCCGACCTCGGGATATCCGACTCCTCGGAATATCCAACTGTGACAACCCTTGGTTTTTTTAAAAAAACTTAATCTGACACGACCGAACTTGACCCTTATCATATTGAGTATAAAATGATAAAAGCAGCTAGTCGGGTCTTTGTTATCGTACTGATACTGATCGCTAGACTTCGTACTTATTATCGTGCATGTCATTCTATATTTACAAGCCAGTGTTACTCTATATTTTTAGTGAATATGGCGGCTCAACTGAAACAAAAATGGGTTGTGTGTACATTACTGTAGGAGTTAGATATTCTTTAACGGTTTGACAAAGGTGAGTCCGTTCTAAAACTAGCTTCAGAGTTAGCAGTTGGTATAACAACAATTAAAGATTGGAAAAAGGGTCTGAAAGACTTTGAAGCGCATTCCTCAACTAGATTAGTATGGATATTCTTATATTATTCAGAATAGTTCATTTTTAATAATTAAGATTTAATTTTTACTCTGAAAAATTCCCTTTTCTTTGTTCCTAGGATTATCCGACCTTTTTTATGTTCCGACCATGCTCCGGTCCCGTAGGTGACGGATATGGGGGGTTCTACCGTATTTAAAATAATGAACAGTACTGACAAAACTCAGTTATGATGTCTTTACTTAAGGTACATTAGCACGAGTTAACTGATACAACAGTAGGCCAGAGAGTCAATTCACATGCTAGTGAATATTTTGAATAATCTTTAAAATGAAACAGTTTTTTTTTAACACTCATACAGTAAAAAGTTGGAAGACTACTGAGTCCACACACTCCAGTCAGCTGTCTGTCTTAACACTGCCTTCATGTGTTGACATGGTCTGAGTGAGAGGCAAACGTGAGCACACACAAACCAGACAGTGAACTCGTTCCAGTCAACTTGTATCTTGTAAACGCCACTTTACACAGCTTTATATAAACACCTTATCAGTTCCGAGGTATATATTATAGCCGTATATTTTAACTACTAGATCAGAGACCGTATTCAAAATGGATACTAGAAACTCAAATCTTAACTTTACTAAATCTTTTGAGTACTCCAGATGATTTCAAAGCTTCCTCTAGGGCATCATCCTTAGTATATAATGTAATAAGTCCACTATTGATTAAATCTGATAACATTATTTGAATACAAGCAAAAAACTTTAGAAAGTATTACTTCATATACACTAAGTAAAATATTCTCTAAATCAAATTCAACTCTTCAAGAAAGTTCATTGAATAACAAAACCAACAACTCTATCTGTATATCTGTAACAATACAAAAACTAGATAGATATTTTTTACAATATGTTGGGGAGATCCTAGTTGTATTCAGCGAGCCCAAGAGTGATCTCAACCGGATATTTATTAGGATACCCTTAATGTGCCTAATTTTGAAACATTAATCCATGACTATCCATAGAATGACCCAATGAGGTATACAAAATGAAATTATTATTAAGGATCCAATGCATAGGGTAAACTTTGGACAAAAGGATATCCCAGAGAAGTCTTTTGGATCAGTAGTACTAATAGCAATCCATTTGTTTTAACAGTATAATAGACAGGGAAATAATCACACACAGGATATTAGGGTATATAGAAATGTTATCACTTCTAAATACAGGAGAGATTATATTACTTAGCCTAAACAAGTGTTAGACAAAAGAACATCATCCTCTACTATATATAGAAGTATATTAAAATTCTACTCTAAATCCTTTTATCTTAACAGGTAAGACACCATCAAGACGAGATTTAAGTTATAAAAAAAAAGTTGAATTAACTAGCAATCTATGCCACATCAACAATACTAATTTATAGGGTAAATCTGTATAGTAGAGGGCGATTTAAGTGATAACATCCCCTTTGTCTAATAAACTGTTTTGGCCAAGGAATATTAACACTATTTTAAATACATTAGAGATTATGTCTCTTTGTCAAACAGCTCTTTAGACTAAGGAATGTAATCTTTCCTGTGTGTAGAAGTGATCATATTATTAAATTTATTATAAAAAGTCCTCTGTTCTACAGATTAACAAAAGTTTTAAAGTTATAAATAACATTTTTATGAATATGACAATCCATTAAAAAGGAAATAAACGAGATAAAAAAAAAAAATATAATAATTAAAAACAAAAAGAGAAAGAAATAATAAAAAAAAAGGAAATAAACCAGATTCTACAAGGACGATCTGATCATAATTTATAAACTGGAAAGGAAGTGGATATTAAAATACAGAACAATTAATATATATTACTAAAGTCAAATGAAGATTTAGATAAAAAATATATATATTGAAATGTAGATGATAATAGATAAGCTTAAAATGTGAAGTATGAAAAAAAATCATATTATGATTTTTTAAAAAAATTATAATTTAACATACCAAGAACATTAAGTAATTGAAATTCATAAGAAAAATATATTATATCATCAATATATGATTCATAACACAAATTCTTTCATAATTACATAGAGTTGGAATAAAATTTTAAATTCTACAGAAACTTGAGAAAAAAATTATTAAATTTATTATTATTTTTAAGTTACCTTCTATATGACATGATACACCAAAAAAAATTTGGAACTCCCCCAGATGTGGAAAACGAATTTATTTTTTCGGATTTAAAAAATGTAATATACCTAAATAAAAACCGCAAAAATCCGCACTTGAATTTCCCGCAATAACATAAAAAAAACCGTTAATTTAAAAAAATTAAAAATAGTAAACAAGATAACTTTAAAAACATTATTATTTATTTATTTTTCGTAACTAGACGTTACCTACTACAAAAATATCTTTGAAAAAACAAAAAAAAAAAAATAATTAGAATTAAAAGACAGGTTTGTCAAATGATTGAAATGATAAATACACTAAAGAAGTTATCTTTGATTTAAAAAAGTAATAATATATAAATACAGATCTACAAATCTATTAACTATGTATAGTATATTATTTGAAGTTTTTAAATATAATATTTATGTACTTATCAATTTTAAATAAATAAGTATTACATTCTAGTAGGAAAATAAGTTTAAACCAAAATCAAATAATTCATGTAAAATGGGTTTAAAGAAGGTTACTTTTTAGAACGGTTAACTTTTCATGATATTTTTTCTGGCAGAATTCGGTGTTGAATTTTAAAGGATTTTTTGTCTCATTTTTGATTCGGTAAAGGTAGAATTTTGAATTAATTGTATTTCTAATTGTAAGTGACGGGAATATATATTTTTTGTCTTAAATTTGTTAAAATTAAAGTTGTATTGACAAAAACAATGTGGGTTAAACTGTGTGATAGTTCGAACTATTGTGGAATTTGAAGAAGGAAGTTTTTTTTTAATTCTTTCATTCTTTGAACAAATACTTAAATTCTTTAATTTATTAAAATTGTATTAAGTTTTTTATGAGAAAATAATTGAAATTATTTGTTCGTTTTTATTATTAAAAGGAAAATCGATAAGTGTTTTTTTCTCGAAGAACGTAAATGTTTTTATCGAACTTTTTTGTGATAAAGTGTTCTTCGTTTTACTAGTTACCTTTTTGTTCAAGTGAGAGTACTTAAATTTTAGACTATTTTTCTTTTTTGATTTTTTTAAAGAAAAAATAAGATGGAAGCATTGATCCCCGTTATTAACAAGTTACAAGATGTCTTTAATACAGTTGGATCTGAAAATATTCAGTTACCTCAAATTGTCGTTATAGGGACTCAAAGCTCAGGTAAGTCTTCTGTTATTGAGAGCCTGGTAGGCCGTTCTTTCTTACCTAGAGGTACGGGGATCGTGACTCGATGCCCTCTCGTCCTACAATTGAACCACTGTGCCACCGACGACAAGGATAAAAGAACCACCGATGACGGTATCGTAAATTCCGAAGAATGGGCCCTCTTTAACCATAAAGAGGGTAAGATATACACCGATTTTAACGAAGTTAAAAGTGAAATTGAAAACGAGACAAATCGTAAAGCCGGTCATAATAAAGGTATTAGTGATGAGCCAATCATTTTAAAGGTTTTTTCACCTCACGTTCTCAATTTAACATTGGTTGATTTACCGGGTTTGACTAAAGTACCGGTTGGTGATCAACCGGAAGATATTGAGAATCAGATAAGACGTGTTCTAGTTCAGCAGATAAGTAATCCGAATTCCATAATATTAGCTGTTGTGACGGCTAATACGGATATGGCGACATCAGAAAGTTTGAAGTTAGCACGCGATGTCGACCCAGAAGGTCGTAGAACTTTAGCTGTTGTTACAAAGTTAGATTTGATGGATGCGGGAACTGATGCTATTGATATACTATCTGGGAGAGTAATACCTGTTAAATTAGGTATTATAGGTGTTGTTAATAGATCCCAACAAGATATTAATGATAAAAAATCGATTGAAGATTCTCTTAAGCATGAACAGGCCTTTTTACATAAGAAGTATCCGACGTTAGCTTCTAAGAATGGTACGCCATATCTGGCAAAAACTCTAAATCGTTTGTTGATGTATCATATTCGAGATTGTTTACCTGATTTGAAAACTCGTGTTAACGTAATGGTCTCTCAATATCAGCTTATGCTTCATAGTTACGGCGATGAAATTGCCGACAAAAGTCAGATGTTGTTACAAATCGTGACGAAATTTGCTAGTGCTTATTGCTGCACTATTGAAGGTACTGCGAGGAACATCGAAACCTCCGAGTTATGCGGAGGTGCTCGGATTTGTTATATATTTCATGAGACGTTCGGTAAAACTTTAGACTCTATCGATCCTTTAAGTGGATTATCTCGAAGGGATATCTTAACAGCTATAAGAAACGCTACAGGCCCGAGACCTGCTTTATTCATTCCTGAAGTTTCGTTTGAGCTTTTAGTTAAAAGACAGATTCGTCGTTTAGAAGAACCAGCTCTACGTTGTGTGGAATTAGTTCACGAAGAGATGCAACGTATAATTCAACATTGTGGTATTGAAATCCAACAAGAGATGATGAGGTTTCCTAGACTTCACGAGCGTATTATTGATGTTGTAACTCATCTTCTGAGACATCGTTTACCAACGACTAATTCTATGGTTGAAAATCTTGTAGCTATTGAACTAGCTTACATTAACACCAAGCATCCTGATTTTCATAAAGACGCTGTTATGGTTCCGACAATGATGGACAATGTTGATGATAACAGAAGATATTACACACCGAAATTCCACAATAAAGAAAACGATCAGCATTTCAAACAACCTAAACCTATTTTGAATGATCTTTCAGTTCTCGAAGACCCGAGATCATCGAGCAGGCTCGATCATAATTCTGAGTTGTCGGAGAACTCCTTAAATTCAACACCTACACATCACCATTCTGAGAATCATATTTCACCGCCTGAAGTACCACCTTCATTTTCTCACCCAACGAGAAAACTTTCGGAAAAGGAACAAAGAGAATGTTCTGTAATTGAGCGTCTCATCAAATCGTACTTTTACATAGTTCGTAAATCCATTCAAGATTCCGTACCAAAAGCAGTGATGCATTTCCTTGTTAATTATGTCCGTGATAATTTGCAATCGGAGCTTGTTACTCATCTTTACAAACCGGACCTTATTGGTGATCTTCTCAGTGAATCTGATCACGTAGCACTTCGTCGTAAAGAAGCAGTCGATATGTTAAAAGCACTTCAAAAAGCCAACACCATTATTAGCGATATCAGAGAGACTCAAGTATGGTAAAAATAAAAAATCATTACATAAATAATGTAAATAAAATTTCCTCAAAATTGAAACTATAGTTATAAAAAAAAAAAAAAATGCAATTGAATTAGCTGTTATTGATTATATTTTCCTGCATTAATTTAAAATCAAACTTGAATGTAAAAAAAAGTAGCCATATAAAAAATAATAATTAAAAAATATATATATATTGAGTCTCTCTTTTTATGTCCCTAATTTTTAGTCATCAATTTAATTGTATTTTTCGTGATTTTTTAATTTAATTTTTTTTCTTTCAAATGTATCCTACTTTTTAGTTTGTAGTCAAAAAGTAATTAAAGTAGTTAATTTATAAATTATTATTATTTATTTTTTTTAAATTATTATATTTTTTTTTAAACTTATTTTTGTTTTATTATTTAAATTAAAAGGCAGTAAAAAGGCCCTAAAAAGAATGATGTAGTCTGTATAGTTTGATTTTTTAAAGTTGGAAATAAAAAAGGCACTTGAAATAAAAAATTGATTTTTTTGTGGCCATTTTGTTAAAATTAAATTTTAGGAAGAAAAGTGGGCATTATACGAATAATCAGTGATTTTAGTTTGAAATTAGGCTAGTTTTTAAGAACTGATGTCCTCCGCTGATTATTGCCAATGAGTTAAGAGGATCAATGGAGATTATGATGTTCTATATCCTGTTGTGGAATTTTGTCTTGGGGGAATAGATGTTTGGATTGTGATAGTAAAAGAATTTTCAGAGTTGTTCTAAAGGACTTATGCTCCAAGATGGAGTAATAGGAAGTAAGTTAAGTTAATAAAAGTTTAAATTGATTAAATACCTCCCTTAGAGTGGGATTAAAAAGGAAGGGTAAGAAGAAAGAGGTGCGATATAGATAGAGGTAGACGTCTATGTGAACAAACAAATGTTGAGCAATGTATAGATGAGTGGAAGGATAAAAGGGAAGAAGTTTGGTGCAGGTAGAGGTACTATCGGAACAAACATGTTTTTATCAATGAGGGTTAATATAGTGAAGAGGAAGGGTAAGAAGAGAGAGAGAGGTATGGCATAGATAGAGGTAGTCTTCTATGTGAACTAACAGAGTTTGAGCAATTATAGTCAGTATACTGGAGAGGAAGGATTAAAGTTAAGAGTAGTGACACATTTTGAAATCTATATCATGGCCTTTGTCCAATAATAGGACGCGAAGAAGGTATGTGCCTACCAAGGAAGTAAGTTACTGAAGCTTATCATTTTAAAGTTACATATCCACTTTCAATGAAAATTTATGCAGCACATTTTTTATTTTATTTTTATCGAAACTCACAATAATCAAAGTACTTATCGTGTAAGGAAGGGTACAAGTTGGTTTACACATTACTTAAGCAATTGCAGAGAAAACGTACTTAAACACCTCTTATCTTAATAATAAAAAAATTAGATTGTATAAAATTCCACTACCTCTTAATTCTGCGGTTATTTTGAAATAAATGCATTCAATTTTTTGGGGGGAAGTTTCAAAAACTATTTTTTTATTTACTTTGTTTTAATTTACCTCCCAAATCTTAATATTTATTTTTTTGTAATTTTACATTATAAAAAAAGACTAAATTTCATTCAATTTGTAACTTAACGAAAGATTTTTATAAAGAAATTATTTATGTATATATATGTACTACTAAAAACTCGGCAAGTCTAATTTTCTTTTTACCAAGAATCTAAACTTTGGTGTACAGTAATACCCCGTGCTTACATAGTAAATGGGACCCCGAAGTAATATATATATCGAGGAATGCCCCAATCCCTCCTTAGTCCAAAATAAAAATAATAATGGTGTACTCTGTATTAGAATAAAGTATAATTTTAATTTGAAGTATCACATATCACTCACAAAATATCAACTTTTTTGTTATTTCACAACAATCAAAGTAACAGATTCACGTTGACAGGCTGCACACGCATCTTAATTTCATATTTCGATGTATAATCTCAGGGAGGTTACAGAATCGACCTCCTGATCAATTTCAGCAGCAATATGAGGTGTTACATATCTCCAAATTTACTCAAGTCAAGATAACATAAGTTGGGGTATTACTGTATTTTTGTTTTTGTTTAGTTTCTGCACACTTGTATATGAAAATACAAAAAAGTATATATAAATATAATAAAAAATTGAAGATTCAAGCTAATACTTTGTTTTTTTTTGTCAAAAAAATTGTTCTTTTTATGATGCTCTTCTTTAAAATTTAGGGAGTTCAGACTTCCAAGGTTTTAGAAGTATACTATCTCTATAAATATGATTATATTTATGTATTTTTTTGTTTCTTTTTAAATAAGTTGTTTTTTATCTTATGATATTTATTTAATAAAGAGAACTAAATAAATTTCCGCTTCCGGATAAAATTAGTATTAGTATTTTAAGTGTGTAATTTTTTTTTTTTTTTTTTTTTTTTTTAAAAACCCTTGTTTTGTTAAGACAAAATTTTGTCTCAAAAATTTTAATTATTTTTTGGGGTCAACACATCTTGTTGTGTTTGTTACTAGTGAATTTTGTTCAGAGTGTGAAAAAAAAGACATTTTTCTTCCTATTCTAAGGCCTGCAGTCTGTTACAGGAAGTTATGTGTCACCTCTACTAATGAGAGTATCTACTGGAAGTTATTTAAATAAAGGTGTCGCCTCTGTTAATGAGTGCCTGCTATTTAGAAGAATTATTATAAATAGTACATAAACTCAAGGGGAATGAACACATATCTGTGATAGAGAAATATGTTACATTTTAGAGGAATGTCTACTATTCAGAAATTTTCATTATGAGATCTTTCACTGTACACTAAATCTAGCCTTTTTGAAAAGTTAAATGTCTTAAATAATTCCAAACAACAACTATTACCTTGAGATTATAAATTACCCAGAAAAAAAATCACGTTTATGTATAGAGATTTTTTTATAATTATTTTAATTGAGTTATGATTAAAACCTAACACCAAGAACTAAACTTAATTTATTAGATAAACTAAACCATCACCAAATGTATAAAATTATACATAGTCTGTCCCAAAAATACGTATAAAAAATTCATAACATTTTTATTTTACATTTAATCATTTAAAACAATTTTGTCTCTCTCAAAGTACCCCCCCCCCCCCAATGCTGTTTCCAGTGTTAGAAACATCTTTCAAAGTCCTCTACTTTAAGGCTCTTTAGCTGGCTCGTCGTCGCTGCTTTTATGCCATCTAAGTGCCCCAAATGACGCCCCTGCCAATTGTAAAAACTGCCAAATCGGGTGAATATGGGGGGTGGGTCAGTGACAATAATGGAGCTATGTGCCAAAAACTCGCGCACAACCAACGCCGTGTGTTTGTATCCTCACTTCCTACATAAGTCTCTACAATTATTTTATACGTATTTATGGGATGGACCACGTATATAAAAACAAACCATGGAATTTTTGGTATCAAAAGTAGCTAGTTTTTATTACCAATCTTATACGTGCTCTTAATAATTTTGAAAAAAGGCAAAAGGAAAAAAAAAAAAAAATCTCTTAAATGACTGCTAGAACTATTTTACACAAGGTTTGTGTAATAATGACTTAACAGGAGCATTGTCAAGTTTATTCTTAAATGAGTCCTTTTACACTAGGTGGTGGAGGCCAGAGTGTGCAATTTTGGTAGCCAAGATTGGATGCTTAGAACTTTAGACCAAGATTATTTATGTAGAAAAACTTAGTCTCATATAAGTCCTTTAACATTGGGTGGTGGGGGTAAGAGGATGAAATATTTAGACCACAGCTAAGGTTATATAAAATTAATTTAGTCAGAGATTATTTATAGAGGAGAACTTCATTAGTGGTCTAAAGGCTAGAGGAACACTTTTTGTTTTGGAGTAATAGTAGAGGAAGATTGCCATTTTAGTCCATGCCATGTACAAGGGTTCAAATATGAAACAAACAATAATATTTTTACGTCTGAATATCCCATTGGAAATTGACCATGAATCCCATTGGTTATTTATCTCTATTCGATTACCCCTAGTGCTAGTAGAACCAAAACCAATTTACAGTTATTTTACATAACTGCAAAGTTTCAAATTTTTATGTTGGGCACTTTTGGAAATCACGTGCATTACAGACAGACAGACAAGCACAGGAATGTATAAGGGTCCTCATTTTGCCTACGGATCCTAATTAACCAAAAAAATTCAACGTGGCAGATATATTTATTTTTTGCTCCATAACAAAATAAACCTTGGTGTAATATTTAACACTGCTGGATGTAAATCATCTTCTCCGTAGTTCAGTGTTAAACGATAATTGGTTTTAATAAGAGATTATTAATATCATCAATGTCATTTGGAAATGAATTCTGAATCCAAAAAAACTTTTTGAAATTAAAATTTGACGTGAAATATTTGTGAAACTGTGTATTTGTTTATCTAGGGTAATTAAATATTCAATAATAATTATTGTTGCAATTAATTGTTCATAATAATTACTTTCAATTTCTACAATGAAATTTTTACAATTATCATTTTTTAATTATAAATTGAAATTGAAGTGTTTGAATTTAATTTTTGAGACCTCAGCCTTTCGCTTGTGTTTAAGAAACACTGTCTAGATAATCAGACTTAGCATAAGACCTTTAAGATTAGTTTATAAACCAATCAAATTTAAAAGACCAGTCATGCACCATGACTTAATGAGCGAATATATAAAGAAATCTGCATATTATTGGCTTATGATAATATAGGACAATGTTGGTTTAGAATTTGGATGGGTGAAAAAAAAATTTGGTACCCAGGGAAAAATTTCAGGAATTGATTAAGAATGGTCTAAAACGGATTTCCATGGAGAAAATTTTCAAAAAATCGAATTACAAAAAGTATTGTTGAAGTGAATACAGCATGATCAATGGTGAGCCATGGAAATCAAAGTACCTAGATACAGAATGAAACTCGTGGCCTCAACCTTGATGCATAGATGGTCAAACGGGAGCCAGCGTGGCCGAGCGGCTCAAGGCCCAGCTTCAATAAGTTGAGGCGAATCGAGGTCATGGGTTTCGATTCCGTGCCATGAAACTCTGAATTGCATCTATGAATCGCGGACGGAGCAGGGCGAGGGACACCCCCTATGGGGCACTCTTCCCCCACTCTTTGATTTGTGTCCCATCCGTGTCATGATGATGTGATTTGTATCTATGGTTCGGGGACGGAGCAGGGCGAGGGACACCTCCTATGGGGCACTATATAGCTTACTAATGACCACCATACTCACTTCGGCGGTACAATGTACAAATGTGTGATGTGTGAAGTAGCTGGAACTCTCCACCAAAGGGCGCAAAAGATGGCCTAATTGTTAGGTTCGAACAAGTGGTTCGTCCTACCCGTTCTAGTAGGAAGTACTAGATTACTACTAGATGGTCAAACAGAAGTAAGCAATGCCTTGGCCAATCTGAAGCCCTTACACTATGTTACCAAATCAATTGCTTTCAACTTGTTATTACACTTTTCATGTTAGTATGTCAACTTCTGATTGAAATGATATTACCAGATAACATCACAATATTAAAGGATGAAACACAAGAGGAAGAGACATAATAATTACACAATGTTCTGTAAAGGAAAAGGACCACAAGAGGAACAAAATTGAGAGGACAATATGACGAAAAATGTAAGTTTATAAAAATTAAATCATCAAAATTGTATTAAAAGGTTAGGAGACAGAGAGATAATAATCCACATGGCAGCTAGGAAATATTTTTCTTCATTTTTTAAAGGGGAAACTGCCTTGAGGGTCTCTTGTTTAAGCAAAGGATAGTCCTGTATCACGTTGTGAACTGTCTGCGGAAGCTCACTGGTTATCATCTGTCTATCTTCCTTCCTATTTAATACTAATGTGATGATATTAATTCTCCTTTAGGAATGGAATGCCTTTATTTATTTATTTTAAAAAAAAACCTTGTCAATATTTTTTTTTCTTTATTCAAACAGTTATGACGTTTTCTTGTAAAGATGTTTGGTTGTCAGCTGCATAGTGATTTATAAATCTAGCTGATGGATCATTTACCTTAACCCATCGAGGCATCCAGTAATACGGCACAAGTTTCTTCGATTGTCCTTTATAGTTACGTTCAAACACTTCCCTGTAACATCAACAAACAAAATTAGCATAATATGTATCAAGTGTTTTTCTTTCAGGGGACTTAAAAAAGTTCAAAGCAGTGAGATCTCACATATTTGGTCCCCTGTAAACTCTGTCTAATAAAAACTTTATGTACTCTCGCCACTAACTAGGCAAATAGACCCATAGAATGTGAGTACCTTGCTTAGAGGAAGCAATCTTATTTCTTCAGAATGGCTAAGCCATATATTTCCCACCTTAAGTGAGAATACAGAGCAGCTGTTAATAAGGTGAGAAAGGGCTTTATACTCTTTCTTACACAACTTGCACGCCGGGCTTTCAGCTAGAGCTAGACAAAGCCAGTATAGGTTTAAGGGTATAAAGGCATTCACCTGCATAGATTTGCTGATTTAATTATTGTATTATAGTGTCTAATTTTAGAATTTTATAATAAACTTTTTATTGTTCACATAATATATAATTTATTATTAAACATACTTATAAAGTGTACAACAGATGGTTGTTTTCTGGGAAAACAACCATCTTGGTAGAACTAAGCACATATAATAATTTATTAATCAAAATCGTCGGAATTGTTGTTGATTTTTTATTTTAATTTATTTTTTTTTTATTTTTGCACATTTTTTTAAAGAATTTGTGGGGTATTTATATGGAAACAAATTTAATTTATCGATTTTTCCCGGGGTATTTTTTTAAAAAAGGAAGCTAAATTTCTCCAAAATCGGTCCAGTAGTTTAGGCTCTACACATCAAAATAGACAATATTTTTTAAAACTACTTTTTTGGACTCAAAGTGTGAAATCAAAGTGTGTAAATCTCAAAATGCTTGTTCTCATCACATACTATGTATATGACAAAAAGACAGAGAAATGTATACCTGTAATAGAGAGCTTCTTTAGTAGTTGGTGTGAGGTGAGGATATTTAGACTTTGCCTCGATAAGTTGTTTGTCTGAAACTTTAGATTCGATTACTTCCTGAATGACTTGAAACAAAGATTTCTTGATACTGGCCACTCCATCACTAAACAAAAAAAACAGAAATATTAGAAAGAAAAAGTAATTGAACTAAATTTACACCAAACTGTAGAGGATACAAGAATTTACTCTGTTTAGTTAACTTCAAATTCCATTTGAATTACTGCTACTCCATTAAAATTACTTTGAATGCCATTTTCTTGGCTTCTATTTTCAGATTGCTATGGAATGTGTCACTACATAATGAAACACCAACAGATGTTAATTTAGTCAGTTAATGTGTTGAGAATATTTCTAAATGTAAATAAATACTTCAGTTTCCTAATTAAGGGTAGGCTGTTATACGGCCAGACAACACAGTCAGATAATATGAGTCAGACAACACACAGTGATCGGATTAACCTAAGGAAATGTAAGGTGTAGTCCACACTTCTTTTGTTTTTCACTAAGGGGAGAAGAACCAACCCCATGTACATGGGTTATTCTCATTTAAATTGGGCACTTGCTGTCCCACCACTCAAGATATCGACTTGACATATCTCATTAAATGACTACCTCAAACAATTTAGGTCTGCACCTTCTATTACAACATCTTAGTAAAGATGTGCCTCAAAATACATTATATGCATATATACTACTTCGCAAAGGCTAAAATTTGTATGTGTACTATTACATATAATTTGCAAAGTAATAAATGTCGGCCGACAAACAGTGCGGACATGTGTGGTCTCCCTTAACCGCTACCAAAACACAACCGCTATACAGTGCGAGCATGGTGCAAACATGTGTTTCCCGGCCTTTATGGATAAAAATTAGGTTGATCATGAGGTTAAAGCAAGAATAACAGCAAGAAACCACCGTTATATTTCCTTTTGTAAAATGAATTGAGAAATGACTAATACTAAGAAAAGTATTTGGACGAGTAAATGAGGTTAAAGGATTAGGTCATAACTAGCCTTGGTTCATCCGGCAATTGGTTTAACCAGCCACTCCTCCTGTGTCACCGACCTTTTTCACCTGGTATGTACAAGACAAATGGTCCGTTTACCACAGCTTGTTTTTTAGAGATATCTGTCTGTTGTAGTTAGTTAATCCTTCAAAAAATGTGTTTTAGAAGCATTTGATTAAACTGGCCATTTTGTTATCCAGCCATGGGTTCAACCCAAGATAACTGGTTAAGAGGGCTTCTAATGTATATAGAAGGATGGACATTATATCTGACATATAATGAAGTATTTTGGATAAGATGGCTAGGCCACTAGATGGATGGACAACAATGAGAAAGTAGATCATGAGACAGACCTTTACTGAAATGTTGTAACTGTTGAGGAAGGTAGACCTAGCTTGAGGAAGGTAGACCTAGTTTGAGGAAGGTATATACCACCTAGTAATGCCCTCAATTGAATTTACTTTCTTTCTATAAAATTTAGAACCCTTCCAGAATCTCTAGATAGATGGACACCCAGGAATAAGAGGCGCATCTTGACTAAGATGTGATAGTTGAGGAAGGTGCAGACCTAAATTGTTTGAGGAAGTCATTTAATTGGTTGAAGACCTGAGGAAGATTATTGTTCAGAGGTGGGAAACGAAAAGAAATGAAATGACTATGTTGAATAATACATGGGCTGTAGCAGCCAGGAGTTATACTTGAGATTTAACAAAAGATAATACCTGAAAGCTTCTTTATGACGCCATAGTATGGAATCAGGTATAAGATTAGTACCAGAGAAGGCAGATCTAAGAAGATGCTTTTCCACTCCATTCTGAGGCCTCCTCAGTTCTGAGTCTAGACTAAGGAAGTAACTAGTAAACTGTAGATCTAAGAACGGAACTCTCAGCTCTAAACTGGAAATAGAAAAAAATATAAAATTAACTTGTTACTCAAATATTATATTACTTATTACTCTGGTCTACATAACTTAGTCTACGATTTATAAAAGGGACAGATAAACTATTAGAATAAAAATGCAAGTGGAGTTGTTATTAATTGCAAAAGAAAACTACAAAACAATTCTCCAAAGATATATTATAGTTAAAGGATTGAGTTGTTTTGTACACATATTTACTTAATTTAAGGTGACAATTTTAAAGAAACTGATTCTACAGGGATATTTTATTTATTTTTTTTTTTACTTTCAAACTAACATAGTATAAACAGAGAAAGGGAATTGTTATGCAGTAGTTTTTAAAATGACTGCCAATCGGTGTGGCACATAGCTTCCTCGTATCCTATCACATACTTAATTGATTTTGTGCTTTTACAAGCCATTGTTGTCTAATTTGTTTAATTGTTTCCCCCATTTTTTTAATCTGTCAATTTTGATTTTTTACATGAATTAAAGTGCCAACTAAGCAAAAGTTAGAGAGCACAGTCGGTCAAATTAGTCTGGGACTGACAGACAGTCACAGAACCAAAAATGTTCCCTGATGTCTTGAACATATTTCTGTCTTGGAATTCTGGAAAATATTTAATAAAATATTATATAATATTAATAATATAAAATATTTTCGTTCTTCAGAACGATCATATAGCTTCCATTACCTTCGGTAAGCTTGGAAGCAAAATGTCTGTAGTCTTTTGTCTGTGCATATATGTGGAGACTGAACTACTGGGCCGATTTCAATGGACTTTGACATATATGTTAAAAAAAATTGGGGGTAAAAATATTTCTCCATAATCAGTTCTGACGATTTTGTTAAAATATTATTTTTTCAATTAGTCCATTCAAATATGAATGTTTTCTAGGAAAAAATCTAGTTACCAAGATATTGATAAATAATTTCAAGATAAAAAGAATTTTTTATATAATACGTTTTTAAATTTTCTGTTGAATCGTATGTAATGTTGATAATATAATTGTTATTGTTATATAATATATAATGTTAGTGAAAAAAAAAATAGTTCCAAATTTATTTACTTCACATAAATGACAACCATCCAGAGAGCTGATCTTAAACCTATAAAAGGATAAATCTTTGTACAACGGATCTCCCCAACACCAAATCTAAAGCATGCCATCGATATATTTGAAATAATATAATCGATATTTCTGTTGTTTTGCTGTCATTCAATGTTTATCTATCACAAATTTGAGACCCGTCAAAATGAAGATTGCGTAAATATCGGATATGGCAAAACAAATAAAATAACTTGCGGATTTTTTCCGAACTAACTTTCCGTGCAGCAAAATTTGCTGAAAACTAATTAAATTCTGCTGAAAGATGGCTAAAAGTATTAAAATTATGCATTGTTATCGTGTCCTGAGCTATGCTAAAAGTTTCAAATGTCTAGCTATTTGGGAAGTTAGTTAGAAATCGATTGCCAGATTTGTACCGGACAAACAAACAAACAAACAAGAATGCAAGCTAATAAAAACGTAGTAAAATAAATTTGTTCCTCCTGAAATCAAAGCCAAAATTTTAAAAACCACCTGTCTGTATCAAACACTTTATAAGTAGGTTTAATAGTAAATTAATTAACTTAGACATTATGGGATTTAAATTTAGTAGAACAAAGTATATGATATGTTTTGTGCATGCACTTCACTGATTTTAAACATTTATTTCCAACCCTGTTTTATACTGATCTGATTTCTACAAGTAGTTGAAAAATCAGATAGAAGTCCCAAACCTAGATTAATTTAGTATTTTGTTATTTACGATACAATATAATGCAAATTATAAAATTGATACCTTTAAATTGCTAGAATACTACGCTTAGATAAACAACTGTACCAATTTTCCAAACTCCAGGAATTTTTTCGTTGGTTCTATTTTGCCAGGAGTAGTATATCCCTACATAATCTACTTTATTCACAATTGATATAGGCTACATTAAAGCAGCTAATTAAAGAATAATATACCTATGAGCAGCAGTAGTTCTATCAGCTCTAAGTCCATCATACAGATGGATATCTTTGAGAAGTCTAATGGATTCCTCATGTGCTTCTTTAGAACCAGGACTATTTCTGAAGTAAATATAACCCTGTGCTAATTCATCTGCTCCCTCACCAGATAGAAGCACTGTAGTGTCTGATTTATTTAGAATGTACTCTGATATCAAATACATACCTGCAACAATAAGATTTGAGATTAGTATTAAGTATAAAAGAGCAATGAACAACAACTGTAGGGGAGCAGCGTAGCCAAGTGGGTACTCAAAACTCATCTGAAACCTAGGACAAACACCGACATATCTGGGAGAGTTGAGATCCCTGAGAGGTGAGGCGAGTTTCACATGACTAAAGTGGCCAGATCTCCCAGTCCAATAATGTAATGATATATTGATTTGTAAAAAGACCCTCAATATATTAAACTATATAGATTCCTGTGCTTCACTTATCTTTAATGTACTTTCTGGGAAAGGCAGAGGTTTTTACTTCTGTAAAACCCCCACTTCCCCCAATGTCTCATCGCATATCTGGGTGAAAATTGAATTACCTTAATATGTGCTAACATCCTAAAGAGAAGAAAAAAAATTATTTATGTCGTAATAAGAAGCTAACATCCAAATTTCAGGGTTTAAGTAAGCAATTGGATCCAAAGATATCAACACCAAATCTTGCATATATTTTAAAATTTTGCCATTTTAGAAATCATATTAATGGCCGCCATCTTGAATCAAGAAGGGAAGATAGTAAAAAAAAAAAAAATCTAAGCAAGACTTAAGGTCTAAGATTAAGTGGAATCTACCAACAAAATTTCTTGGTCATAGGTCCAGTTGATCCAGAATTATTCAGCCAAATGTTTCTTTATCCTTCAATATGAGGCAAAATATTTGAGAATCATTCTAGCAGAAAAATTGTAGATAAGTGTTAGCAAGTATTGCAGATGAAATGTGTGTTAACAGCAAGTGAGACCGTAACGAGTGGTGTCATTCTCCATACTCACTTCTCAAATGATTGATTTCATGTACAGAATTTCTTCCTAATTTAAACTTAAAATTAACACTTCTTGTGGTAATAAACAAACACTCAACTTCCTCCAAAGATAAATACATGTTAACAAAAAAGCAACAGTTTATTGGTATCTGTCTTCATTCTGACTATCACCTGCTTTCCTCCTGCTAACACAACCAACACAGGCCTATTTTTTATAATTGGTTTTCACTTTGATTTTTTCAACCAAAGATTTTGAGAATCCCTTGGTATCAAATTCATTAGCTAGAACTGTTTAGACATGATTCTCTATCCATAAAGAGTATATTAGAATGCATTTGAATGGTTGTTAAGGTATATTTGACAATTAAATGGTTATAATTTCAGGTATCTGGAAAGGAATTTATTACCAATAGAGGCTCTGACAGTAGTAATATCAGCTGTTTCCAACTGGGTGATAACAGTATCTAAGACCCTAGCTACATCTTCTTCTGTGAATCTCACCTCATGGTGATCACTACCAATATGCTTGGCTACTTCTCTAGCAGCTTCAATGTCAGGTGAATCTCCCATACCAATAGAGAATGTCTGAAAAAAAAAAAAATAACAGCTAAGGACTTGCATCCAAGTAATTTTTAAGGTTTCGTAGATTATTAGGCATATACGCAATTATAATATGCTGAAATAACATTTAAGCATTTCCCCATCCCGCCCTATATGAAAGTTAAAAAAAAAAATTACTAATTGTTAAATTAATATTTTTTGCAATTTACATCGCCTATTATATTAATAACATTTTTTGGGTGAAACTATACCTTAAACTGAATAAAACACAATAGAATTCATCCATTCCCTTAGTGTTGTATAACAATTTTTTTAGAAAAAAAAAAAAAACTTCAGGCGACTTTCACACCAAAAGGACAGGGGACAAAAGGCAGGCCACAAGAAAAAGGAGACAGGTCTCTTCACTGATCCGATTCCATTCATTATCATTAAAAACTAATATTTGAGGATACAAATTTTACTCATTTTTTTAATAAAAAAAATAATGTTTTAAATTATATGCAAGAAGTGTTATCCACAAAAATGTATAACAACCCAGATGCAGGCCTGAAGATGCCCAGGTATGAGCAATATTAGACTGAAGAATAAAAATTAATAACAAAATAGAACTGTTTTTAATTATCTCTTCAGACCAATCCACCAAGAAGCCAAAACAATTAACAAATAAAAGGGATTAAACTAGAGTCTCAAAAAAAAAATGTTTTCCCACCAAAGAGAAATGGACTCATGCCTCCCCATTTGAAAAGTCTCTTGTTTTCCTGTCTTTTCAGTGTGAAGGCCGCCATAGAGTGAAAAAATATATATTATTTTTCTGCTCGTAACACTCTAGTACCTATTAAACCTATTAATTATCAAGCATAGCAGTAAACAACTATGCTCAATATAAAAAAAAAAAAATTTGCCAAATCAAGCTTCGTTGGACTATTAACTAAGAATAATGATATCAACGTTTAAGATACCTGTATTTTGTAGTTCTTGCCATACTGTTTGGCTAGTTTTACAAGAAGAGCTGCTATGAGACTGCTATCAAGTCCTCCACTAAGCAAACATCCAATGCGTCTCTCTGACATCAACCTCTTTTTAACTGCTTCAGTTAGCAATCTAACGATGTTCTCTTTCACTCCACTTGGTGATAACTCTGTAAAAATGTGAATAAATAGTATTAAAATCAGGGACAGATTTAGGCAAACCTACACAGGCAGCATACCTAGGGAAAAAGAAAAAAACTACACATTCATAGAGGACACCAAACAATAATGAATATTAATTAACAGTCAAAATGAGATACCTAAGAAAGGTAGAAAAAAAACAAGAATATATAAGTTAAGGAATATCACCAAAGACTTGGACTGGATCTACAATCAGTTAAGAAAATGGTGGAAAACACCCAGCTTAAATGGTTTGGCCAATTCCAAAAAATCAGGGACAATAGACTGCCTACAAGAATCCTGGAGGCAAGATGCTGGTGAAGAAGACGTATAACAAGTATGGACAACATAGCATCCCTCCTGAAGAAAAGAGGAATGCGAGGACACCAGCTATGGAAAGGAAGGCATAGAAAACTTTGGGTTCATCATCTAAACCCCACGGTAGAAGAGGAGTTGATTAAGTAAGTATTTGACTGTTAACATAATAAGGATAGTTAAGAAATGGAATAACAAAAATATCACAACTTAGCTGACAGTTAACTCTCAAGAGAAATAATGATGACTCATGTTAAGTTTTTGGTGGGCTCCCCCCCAAATTCAAAGCAAAAATCAATTTACCTACCAAAAATCAATTTGCCCCATTGTAAAGTTATTTTGAACATATATGCTAAATTTAATTTAAATCGGTAGTGATTTAGGTTTAATGTGTCTGTCCCGAATACAGACGACAGATATTTTTTAAAAACCACTTTTTTGGACTCTGGGGACATTTATATGTGTAGACACAACAAAATCTTAAAATTAGATTTCGGGCTACCACAATACTTTCTAAACATACCACGTAGATGTTTGAATAAAGCTTACCATTGTACGGTATAAAAGGAGTGAAGAGTGGTTTATCTCCAATTTTATAGTACGCTGTATCTTTGACTAGAGTAGTTGTACCATCTGGTCTGATATTGTACTCCGCTACATGCCCTGGGGGAAACTGCTCAACATACCACTTCTTATTTTCACCAAGCAAGTCTCCAACAGCCATGATACCTTAAACAAATAATTACTTTCAATATTAAGAGCAAAATTAAACTGCTTTATAATTAGGATGTAAGATGAATAATTACTATTTTAACTGTACAATATACATAGTCAAGTAACATTACATCTTAACACTTCAAAAAAAAAAAAAAAAAAAAAAAAAATAAAAATATATATATATATATATATATATATATATATATATATATATATATATATATATATATATATATATATATATATATATATATATTAAAAGTACTACATTAGTTGTATTTATATTTTAACTTCTGTCTCAAGTCCTACCCTGACTCTTTCTCTTACACACTTCTTTTCTTATAGAGTAAAAGTTAACTCTAACACTTACTCTTTCTCAGTTCATTCTTCTTTCTCTTATTGAGTCATATCTGAACCTTTACCTTTATATCTATATTATAAAATAATGAATACCTTTAGCTTCAGACGAGAAAGCTAGTACAGAGTCTGATACAAGTCTGAAGAGTGGTCTTACACCATAAGGATCTCTTCCTGCGTAGAGTTTGCCTTCTTTAGAATCGACCAAGAGAAATGCAAACACTCCATCAAGTCTTGCTGCAGCACCAACAGCTCCAAACTTAGCAAACAGCCTTAAAATACATTCAACATCACATCTTGTTTCATACTGGAATCCATATTCTTCACCTAACTGTCACAAACAAACAAAACATAATTTAATCCCAAACAAAAAAATATAAATACAGACAAACTTATATACGTTCATAAGACTTACATACAGGGCCGCAGCTACATATTTTGCCAGGGGTGGCAAGCCCTAATTTTGCCGCCCCCTTCCACCACTTTATCCTAGCAATTTGCCAATAACTTTTACTCCTACTCCTAAGTCAGCTTGTGAAAAATCTTGAAATATTTATTAATATTTGGGATAAAATATAAAATCATGATTTAAGTTGATAACTAAGGTTTATTTGAATATGAGAAACGAAACAATTCAAGTAAAATCTTTTTAATATACCAGAAAATATTATACATTATACATAAAACAATTCTTCCAAAAACTAAAAGTGTATTTATGTAAATTTGACTTTTCGACTGCAAATGTTTTGATTATTTCTTTTTGATGCTCTTTGATGTTTAATGAAAAAGAGACTTAAATCGTCAGAGACATCGAAAAGAAACAACTAAACTCTAGTAAAAAATAAAATCTATTTTTAAATAATAAACTCCTGTTCAGTTCAGTTAAAATAGGTTCCAGTCCTACTAATCTCTCTTCTGTCATACATGAACCTAGCCCAAAGGGGGGTCTGGGGGGCCTCCCCCGGAAAATTTTAGAAAATTAGGTTCAAAATTGGTGAATTTTGGGCCTTTTTTTAGAGCTTTTTCAGCTAAAAAAAAAGCATCACCTAAAAGTTTGTTTAAAATTGTTTCTGCAGAATTTTCAAAACATTTATTAACTAAATTGGTTTTTAGACTAAAAAATTAAATGTTTTACCTTTAACGCTATACTACGCTATTAATTCTTTCTGATTCATTATAAAATACCTTCACAACGTCCTATATAGTGACTGAACTAGGGGATACACACTCAACTGAGTATACAAACAAACAACCATTAAGGTATGCAAATAAACAAACACAAAATAGTTAAATGTTTGTATCCCACATAAACATGTAAGTGGGAATCCCAGTTTTAAATGTTAATATCAACGACTATTGATCCATAAACAATAATCATTTATTTGCAAAATAATTATATTATTAGTTTTAAATGGGTGTAAAATAATAAAATATAAGAAATGCTCAACCTTATTATATTCAATTGATATTTTTTCGTAATTTTGTTGTATTTGGGGGGGGGGGATTTTCCCCTTCCACCCCCATGGATCCGCCCCTGAGATCTCTCCTAATTTAAGTTATTCATCTATCTTTCTTTGTAAAAAAACGCCCCTCAGGCCCTAGCGCCCTAGGCGGTCGCCTAGTTCGCCTCAACCCTATTCGGTCGAGCCGGCCCTGTGTCTAGTTCGTAGGGATAGGGCGCGCATCGTCGAGACGGACTATGCGAAAACTTTACTGTGACCCGACCTTGAAATAGGGAATTAAGAAGGCGTCTACTCACTGACAGTACTGCGTTCATATCGCTCACTCTCATCTGCCTAGCTCGCATGCCGCCCTCTACACCTACTCATCATTGTGACATATTACAGGTCTTAAATTAGTTAAATAATTTTAAGTCTGTTAATCATTTTGCCGCCCCCTACATTTTGCCGCCCGGGGCAAAAGACCCCCCCTGCCCCCCCCTAGCTGCGGCCCTGCTTACATATACGTCTTATATACATAAGTTTATTGGTTAGTCCCAATTTTCAATTGATGCCTAATTATCTCTAAATTCTACCATTTTCATTTTCTTCAACTTGACTTCTCTATGTAGACATAAGTTCACTTAGACTCAGCATTATATATTCTTCTGCTGAGTTTTCCCTTCTTTACTATCATCTGACTTGGCGCCAAACAAACTCCAATAGACACTTTCCCTTATTCTTATATCATTTGTATTTATTATCAGCACCATGATAAACTACTTTCTTTTTTCCCAATATACACTATTTACTGTTATGCACCTAGATAGCGAACTCTGGTATTTCTATATATTCTAGAAGATGTATGAATCAACTCTTCCACTTCTTTTCTTTTATCAAATATTTTATTTCTTATCAAATATTTAATTTTTTTTATCAAAAAGAAGCCAAATTACATCCATTAGTTAAACATAGTACAATAGAATATTCTACATAATATGACTTAGAGTTCTATTCACTTTTTTAATCTTAATGGTCCCTCTACTCCTTATGTTTTTTTGTTTTGTAAGCATTTTCAATGATAACAAAACAAATATATAAATATATCGTCCCTTCCAAGGCAGAATGTCGTAAGCGCCATTTATCAAATTTTACAGGAGGCACAAAAAACTGTATAAGATCCAAAATACTGACTGGATTTTGAAAAAAAAAAATCCCTACTGAATAAATACTTCTTATTAATATTTCTATACAACAGTTACAAGGTTATCATTATTATTTTCTGATTTAAATGACGCTTACGATTTTCTTAAACCCTCATTTGGAGCTATATGGAGCTTAAAATATTCTTCAGTGTCACTTAAGATATTTATACATGAATGGCCAGAGCAGTAACATTACTGATAATATAGCTTAAGTGCCTTAAATATGATAATAATCCTTTGTTGTAACTAACATAATAGTGAAATATTTGTAAAGAAACTACTATTATTGGGAGATCTTATTTTTCATCCTAAGAGTGAATTTCCACTTTTATTTTATTTTCCACTTATTGAGAGAAATCAATAAGTGCATGCATAAAAAAAACAACCATAAAATATAGTTTCACAAGTTTAATAAAACGTTTTGAAAAAGAGAAGTGCTTTACAAAAAAGAATGTAATTAAAACAAAATAATAACACTTATATAATATAAAACACTTTTGTTATTCTCTGTACTAAATTTTACTAAAATATTTTTAAAAAAATATAAAATGTCTTTTAAGTGTATAAATGACATAAAACGTTATAAAAAGATACGTTTTGAAAAGATAAAAATAAAACGTTTTGAAAAAGATAAGTGCTTTCCGAACAACAATGTAATTAAAATAGTCCAGAAGATAGCGTGCAAAAAAGTGTCTGACTAACATCAAACTAGAATTTTGTGTATAAGTAAATCTATTGGTACCTTTTAAGAATATGTGGTCGGCTAAGTTTGTCTGCGGGACATGAGAGCGGTCATGTCCCTTTTTAGTGGACAATGTTATTTTCATGATCCTAACGGATAGTTGGTCAAATATTACTCCAAATCAAAGAGATCACCTATTAGTGGCAAACTACCATCGACTTGATTTTTGGTCTACTAACTAACTAAGTTCGTACTCAGGATCACGAAAATCACATTCGATAACCCACAGCCAGTCTCTTGGGTTTCTTTATCTGCATCTATATTGCCGTAATCACTAGTGTCTTTCGTATTTTGGTTTTCATTTTCCATATGATTGAGAGGTTCAAATAAGTCAGTATTATTTGATAATCCATTTAAAAGAGTATAAGCATTTACATTAGAGGTAGCCTCACGCAAAGTAGTAATTTCCTGTAGTCCTTGCCCATTATCATTATTTAAATTCGGTTTAGCTAATTCCGGGTTCAATACGATTTCAACATTATTATTTTCAGAAAGCCCTATTTGGTCATCGATACTAACGAACTCTATTTCATTAATATTCAAGGAATCTAACAGGTTTATATTATTCCCTTCTATTAATTCATTAATATTATTATGACACAATACTTCCAGTATTATCAGTAGAATGTATTTTATCGACATCCATTATTATGATCGGAAGGAGTACTTGTGTTTTTGTTAGAATTTATTCCATTGGCATGACTTTAAGCCTGAGCCTTATGACTGTCTTTCTTAGTAGCTTCTGAAGTTTGTACACTAAATTTGTTAGTTTTAATTCCACACAGTTCTAACATTCTTAATGATCTCGACATCATTGCACTATCACTTAAATTATAGCGTTTACTAAAAATCAATTAACACTACATTGAAAAACTAAATCAACAACTTCTTAATTATAATAAAGAAAGATGGGATTGAAAGAGGTAGGTTACGCTACAAGTTTGTCTGATGCAATAATTTATTTAGGCACTATATATCGTAAGCACCGTCGCTTACGATATATTTTCATTAAAATAACTTAAGAAAGGCGCTTAAGTTTTCGAATGTCTATGTCTCCAGAAATGGAGATACGCTATTTTTATTTATACATCAGAGGGACGTAAGACATTTTTACTGTCGTATAAGTTATTTTTAATAAAGACTGGTGGTTACGATAGAACATCTTTATTTTATTATTTTACATAAATACAATTTTTTGTATTTTACGATATTATTACCATTAGATCCGCGTTGAAAAGACGAACAAAACGACTACAAAAACGTATTTTGACCAAAAGTGTCGCTTACGACATTCTGCCTTGGAAGGGACGATATGTTAACTATATGTCATCTTACTATAACTTTATTTATATATAATATTATTTGTTTTAATTAGAGTATTTCATAGTCAGTAGATTTATATTTTAGAGCACCTCTCTCGTGGCTAAAGCTGAAGAGAGCTCTTAAAAATTTGTTGTAAGCAAATAACAAATTAACCTTATTCTAAGTAAACTAAATATAAAATACATAAGAAACATAGTAATATTAATAATGAAAGAAATATACTACAAAAAACAAGGGTTACCTTCTCACAGTTGTAAAGTTCACCATTACAAACTAAAGTTAAATGTGGATATTCATGGAGAATCATAGGTTGCATTCCATATACACTATCAACAATTGTCAGACGAGTAAATCCGATACAGGCATTCTGTAAAGAAAACAGGTTTATATAGTCCAGGAGATAGAGTGCTAAAAAGTGTCTGACTAACATCAAGCTAGAATTTTGTATACAAGTAAATTTTTTGGTGCCATTTAAGAAAATGTGGTCGGCTAAGTTCACCAGCGAGCCAAAACTTGGGAATAGGCATTTGAAAAATCAAACCTGTAGAGAGCAGCCATGCCCCCCCCCCCCATTTTGGTAGACAATGTGAGTTTCATGTTCCAGAGTAAAAAATTAGTAAGTAGACCAAAATTCAAGTTGATGTTAGTTTGTCACTTGATAGGTTAGTTATTCAAATATTACTCCAAATCAAAGTGGTCACCAAGAGTTATCAAGAAAAATATGAGGACCCCATTTCATAGACAATATTATGAGCTTTTTTTTAATAGAAAGACTTTTTTTGCTAAACCTTTTTGCTAAATCTTTTTGGAGATATTTGAAGGAAAAAACAACAGTTTGGGATTCGTGAGCTGTATCTAGCTCTCCTCAAAACTTCGATAAACTAGGACATTTGAAAGGCTAATTTTGAAGCATCAATAAACAACAATAAAAAATATCAGAACTTTCCTATTTACTTCCACAATTTTTCCTTTGTAATTAAAAAAAAATTTAAACTTTCCATGGTATGAAAACTACCAAAAACTTAAAAATTGAATTTTTCCTTTGTTGACTGGACTATTATTAGTATTTGGCAGAATTGATTATTTCATAAATAAAGTGTAATTTAGTTATTACCTTTATCCTGTTATCATACTGTATTCTCCATGCATCCGGACCCCTGTGTCGAATTTTACAGAATGTCTCGGTACAATGAGCAATGCATTCAGTCTGATATCCAAACAAGCCCCAGATTCCACACATTTCTCACCTAAGACAAAAAAAAAGGAATTATTATTATTATATTTCATAAGTTTGGTTGGTTTTATTATTAGTGATATATTTGGCATTTTATAACAGATATTCTTGAATAAGTTTATGGACAATCATCTTTCATTCAAAGATTTTTTTTATTTCTTATGTAGAGTATATTTCTGTTTATTCTACTAGTTCTTTCACCAGTTTTCTTTCATTACTCTCCTCTCTCTAGACTTGTTAAATTCACTTAGACTCTTATTAGAGATCTATATTCTTTTGTTGAGTTTTTTTCCAACTTCACACCAATCCTGTACAGGTGTACCTGTCAGGTATACCGCAACTTGATGGCCGGCTTTAAATCAAAACCATTGCAGTGATCTTCAAACTGAGCAAGAATTTGAGATAAGCACTTACTTAAGCAAAAATACAGTACTATACAACTTAGTACAGTTGGTTCAACTTAAGACTTGCAATCTTGTACTTACGATCAATTTAGTTTTTTTTATATCATTAAATATTTTATGCGAAAACAAAAATTTTACATTGGTTGAATTAACCTTGCATAAATTATCACCGATACAGTAGAAGCTTGATTAACTCCCAATTTACCGTCTTCCTTGATTCACTGTCAGGCACACCTGCCATGTGCATCTCCCTTTCTTTGACTCCGCACGGTCCCCCACTACCCCCAACCTGTACCCAGAGAGTGTAAACATGAAGGCCTACCTATCAATTATTGAGCTCAAAAAGTGCCTGGATGAGCTAAGCTATTATTAACTCTTGGGTTCAAATAGTTATTGTAACCCTAGTCAAAAATAACGTGTTACTTTTTGCCCAAAAATGTACCCCTTTCTTGCTTATAAGTTTTTTGATTATCCGTCAGGAAACCCGGTCTCATGCTTGACAGATTAGTTTATTAGTCTAATTAATCATTTTTTATAAACATAAGAGATGATACTCCTTTGTCTAAAGAACTGTAAGTTAAAGGATCATCATTCTTACTTTATACAAGTGTCAATATCCCTTTGTGTTAACAGTTTTATTAAATAAGCCCTGCAATTAAAATAATATTGATTTAAGGTATGACACCGTGGTTACTTCAAGCCAAAAACTTTAGGCCCAATGCACACAGAACAGGCATTGGGCGGAGGCGAATGTTAACGGTCCAATGCACACAGAACAGGCGACGGGCGGAGGCGAGCCGCGGGCAAGGTGCAGGAGGCACGCTTCTTCAAAATGAGTGAAGAGGTGAGAAAGTGGTGTGGAGGAGGCGAGAAAGCGGCGCTGCCACGCCCCTGCCCGTCGCCTGCTCTGTGTGCATTGGGCTATATGTTTACATAGAGGAGTCTTGCTTTACGCCTCGCCTGCACCTCGCCCGTGCTGCACTTCACCTGTTCTGTGTGCATTGGGCCTTATGCCATTGCTAATGGTTCAGATTATTCATAAAGTAGTTCAAGATTTTAAAACCCTAAGCTCTCATAGGCTCCCCACCCCATTTTTTTACTTCCCCGAGCTATAAACGCACTAATAACAAACATTGGCACAAACTGTAGCAAGTAGCAAGATTCTTGAGAAAAAGAACAATTTCAAGTTTTCATGAACTTATGTATGTATTTTTTTCAATTTTTCATTGACTAATAAATATTATTTTCAGTGATCGGACGAAAGTTAATTTGGAAATCGTTCTAAAATTAACTACCTCCTCCTCCATATTAAACAAAATAATAAATAAAAATCTTACGTAAATGAACTCGTCTTAAACTTTTATATGTGTTAGAAGAAAAAACAAATTTCTAAACTTGGCACTGTGTTTCAGACCCTAGTTACGAATTGATCAGACTCAAAAAACCCTTACAAAAATCTGAATAGTTATTCAGAATTTTTGAATTTAATTTAATCAGTTGATTAAACTACATGTTCAATATCTGTTTATAAAAAAACGATAAAATAAGATAAAAAAAATACACATAAAAATAACTAAAATAACATTGATAAAAATATATAAGAATGGATAATATTCTACATAAGCTTTTAAATTCCCGCGTCAGCTAAAAGCGCCAGAATTATAACTAAAATTTAAAATTTTAACACAATTTTGTAATCAAATAAATGCCGGAGGGAGATAAGAGACTCCTAGATGGAGTCAACTATGAGAAATTTGTCGCCAATAATTACGGCTATGAAATATAAACAAGGACAGTCAAAAAGGTTAAAATAAAACCTTCTTGGAGTTGTGTCTATATGGATTTGTTTTTATATAATTGAGACTATTTTATATTGAATATAATAATTAACTTTTTTATTATATAAACTAAATTAAACATACTATAGATAATTATTAATAAAAAGTTATATTATTAAGTTAAAGTTAAGAGGTTGATTTTGAGAGGAAGGTTGTAATAGAATGAAGGTTATATAAGATAGGTGAATGAAGTTAGTAAATAAAAGAAAGTATATTGCTTGTATAGACAAAGCGTTTTATTAGGTATATTAATTTCATAATATATGTATATACGTCGTCACCGTTGTGAAAATACGTGGAGATTTTTTGTTGTAAATAAACAATGCTGAAATAAATAAATAAAAAATTAGCGATTATGTAACTAACGTAGGTTTTAACGATTTTACCCAGAAAATAACTTCTATGAATTAAATTAGATGAAATTTGAAATTTTATAGAGAAAATTATTTTTGAGATTTAAGTATTTTAAATTTTTACTATCTCATATTAGTATATTTTTAAAAAGAAAATATTGCGGTGTCACGAAAATTCGATTTTTATTGATTTATATTCGTGTTATTAGTCCTTGTGAGTTCAGAAAGTGTCAGACTGTATATTGCAGACGCATGGAGCCTAAATTGCTGAGTCAATTTCGATTTCATTTTACGTTAATGCACAGAAAAATTATACCCGAGTCGAAATTTAAAAACGAATTTAATTCTAAATTAAGAGGCACTGCTCTTGCTCTCCAAAAACCATGACAAATTATGAAAAACAATTCACTATTAAATTGAGGGAGCTTCCCCACGTGCAAATATGTGACTCCGACAATTTTTATGTTATAAAATCAATTTTACAGACCATTTAAATAAGATTTTAACCTCATTTATATAATACGTTTTCATGGGAAAATATTTAGTTAACGAGATATTGATAAAAATTAATTTACCTCCGCTGAAATTGACACCGAAATGTGAACTAACAACCACCTATTTGAACACATTAAAACTATGTTAAAAAATAAAATAATTAAATACAGAACATCAGATTTAAATTCAGTATTACTTTGTCCCTATGTACCGGTATGTGATAAAAATGTTGTTAGAGTTTGCAGGTCAGTTTTTTTTTTTTACTTTTTTTTTAGATGCAATATTTATTGTCCTTAGTTTTTACGATTAAATGTGTTAGACTAAAGAGAGAACTTTTAAGGTGATATTTTAAAAATATGTACCCAAAGGTTTCGTGGCTACGTCCAAATCGAATGCAAAGACACGATGGAAGGAGTCGAGGTGGATGCGAGGAGAATGAAATACGAACTAAATACGCTGGAGAATGATGTGTATAAAAAGAAGGTTATATTTATAATTGAAGATTGTTTACAATTGAAAGGTTATGTTTACAATTAAAGGTTATGATTTAATTATTTACAACAAAAACTTGCGGTGAAGAAGGTTATATTAGTTAAATTTAATAATGTAACGGTTCTATTTATTTTTGTAACCTTCCACTTGATCAGCTTTCAAGGTTACAATTCAAAGAAGGGGGAAATTTGGTTATCTAATCTTACAACTACCCACACACGAATGTAGAGTTTATATAGTCATGTATACACAATAAACAGAGACAGACAGTAATAAGCACATAAATGAATATAACCATAGTTATAAACTCGTGCATTTTAATTAAATTCGATGATGTACACACATTGAAAAACACGTGTGATATTACAGTCTGTAATATACACACACTGATCAACACATGCACTATACTTCGTTAGATAATAATAATTCACACTCAAATAATTAACGGATTGTAGTAAATTATACACACACATAGGTACTGATTAACTCATGCAGTTTAATACACATGTAATATCTATAATTTGGATGAATACTAAGAGAGCGAGAGAATGTGGTTTATAAATATGTGATAGTGGACTTTATAAGTGCTAGAAGTATAAACTGTGTATGTATTAGTACACAGTTTTGTGTCTTATGAGACACAAAACCTATGGGTATTGTGTGAGAACCGGTTATACGAACAAAAAACCCGCTCAAAATAAACGTACGCAAAGCAAAGCCCGGATTATTTTTATCCCACAAAGGATTTATACAAAAGGTGTTTTTTTAAAGGTTATTCTCTCTTTTAAAAACATTTACTGAAAATAAATAAATAAATACATTTTTATACACATATATAATTGGAAAAATATATTGAACTATTTTCATTTCGTCGTTTTTTAGGGTTTTAAAAACTAAAACACTTTATTCCTTCTCCTTTTTTAAAAAACAGCTATATTTCGCCCTTACTCAGAGCTTCTTCAGGCTATAACACCAAAAAAACACATATGTATACAATTTTGAAAAACAGTGGAGAAAATATTTAATTTTACAGTTTGCATTTTATATATAGTTTAAGTATAAGTAATGGTAATGAAACATAATAAAATAAATACCTGATAACATTCTTCATAAAATTGTCATTTTATAAAATATAAGATTTCATCAATTTTATTTTTATTTTGTTTCCATAAAAATAATAGAAAAGCACAAAAAGAAACTTCGTCATTTATCACACACTTTCCATACTTGAATTTTTAAAACAGAGAATATAGCCGAGGTTAAAATAAAAAAACGAATCCTCCCTGTATAACTCACAGTAAGAGACTAACATTTAGATGTATGTGATCTAAACTTAAGTTGATGAAAATAACATTATAAAAGATAAAAAAGAAATATATATATATAGTACGGCACCAAAAGAACAAAAATTACAAAGATTAAAAAGATAATTTAATACATTATTTTACAGTACAGTTCTTTGAATTCATTATTTATACTTATATTTAGATTCATGTTCAAACCTAAACACCTGTTCCTATATTTACTAACTTTTTATTTTTGCATATTTGCATTTTTCGAGACAGCACTTTAATATTTGTTTATTTCTTTAGCATCTGATATATAATTCATTCTATTATCTTCAAGTGTTTATATGGATAACAATTTTTTTTTTTGGAGCTTTTTAAAAATAGTATTTTTTATTTCCTATAGAAAGTTGTTATCAGTTAATTGAATAGCTTTTGATATTAAATTGGATGCAGAGTTGACTATTTGATACTTGGGGTGATTGGATTTGTAAATAACTTAAAGCGCTGCTTTTTAGGTTCCAGAAGTAAGCATTATTATTTGTTAAATCAATTGGCATAGCTATAAAAAACGTTAAAAACAATAATCAGCCAATTCTTGTGGCACATAACTTCCTCGCGTCCTATTTAGTATACATAATGATTTTATGCTTTAAAAACATATTATTTAATTTCCCCCCATTTTGCTTCCGAGCTTACTAGAAGGCAACGGAAGCTATGTGATCATTCTGAAGAACGAACTTTTTTTGTCTCCGATTTAAAAGTAGACAGAAATCTGTTTCAGAAATCAGGGAACATTTTTGGTTAAAAAGATTTTATTGATTTTGGTTAAGAAAATTTGGTTAATTGTAATGATAAAAATAAATAAATTCCCCCAGTAAAGTTATGTAGGCATTTATTTCAAATGCTATTAAGAGTGTTTTTCAATTTGTTATCTGACAAAACCAGCGGCAGCGTTGTTGTTTCCTTATCGATCAAGAGGGACGTACATATTTTCTTGATGGAAAAAAAGAGACTCAAAATTATACAACGTAAATTTCTGCTCGTTAGTAATATAATAAGGTCCTTAATTAAGGGGGATTACAATAGTACATTACGCGTCGAGTGCGGAAAGTAGCATTTTGCATGAGCATGTTAGCATTTTGAGTTTGCACCCGAGCGATTGCGAGGGTAGTAAAACCACACGAGTAATGCAAAATGCCGTTTTCGCACGAGTTGCGTACCGTACTTTATCTACGATTGTTAGATTTAAATAATAAATACAGAAAAAAATAAACTTGCTGTATGTAAGTTCGTATCTCTTCTCTTGATAAAGATGGCATTAATCTTGAGTTGTATTTTTTGCCGAATTAATTATTTCTGGAGGAGTATTATTCTCTACATTTTCGTCAAAGCCACTTGATTCATTCATTGTTTTTCACTAAAAACTCGATATAAACAGTTACTTTAATAAAATAATAGCAAATTAGTTTTGTTAAATGTAAACAAACTCGCTACTCGTGCGTAAAGCTGAAGAATTCCTCTTCTTTACCACGCTAGCGCGGTAAAGAAGAGGAATTCTTCAGAACTATGAGACGCGCATGCGCAATGAATACAAGTACGTAAATTATCACTTTCTACGCATGTAAACAGAGATATAATACATAATGTTTATATTTCGTATCAATCGTAGATAAAATATATTGTACAACTCAAACCCTTACTAATTAATTCCTCCTTTCATCATGCATACAATATTATGTAATTAGCAATCAAGCATAAGCTCCCTTGGGTGGAGCTCCCTTGCTACACGCAAGGGAGCTAAAGAGAGTTTATACTTTCTATACAAAAAGAAGTGACCACGCCGACGACCGTGACTACGCCAAGTTAGCCTGTAATTTGCCCCCGGGCTTATCGTGTTATGACAGCTATCCCGATCTACCGGCAGTGCACACGCGTTCCATTTAGAACTGTACGCCAAGATTCAAGACATAAAGGGTGCGACACTGATTAATTTAACATTATTAATTTTACATTATTGTTAAAATCGTGCATCTATGGAGTTTAAAGAATAATTTACTAAGTAAGTAAAGTTTTAAGTTAACTTCCACTATTTTCAGTAAATATCTTTTTTTTTAAGTACATAATATTCTCGTTGAAAAAAAGGACTCAACATAACACAACGTAATTTTCTGCTCGATATTAATGTAATAAGGTCCTTCATTAAGGGGGATTACAAAATATGTTGTACAACTCAAAAGTAATTCCTCCTTCCATCATTGCTTACAATTATGTAATGAACAATTAGGCATTCAGCCTCAAAATTTTACGTAACAACAAATATATTTAGCATAATATGAAACCATACCCTTCTCACTCTGCATTGGAAGTAAATATTGCAATTTCTTCAATTTTCCTATGAATTATATTATATTAATTTAAATAAAATCAACTTTCGTCATCTTTAACCCTCATATTATTCATATTTTCATTAAATTAACCCTCACTTTTTTATTACCTACATGTTCTAAGTTAATTTTCTTTTCCACTTCCCTAATGATCAATGAAATGATGATATACATTTCAACTCTGGAATTCGAACAAGTCTTTAGTTTTCTTTTAGATACAATTTTATTTTTTTTTTATTGCTCTACAGAGAAATCTTGGCTGTTTAAATAGTTATTTATGTTACTAGACAGCAAAATAGAATTTTGCTGACAAGTTTTTAAGTTTTAGTTCTGAACCGAAGGCGAGGATAGGCAAAACAAATTTACTGCAGAGGCGAAACGAAGGATGGAAATTTACTATTTTACTGAAAAATTATATTTTGACTGACAAGGCGAAGCCGAGGCAGGAAAATGTTAATTATCTGCTAAGATGTAACCGAAGCAGGTAATCTTTAAACGAGTCAGGAATGTTTCCTTAACTGCATAGTTACACACAGTATTTTATCTACTAAGGACAAAAAAATTACACTAAAGATTTTTAAATAAGATATAATTTTACCATTTAACCATTAGAAATATTTTTTATTTAAAGAAATAAAAGTTGTAAAAACACGAAAGTTTGAGTCAAATTAAATCAAAACAAATGCAAAGCAAGATGTATTGCCAAAAACAGTCGAACAGTCTATTTTAATACATCAAAATATACTGGGTCCAGAAATAAAAGTAACATTACGGTTTTTTAATTATTCATTTATATTCTAACAATGAAGAGAACATTTATTGTTATTATTTGCCAAAGCTAGAAGCAGCATTGATTCCCTGACGACCAAGACTGGAGGCAGAATTGATTGCATTTCTACCAAGGCCGGAAGCTGCACCAACACCTTGGCTAGAGAGACCAGAAGCAGCACCAAACCCTTGTCCTGAAAGTCCACTTAAAGCTCCAGTGCCCTGACTAGTAAGTCCGGTAGCGGCTCCAAGACCTCGACCAAGGAGACCGGTAGCGGCTCCTAGACCCTGTCCAGCAAGACCGGTTACAGCGTTGAGTCCTCCTCCAAGCAGACCAGTGGCGGTATTAGCCAACGAGTCCAACATTTAATCCTCCACTAGCAGATAGGCTTTGGCAGTTTCCTACTCCGGTAATAGTGGCAACGGCGAGAGTTGCGAAAAAGGCCTTCATGGTTATTTCTAGAATAGTTTAAATATTAAATTGGTAGCAATATATGTTCATGATTATAGATATTTCATTTAATTTAGGAAAAAAGTAACCTTAATACCCACAATGTAATTTAAATGTTCAAATTATATATTTATTGCTTACTTGGGAACTAGTGTTTGGTTATTATTTATTTCTCTATAGCTTATCCACTGGACCAGTCTCTTTGTTTCTTAGCACATCCCGTGCTTGGTAGAAAGTTTGTTTCTGGACTCCCTATGGCTGACCCGATGTCCATAATCACGACGACGGGAAATCCATAGTATATCCAGTAGGGATAGTTAAAGGGCCAATTCTGGATGCTCAAAATGTAAATTTTTAAAATAGAAAACAGCTGTGACAATACTCTTACAGGTAAATTAGCTATGGCATGAACAATGTTACTATTTGATGTTGACCCCTAAGTAAATGCTAAGATTGGTTTAATTATAACATCTTATGTGTTATCTGCGGAATTTGAACCCGGCTATTCCTGCTCGTCGGTCAGATGCTTTAACCACTAGACCTGGAAACATTTCTATTGGGCAATTTATAAATGGATATTTGAAATTCAAACCATATATTATGTATATAACATTTTTAAAATATGTTGAATATTCCAGTCAATTTCATAGCTTCCACTCTGGATTTTTTTTTTTTGACATCATCCTTCGTATGACGTAATTATTTCACTTCTATTAAATCTCTTACTTCATTTATATCGGCAAAAAGCTTATTGATATAAGAAACTACTATCAGAATAAATTTCAACTAAAAAAGTACACGGTACAATAACTTTACCTAGAAGTCTCCAAAAATTTAAAAATCAGATAGATATATGTTGTTACAATAATATGGGTAGATTTTGTTTCATTCAGCAAGCCTAGAAAAAAACTATAGAACCTTAAATGGATATCTATAGGATACCTTCCACTGGTTGTCCATAGGATGCCCTAAACTGAATACCCTTAGGATGACCCAATACGGCATTCAAAATGGGATGACCAGAGGGACTATGGACTAATGATTATGGCATGATTAAGTCTGGGCAAAAGGATATTCCAGGGATGTCTTTTCAGTTGTTCTACTTGGGGTAGTTATGATAATAATAAATAAATATAGGTGATCATTTGCTTACCAGATTGTTTTTCTGCTCAGGTCAGTGCTCAGACTGATGCCTGGTTTGGTTCTGAGGCATCTTTATATATTGATGTTTACCTTTAAAGTTACTTGCAGGTGCAATTAGTATTAGAGGTTAATGGCTTTGTTATTGACTATATCAACAATAGAGATTATTAAATTTACGAATTAATTTCCTTAGACCTTAGACCCTATACTAATTATAAATACCAATTTCATCAACTCCACATATGTTTTCCATTAAAAACTTCCCATGCTTCAATAATTGAAATCTGCAATTACAAAAAAATAATTGTCATGAATGTTCCCCGAAAAATATCATTAACATCTTTCATTTGTGTATAGTGTTATATTATTTACTCTGATACAAAAATATGTAGGATAATTGCCACTAATTATACTAATTTATAAAATTATACTTGAATCTATGTGATTATAATAACCTTGAAGATATTAAAAATGCAATAAATGTTCTATTTGCTGTTTCTAGCTGAGGTATAAATAGATGCCACTCAATCAGACCAGGCATCAGTCCGAGCGCAGCCCTAAGCAGCACAAACTATAGGTAAGTAACTTATCACTCATTACTATAAATGACATGTAATTATAAATCAATATATTATTACATAAATATGTTGAAGTTAGTATAAGAACTGCATAAATTGACTAATAAACATAAATATTTTCTCTATATATAAGAATTTAATAAATCTTCAAAGTAGGTCTTATATTGCGTGAAAATACTATGTTTAAATAATAATTAAGGAAAGACAGAAATAATGGCCTTATTAAAAATACTTTAAAAAAATATACACTATTTATAAATTATATTACATAAGGTTAAATAAAATATCTATAATCATGATTCATGAATATATTGCTAACCAATTTAAAATATAACCTGTTTTAGAAATTACCGATAACCATGATGGCTTACTTTTTCTAAACTACTTTTCCCCCAAATTAAATAAAATATCTATAATCATGAATATACATTGCTACCAATTTAATGTATAAACTATTCTAGGAATAACCATGAAGGCCTTTTTCACTATTATCGCCGTTGCCGCTATTGCCGGAGTAGGAAACTGCCAAAGCCTATCTGCTAGTGGAAGTGGAGGATTAAATGTTGGACTCGACGCCGTTGGTGGATTGGCTAATACCGCCACTGGTCTGCTTGGAGGAGGACTCAACGCTGTAACCGGTCTTGCAGGACAAGGGTTTGGTGCTGCTTCTGGTCTCGCTTGCCAAGGTGTTGGTGAAGCTTCCGGCCTTGGTAGAAATGCAATCAATTCTGCCTCTAGTCTTGGTCGTCAGGGAATCAATACTGCTCTTCTAGCTTTGGCAAATAATAACAAAAATGTACCATATTGGTTGAGATGCTAGAGAGGAAAAGTGAAGTTCCACGCATTCTAGCGGTGGGCGTTAGAACATCTCATCCCACCTCGGGCCTGTCCGATATCCCCCCCCCTCCGTCTTTAAAACAAAAATCTTTTACCATCATCAGATTGATTTCTTTTATTTCTCTTATTCTGTCGCTTTATTTCTTTTTATGGAGACCACAGCCTATTTGTCCGTTTAAGTTTTATTTCTTTTTAGTCTCTGGAAAGCGAACTTCGGTTTTTTTCCAGAGGCAGTTTTTTTCTATATTGTGGTGAGACCACCTTTTGCGGTTTTGTGAGGATGAGAGATGGGAGCTGTGTTGGCGTGATGCCAAATCCAATATTTTAAACTAACTTTTAAACCTTTTTTTTTTTAGAACTTCCATCCAACGTATGTTCCGGTCATTTCAGTTTTCTTCCATATAGTTTTTGTTGTTCGACACTTTCTTATTCTGTTAGTTCCGTTATTCTTATCCAGTATAGTTCCGTTGTTCACAGTTTAAAGTTTGGGGCAACCCGACTTCGTAAATTTTCCGTAAATGGGTGAGACTTAACAACCATGTGGGCAAGAGGTTACCCGTGAAGCCAGTTGCCAAAGGCGAAGACTACAGCTACTTTCATCCGCTACAACGGGAGGAGACTTCTGATTACAGGGATTGATAAGTCAAGCCCACTTATTTTAAACATTTAAAACAAATGTATGTAGGTTAGTTACGGAGTGGACGGAGAACTCCTTACAATGGTTTAAGTGTCCATATCCAATCAATTTAAAACAATTTTATGTAGGTTTAGTTAAGGAGTGGACGGAGAACTTAGCCTTAAAGTGGCAAGGGTCCATCTCCATTATATATCTATAATTTAGTTTTGAGGAGTGAGGAGAACTCTACCTTCTGGTGAGAGCTCCACCTCCATTTAACTTTTATTTCCGTTTGGCGATACATCGAACCCATTAGTCTGAGCTAACCGCAATTTGCGAGACTCACTTCCACGCTTTTCAAGCCCCTCTGGCTTGTAAAAGAACTTAACACTTATATTTTATTCTCAATCATTGTAATTTTTTTTCTTTCAAGAATAATGGAATATGGTTTTCTGTTTGTTGTCAGAAAAGTCTGACCCGTCCAAGTCCGGATCTAAGCATAGAGTGTGTATGCTTTGTTTTATTTTATTTTTTTGTTGCCATTATAATTTTAAATTTATTTTCATTTCAAAATTTGAGAACCTTTTGTATTATTTATTTTCTTGGCATTTATTTATAATTTTGTAACTTCTTTATTTCATTTTTTTGGAACTTTTTTTCCCTCGTTTGGGACATATATAATTTTTTTGGTTTAAGTGTATTCAAAATTATATAAAAACTTCAAGGTAAACAGTACACAGTAAAAAGGCACACACACACACACATATATATATATATATATATATATATATATATATATATATATATATATATATATTTATATATATATATATATATATATATATATATATATATATATATATATATATATATATATATATATATATATATATATATATATATATATATATATATTGTATATCTATAGAAATATTTCAGTTTTATTATAAAACGTATTAATTTTATTTTTGACAAGTAGAAGATTTTATGACAAAAATTTTGTATTGTTTTTTATTTCCGTTCCTTTTGGAAGTTGAGTGTCACAATAATATTCTCTTCTTTGTTAGAATATAAATGAATAATTAAAAAACTGTAATGCTACTTTTATTTCTTGATCCAGTGTATTTTGATGCTTCAAAATAGACTTTAACCCTGCAGTGCACGGGTGAAAAAAAATCACACCTGTGAACGGGTTGGGTCGTCTGTCAGACCCAAAATTTTTTAAAAAAATTTAAGATCGTTTGTTATTAAAAAAATTTTTTAATACAGAAATAATCTTTATTTATTAGTAAAAAAATATAGAATGCAATATATCAATAAAATTACATTAGAAAAAAAAATTATAACTATTAATTTTTTAATTTGACTGTCCAACATGAAAAAATAAGTGTCATTTATCAATATAGGAACTTAATACGACCAAAAAATTTAAATTCTCTAGTCATGGCATATAATATAGTTAATAGTTATATCTAGGTAGTGCAAACTTTTATTATTTTTTTTCTTTTTCTATAGTATATTTAACATAATAAGTTTAAAGTTTTATCGAATCAATATTCTCCGAAGAAGCACCAACAACAAAGACGAAATAAAACAATGTGTAACATCATACTATATAAAAAAAATCATTGAATATCTGTCAATAAATTTGTCTCAATTGGTCAATAAATCTAATTATTGTTTCTCTCTCCCTCAATTAGTAATCGACTGAAAAGCATGAAACCGCATCTGAAAATGATGATTTTTAATCATACAATTTATAAAATCATGACTTTTAATTGTCACTCAATTTTTTTTTTTTTACCAATTTAATATCAATCAAATATTTACAATTCCTTAAGTAGCGGTCAAATAGAATAACGAAATAAGAAGTGCAATTTTGTTTTTGAGGCAATAATGCATCAATCTCGTAGTTAAAGTATGTGGTTTTTTTGTCATTGCAGACACGTGAAGCTTCATCTACTGGGCCGATTTCAATGAAGAATAAAGATAAATTGAGATATGAAGTAATTTAGCTCTAAATTTAGAGCCCCTTACTTATAAGTCTTTTAATTAAAATGTGTGGCTTTTAAAAAATGTCTCTATTGACAGTGCACTAAACTATTGGGAAAATTTCCATGAAGACCAGAGATAAAATTGAGAAATGAATTTAGCTCTAAATTTAAGGTGGCCATAAAAAGTATAGTCAAAACAGGACATGGGAATTGGAGGGGGGGGGGGGATGTGGCCGAGCTATTGCTGCCCTCAGACAAGGAGCTGGGCCGAGGAAAATTTTGGGAATGTTAAGGGAAAATATGCATTTTCTCTTTCGAAATTAATTGGTAAGTCAGCACTATTTGGCCCACCTACTTCGACTGTCCGATTTACTTACTTTTATTTTAAACTGTTCCTTTTTACAGGCCTTGCCCTTTTTGTACTAGATCCATTATTACAGGATTATTACATTTAGATAAAGTGTTCAATAATAATTAAATGTAAATACGAAAGCTAATAAATAGAAAACACTGGGCTAGGTAATTATGGATTCGTATATGTGAAAGTTTGTCCAAGTTGTCTCTGACCGACTTTTTTTATTAGTGTTAATAACTTTGGTTCTAATCTATATTTTTCAATGAAACCAAGCCTACAAAATGCGAAACATTTTGTTTGGACTCACCTCTGAAAAAAAAAAAAAAAAAAAAAAAAAAAAAAAAATCGATTTCGTTTAGCCAGTTTTGCGCCTATAAAGTCGGATAAAGGGTGACAGACACACATAAAAAAAAAGTTAAGGCCAAATTTTGTTTTCGGGATGTATGAAATGAACAAGTATCCATACATTTTACAATTCTGACCAATGTACAGACAAAACTTTAATTTTATATATTATAGAAACGATTTGACTGATAAAGGAAAATATAACTGTATATCTACTTTATTTAATTAAAAAAATAATATTCCCCAAAATAACTTAATAATATATTTACATATTTAATGAAAGCCAAATAACATGGAAAACAACCAAAAGACAAACAACGAACAAGCAAATACAAAAAGTAATACTAAATAAATAAATGTTTCAAGAATACATAGGAAATATAGAATGATTAATTATATAATAAAGATAGTCTTATAAATACAAACAAGTAAGTACATAATTTGACAAACTTTGACCCACAAAAATATAAAAAGTTTTGCCAAAAAGATTATTTTGTGTTTAGTAAACAAGGTAAAGATAATAATGTTGTCCTCTATAATTATAGAGGACATATGAAGAAAGTTTTAACCTTTTAATTATTGATAGTTTCTTATATTTCTAACTTTCATTTAAAGAGAGTTAGATATTTCTTCGTGAATACTTCTTGTATTTCGTAATATTGCAGAAGTGCTCTTTGACTTGATATACTCGTAAATAATGTAAGTAAATATTATAAGATAAGTGTTATTTAAAATATATAATATACTGGCTTTCACCCCGCGCTCCGCGCGGGGCTCATGCTAGGTATTAGTGGCTATGTTTCCTATAATCATGTAGGCCCAGCAATTAAATTAAATTCCTAAATAGTTTTTGTTTCCAAAGCCTTCCTGAATAAAATCAGGACTATATTACACATCATTAATTCCAACTAAGAATATAATACTCTCCAAATCGTAGTTTGGAGTCTATCTGCACATATCAAAAATAGCCAATGGAAACTAAGTAATATAGCAATAAAAAAATCGGTCCGAGACAACTCAGACAAACTTTCTCATATACAAGTTCATAATTACTTAGCCAATGTTTTCCATTTATTAGTTTTTGTAAGTGCGTTTAATTATTATTAAAAATTAAATCAAAATTTACCATAAAAACAACTTCTCCAGGGTGGGGAATCGAACCCGGGATCTCTCCGTCCACGTTTTTAGCTATTTTCTCAGGAACTAGATTTTTCCCGGAAAAACTGCTTATATCGTTGGATCCGTATTTAAATGGACTACATGTTAGAATTTTTTAATCAAAATCGTCGGAACCGTTTCGAGAAATATTTTTTTTTCACGTTTTTTCAGAGTTTTTGGGGGGTTGCGCCCCCAAATTTGGAGCTAAAATTCATTTCTCGATTTCGCCTCGGGGTATGATTTTTCTGAACCTGTATGCCAAATTTCGTCAAAATCGGCCCAGTGGTTTAGGCTCCAGGCGTCTGCACAGACAGAAGACAGACAGACGACAGACGACGGACAGACATTTTTTAAAAACCACTTTTTTGGACTCAGGGGACCTCAAAACGTGTAAATCCATCAAAATCTCAAAATCGAATTTTCGCGCCATCACAATACTTTCTCTTTATATGAGAAAGTAAAAAAACAATGCTAAATAAATATAATAAATTACAAAATAAACGTAGACAAAACCAATTAGACTGGGAAGTCATTGAACAATCATCAACCATGATGGTGCATTAATTTAATTATACCAGCCTCTTCTCTCACTATGGCTGTTGCACCAGTAAATATTTAATAATTCTAGTTCTGGGAAAAATTAATAAAATAATAAATACTCGATTTAAAGAGCATTAGTGTGAGGTGTAAGCGCCCTAATCAGAAATTCAATCGGTCAACAATTGCGGACGCCGTAAGCCCTCAAAGTCAACTATCTTTTTAAAAAAATAAATTTTATCTTATTTAAGGTAGAACCGATGGAGTTACGACAAAAAGTCATACGACCAAAGTGGTAGATCTTTTAAAATCAGTTCCGATTAGCCACAATAAGCCTCCAAAGAAACTTTCAAATGCGTCCTCCATCTTTTATTTTTTAAGGGGGGTAAAAATATATTGTTTTAACTTTTCGGATTTTTCCAGTCGGGTTGGGCCAATTTCCGACCAAACGCAAAAAACCGCGAGTCTCTAGGTGGTCTAGAAGTACCCAAACGTTTTGAATAGCGAGTCTGTGGGGTTTGTTTACGGTGGGTCAAGCAATTTTGTTTTTGTTTTTTATACATTTTATTTTATAAAATTGTTAATAACTTTGGTTCTACTTAATATTTTTCGATGAAACCAAGCCTATAAATTGCGCAACATGTTTGCGCTCATCTCTGAAAAAAAATTAATTGATATCGCTTAGCCAGTTTTGCGCCTATAAAGTTTGACTGGGGTGACAGACATACATACATCCACACATACACGAAAAAAGTTAAGGCCGGATTCGGTTTTCAGAATGTAAAAAATGAAAAAGTATCCAACAATTTTTCAATTCTGACCAATGTACAGTCAAAACTTTAATTTTATATAGATAGATATGTGCTGCAGTATTTTCACCTACCGGGGAATACAACCTAGATTAGTCATGGTATTTAGATTTATAGTTCCAAGGAGATGGTGTCTTAAACTTTGTAATTAGGTACGTATAACAATAAAATAAGTAATTCCGGTACGTTGGTTAAAACCATGGACCCACATAATTTCCTGCGTCATACTTGAGAACTTTATCGCATCTGGTACCTCCGAAAATAACACAGCAGTTTGAAACCCTAAGTAAGGACGAAATGTAGCTTATTAAAGAAGAAAGGAAAAAATAAGAAATTAATTATAAACTCTAAACAAGTAAGGCGCGCTTCACGGAAGTACCTACTTGAGGCGATAATCGCCGGTTTCTGTACCATTAAGTTAAAATTATTAAGTCTAAAATTTTAATAGTTGCATATTCTTTTTCTACACTTCAAGACCTTTAAATTGATGTATAACATGTCATGGTTACTAAAAAAACTTTTTTTAGTCGCTCGCCATATTGGCCGACATCTTAGAAATATTAAGTGTGAAAACTCCAAAAAGTGTACAGTTGTCACAAATGCCGAGATGTGCCTGTTTGCCGAATTTCATGTCCCTAGCTGTTAGCTGTAGTAGTTTATGAATTGAAACATGCCAACGTACAGACAGCCAGAGCTATATAAAAGGTTTCTTTTCGTACTTCGTACAGAAACCTAAAAGACCAACCAAAAAAAAAAAAATTTTAGTTTTTTTCATATAAAAAGAACAAACCAAAAAAAGATGTTACAACTCACAAGTAAATAGATAATAATGCTAAACCAAAAACATTAACTTATATTTTTATGCATTTTGGTGTTATGAGTCATCGGGAAGTTAATTAGTTAATAATTATAATTTAACGAATACCAGTGGCGATCCTAGGGGGGGGGGCTAAGGGGGCTTGAGCCCCCCCAGAAACCAAATTAGCCCCCCCAGGATTCAAATTATCAATTTCACCTCAGAAATGCATAAAATGCTGTTTTGAGGGGTCATATTTCAAAAATTTTCCTGGGGTGTACCCCCGGACCCCCCCCCCCTTATTCATTAACTGCAGACGACACCCATGACTTACAGTAAGATATTGTACTGCAGTAAGCATCAGCATTACATTTCTAACGAATCCGTTCTAAACACAGTTGTTGTTACTTGGCCGCGGAGATGTTTTTTGTTTATTAGTTGTACACGAATACCCCCCCCCCCCCAGACTTTGCCGCTGGATACGCCACTGCATAGGATTGCCACCGGAAAGGAATGTAACAACATACATATAATATATAAATGTGTTGCTTCCTGGTACATTAAAATGCATACTAAACCCACAATACATGGGGGGCTTTAGCCCCCCCAGAACTATTGACCTAGGATCGCTACTGACGAATACATTAATTATTAGAATGAGTTATATTGGTAATAATTAATATTAATAAATTAATTAATTAATGAATATAATTTTGTTAATTATTACTGCGCCAAGTTTCAGCTCGATTGGCTGAAAAAGGGTTAAAAAGTCCAAAGATTTTGACGGAAGCCAACCACACACTAACAAACAAAACAAAATCAAAACTAATGCAAAGGATTACAAAGCGTTTGTTTAAAATAATTATTAAAAAGGGTTACAGGTTTTTTTGTTTTCTTTTTTAAATAATCACCATATTGAAACCGCTGGTTTTTAGGGTTTCGTAGAGATACATACTTCTAGAAAAGTTAAAAATTAAATATGCGCATGCGTAATTCGCAAAAAGTTATATATTTTTTTAATTTTCAAGAGGGGTATCTAATGAGAGGTGCTGAATAGTAGGTTGCAAATATATATATATATTTTTTTAAATGTAGCATTCTTTATTGGTTTAATGAGTTAAAATATACCCCCAAAAAATCCCCCCCCCCTCAACCACTACATAATGGCTGGTCCTAAAATATTGAAATAATTCATGCTAATATCTTATTGTGGGGCAATGAAATTTCCGAGAGAGAATTCCCAATTTTTTAAAAATTGTCAAGTTTGTGGCACATGTGCAGTGCGTCCAAAATTTTATTTTTTTAAAATTTCGAGTGGGGTATCAAATGAAAGCTGCCGAAGAGTAGGATACATATATATGTATAAGCATTTTTAAATGTTGCATTCTTTATCTGTTTCATGAGATAAACTATACAGGGGGGTCCAAAAGTCTCCCCCCCCCCCCTCTTAATTTTTGAACGGTTTGAGATAAATTAATGAACTTGGGGAACCAAGTCTCTTTTACTTGAAACTTTTTTTTGTATTTACAATATTTTCCCCCCTACAGGGGGGCAAAGATAGCAAAATAACCCTTCCAATAATACGTTGTAAAAACTAAACAGTAAGGTTAGAGATAAATTAATTAAACTTAGGGGATCTTTACCATGTAAAGGGAAGTTTGTTTTCATGCAATCGCGCAGTAGGGGCAACCACCCATTTTGCCCCCAGGCCACCTAACTTCAAAATTTTATCCTAGAGTGTATATTTTTGATAGGAGATTTAGATTCTACGGCGAAAAATAAAAATATTTGACTTCAACCTTTACTATCTCCAATATTTTGCCCCCTATAGGATGGCAAAGGTATACAAATGGTAAATTTCAGCGCCTGGGGGCAAAATGGTGGTTGTACCTAGTAAGCGAGTGGATGATTACACACTTCCCTTTACATGGTACAGATCCCCCAAGTTTCATTACTTTATTTCTAACCATTTAGATTTTTTTAACGATCTAAGTGTTATTTTTTTACTATTTCGGAAGGGATATTTTTCTATCTTTGCCCCCCTGTAGAGGGCAAAATATTGGAGATAGAAAAAATAGTTTCAAGCAAAAGTTTATTATTTTTCACCAGAATCCAAATATGCTATCAAAAATATACATTCCAATTTGAAATTTTGAAGTTGGGTGGCCTGGGGGCAAAGTGGGTGGTTGCCTCTAGTGGGCGATTGCATGAAAACAAATTTCCCTTTGCATGGTAGAGATTCCCCAAGTTTCATTAATTTATCTCAAACCGTTAAAAAGTTAAGAGGGGGAGGGGGAGACTTTTGGACCCCCCTGTATATCCTAAAAAAATATTCCCCCACCCAACCACAATATAAAGGCTGGTCTTAAAATTTTTTAAATAATTCATGCCAATAACTAATGTTGGGGAGATAAAAATTTCCTAAAAAAATATAATTTAACCTGTCGTTATTACCGATAAAGAACATTGTTATCCCCCGGGGGATCTAGCCTGAGGTCGAGAATACAAATCATAATTATATAACGGGTATGCTTAATCATCTGTGAAACCCTAAAAAATACTTGAACGCAAGTACTTCCCTGTGATTTGTAGTTTTACCTTGTGAAAAGCAGATATTTGGCATTGGCAGTGGTTCACCCACCGGAGTGGAGGGGGGGGGGGGGGGGAGCCGTGAATAAAATATACAGACTTAAGAAAATAATCTTTACTTATAGGAAATACTCGTGAGGAAACCGATGAAAGGATATTTTTAAATTTTTTATATAAACTTTTGTGGATGTCTGGGTGGTGCCTGCCTGTCGTCAAAGTCTTTGGAAGGTTAATTAACTCTCTTCCAGTCATACAATCGAGCTGAAACTTGGCACAGGCACATAAACTCTCTACCAATACAAACACATTCTAGCAATTTAATTAATTAATTAATTAATTTGTGCATAAAATCTTTTGAGGGCTAGTTAACTCACTTCTAATCATCCAATCGAGCTGAAACTTTGCACATAGACTCAGTAATAAAAAATAAAAAAAATAATTCATAACAATTCTGAAATACAAAATTTTATAAAAGTATATACAGTGAATTCCAAATTAGATGCCGTTAATTTATATAATTATATCTACAAAATCATGGAACTACGAAGCTATCTCCTTAAAACTAATTAAACCTATTTATACACACAATATTAAACTGTTTTTTATTGTTTACACAATAAAACAGTAGGATGATAAGAGTGTAAGTGAGATGCAAATAAAGATAGGTGATACATTTTTAAATAAAAACTTTGATGGATATAAATTTAAATTTATTATTAACAATAAGTTATGTTTATTTTTACTAATAACGTTTCCCATTTTTAAATAAGTGTTATGAAATTTGAATCTTAAGTAGAGTATGTAGACAACAATTACCATAATATGGTATTTTTACTTTGTTTAAATAATTTAAAGTTTTTTGATTTTTATCTAATCTTTTGAATCTTTTTTATTGTTATTTGTATTATTTTTATTTAAGTATCGAATATCATTTAGAAGTTAAAAAGAAAATATGTTCTTATTATGTGCTTAACATTTTGTTTATCATTATTATGTTATTATGATTAGCTCTAACTCCATTGTAAAAAATACTTTTGTATTTAAAGCAATAAACTAACTACTCAGAACATAGACTCAGTGCCAATACAAAAAAAGTCTAACAAATTAATTAATTTTTAAATTTAACTAATTATCTATTTAATTTACCCTTACAACATGAATTGATAATTATAAAGAATTTATAATAAAAACTTGTTTTTATGGGCTAGTATTATTTAATTTCTAAAACATTATAACATGTTTTTCTTATATGAACTATTAAACCGTCCCCTCGTTCTCAACCCCTACTCCCCCCGCCCCTGTCGCGAAGCATAAGTTTGGATTCCAGCCCACCCCCCCCCCCCCCAGAAAAAACCTTTGGTACGCCACTGGGCATTGGCAACTTATTATTTTATTTATTTATTTTTTAATCTATTGTGTTTTTCAGTTTTTGGACTAAGAAAACGGGTCTATTATGGGTTGGTTTCGAAAACGACTTATTGATGGAATAAGGGAGGACGAGCCAGTACTTACTTTCCAAGTGATGGGAATGAAAATAGCTGGAATGTGGCCTTTGGATGACAACACTCATAGAGGCGTCAAATTTCTCTACCGGCTTTACTTTAAATTCACTTTTATCTGTTTAGTGGTAAGAATAATGGGGGGTTATTTTATTGCAAATGTGACACATTTTAAATTTATAATTAAATATAACCTCATAAATGCGAAACAACTAACAAATGAACACTGGATGAAGTATGTGATATAGTTTTAGAGTGAAACGCTAGCCCCATGACATCCATCTATCTGTATGTAGGGTGACCCTCGATAAAATGTCATAACGAAACTGGTGGATTCTATGGGTCAAATGCAACAAAAAATGTCGAGTAAGCACATGCTCATTTCTCAAAAGTTTTCAAGATATCGATTGATTTTTTTTTTTTTTTTTTTTCAGTGTTTCACAAAAATTGCATACCTGTGGTATGCCTCCTGTGTTAATTCTATTTACGCTTCTGAACTATATTTATGCTACTCGCTTCTTATTCTTTTCACTCACTCCATGCTTCCTATCGAGTTGTCATTTGACACTTATTTTCCTTCTAGTTTGCATTTTGCCATGCACGTTTTGGCATTGATATCTTCATCAAGGGCTACCTAGACTTTCCCGCCAGTGGTTTACTGGTGGTTGAGACTTTTATCAGCCCTTTCGTGTTTATCAGGTTTGGAATGGATGGATCCGAGAGGAAGTCGGATGGGGAACCTTCAGGGAAGTCCAGTTCACTGCCTTGGTCATGTGAGGCATGGCTCTGCCACCTCTCTTCTTGAGTCTCATGGGCTTTCGTTGGGCTGGTAGTATTGTGGGGGTAGTAGCGCACCCTCTTACAACCTCGCCCCCTGGTCAGAGTCAGGCTAACCCCAGATCGGCACTGCACCTCTCTGCACTAGAGCGATGCGGGTCAGCAGCTGTCTCGCATCTTTCAAGGGGAGGGGGAGAATTGTAAGGCCCGCTGCTCTAATTTTAGGAAGTATGGAAGTTGATTTTATTTTGTATGCCGTTAAGGCTGTTGACATTAATTTATGTATTCTAAGAATTCTTACAGGATATGGACTCTCTGAAATATGTTGGTAGTGGTGTGTATTTAAGTTAATTTGGCATTAGTGTTATTTCTGTTATCGTGGGAAATGTAAACTTACTAGTTATTACAAACTAACACGTGTATGCTGAAATTCTATTTAGCTGGAAATGGAGGAGAGGGGGACGAAGTCTCCCGTATAAGGGAGGGGCAGAGTGTGATCGGGTTGGGTCACTTTTATCTGGACTTTTCAGCATGTATTATTTAATCTTTCCCTCATCAGGGGTTTTCTTCCCTACACTAGCCTCACCTTGTAAGCCGCCTCACTTTGTTTCATAAAACCTTTTTTAATTTGTAACCTGATATTTAGTTGTTCTCACCGCCTGAAACTATTAATATTTGTATTCATAAATAAGTTAATAAATACTTTCATTTGTTAGAGATGCCACTGACTGAGTGGTTGCGGTTGAGTTATTAAAAATAGTAAGTTTCTATTTTAATATAAGTTTCTCAGAGTTAGTGTTGGGGTCTCAAGGCTTATGTGGTTAGATGCCCCTAACTAAGTTATTGGCCTAAGTCTATTGAAACCCTAAAACTTACAATATGATGTTTGTTAAGTTATAGTTATTTACTTTTTACTATTATTTTAATTTTTACTAATTGTAATTTTACTGATTGATTAGTATGCTGTGTTCGAGCACCTCAATGTACATGACCAATACAACCCCACAAGAACTTTATTTTTTGTTTTGTAAACTTGTATATTGTATTTCTCTCTATTCGATGAGGCAAACATTTTTTCAAACACAATTTTTTAACAACCAACAGTGACACCGCTAAGAAGTTATAAAGATCGATAAAACTATTGAAGCGGACCTAAACATTTAAAATAGAAAAAAAACAATGTTTTTTCCAATATCTTAAGTTAGAACTTATCTATTTTAAGTTTAAGATAAATATCTTAATAGCAGGTATTAAACTTCCATGTGCTCGCGCAATGGATTGAAGTTTAGTATGAGTGGTATCAGACACAATTTTTCTGTTTCAGTTGACGTCGGTGCTATCATTAAGTGCAGTGATGTCCAAAATGAGTTTAGGTTCGCTAGCAAGCACAGTCGACATCCTTACTACTTTTGTAACTGCAGCTTTTAAAATGATCATTATGAGAAGGAACAAGGAGAACATGCTTAACATCTTGAAGGAAGTTCAGAGTTTGCCAAGAAATTCTGTGGTTGGAGACAAGGGTCCATCCTTCTTTCAACACACAAGGTGACATTATTCGTATTTTGGTGAATCTGCAGTTATCTGACGATGTTCGAGTGGTTAAATGTGGTTAAACCCCCTCTGTGAGACCTCATCAGATACTGCACGTATTCTTTGGTTAATCTTCAGTGATCTGGTGATCTTCGTAGTGTTTAGTGGTGGTTTCACCCCCTCTATGAGGCTTCAATAGAGGGGGTACCGAACCTTGAAATTTGGAAGTTAGCTTGTTTCTATGACATAATTGATTTTTGTGAAAGGGTTTTCCAATAGGCCATTTTGATTCAAGATGGTGGCTATAAAATACATATTTAAAATCCTCTTAAGTCCCCTCACTAACATAATTATTGGCACTACTTTGAAACGCTAAAATAAAATCATTGCAATAGGAAAAAAATCAATTAAATCAACGAAGTCCGATAAACTTATTCCCGAACTAAAAGACAAACAACGAATGAACAAATATAAAAAAAGTAATACTAAATAAATAAAAGTTTAGAGTAAACATCCAAAATATAGAATGATTAATAATAAGATAAATGAATAGTCTTATAAAATACAAACAAGTAAGTGCATAACATGAAACTCTTTGACAAGGAAAATAATAAAAAGTTTTGCCAAAACATTTTATTATTTGTCTAGTAAACATGTTACAGTAAATTATGTTGTCCTCTATTATTTTGGAACATACGAAGACATTTTAATCTTATTAATTTTAAATAGTTTCTTATATTTCTAACTTTCATAAGAAGAGAAAGTTAGATATTTCTTTGGTGTTCATTTGTGAATAACTCTTGTATTTCATAATATTGCAGAAGTGCTATTTAGTATATTTCATATTAATGTAAGTAAATATTATAAGATAAGTTATATACACATGTTATGTAGGTATGTACTATGTGATTTTTAGTGTGTTGTAGTATTGCTTCACCTACGCAACATTAGATTTTAGTTTTAATAGAGACAGTAAATGTTAAACCTCACAGGTATACTGAGTTATACTTTAAATAAATTCGCATGAATGTGATCATTAGTATCATGTAGTATAGTCTCACTCCTTTTGGAATACAAACCAGATATGTTGATATTAAGACAAACTAGGTTATTTTTTTAATTGTGTTTTTAATCTATTGTGTTTTACAGTGATTTGGACTTAGAGGCTGGCCTATAATGGGCTGGTTTCGAAACCTCATTGACGGAGTAAGGGAGGACGAGCCCGTACTCACTTTCCAAGTGATAGGAATGAGAACAAGCGGAACGTGGCCTTTAGACAACAACACTCATAAAGCAGTCAAATTTCTCTACCGGCTTTATGTTAACTTCACCTTTATTTGCTTAGTGGTAAGCTGTGGTGGTTGATGATTGGTGGATGATGATGGTATAATGGTGGATGATGATTGCATTCAGGAACCGAAAAGAGTTTATTATCTTCAACAATGGTTTCCAACCTGTCTCCAGAAAGAGTTAAGTTAAAAAAATTGTCTGCCAATTTGTGTAAAACACAACTTCATCATGACGTATTATTGGATGAATGGTCAGATGAGTGTAAAATAACAGGAACCTGATTGTCAGTAGGGTCGCGTTTATTTTAATTCAATATTAAATGAGCACAATCGATTCAAATTGGTATCGGGCTATCTGCGCGCTAAATTTCTTTAAAATAGGATGAGTATTTTTAAAGATACCTTTATCCTATCGCTTACAGCAAAACATCATACAATGTTTTGCTGTTACAACCCATTATTCTCTATTTTATCTAATCCCCCCCCCCACTTTTAAATCTGTAATTTGTTTTTTTTTTTCATAAATAAACGATCAATCTACATGAAATTTGAGCAAACTGACAAAATGAAATGCATGGAATGTCACTATCTGACTGATAATGTTGTGAGGTTATAGGTACTTTGGGACAAAGGAATATCACTCCTCTCTATATATAAAAGTTAAAATATCCCTTAATATAATCAACTATTAAGACAAAGAGATATTAAATCTACTAAAAATAAAATTTAAAAGTAACTATCATTTTTCAATAAAGAATTCACATTTTTCGTAAATTTCCAATAATCCAAGTTTTTTAGTAATCCGAGTTAACTCGGATTATCGAGACTCTACTGTAATTAATTGTAACCACGAAAATCTGTAAGAACTAAAAAAGTAATTATATACGCTAACCTCGTGTCATCTCACATATTTACATAGTTGTATATTTGGCCTAAGATTTCCTCGGGCTGTTGTGGAACGATACAATTATAAGTTCAGTACGACTAGTATCGGACAGATTTCTTCTGTTTCAGTTGACGTCGGTGCTATCATTAAGTGCAGTGATGGCCAAGATGAGTTTAGGTTCGCTAGCAAGCACAGTCGACATCCTAACTATGTTTGCAACGGCCGCTTTTAAAATGATTATTATGAAGAAAAATGAAGAGAACATGCTTAACATCTTGAAGGAAGTTCGGAGCTTTTCAAGAAATTCAGTTGTTGGAGACAAAGGTCCATCCTTCTATCAACATACAAGGTGTTATCGAATCGTATTTTGGTTAATCTGTAGTTATCTGATGACGTTTGAAGAGGATAGCGGAGGTAAAACCCCCGCTATGAGACCTCCTCAGATACTGCACGTATTTTTTGATTAATCTGCAGTAATCTGTTGATATTTGAAGTAGTTAGTTGTGTTGAATCTCCTCGCTTCGATCGTCGAAATATTATGGGTACTAACTAATTGTCTAATTTCCGACAACCCCTTCTTGGCAGAATTAAATATTACTATAGATATTATAGAAATTATCATGATATTATTATACAATTACAATGATTTTATTTAAGCATTTCAAAGAAGTAGTGATAATAAATATTATGTTAGGAAAGACATTTTGATTTCAAATAAATTAGCAGCAGATAATGTTTTATAATTGTGCACCACAACAATGTATGTATGTATAGATTGACACGACGTAGCTTACACATTCACTAAACAGTCTAAGTAGTCATCTTTTATCATCGACTACATTATAGTTAAACATAATTAACTAACTAATTTCTATTTAGGTTTAGCAAGCTGTTTTCCCTACTTCACCAAGGAATAGGCGGTGTTGTTATAACTGGATGGATATTCAGTCCTATAATTGAAAAAGTCAACTATCCTGTGGTTGTTTGGACTCCTGAGGGCACAGAAGACACTCTCTTCTATCCATTGGTAAGTTCTAAACGCGATAAAATTATCTCTCTATACTATTAAAATGATTTAAAAAAAAAAAAAAATTAAAGTGTCCAGTGACTAAGAAAGAGTATATAGGCTTTTATTTCCTTCTTTTTAACTAAAAATAAAATAATTATAATATTAAGTATTATAAAATATATTGGTATTATTGAAGTTATGAAATTATATTTGACTATTAAGCCTATAAACCTACAAAGATGGAGAAATATAAAGGCAAGTCTGTATATACATGTGATAATAAAATAATTCTAATTAAATCTAATTATTATTTAAATCTAATTAACATGTTTTGCTTTTTGTATGCCTCCAAATTCGAAAATTACGATATTAATACTTCGATAATATATTCGTCTTTGTACAACCATTAGATCATACCTTTTCCCAGAAAATCGCTTTAAAATATCCAAATGCCATAGATTCCTAAGAACTAATGACGGAGGAAGAAAGGTTGGATATTTTTCTTCGGGCTTATTTTAAATGGTTTCTTTTAACAATTTTTTTTTAAGAATTTAAAAATTGCGATTTTTCTTTTCGATGATGAAAGTACATTTATTTTTTATTTTAAATTATATTTATTATTATCCACGTACGTATATATCTGTTTTTTACATGTTCTGGATATTTTTTTTTACTGTAATACCTTGTCTAGGCTGTAACAGCAGTGATTCCCAGCAGTCAGCAGTTATTTTTGCTTTCTTTTCCTATTTGCGCTCCCTGTTATTTTAAATTCGTTACTTTTTCGAACTGTCGATCCTGCATCTGTACATTTAAAGCCTGTAGGTTACGACCCAAACCTCTTGTTGAAGAAATCATGTATTTTGTTTTATCCTCGTTAACTTCGAGGCCTATCGCCTAGATCTGTTCTAGCACTCTACCCCTTTTGATATCGATATCATCAGCGTAGGCTAAACACTGAACTAGTCTATCACAGATTGTTCCACCAGGTCTTATGTCAAGCTGCCTCATTACTTTCTCCAAAGCTAGATTGAATGACAGCTGATGATCTAAAATGACTGATCTCATCGCTCATCTCCCTGTCCCTTCGTCACTTCAAACCACATTGGTAATCTCCAAGAGCTTCGTTCACATTAGGCAGCAACCTCCTCGCTACTTACCTTCGTTAACACCTAACAAACGCTAATTACCTTCGTTAACGCCTTACATTTGATATTTAACAGCGAAATGCCTCTTGCATTGAGCTTTATCACCCTTTTTATGCAGGGGTACTATCAATGCTGTACTCCAGTCTGCAGACATTCTTTCCATCCTCCATACCCCCTGAATAATTCCATGGATTCTATTATAGTTCCTCTATAACGCACTTCAACATTTCCACCATGATTCCATCTTCCTCTGGTGCTTTATTGGTCTTTAATTCTCTTAAAGCTTCCTCCACCTCTTCCTGGGGTGGGAACTCAAACTCTGGTTTAGCAGTTACAAAAACCTCTTCAACAAAATTCTCATCCCCTCCCCTGTTCCAGCATTCAGGAGGTCCTTAAAGTATTCTGCCCACATAATAATGATCATATTCTGATCTGAGACCAACAAATTGTCTTTATCTCTCATAGTACTATTTCTGGCTTGAAACCTCGTCCGTTGTATTTTAACGCTGGCATAGAACCGACGAGTGTGGTTGTCCTTGATGTCTATATCCATTTGTTCAAGTTTTTTCCTTTCCCACAGTCTTTTTTTCTTACGACACTCCTTATGCATATTTTTTCCCTATACCCAATGTCTGCATTCCTAGTTGTCCTTTGAATCTTCCTTTTGTATGTTTGTTTCTATTCTTCTATTAACTAACTTAATAACAGGAAGGTGATATCTATGGCATTTAATCAAATATATAGAGAGGAAAAACGGTGTAACGCCACCGGGAATAGAACCCCTTTAGATTTAAAGTTAAACGCTCTATAACTCTGTATTATACCCCCTGAGCTACTGATGGAGAATCACATACGCATCTTGTGGGTCGATAGGCATTTCTTCCAACTTTACATTTACATGTCACAGTTAAAGCTCTATTTATATTTAAGTGACGATACAGCCAATAAACATCCTATAAAACCAAGAAATTTAAAGTTAGTGAAACTTTCATTCAAAACGGTCAAGTAGTTTCGGAGATTAGCGTCAATATACAAAAATACCTATTTTATACATGTAATAAATAGTAAATAATTAAATTAAAAAAAGGTCTTAAATAACTCGCGTCCCGGTGCCCGGTGTTCCGTAAGTGTTATTGACCTATAATACCTATACGATTTATTAAACTAGTAGGTGGTCAGGCGGGGTCGTCCAAGCAGGTTTAATTGAAGATAGTAGAGGTGGCCAGACTTGTGAAGTCCTCTCCTGTACTATACTACTCAAAGACTAAACACTGTACTAAAAATTGCTAATTATTACATCCATACTTGTGCGAAGAATCGTCAAGAGATAGGAAAGATCTGAACTACAGTATTATTTTGTTTTAGGTCTACCTAGTGACTGGATGGTCTCTTCTAGTAGCTGCACATGTCTACCTATCACAAGATAGCTACTTGTTTTCTCTACTTCATATCTGCTGTTTCCATATCAATCAGATCGGGCATGGATTACAAGCAGTGGATAAGCTGCCATCGAACAGTTTGTCTATTCTCTTAAAGTATACTATCTGTCTCCAATAAGCATTACTGTAAAGCCAGACGACATATGCAAACAAATGATAATCGAAAGATAACGATAAAAAAATGACTCACTAGAATTGTTGTCGTTAATTTTGGGTCCTTAGGGATGTAAAATAAATTAAACTCTCCTATATCATACTGCTATATTTCGACTCTAGCCTTGAGTCATTTTCAAGCATCATTTATGGAGCTAAGTTCTTCAATCTTTTGTATTACAAAATCGTCATTTTTTTTAAATATAAAAAATTATTTTTAAGTGCTTATACAGCTACTCGTCTTGTTCCTTAAAAGGAACATACCACAAATCCTCACATTCAAATTAATTAAACTCTTGTTTGTAAGCAGTTAACAATTTCCCTAAACTTAATAACAACAACACAAATAAAAAACACAATAACCCATACACATTCTAACAATTTTCACTAATTTATTAAAATTAAATTAACAACTATTTTTTAATATAAAACATTTTTTTTTTATCACAGCTCTACTGTCTAACAGTGCTTGAAAATGACTCAAGGCTAGAGTCGAAATATAGCAGTATGATATAGGAGAGTTTAATTTATTTTACATCCCTAAGGACCCAAAATTAACGACAACAATAAATTTCAAGGGATCACCAATCATCTATGACTCACTAGAATGTTAGTGACGTGGTACATACAAGGCCAAGCAAATCACAAGGCACATAAAGTAAAATAACCTTTCTTTGCACAAATAAAACTATAAAACCCAAAAGGTTCGGGTTGTAAAGAAGGCATAAACCACATAGTTTGGCCTATTGAGCAAACAAGGTTCGCGTTCTGTTTAATGCACATCAAAAAACCGACCACATTATACACCCACTTGATGAGATCATCATTGTAAAATATGTCTTACTTCCCTGGAATTCAAATTTTAACGTGATATAACGGTTAGTAACCTTAATTTGAGGCGAGTGTTTTTTAATACGAGTGGCCATTTAATACGGTTTTAAGTTCTGCCTAACACAGTCGGTCGCTAGAGATGGGTAAATAGTTTAAATACAATAAAAATTAAAAAATCAGTAATTGCAGCACTGCCTAACAAGTACCATATAAAATTTTTTTAAAAGATAATTGTTAATTTTAATAAGCTAATAGTTTTGGGTTTAATGGTGAAAAAATGTTTGTATAATTCATTTAGTGGACCTACTATTAAGTCTTTTAGTGATTTTTTTATTTTTAAATATTATATTGGAACATAACAAGGGTTCATGGGTGCAAATATCAAAATACCCGAAAAATCCATCATGATGTATATTGCATATCTTGAAAAACTCTTTTCAAGATATGCAATATACATCATGATGGATTTTTCGGGTATTTTGATATTTGCACCCATGAACCCTTGTTATGTTCCAATAAAATAGACAATTTATTTATCATTTTTTACTACGCTTATCGAGACCTTTACATTACAGTGATACCTCACTTGCATTTTTTTAAAATACATTTTCAACGAAATTTACACATGGATTTGGTTTGGCCAAATTTTAGGGGAAAATAGTTACGTTTAAACGGAGACATTTTTTAAATAATTCCTTCTATATGCTGACTCTGGAGTAGTGGGTTAGCTTCGGTATGAGCCTTATCAATTAATTATCTTTTTATTTCAAATATTAAAAAGTGGTATTTGTTTTCGATAAAATGTATCATTAAGAATTACGGGTATTTTGGTAAAGTTTATAAGTGAATCTGAGTATGAGAAGCAAAGTTATAAATATTTTAATACGTACAATAATTACGTATTCATTTTTTTATAGCATACAATTAAATTAATCTCCCTTGTAATACAATGCGAAGCACGGAAATTCAGCTAGACAAAAACACCAAGGTTTACGAGTGGATATAAATTCCACTCGAAAACAGTACGCTAACCCAAACTATTCGGATTCAACTATCCCCAATCAATAGAAGTGAAAAAGTTTGCAATCAATCAGGAACCAACTAATAACATCGATAAACAACACGAGTGGACATAAATTCCTTTCGAAAACAGTACGCTTTCCCAAACTATTCGGATACAACTATCTCCAATCAATAGAAGTGAAAAAGTTTACAACCAACCAGCAACCTACTAATGACATCGATAAACATTCCAAGTGATTAAATAATAATTTAACTGAATGCATATTGATTTCTCTTCTATTATATATAACTTCTTTTTTTTCACAGAAGTAGCCAAGAACAATAACAAATTAGAAGGATTAAAAAAACTAGCTGCTTTTCATGCCAAGATTTTAAAGTAAGTATATCTAATGGGAGTTATTTGGACCGATGTCTTAAAATATTATTGCTTTATATTTCCGTGTGTTTTCAGCTTGCTAAAGACAGTTGAATACAATTGGAGGAGTATGCTAGTAGCGGATCTTTTCCATTGCATAATGTCTTTGTCATTTGGACTTTTTAACACCTCAGTAAGTTTACAATTCACATGCAATTATTATTTTTTCATAACATCAGTACTTAGGTAATTATAATTAGTCCTTTTAATCTACTAAGATTTTGCAGAACTTAAAAATAATAATAATCCACGGCGAAACAGCCCGAGATCCATTAGGGTTCATACAACTATGTATGGATGACACAGAGTTAGTGTGGCACATCATCTGTTCCCTCTTGTTAAAGTCGGGAATCAGACCCGGCCCTCCTGCGTGAGCCATGAGCCACCGATGACCTTCCAGGAACTCTTTTGTAGAATTCGCTCACGGTAAAAAATGTTTATCTGTTCTTTACTCTATTTCCTTTTTAATTTAAATTGTACGTATTTGAATTTTTAAACATTAATTTAAGACTTTAAATGTATTTTCGTTTTTACAGGTCACAAGCAGTTTACCAGCCCGTATCAAAACCTATTTCTTCATCACGTATTCGTTTTTCCACGAGTTTCTTAACTCCTACTTCGGCGAGATGCTCGTATCACATGCAAGTATCTAGTTGATATTAATCAAATGATAAAATTTGTTGTATCGTCCAGGGTGGATATAAACTAAGTTATAAATGCCTTTGCCTTCCGTTGAACTAAGGAACGAAGTGACATATTTGTCACTTAGTGTGAGAATGAGGAGGAAGAAGAAATCCAAGTATAAGGTAGCTGGGCTGGGGAGGCTGGAGATGGAGGATGTTTAGGATAACCTGAGAAGGTTCAGCATTAGTTTCTTAAGGCGCACGCATATTAGGGACGATTAATAAGGTATAGGTACAATCAATTTCAGCGACTTCACCTATTTACTATTCACGAGAATTTATTTGTGAATTTGTTTTAACATTCACTATCCTATCCTAATTATTTACGGATAGCATATTAAAATAAAATTATCACTTGTAAGTCTAATCAGAGAATTAGGGTCTGAAATTGAATTCAGAGAATATTTGCCAACGACAATGAAGCCTCTTTGTTCTTGAGTGTTAGTGAGAATTTCACATGTTTTCTAGTAAGAAAGAAACACAACGCTCATAACATACTTCTGTTTTGTTCTTGCCGTCTTGCACTATACCTATATATATATATATATTTTTTTTTTTTTTTTTTTTTTTTTTTTTTTTTTTTTTTTTTTTTTGTTAAGTAAGTGTTTAAATTCCTTTTCAAGAATAAATTATGCCTCCTAAACAAAGTAATAAGGAACGAACCTTTAAGCTTAACCAGTTCAAGAAAGTAATGAATCAAGCAAGTAAATTAAAATATCAGATCAAATAAAATGAGGCGTGTCAGCTATATACTAAATTTTTAAATATAATTGGCTTGAACTAGTAGTGAATGCTTACCTCAACCACGTATTTCCCCTTTATCATAAATGTAATGACTTAAAATACGCGATTTTAAAATTATAGCATTTTTTTAGGACCATAATATCGCTTTAGCAATAGAATTACTAACTTAAGTTAGTAATTCCAAGATGGACGTACAAGACCAATGTCGAAAATTATCTAAGAAAATATTCTGACTAAACATGTTGTATCGTATCATGCGTCGTAAAACATGTTGTATCGTATCATGCGTTGTAAAACATGTTGTTGTATTGTAGGAGAACATGGTGTCAGAATGGTTATACGAGATGGACTGGCTGTCTATGTCTATTGATGAAAGGAAGCATGTTTTATTCATGATGACAAGAGCTCAGAGACCGGTGAAGATCAACGCTTGGCAGGTTTATGACTTCTCCTATCCAATGTTCATGGAGGTAAATATTTATCTTCAAATGACGTTCTTCGAATTAACACCTTATTTACTTAGTATCACATATATTGTTTTTTGACGGATTTCTTAGGTGTTGAATTAATAAAAATCAAAACTTGTTAGTTTTCATTTATTTTTTCCTTTACAAAAACGTTTCGACCCTTCTTAAGGTCATTTTCAATCTGTTTTTCCTATAATGAAATACAATAAAATTTATTAGTCAACTCCTATTAATATCTTGCAATTAAAAATCTTACCTATTATTTCAATTTCGACTTTTTTGAAAACCTTAATATTAAAAAATTTTTAACAATTCATTTTAAAATTTACTTACGTTTACAGGAATATTTTTTGATGTCTAACTTAAAATTCCTCCAAGAGAGTTCGTCATGTTAATTTAAAAATAGTATTTTTAATTATAAGTACACTACCTCCATTTCAAATATTACGACAACATAACCTTAATACAATATAGGTATATTAATTGTATAATATGTAATAATAAAATTAAACATGGTACAAGACATTTATTACAGATTTATTACTACTACTCATATTGAATTTTAACCAGATTTTTCATCGAGAACATTGTATCAATTTTGTGGCTTAATTATTATTAAGACATCTTATATTTATTAATATTATTTCAAAAATATGTATGTAAAACTATTGTGTATATTATATAATTTATTATTTAATTATTAATAGTGGACATTATAATTTATTATAATGTCCACGTTAATAATGTCCATGTTAATATTATTTCTCTTATACAAATTCAATAATTTTTCTAATAATAAAATGAAGATTAAATTATAATGTCCACTATTAATAATTAAATAATAAATTATATAATATACACAATAGTTTTACATAAATATTTTTGAAATAATATTAATAAATATAAGATGTCTTAATAATAATTAAGCCACAAAATTGATACAATGTTCTCGATGAAAAATCTGGTTAAAATTCAATATGAGTAGTAGTAATAAATCTGTAATAAATGTCTTGTACCATGTTTAATTTTATTATTACATATTATACAGTTAATATACCTATATTGTATTAAGGTTATGTTGTCGTAATATTTGAAATGGAGGTAGTGTACTTATAATTAAAAATACTATTTTTAAATTAACATGACGAACTCTCTTGGAGGAATTTTAAGTTAGACATCAAAAAATATTCCTGTAAACGTAAGTAAATTTTAAAATGAATTGTTAAAAATTTTTTAATATTAAGGTTTTCAAAAAAGTCGAAATTGAAATAATAGTTAAGATTTTTAATTGCAAGATATTAATAGGAGTTGACTAATAAATTTTATTGTATTTCATTATAGGAAAAACAGATTGAAAATGACCTTAAGAAGGGTCGAAACGTTTTTGTAAAGGAAAAAATAAATGAAAACTAACAAGTTTTGATTTTTATTAATTCAACACCTAAGAAATCCGTCAAAAAACAATATATGTGATGGTAAATATTTATTTAAACGGGACTAAAAGATTGGAATAACGATAATGTTTAAAGGGTATTCCAATGGTGACTAAATGCTATCTATCACTGCTTAATTTTGGCGAGTTATAGCCGGGTTGCAAGTTAATGGTAGTTAACAATTGATGGGCCAGTTATCCTCAACTGGTAGCGGGACAGCCGCAGGCCGTCAAGTTCAACTTAACGTTCAATTTAGGGGTACTAATAATAGCTGGCCGCAGTTGGCTGTTCTCAGTCTTCTACTCCAGAAAATAAGTGATATGAGTTTTTATTTTATATTGTATTTATTGTATATTATATTCACTACTATTATGATAGACTGTTTCATATAATAATCTAAACAAAGATATAAATAATAGTTCTTTCTAATGAGATTTTGTAGAAACTTACTCATAGTGAAATAACACTTAAAGAGTAAAATAAGTAAAATTGAAGTTAGCTGTTTCTACAGATATTTTGTAGAACTTATAAGGGGACCATGTGAATGATGTGGACCAGCACGTTTACACAAGGCGAGACTTGTCTCACAAAATAGTTGTGTGAGGCAGTCTTGCATAAGTGTAAACGCAGCTTCATAACTGCATTGATATGATGGGACTTAAATTCAGTATCACCACGTATATGAAATGTTTTGTTCGTGTTTGGTGATGGCTTACTTTCAAGGATTTTTTTTTATAGCCCCCTTCTGCTTTTATGGCTTTATAATATAGAAATCATTTATTTGCCTATACGAATTAATAATTTGTTTTAATGTTACAGCTAACTAAAGCACTGCTATCGTACTACATGGTTCTTAAAACTCTTCTAGACAAATCTACAATATAAGCAACAAAGATTATCATAATCGCACAAGACATGTGAATAAATTATATGATATCATATCACATGATATTATAAACATCCTAGATTACATCACACTATATGTAGACCAATAGCACATGCAGATACTGTAGATGACATCATTCTATATGAAAATATCTTGATGCCATTATACATACATAAAAAAACATTAGATAAATATCTTGACAGTAATATCTTATTACTATCAAATGCGGTAGATCGTATATGTTCAATTAAAACCACAAAATATATAATCAATAAATTTTTACATAAATGTGTAATAACTAGAAAAAAGAAAAACTTTAAAAAAATAAATGTTTCTTTGTTGAACACTCAAATAAAATTATTTATTTTCCCTAGAAAACGATTTCATTTAAAGCTGAACCAAAATCTGTAATGATTCCTTTTCTTGTATTTGAAGTATTTAAAGGAAGGTATCTGTATTTTTGAACCTGGTTGCCTAGTTAGGCTACGTTAATTTTACTTCAATATTAAATGTGCGCAGATGGTTGGTATAGTAATATCGGACAATCCGAGGGTGTCATCGTCAAACCATGTAAATTTTTTCAAAATCTTATAAGTACTTTAAAAGCAACAGGAGTCAAAAAAATAGAATGCCTATCAGTGGTGCACATAGCTTCCTATTATCGGGTGAAAGTTAACATGGGAATTGAATGTGTAGTTGCTTTGATATGCTTCGATTCCTAGTGGGGTCAGACATTTTTATTTAATGTTCAAGTAAAATGCTCATAGGGTTGAAATTAATATAGGACTAATAGGCTACTTTTGAAAAACCGCATTTACATTTCTTTATAATTAATTGATTAATTTTAATTATATATGTTTCAATAAAAAACGTCTGTGCGCATGAGGAAGAGATACCAATGCGAGGTAAGTTAAAATTAATATTGGACAAAATACAGGCTAATTATGATGTACCATACAAATTTCATTAAAATCAGAACCGAAGTTTTTAAGTTAAGGTGGTTAGCAAATATGTTGAATTGCAGACCGACAGACAGAAACGAGACCAAAAATGACCCCTGATGTTAGAAACGAAAACTCAGAATGTGAAAAAATGAGAGACACTAAGAAATCACCGCTACCTTCGATCAGCTCGAAAGCAAAAGTTTTGTTTAAGAAAAAAAATGTTTAGTTTCTGTGAAACAGAACTGGTTTTGTTCAACAATGTTTTCCAGTTCCAACAAAAGAGACCTTGGTTTAGCCGCTAATGTTTTTTCTTTATTTCTACACTCTTCACATGATCTCCGGCAATGTCTTCGCCTAGCCAAGACCGGTTTGATGCTATTTTTTTATTCTACCCCTTTTGACTCCAAGATCGAAGTTAAAAAATGTTTAAAAAGTTTCCAGATGATTTTTTTAACATAAATCCAACATTAAATTAATTTAAAACTTATTAATATAATTTATATTTGCTTATTAATTTAATATATTAGCTTTAAAATTATGATACAAAAACTAAAAAATACAGACATTACATGAAGCATTTGAAAAATCATTTAATTTAAGCTTCCATCCGATATTGTAGCTCAAAAACTGACCGTTTTATAACCATTTAAAATGTTCACTAATTATGTAACTTTCTCGATGAGCGCGAGCTCTGCAAATCTGATTTATACCTTTAAACTATTCAATTTACGTTAAAAATTATATAATTGCAATATTCAAAGATAATTTACTACTCTTTCATTTGCATGCAATCACAATCTGATATTTTTGAAAAATACTTATAGTTATAAGCTTTTCACGTAAATAGTTTTAATTATTATTAAAAGATGTTAACAAAAAATAATGAATTCTCCATTAATTCTGAATGGACTTTTATTTTTGCGTTTATTTTTTTTACGTTTATTTTTGGGTCAAAATGACTATAATAGCAATTGATGATTTTAGTCATAACGTTGCATTTAAATTGAAATAACAATATATTTCTAAAGAATAAACGAACACATCATTTGAGTTAAAAATTTAGCTAGAATTAAATTTAAAATTAATCTATATTAAATACAAAGGATTTTTACAATTATTTAACTAATTAAAAAAATTCTTGAAACTAGTTCAAGAAATTTAATTTCTGTTAATTTCTTAGCTGGGTAGGGTAATACTTTTTTTTGAAACCACGTAACTTCCTGAAGTATAAAACCGTATATATACTAATTTTTTTAATCTCTAAACAATGTATTGGCCAAAATCATGAAAAATTGCTAAAATAGTATTTTTAACCAAACTACAGTCCTGTCCATAAAGGATTTATTCCGGTTAATTATTTCTTTTTGGTATCTATTAATTAACTAGTAAATTAATTAACGTTTACATTAACAAAAATATTTTTAATTTACATGAAATTTGGGAGTTACAAATTTTCGCTGACACAAGATTTAAAAAAAAAAAAATTATCATAACTTCATTTAAGAAGTTATAAGATATCATATTATTACAAATGAAAGACATTTAAATTAACTTTAAACAAGATTTTTAATAATTTGTGACGTAAATGTCACAGTTTACATGATACAGTCGAAAGAATGGTAGGCGTCGAGAACGTTACAACATTTGAAATAGCTATAACTTAATCAGTGTCAGTTTAATGGTACAATAATAAAGCCTTAAATGAAAGAGTTTTTCAAATTCTACAAGAAATGTTTTATATATTCTGTAATATCTAGCATATTTTTTATTCCTTGTTTAATTGTAAACAAATAAAAATAATCAGAATAGTTTATAACTTTAATCTAGGAGTCAAAAGGAAGAGTATTAAACAAATTACATCAAAATCGGACAAACCTAGTTTCTAGGTGAAAAGTGCTTATAGTCTGAACTACTAACTAGTACTATTTAGTATGTAATAGTTGTTCTTACTTCATACTAAGAGAGGTGGACACCATATGCCGGTGCCTTCTTGTAGAGTACCCCCCCTCCTCCCACCCTCCCCACCACATCCCACTTCCACCACATCTTTTCCGAATATATTTTGTTCTCTCAGATATTTTATACTACCCATCTATGGTGGTTCTTTTATTTGATGTATATAGAAGGGAATGGAAGACAAACACATAGTATAGCACTAGTTTAATAATATGGCGATATTTAAAGTAAAACTCGTAGCCAACAGATGGGTAGCTGTTTGTTTTGTAGTAGGAATTCCTGTGACACTCTACGCTTTAAAAGGAACTATTGACTCCATTGAATGGGATGGTGATAGGTTGAGAATTACATTTAAACGATAGTCATCAGACAAATAACCGTCCTTTCGAATGCTGGTTCTGGAGGCTACAAGGAACCACTCTTCATATTGTAATCAAATTAGAACGGTTCATCGTTCATCCGAACACTAGCAACGACAGGACACAATAAGAACGCATCGTAAGGAATTCATAATACAACGGTCCAACCGAACGCTGGCCAACATAAAGCTACATCGAGAGAGGTTTTGTGACGCTAAGCGTACTCAGAAGAAATTTATAGACTTCCTTTCACATTCAACAGAACCTTTTGGGCTCTCATTTAGTCATTATTATATTGGAGTTCTAGGTGTTCCGGTGGTGACCGCGTCTTAGTGGATGATACTTCCGACGTTTCGGCTCTTATGCTAGAGGCATCTTCAGGGTAGAGCATGTTGTACTAATGAAGAAACAACGTGAACTGTAGGAGATTGACGAGAGCTAGGGGTTATATCCTAAATAACAATAATAAGGGGTTATACAAATAAATAATAATAAGGGTTATATTTGAGGCCTCGGACAAGGATATAACCCTTAGCTCTCGTCAATCTCCTACAGTTCACGTTGTTTCTTCATTAGTACAACATGCTCTACCCTGAAGATGCCTCTAGCATAAGAGGCGAAACGTCGGAAGTATCATCCACTAAGACGTGGTCACCACCGGAAGACCTAGAACTCCATTATGAAACTTAGCGCGGAAGCCTACGCACCAACATTATTATATTGACGCTAAACGTATACTCAGAAGAAATTTTAAAGATTGTAATTCTAGACTTCCATTCAACTGAACCTTTTGGGCTCTCATTTTGTCATTATTATTTTAATTGTAGCCTTTATTTTCTTAATTTATTTGTTTACTTGAGAAGAGTTAATTTATAATAATGGTTTCCTTTTTATGAAAGTATAACTTTTTTTACGCTAACATATTATGCATTATTATTATTATTATTATCAGACCACTCGTCCCTCGAATTCCTTTTAAATCTTTCCTTATCCGGGGGATTTAGGAATTAAAATGTCGAATGGTATGTATTAGTAGTTTTTTCCGAGAAAAATCTAGTTCCTGAGAAAATAGCTTCAAAAGCGGACGGAGATAGGCCGGGTTCGATTTCCCGCCGAGGAGAAGTTATTATTGTGATAATTTTTGATGAAATGTTAATACTTAAATGTTCGTACGAAAACTAGTAGGTAAATGGAAAACACTGGGCTAAGTAATTATGAACTGATATACGAGAAAGTTTGTATAGTGTTTTTGTAACTAAGGAAAAACTATTTTTCACTGCCGACATGTTGAGTGAAAAATCGTCTTCACAGTTAAGTTGAAAAATCTAGAAGAAGGTGGATATTATATTTTTTTTTATAATGTACCTCTGTGTTCGAGGTTCTTTCGTTTTTACCAAATAGTATTAAACTACCTCTACTTGGGCTTTAAGATTTAAATATATATATATATATATATATATATATATATATATATATATATATATATATATATATATATATATATATATATATATATATATATATATATATATATATATTGAGCGTGTTCTGTGTTACATCGGGAACTGTGTAACTGATCTGCTCGGGTGCTCGAGTCGGACTATTCTATAGAACGTGTTTTGATGATGATAGAGGATATGATTCAAGAGGACAGGATGCTGACTATGAGCGCCGGAATTCTTTCACTAGTAAGTTATTATTCTAGAATGTTCTTGAACACTAAGGCTAGAGGGTGGGGGGAGATAGCCAATTATTGCTAAACCTGATAGTTGTTTTTAAAAGAATAGAATGCATTAGACATATAAAGACGTCATTACATATTGGAAGGATCATTAAAGATTGGAAAGGTCATTTTATAGAGATATCACTGCACAAAACAAGTAAATAGCATGTGCACTGTTGGTGTATACATAACATTTATATAATAGAGTATAGTGTCCCGACGAAGCACCTCGAATTTATTTGTTATTGCTTATCTAAGGCAACCACATTTATTCATAAAAAATAAATGTTTGTTTTAAATTTTTAGTCTTCAAATAGATACAATAACCTATCTGAAAATATTCCAAGACATAAATCCTTTTCAGACATCAGGGGACATTTTTGATTTTAATTCTGTTGATCTGTCGCTCAATTTATATTAAATGCTGATATATTAAAAGCTCTTTTCTAAATTATGTCTGAAAAGTAATAACAAATAAGAACGAAGTGTCTTATAAAAAAATAGATTTGAAAAAATATACTTTTTTTTATAATTAGTATTAACTTTTGACAGAGAAAATCGGAATAATGTGGAGGGAAGCAAATGAGAACACTGGATTTTTAATTCGAGAAGGTTGAAAGAGAAGAAAATTTCATTGGCAGCTTTATTTTTTTCCTGATATAGGTTGGCCAATCTGAATCTCAACAGTTAATACTAATTGTAAAAAGTGTATAGATATCTAAATTAATTGACTTAATTTTACTTTTTTTCTAAATATAAAATTAAGCCGGTTGCCACTGGCTAAACGGCTTCGCTTTACATAATAGAAGAATAATGAAACTGTCCAGGCTCTTTGTAAAGAAGATCAACCTAATGCTATATATATACATTAATTGAGTATCTCACAATTTAAATTGATTTATTATTAATGCTGTCAAAAGTTTCTCAATTTTGCTTCCGAAATTATCAAAGGTAACGGAAGCTATGTGATCGTTCTCAAGAATAAACATTCTCAGAATTTAAAAAATCTCTTTTCTAATTTTCCGATTAAACAATCCAAGACAGAAATTCTTTTCAGACATCAGGGGACATTTTTGATTTCGATTCTGTCTATCTTTCGCTCAATTTATATTAAACTAATATATTAAAAGCTCTTTTCTGAATTATGACTGAAAATATAAGAACGAGAGGAAGTGTCTAGGCTTATAAAAAAATAATATATTTGAATTCTTTTCTCTCATTTTTTACTAAACATATTGAGTGAAACAAAAATTCTAAGTTACTATCAAAAAGTGAGTCGGCAACAAAATTTTAACAAATAACAAAACTAAAGTATGAATATTTCTGCAAAAAAATGGAGTAGTTCAAGTACTAAGTAATGAAGTATAGTTAAGTAAGTGGTATTAATAGTTAAATATGCCACACGACCTTCAAGTTTCACATACGTTTTTTTACCGCATTGTTTTATTTTTAACTTTATCGTTTAGTTAGTGTAGTATCAGCGGAAAAATCTTTCTTCAAATTAGAAATTATAATTTAAAAAAAAAAAAATTCTTCTGCAGAAGAACGACTACACAATTTAGCTCACTTAGACGCAAAAATATATAATTAATGATTTTTTAATCTCGAAAAAAAATTTTACTACTAATATTAATATTTTGTTTTACTGGTGTAGTAATGTTTCTAAAGAATTAATTATTATTATCAAATGTAGTTGGTACTGGAGCAATAATCATGCATTTAAAATAAAATAGTTAATATCAACTATTGTAAATATATATATATATGTAGGAGATAATTTATATAAATGATTTTTGTGTTAATTTTTTTCTATTATTATGGAATTACTATTCCATAATAATAGAAAAAAATTAACACAAAAATCATTTATATAAATTATCTAATTTTAATAAATATGTATATAACTAAATATAAGAGGTTGTTTTAATTCTAATTCATGGGGTACAAAATTACATTTTACAAAAGAGGCAAACAAATTTTTGTTCCACCACTGCCTCTAAACGTATACTAGGTTGTTGTTGAGGTTTGTTAGGCGCTAGACCAGCTCACACACCACATCTGTATGCTGGTATACCCACCACATCGAACGATTAATTACGCCTCCAGGAGGTGGGGGATTCATGACTCACTGTCTACATAATCTCGTTCTGGCACCAGGCAGAATATACTAACTACACAACTCATAATCATAAGTAATGGTATTTAATTTCTTATCGATACGACTTGTAAAACAACCTTATTAATTATTCTGCTTCTGCTGCAATAAACAATGGTAAATGGAACGCGGAGTGTAATCAGCAATATTTGTATTCGGTAAGTTGTATCGACATCGTAATGTTAACAAATTGTTAAAACTAGAATTACATAAATGCATTAAAAACTCAACGTCGATGATACAAACGACACACGACACTCACTTCACTTTGACTCCACGGTTAGAGAAACAAACAAAAATCATCAATATAAAAGTCGGCTTCAATATTATAAAGCGTGACTTCAGGTCAAATAGAAATACACGAGCGAGTTTCTTGACTGTACATTGAGACTTTATTCTCAATGTATATCTCAACTCAAAGAGATGATTTAGCTCCGATTGTGAAGAATTAAGCGTGTATATGCGTATATGGAAGCTCTATCTGATATTTCGAGGGAATAAGAATTTGTAAAATCAGCTTTGCACTATGTGACAACCGGCGTAAAAATATTTATCGTATGCGAACAAGGTTTGTGACAGGATAAAAAGATAGTGATAATATTGTAGTATACATCCGACTTATCATGCGATATCCTAATTGGAAAAAAAATTGCCAACCCACTATGTCCAGAAAATGTATCTCATATGAAAGAGGTGATGTGGGGAGAAGTGGTAACATTTTTAGACTTACGTCAAATAACTTCAGCCAAGATAAAAAAATTCAATGCTAACGAGGTTGTTGCTATAAGAAATAACAATATACATCAACTAGTTCGCTCTGGTGAGAGTAATAAAAAAAAATGTATTTTGCACTAACAGGGTTTCAAATAAACGGGGTTTGTGGGATGGAAGTGATATGACTAAAAAACAAACAAATCGGTTAGATTAATCGAACAAAACTTTCTCATTGTGGATATAGATAATGTATTTAAACCCATGGTATCTCATTTAATCATATAGAATATGATTAAATAGGAAACTGGATGTTTCCCGGAAAAAAACTACTTGTACCATTCGATTTGTATTTAAATGGACCAACTTTTAGAATCGTTTAATCAAAATCGTCGAAACTGTTTTCGAGTATTATATTTTTCACGTTTTTTCAGAGTTTTTAGGGAGTGAGCGCCCTTTAATGTGGAGCTAAAATTAATTTCTCGATTTCTCAGCGGGGTTTGATTTTTCTGAACATGTATGTCAAATTTTATTAAAATCGGCCCAGTAGTTTAGACTCCACGCGTCTGCTCAGACGACAGAAAAACATTTTTGAAAACTCACTTTGTTGAACTCAAGGGGCCTCAAAACGTGTAAATGCATTAAAATCGAAATCTAAATTTTTGCGCCATCACAATACTTTCTCTTTATATATATATATATAAGAGAATATATTTCCTTCGTACACGGGAAAGCAAAAATATTCTAGGAGACAATGGGTTCGATCAAAAATAAGTTTATCTCGCACAAACGAGGATTTAAATAAGTGAGGTTTAATTAAATAAAGAGGTATTGAGAATTTTCACCTCAAGACGAGGTTAAAATAAAAAGTACAGAACCACTTTGCAACTTTGAAAAAGAAAAATATCTATACATAAATGACACAAGTATTTTTTTAATTGACCAATTAGCGTTTTGTTTTTCTTTGCAACGAAAAACATGGTACATGTAGGAAATTATATTCGCCAGTACATCGGACCGGCAAGTGAAAAATATTTATCTAGCATAAACCAGGTTTAAACGAGGTCTGTGATATGTTAGTAAAAAATAATAAATATATTATTAAAATTTTAGCTTGTTTCATGTGAGAAAAATATTTATCGCATACGAACAAGGGTTTCGGTATGGTAAAAGAAAATAATAAATATTATACATTTGCATTACGTTTTAAACGATGCTTGTGGTTGAATAAAAAAAAAAACTGAATATAGAAAAAAAATCCGACCCAATCATTCCAGAAAACCTATATATCATACCAACGAGAGTTCGCAGGAGGTTTTAAAAAACCCCGTCAAGTACTTGCCAGTAAGCTATATACTAAACAGGTTTCTTCGGTCATAAATTTCCTACATTTTGTATTCTTACGTAAATATTTATAAAAAGTTGCACTTTGGAGGAACAAGGTTTGCATGTTATCCTTTAGTATTATATCAGTATGCACTTATTTGGTTCATTTGGGGGTTAAATAGTTAACTTTGAAAATGCGATATATATTTGTAATTTACATTTCAATACCTTTACTATGATACCCTTACTATGATAAAAATTACAAAAAATAAATATGACAAAAGATTAAATAGACATTTTGAGTTGTGAAGTACGCAACATGTTTCTGTTTTTGGGCAAAAAAGTTTAACTTGTATACTACATTTCAAATCTCTAGCTGCAATAGGTCGGGTGGTGTAATTTTTGATGGGACGGACTGACGGACGAACTTCCAAAAGCATAAGGGCTTCTAGGACAACCTCGAAACCCTAATAAACGAGGTTTGTGATGTGGGTGACAAAAGTCTAAAATGCTTCTAGCCCTAGAATACTAACCATTCGTAAAAATTAAAACAATCGACGATCTCCATTTAATAGTGAGCTATCTTGATTCTGTAAAACACAGACTCCCCACTCTTCACCAGCGTGTTATCTACATTCTTTTCATGCCTACAAGCTTGCTTTAGTTGCGCCCGAAAATTATTATAACACTAACACTTTAGGCCATTTTTACTTTTAAGTGACAATCTATTGCTCTGTTTGCGACGTCCCCATTTGTGGAGAACATTCTAAAAAAAAAAATGTTAAACTTATTAACTAACATTTCTTTCAATAGTATATTGTATAAAAATAATAATGCCAATTTTAAATATATTACTTAAATTAATAAATCTAACAATACTGATTGTTGTTTTAAAATTCTTACATTTAGTTGACACTCAAACTGTACTAGATGATATTGTATTCTTCATATATTATGTGATACTATTTTAATGGCATAATGCTATGCAATCATTAATAAATAAATAATAATAATTTAAAAAAATATAATTAAAACTTACGATAGTGAAAATGTAATAACAAAACGTTTTAATACAATCCTCGTAAAAATTACGAATTAAAGGTTAGTGTTAAGCGCCAACAAAGTATAGTTAGTATTCTAGGGCTAGGTAAAAAAATAATATCCATCCGAAGAGTAAAAAATAAATAATGTACATCAACCGCATCGAAAAGAGAAGATAATATTTAATAAATATTATAAATATTTATTTAATAAGAAATAAAATCCGCACACGGGGCGATACGAATGCGATTTTATTATTAATGAGATATTGCATTCGTATAGACCCGTTGAGGACGTATTCTAGTATATTATATTTCAATTAAATTCCTTTTAAAAACACTAACCTTTATATTAGCTTTTTATTTGTCGAATTAATGCCAATATCCAATCAAGAAACATAAACATAGTCACTAAATAAAGGTTCATAATAATCTGGTTTAGAACAACGACGCTTATTCATTTAAAACAAACGGTGCCATTTTTTAAACCGATTGAACTTATTAAGTACACAAACTAATTGAATATATTAAACTAATTAAACAACAATAAAGATTATTAAAGAACTTGTAATTTTTAACTGTAAAATAATTGATTTTAAACATTACATTTTTACGAAAAAATAGGTAATGTTATGCTGACCGCTGACCTAATTAAATATGTAAATAATAAGCACTGGATTCTAACCCTACAAATCAGTGTTCTCACTTTCAAAAAAAAAAAAAAAAAAAAACTAGAACCTCTATCTAAATAATAAAAAATCCAAATACCACTCACTCACTGACTCTTCACTACTTCTCTGAAAGCATTAAGTATTAACTTTCCAAGTGAAAATAGGCTTCTCTTAAGATGAGGGAATATGTAAAGGATAATTCTTATTTTAAATGGAGGGGGGAAAAAACCCCTTCTACTTCCTGAAAATTAAGATTTAAAAATGCTTGAAATTAGGTACTTTTGCAAATTATAATTGGTTCATAGGGAGGGGGCGGAGGAATAGAAATAAGAGAAGGGGAGAACTCTGGGGCATAAAAATATACTCACTAGTAAAGTTAGAAGGAACGGATGGGGGAGGTAGCGTCCGGCACGGGAAAACATGCCAACCAACGTCATATTATCTTATAGGCACCCTTCCCCCCAAAATCAAAGCCCCTCCCTCCCTCTCAAAACTCAATGCAGATGTTCAAACTTTAGTTAAATGGTGGTAAAAACATAACAATTTGTAAATATCAATAGCATATAGATATGGAAAAAATTATGTTTGATTTGTCGGACCAATTTTTCTTTTTGAAGTGAAACTTCTTTTGCGGCGGTAGAGTGAATTTTTTCATATAGTGACATCGTGTAACGAAGTTTGCGATTCGAGACTCGTCCAAGTTTCCAACATTGTTACAGATTAATTGTAATGAAATTTGTGTGACAGAAGTTATGAAACGGAAGTTGTGTTTCGAGACTAATCCTGGTGAAAGATTTATCTGTAAAAAATCTTTCTCCCAGGTGAGTTGCGAACCATCGACCTTCTGATCATGAAGCAAACATGCTATCCACTGCTCTAATTACATTGACAAGAAGAGAGAACACAAAATTGGTATATAAGCGTAATATTAGATATAGTATAATTAGACTAGGTTCAAGGGAACGGGGTAAATTGTATTCTTACAAGAAAAAAGTAAAAACTAATTAAATTAATTTAAATAAGTTATTATATCTATTTAAAGACCGCAAATCAAAACAAATATTTATTTTTATTGGAATAAATGTGGTTGCCTTAGCGTAGTTTTTGTTGGAATAAATGTGGTTGCCTTAGCGTAGCAATAACAAATCATTTCGAGGTGCGTCGGCGTCAGAGGGACACTCCTCGATTGTAAAAATCATTGGTTCTTAACAGGGGGCCTAGAAAGGTATTAAGGTATTTAGGTACAAGGATTAATTGTATTATATCTATTTAAAGACCAAAAAATTAAAAAAACATTTATTTTTATTAGAATAAATGTGGTTGCCTTAGCGTAGCAATTTTTTTTTTTTTTTTTTTTTTTTTTTTTTTTTTTTTTTTTTTTCCAATTAAATTTCCCATAACCATTTCTTAATCTTGAAATAATAAATTTGTCAAAAAATGAAAGAGAGCAATGCATTCTAGACTTAAGTTTCACTTCTAATGCGTGAGAGCCTCACACATATTTTTTTTTAGAATCGGCTTGGCGGCCATTCGGGAAATTTCCCGTCTTCCTGGTGACCCCATCCATTCCTAGAAGTTAGTTTGATGCTTCTCGAAGGTATAGTCTATCTATATATATAAAATTATAAAATCCAAATACTACTCACTCACTGACTGACACATCACGATATCTCTGAAACCACTGGACCTATGACCATGAAATTTGTAGGTGTGTTCTAAGAAATAAGATTACTTTCAGTTACAATCTGTTTTTACGATTTTAGACGCTGAGCAGCACGGAGTGGAGTTGAGTTGACTCCACTTTTGAAATCGGACCCCATTGTTTTAAATGGAAGGATGGCTACCGGTTGCGGAGCGGAGCTGAGCTGAGCCTAGCGGTCCATCTCGACTCCACTTTGTCGGTCGGTTTTGAAAGCTGACTCCGCCTTTACCCACCGCAATAATATCATTGTCAAGGAGGAAAATAAATATAAAAAGTACTAAACAAAAGTTATCAGTGTTGGCGCATTTAAGAAAGGGTTTTAAGTTTTAATACAGCTGTTACAGCTGTCCGATAGTTTGTATCACATCCCGTTATATCATCTCTTATCTTATTTAGAAGGTCGTTAAACTGAGGACGATTCATACTGATAATAATAAACTTTACACTGTTCGTTGTTTAGATCATGAAAAAGGATGTGAAATTCCCCGGAATCACCCCTATTTCTAAGATAGAGACTTTCCCACTCTGTCCTATAAGCTGATGAAGCGACCCAAGCTGCAAGAGAAAACTCTGTTTCAGAATCCTCGGATTCTGAACGTAAACAAAATAGACTGCCAATTGGTGTGGCACAAAGCTTCCTCGCATCCTATCACGTACTTTATTGTTATATTAACATTAACATTATCGTTATATTACTTTATTGTTATATTGTTTATTGCCTAAAACCATTAATAGTTTTAGCGATCTTTAACATTTCATAGCGGTGTCGCTGTAGGTTTTACTAAAAAATTGTATTTGAAAAAAATATTTGCCTCATTGAATAGATGAAGTTTGATTTTTTTCCCGACCTAAAATTTCAATTTTAAATTTGAAGTTCACGTTTAAGTGAGCATTACGCGTGAACGCTTGAACGAATTACGTTGTCCAACGAACTCGTCCTGGGCATTGGTAAAATGAACATGTCTACCAAATTTCATCAAAATCGGTGGACATTCACTCAAGTTATCGTCGCACGTTTCATGATTCGCGGACACACAGACCGACAGACAGACAGACAGACACGGAACCAAAAATGTTCCCTGATGTCTGAAACGGATTTCTGTCTTGAAATTTTTAAAATCGGAGGCATAAAACTTTTTTGTTCTCAAAAGTGAACACAATGCTTCCGTTACCTTCGGTAAACTCGGAAGCAAAATGAATAGCTATCGTTGGGTCGTCATTTTGGGAGGACTAGCTAAGTTCATGCAACCAAAACCAGAACAGAGTCAGCTTGACTCCATTCCGCCGCTCCACTTTCAGGTTGCCATACTCCTTGGACTCAACTATACTCAGCTCCGCTTAACTACACTCAACTCCGCTCTGCTTCGCTTCTGGTGGCCGCTCGGCCTTATGATATAGAAACAATTTAATTACCTGCGAACAATTAATTTGTTTTAATGTGTCAGCTAATTAAAGCATTGCTATCGTGCTAGATTTGTTTGATGAGTTTGAAGAACAATGTATCTTCAAGAACCTTGTATCTTCAAACTCTTCTAGACAAATAAATCTACAATTTAAGCAACAAAGATTATCATAATAGTACTTGAAATATTTTTAAATGTTAACTCCGTAGATATCAGATGTATATTATATTCTAGATGGCGTTACACTACAAATGCAAACAAATACTTGTACATTCCGTAGATAACATCATACTATATGCGCAAATGCCGAGGGAAACATAAGTTCAATTAAAACTAAATAATATACAATCCATAAATTTGGGCATGAAAGTTTAATAAATGGGGAAAATATATTTCTTTATTGAAAACATGAAATAAATTTAACTGGAATTTGTTTTGACCAGAAACGATTTCAATTAAAGCTGAACCATATTTTGCAATGATTCCTTTTCTTATCTCTATTGTATTCAATATATATTAAAGGAGATCTGCATTTTTTGGGGTTGACTTTATGCACGAACAGTAGCCTTCAAGAATATAACACCTGAAATAAAAATATATTTTATTAGTTAAGAAGAATTATGTTTTTTTGTCAATTAATATTATATAAAGAATAATATCAATGAATGAAAGGTAAAAATACTTTTCCTTTTGAAAAGCATTTCAAGCTTTTGATCCGCGAAGGGCGTCTCCGAACTTTTCCTTACTAAATAATTCCAAAATGGCGCAAGATATTAACTGCAAATATGGATGACTTTTTGAAGTGAAACTTCTTTGGCGGCGGTAGAGTGAATGTTTTCATATAGTGAAATCGTGTAACGAAGTTTGCGATTCGAGACTCGTCCAAGTGTAACATTTTTACAGATTAATTGTATTATATTTATTTAAAGACCAGCAAATCAAAACAAACATTTATTTTTATTGGAATAAATGTGGTTGCCTTAACGTAGCAATATTTTTTTTCAATTAAATTTCCCATAACAATTTTGAAATAATAATTCGTCAAAAAATGAAAGAGAGCAATGCATTCTAGAACTTAAGTTTCACTTCTAATGCGTGAGAGTCTCACACAAATTTGTTTATCTTATAGAAAGGTATAATTGGTGCGAATTTTTGCTCAATTGGAAAAGTTTTCGATTTTTTACGAATTTTTGCGGACAGCCAAATGAGATGATGACGTCACAAATGTATGATTTTCCGGCCAGTACAACAATTGAAAGGACTGATTTTTTACCTAGTTTCAACTCTCTAGCTAAAAAAAAAAATATGTGTGAGGCTCTCACGCATCTGAAGTGAAACTTGTCTCATTCATTTTTTGACGAATTTATTATTTCAGGATTAAGAAATGGTTATGGGAAATTTAATTGAAAAAAAATATTGCTACGCTAAGGCAACCACATTTATTCCAATAAAAATAAATGTTTGTTTTGATTTGCTGGTCTTTAAATAGATATAATACAATTAATCTGTAAAAATGTTACACTTGGACGAGTCTCGAATCGCAAACTTCGTTACACGATTTCACTATATGAAAAAATTCACTCTACCGCCGCCAAAGAAGTTTCACTTCAAAAACTGTGGGAGTTATGCGTGTCACAGACTGACAGGCAGACATCCAGCTAAAACCCCTAAAATAGTCTTAAATATACCTAAAACTAATTATTCCGTTCATATCTCGATTTCGTATTTTTGGGTAAAATCAATAACTTTATTACAGTTTTTTTTTTTCAAGATAGGTAGTGAGATATACATAGGGTAAAAGTCAATATAAGGCAGGATAGGAGTTGAAATAGAGGTTTAAATCTGACTCAATCATAGATAGCAATGTAAAAGAGAATAAGGCAGGATAGAAGTTGCGGTTTTAAAACTGATCAAGAGAGAAAAAAGTGTGTAAGAGGAAGAGTCTGTGTACGAATCAAGACAGAGAAACAAAGCTGACTCTAGAATAGAAACATTTTTTAACAAGAAATAAACAGTAAATGTACGAGTTGAGGCAAAGGAATTAATCTGACTTAAGAAAATAAAGTCAGCATAAGAATTGAGATACACGTTCAAATTGTTTAACCAAAGAAGTAATTCTTCATCTTTTATCCTACAGTGTTTAGATGCTATGTTAATCTGATATTGTAATCTTCTTCATTTTTTATTCTTTAATTAGATACTGATAATTTAATTACCTGTAGGGTTGATTCTCACAGTTATATTTGAATTAGGGAAATACGTTCTGTCATATTGCGTACCCTTGTACAAGTCCTAAAAAGAAATAACAAAATAATCGATTAAATAAATTATTATTGTGCTAAATGCTAAATAATAAGTTATAAATTGATTCTAAATACAATAAACTATATATTTTTAAATGCAAATGTAGCAATGTTAATGCAAATTTGTCCAACCGTAATAATATATCCAGCGTCGCGTGTCATGCCTATATTTTCGCATTGGTAGGTGACTTCGTAGGGAGCTCCATCAGCTCTTCTACTGTAGAAGGCGAGTGCTAAAGATTGGTCATCGCCTATGACCGGAGTCACGTATCTCCTCCATATTTCTATACTGTTTGCCTGAATGTAGAAGAAAAAAGATAAAAAATTAAAATACAATTCATGTCTAGAGATTATTATTTATCATAGTAGTCTCCAATCATTATTAAAGAGAAAAGGAGAATGCGCAAATTGTAGTAAAATTACACGATAATTATAATTACCGTGTAAATCCTGTGACCAGGTATGCCAAGAGGATCTTGGTTGACTGCTATAACATCACTATTTTGAAGAATAGCTTTAAATTCAGGCCTGATTGTGTCAAGATCAGTAGACATTAGAAGTGGTGCCGCCAATATTGACCATAGTGCCATCTGAACTTTAGCCTGGTCTACACTTAGTCCATAATTACCAATCACCAACTAGAACAAAGAACAAATAAATTTGATGATAAAGAATATGTGTGGTATCGTGGGACACCCAGTAGGAACGAAGTTCTTTACTCTTTGATAGTTAAAGAGTATGATGGTAAAAGAGAATCTAGTAGTGGGAGAGCCACTCTGCATTCTTACTGTTCCACCAAACAACACGCTCTGGACGTCTCCTTTTCAACAATTATAAAATATATCACTTCACTACAAAAAAACTTCTGCCTGTATTTAGTTGACATTTGACATGCCTGCTTACATGCCTTAGATAATGTATATGAAGTATTGTTAAAATCATTACAATCGAACGTAAGATATCCGTTGGTTTCTTCATTTTAAACGTTTAGGTCTGTTTTAATAGTTTCAGCGATCTTTAACACTTAATAGTAGTGTCACTGTTTGTTTTACAAAAAAAAAAAAAAAATTGTTTGTTTCATCGAATAGATAAAATTATAATTTTTTCCGTCCTAAAATTCCAATTTTACATTTGAAGCTTACGTTTACGCGAGTGTTGACGCGAACGCTTGGGCAGATAACGTTGTCCAACTCGTCTTGGGCATTGGTAAAACGAACACGTGTACCAAATTTTAACTAAATCGGTTAACTTTTACTTTAAGTCATCGTCATCGGTCATATTCGTAACGGTCGGTTTGAGACGGTCGATTTCGTTTTTTTTCGGATTCACTCCCGGACTCCCGGCGCTGTAAGGAACTATAAGGAACTTCATTCCAAAAACACCAAACACCAATAATTAAAGTAAAGCAAATAAAAAGGAAACTACCTCTAAAAATAGCATTTAAGGACCCAAAGTCCTTGGAAGGGGTAGAGTGACCAATAGTGATTAAAAATCTATCCTATACAACTTGTACTAAACTTTCTAGGATAATAATACACATAGTTACTCGGTCCAGAGTTTTCCATTTGTTAGTTGTTTCAAGTTTTCAGGTTACATTTTATTATTATTGAGCATTTTATCAAAATTTACCATAAAAATAATTTCTCCCCGATGAGAAATCGAACCCTATAATTTCCATGGGCACTTCGTCTTCAGTGATCTTAAATGTCCTTCTTTTGAGAAGTATATCCATTTTTGGAAAGAGCCCAAAACCACAAGAAGCCATTGTAAGGATCGCGAATGGTGTTAAACTTGATCAATGCTGTCTTTCACCAATAATATCTGAATGAGGAGCGATATGAGAGCCGGAGCATTGTTGTGTCGGATCTTTTTCCCTACACTAACTCTGCTTTCCGTGCAGATTGTCTAACTTCTATACGAAACTCGCACTTCACTATCAATCTATCTAATTGCAATTTATACTATAATTATTCGACTTCATTTCATCATCAAACAGTGGATTTTCTCGACACTTTCGTCATTTCTGCTCGAGAAAGGTCTCCTAGAACGTTCGTTGCTCTTAAGAATATAGACGCCCATAAGAGTATAAACAGCCCGTGGAGGACTCAGGCCTGCCAAAGGGGATTTTATTGTGATCTTGGGTGAGCACTGAGCGTCGAGGCCTTATCCGGGCATTGAACCTAGATTTGTGGGCATCCATCCAAATGGAGACCAGATGCTAATATACCATATGTACCACTTCAAGTAAAAAGAAAATTACGCAACGATTAGAGAGGAGGCTTTTCTTTTTTTATTCTATTCCAGTGGGCAAATAAACCCGAAGACATAGTATGTGGTTCCTTTGAACAAACCCGGGTTAGCCTTTTAGCGATCCTATACTGGATTGATACAAGACAACCAAACCCTATTTACATGGGTGTATTGTTGGTCGGTAAACTATGTCTTAAACTAGGGCACTATGAGAGTGTCACCCATGGTTTCATAGGCCGAAACCTGCTGGCGTAACTCTTTCTATAAACTCCTTATTTGATAATAAGTAATGAAGGGTCTGGGAATTGAACCCAGTTCTGTGTGGTCACTAAGCCATATAGTGACCACGCCAAATGCTGCTTAACTTTATTGATTGGAGAGTTAACTTCTCTCCTCTACACAAGCAATCCAGACCCCCCTCTGGAGATTACAAAAATAGTTCAATTTTATATAATTTATAATCAAACAAGTTGATTATTTCATTAAATATTAGAATTTGAGGATAGTGAGGATCTGTTTAAAGTAAAATTAAAAATTAAATGTTCCGAATAAAATTATTTCCTTCTTCAAGGTATAATACCATTCTTGTATTAAACTTTGAAGAAGGAAATAATACTTACGTAATTTCGGTAAATCCTAAATTTTGATTTTTTTCTTACATTATCCTCGCTATCCCCAATTTTTATTTAATTCACAGTCAATATCCACATAGTTATAATAATAATAAAATTATAATAATAATATAAAAGTACAAGTTAAAAATCTCTCCGTTTGCAGAAGTGATTCGAATAAATCAAATTATATCTCGCGATTGCTAAGCAGTGTTATGGCACAGTAATCAGGTATGTATTGTATATGGAGGGTCTTACACATGCATTTTCCTTTTAGGACAATGTCTTTTAGTGTCTTAATCTCTTACTGTTCGTAGTTTGTAGTCTTCTAACTAAAAATTGAATACTAAGTAAACTGGTTAAGTAATCAAATTCTTAACTATTTCTTAAATACTTTACCATATCTGGGTCATTCCAATGTCCCGGTCCAGCAAATTGAGTTATGTATTCCTGCTTCAGTGCAAAGTAATCCAAGATATTGGTTACACTAGCCCAGGAATCGTCAATATCATCGTAATTTCTCCACAGGTTGCATTTCTCCGCTAATAAACTGAAGTTGAACTAGAACAAAACAGATTTATGTAGGTATTAAAAATACTCTGCCACTTTGAGTGGTAAATAGCTTCTTCGTATCCTATTTTATTGAACATGAGATCTCGATCTGTTTCGATTCCCAGAGAGGTCACATTTATTTTATTCAATATTAAATGTATCCAGGTGGTTAAAATTAATATGAGACCATCTTTAGGCTACTTTCCACAAACTATCCAAATTTTATTAAAACCGGATGAGTATAAAGAAATTATTGTTAGTAAAGATAAATTTGTGTGCGTGCGAAAAGAAGCAATGAATGTAGAAGGTTGGGACTAACAATGGGCTAATTATGACTTGCCATCCAAAGTAGTTTTGAACTTCGTAAAATAACGCGTCCTATAAATCTACGATTGATTTCATGAGTGTAATATAAAGTATTATGAAATTGATGTTTCATAAAACGTAGGATATGAACATTCAAAAATTTCATAAAAACAATGAGAACCCACTTGGAAAGTGTTATTGAAAATACGTACGTAAGTGCTTGCGTCGTCTTGATAAGCTGGGTAACTGCAGGAGTACACTATGGGCCTTCCAGTACTATTTAATATGTCACTCAGCTTAGCGTAATCTAGAAATAACAACAAATATGTTAAGCGGCAATCAACTGGTTTCTTCTGTCAATTATAAGGTTTATTCAGCTAATGCAGAGACACCTAACCCCGTGGGTACTTATTTACTTGGGTACATACCAATAAGTAGGTACCCAAGTAAATAAGGTGCAATAGGGGAAGATTTTTACCTGGGTACATACCATTTATAGATTGAAATATATGGGGAAATTGAATTATTAAATTAATGGGGATGTTGAAAAGCACTGGGGCTTTTGTATGGGGTTAAGAAGGAGGAAGAAAAGTAAAACAAAATAATATACCCAAGTAAATAAGGTGCAATAGGGGTAGAAGTTTAGTTGGGTACATACCCAGGGCTGGTATTTTTATTTTATTATTTATTTTTTTAATATGAATTTAAAAAGTATTAACAGAAATTACAATGACATGTCTAAAAATGGAATTTTTAATACATAATTCATTCTTGAATATAATCAAATTTGAAAAGGTTGAAAAAAAGTACAATAACAAAGAAAAAGACATGGATAACCTCAGAGGCATTAATATGAAACAAGTCATATTACTGACTGAAAGCATGACGAAGTGGGAGATGTTTCAATGGTTCCAAGGTAAGTAAAATTAGAAAATATATATTTAGTACAATGTATATTGGGACAAAGGAATATCACACTTCTGTCATTGAAAGTGACAATATCTGTTAGCCAAACAATCAAATAAGACAAAGGGACATTTAGTCCAATGTATTTTGGGACAAAAGAACATCACAGTTATATAACTGTGATGTTCTTTTGTCCCAAAATACATTGGACTAAATGTCCCTTTGTCTTATTTGATTGTTTGGCTAACAGATATTGTCACTTTCAATGACAGAAGTGTGATATTCCTTTGTCCCAATATACATTGTATACATATATACATATGTAACAAAAAGTGACCAAATTCGTTAGTCTAATAATTAAGTTAGACAAAGGGACGTTTAGCCCAATGTATCTTGGGATAAAGGAATATCTCACTTCTGTAATTGAAAGTGACAATATTTTTTAGCCTGACAATCAAATTAAACAAAAGGGTACCGACACAAGAAGGATTATGGAACTGCCCGAACACTTTTTAGTTTGTAAATCAGCGGTTTTCTTTTGAGAAGGAAATTTTATTGTAATACACCCTTGTAATTCTGAATATAAGTACTAGATGACTGAAAGAAATATAGATTCATTCGATGCGTTTAAACTTTAATTAAAAGCCATCTCAGCTGTACAACTTTTTCCAATTACTTTGAAACAATTAAAATTACATAGTTACAATGTTTAATTATACAATTACAATACTATTATATTAGTAATCTCAGTTCTTTTTTTAATTTATTAAGATGACGGAAGTCAACACTTTGATGCATAGAGGTAGAATTAGTCAAATGATTTTATTTATTTATTTTATTCTCTACAAGAATGCTTTAAGTGATGATTCCTGAAGAATTTAAAATCAAGATTTTGTTGTACAGAGCTGGAGCTGGGATTGGTATCAAGTTCTTTTTATGGTAAGAAGCGTAGCATTTAAGAATTTTAGAAATGAACGTAATAATGGTTTTTAATCATGTAAAATGAGAATTTTACCCTCTTATTTAGTATCTTCTTTTTGAGTGGGGGCATTATAAAGTCAATTAATCGATGTTTTATAGGCATGAAAGAACCAGGAGTTTGATCGAAATATAGCTAGATGACAACAACCTAGTGTTTTAAAAAAACGTATTACCCTTTACGACCCACTAAAAAAAAGATGGTTTTTAATGTTGTTTTTTTTTTGGTGAATATCTCAAAAAACAAGGACGCTGATCATTCAAGATCAGCATCAAATTTCCAAAAGATTCCAAAGTAGTGAGGTTTCATTTGGAGGCACCTGCATATACCTTTATTTAAAGTACCTACATATTTAGAGTGCAAAATTGATTCGATGGAATTACACAATTCGTGATCTACGCGTTAGTCTAAAAAAGTGGATTCGAATTTTTTTTGTCTTTCGTCTATCATCTGTTCAGACGGGAGAAGTCAAAACAGCTGGGCCGGTTTCGATATTACCTGGCATAAATGTACAGGTAAAATTGAGAAATAAATGTTAGCTCTATATTTTTATTTAATTTTTTTAGTAAGGTTGTTATGGCTGGGTTTCAATTCCGATAATTTGTTTCACATACCCTGTTCATAGTGGATGCCAGTGTGGTAGCAGCCGTCAACTTTAATGTAATCTATACCCCAGTTCACTAACTGCTGTATATCCTGCTTGATATGTCCTTCTAATCCTGGATAACCGGCACATGTCAGGGTACCATAATCCTCGTAGATGCCAAACTTCAACCCTTTTGAATGGACCTATAAAGAAAAAGTAGTCTGTAAATGTATATATATTTTTTCTATGATATAAACATCTGCTACATCTTAGTTCTTGCTTGATGTTTATTTCTTATTGTTTTATCATTAATTATGAAACGCTAATCACTTCTTAATGGGACAAAGAAATTTTCCCATGGCAATTCATTGCAGAAGACATTTTTGTTGATTGTAAGTGAGACCATTTCAAGTGGTGATATTCTCCATACTCAGTTTTCGACTTACTGATTTACGAAAAAAAAATAGCTGCGTTCATATTTATCTGCCTCCACCCGGCCATCACCTGCTTCCCTCAATCCAACACAACCAACTATTACATTTGGACTGTTATTAAATCCTTTCTACTACTTAGTTTAGCTTTTGTGTGTTTGTGGCTGGCATAAAAATCTTTAGAGGACTAATTAACCATCTTCCAGTCGAGCTGAAACTAGGCACATAGACTCTGTACCAATAAACAAATATTTAATCAAATTTTAGGATCACCCACCCTAAAACACTGATTAACTAATTGATTGTAGTTGAACTAGTTGATTGTAGTAATTTGATATGAATAAATTAACCGTGATTGTTTTAAAAATGTCTATTCTTGTTTTATAAAAAAAAAATAACTCGCTGATGACTCACAACCAAAATGCATAAATATAAAGGATTTATAGCAAAAACGTTGTTTTTATGGGCTGGTATAATATCTAAAACACCTGAAATCTTTACGTGAGATAAATTTCAACCATTGCCGCAGACACTAAGGATTACTTCTAGTCGTTGAAAACCGACTTTACACAATTTAAAGAATTCGGTAAACTGTCTGATTTCGATCTTGTGCAAGCAACCGCATTTACCTGCTTCCACTATGTTCAAGAAACTTTAACTACACTGTTCAATTCTCTTATCTTTTTCTAGACTCTGAATCGAAATGGGCGATAGAGTCTAGTCGTACGCTTAGAGTTGGCCGACAACTACCAGTCAGCAGTTTCTGATATGACCCATGTGCTCAACTAAAATATACACTTATCTAGAAGAACTCACCCTTGAGTACGAATAGATGGTCCAACACTGAACATGTTAAAAATCACATTGGATAAGTGATATATTATCTGTAAAACGGCTTTAGATAATTTGGGATGGTTGGACTTACGTAATCTGCTAAGGCCTTCATGCCTGATGGGAAGCGAACAGGGTCAGCTACCAATTCACCATTTGATCCTCTGTTCTTAGATAGCCAACAGTCGTCCACAATAAGGTACTCATAACCCAGAGCAAGGTATCCATCTGATGACATCTTATCTGCTGTCCTTTTCACCAGATTCTCACTAGATTAAAAAATCAAGCAAAAGGTGATTTGAATGATAGATTTTAACATAAACAGATATTAAACCATATTGACATATTTTCTTTCATTAAAGAGGGCATGGGGCAGGGCAAGAAAACAGTGAGGCAACTTTGCCATGCAGAGCGAGCAAATAATAAGGCTAGATGCGAACTTGATGATGTTCACCAATATGAATGTCATATCAGTGATTGTATTACAGTTTACCAAATAAATTTGATTGAAACCACTTGTATGGTGACTTTTTATAATCCATGTAAAAGTAGAACATTCTTTCTACTATAAGCTTAAGACATAGACGTGCTGCGATTTTCTGTCGTGCAATTATTTAGGTCGTAAAAATAAACACAGTTTTCAATAAGAATTGCTAAAGGGTTTCTTGATCCTTCAATAAGAAGCGAGAAAAAATTAAAGGATAACTCTAATTGGAATATTTGAGATAACTGCTGATAAAACAGAAGAACTTTGTACTATAGGTAATAGTAATAGAACGGGGAGAAAAAAAACCCTTGTTTTAACCTAACAATTAGACCACTTATTTAGGCCCTTGCCCACTCTCTGTATGAACCACACAACGATAGTTATCCATATAAATCAAAGTGCCAAGGCATGGAATCGAACCTGTGACCTCAGCCTTTTATAGATGCCCGAGCAAATGTGACTATTGAATTCAGGCCCACCCAGAGGGGGGGGGGGGGGGCAAGGGGGGCAAATGCCCAGGGGCCCGGCTCAGGCCAAAAACTCAGGCCACCGTAACAAAGTATTGCAAGTAAAAGAAGTGACAACCTCATAGAAGAAATGATTAGTTAAAGAAACAAATTTAGTTCCATAATTGAAGAAGCTAAACTTGTAGCCAAGCGTTGGCCAGCCAAATGCCAACAAAAACATAGTTTTCAGAGAAGAGGAAGACGACAAGAAAACGTTTTCACGAAGAGACTTCTGATGAAGAATATGACCATCAGAACAGTACCTCAGAGTCAAAACAAGAGCGATTTAATAATTCTTAAAATAAATTAATATTTAATATTTATACGTTTTTAGCTATTCTGAACCACTTTTATAAATAATATTTTTCGATACCATCAAAAATAAGGGTTGTTTGCTCTTGGTCATATTTTAAAGTTTTTTTTAAAAAAACAGAACATCCTGTTCAAAAAATCAAGAAAATATTGTCATTTTTAGAGGTTTAAGAATAAGCAGGAGTTTTTATAAAGAATGACTTTTTTTCGAAAACCCAAAAATAAGAAAATTTTTCCTTTCGGATACTCTATCTTGGGACACACTGTATATTGTATATGTTCCGGGGCCCGGAATTCGTTTAGGTGGGCATGATTGAATTTAGTGTCTTGAAGGTAAGTGAAAGACCATAACATGCGGTGATCGACTTATTGATTTCATTATCACAATTTATTTCTCGTTTTAATTTAAAATCAAAATTTTCTGAGGCAATAAACAACCACTCTACATCCTCAAAAAACAAAGCTTATGTTTACGAAAAATAACCAGCACCTGTTTATCTGCCTCCACCTCGACCGGAAAATTACTGTGCAAATGACCCTTAGTCATAAGAATTTAGATAGTGATTGATTGTTTACCTGATACATTCTTGTGGATACTTCTTACAATCTAGGGTACAACGGAATCTCTGCCAGGTCATCCATCCCATTGGAGGTGTCAGCGCTAGTCCATTCTCTAACGAGTACACATCTCCTATCAACACCGACACTGCCACCAAAAGACACCCACGCCTGGAATTTTTTGTAATAGTTGTTTTAGTTGCATTTTTAAACCACTATATTACATTGTACATATTAGAGTTTTAATAATGTGATGTCATATTCATATGCTTATAATTATTAAATTGTAACTCATATTTTGAAGGGGAATTATGAATTCCTAAATCAAATTTACATTACTTACCACATAATTGCTTTAAAAATTATATAAATTTTAAAACTTATTACGCCACAATATACACTTAATCAATAAATCAAAAAATCTTTCCAGCGACTAAATTCAAAGCTATAATTAAATAAATTAAAATAAATTTATTCCAATAGAACTTAAATATACTTTCCTTATCATTAACATCATCCTAAAGATAAAGTATTAAAAATCATTCGATTCAATTATTAAATTGTCAATTATACTAAAATATACTTTTGTTACTCAAATGATAAATTGACTCTTCAACTCTTCAAAAATATTCAAAGATCAATCATCTTATTACACATTAATTGATTGATTGACAGGATCAATCAAAGTATTAGACGTTATGCTACGATTGGTTTGTTTTTAATTTTACTTTCTCATATACGTATTAATAAAGAGGGTATTGAAAGAGAGTATTGTAATGGCGCGAAAATTAAATTTTGAAAGTTTCATGGACTCAGTCCAAATATGTTGTTTTTTAAAAAATGTCTGTTGTCTATTTTTTCTATAAATGTCGACTATATTATCTATATGCTAAATTTTTTTTAAGATAAAAGGTCGCACTGTGTTACGACAGAATATTATGTATTTATTCCTCAAACAAATTTCAAAGCAATAAGCAAGTCTCTGAGCCCAATTATTTCATAAGTAAAATTAATGTTTGATTACACTTACCAATAAAATGTTAAAGCCATGAATGCTTCTTTTTAAAATACAATTCGAAGCACTTTCTAGAAAGTTACCATTTGATGTTACTTTTCAACAAAAGTATCTTATAACAGAGCAGCGCGATGTCTTGTATTTCATATATTAATTTCGTTAAAAATAAATTATTTTTGAAAAGATTTGATTTCTTCTTATATAAGTTAATATAAGTTTTTCAAATATATTAATAAACAGATGTTATTTATAATTTTTGTGTTTTTCAAATATTCATGCATATAAATAAAGTTTTACAAAATACTATTTATTTTTAATATTATAATCAATAGCTTTCTTAATTAACAATTTTGTTTTAAAAAAAAAGTTTAAATTTCAATAAAAAAATTCAAGGTTTAAATTAAATTATCAAAACAAATACGTTTAAATAAATAATTAAATTGTGGTGCTAAGAAATGATGAAATAAAAAAAAAATTGCTAACAATTATAAAAATAAATATGATAGAATTCAATAGTAAATAATAATAAATTACAAGTTTTAAATTTAAAAAATACTAAAATAAATAATTTCGTACGAAAAATCAGAAAGTAAAACAATTTTTCAAAAGATTGATAAAAAAAGAGGGAATTTTGATAAGGAGGTGATAATATTAGTTTAAAGATTAGAGTTTTGTTATTATGTATTATGTTGTTTTCTGTTTTCTTTTTATCTATTTTATGATAAGAGAAGTAGATTAAATAGAAAAAATAATAATGTGTATAAAATAATATTATTTCATGTGATAATTATAAGGCGAGGAATGATAAAGAGATAGATAATGTCTATTATATTGGGGATGTTTCAGACGTTATTCGGATAGCTAATCTTGGAATACTGAAGAGGTAGAAGACCTGGAAGGTTTTGTACTAATTTGAAAGGAGTTGGTAGCTGCATGAGTGGGGGCAGCAGGAGACTAGATGATTTTGGTAGGGGTAATTCCATTAAGATGTTCACCAAGGAAGGATTCAATTTATTTTATTAAAATATATCGTTATTAGTGTTAACTTTGAGATATTTATAACAAAAAAAAATTATAAAAACGTTTTGTTAATTAATGAGGCACATAGTTTCCTCGCGTTCTAGTATTGGACAAATGGTCACATAAAAATTAAATAAAGTATAATGTGATAGATTTCAAAATATGAATATTACCAAAAACTTAGGACCTAAGAAGCATTGAAAAAACAATTCAATAAAAATAATGTAAACCTAGTGGGAAATGTGTTCATTAAATGTGTTATTAAATAATGTTTATTAAAACCTTTTTTTATTTCCATTAAAAATCCCCCCCCCCAATCTCTGAATAATACCCCTAATTGGAAGACCCCCCCAAAAGTTCTGATGGGGCAACTTGCCCCTATCAAACCCCTCTGTGGGCACCCCTGATTAAATGTGCAAAGAAGGTTTCAATTAATATGAGACCATTTGTTGGCTATTTGCGACAAAAATTCCCAATTTATTTAAAATTCGATAAGTACATTTATAAATATAGGTGTTTTTAAAAAAAGTGTAAGCTTATGATAAAGAAGAATTAGCGCAGAAGGATGCAATATTGGATTACGGTGGGACTAATGTTCATGTATCATCCAAATTGCATTAAAATTAAAAACGTAATTTTTAAGATAATTATGATTAATTGTTCGCAAAAATATTGACTGAGGAACTGACAGACTGACACGAAAACAAAAATGTCTCGGACATAATGAATTTGGAGGCAATTATAAAATTGTTGTTCTTCTGAAGGTTCGTGTTCGTAATGTTTCCGGTTAGCGCTGAAACAATATCATTGTATTGGTATGATAAGTTTTATTATAATATTGATGTCTGCCAAAAATGGATTTTAAAAATTTTGATCTTACTTGGGGGAAGAGATATAGTAAATAAACAGGTCAAGTGTGTGCTAGTCAGCACACAGTGAGGGTCCGTAGGCCACACTATATAGTGTTTAACTGTAAAGAGTATAAACAGTGGTTTTTTTAAAATGCTAAAAAGCTTACTTTGAACCATTCTAAGGGTCTGATATTCTCAAAACACACTCTGATAAAGTATTTTTTTGCCACTGAACCGGACTACAACCATATAAATACATCGAAAAGACCATAATTATAAAAAAACGTATTTTGTCAATTAAAAAAAATATATATATTTTTTTCGAAATTTCCAAAAAGTGGTATCTTTACTTTTGTTTGAAGAATGTTCAGGAATTTTTTCAGATTTTTTGCACTTCACATAAGCGAGATAGAGGGGGGGGGGGGGGCACGTTTCACACCCACTTCAAACTTGCCTACGCTCGCCCTATCAAAGTTATATCCAAATAATTATATATTTTTGTAATCAGCTCGACGTACCCTTTCATATGATACCCCTCACGGTGTCGATAAAAAAAAAAATGTTAACCCTTAAGTTTTTTTACCCTAATTTTTTTGAAAAATATTTTTTTTTAAAAAAAGTGTAAGCTTATGATAAAGAAGAATTAACGCAGAAGGATGCAATATTGGATTACGGTGGGAAGACACACGCAGGAAAATATAAGGGTCCTTGGTTTTGCCTACGGAACCTAAAAAGAGGGGGAATTGAGCCCAACCTGGTCTTGTGAAGTTAGGAAATTACTATAAGGGGACTTCTTTTTATGTTTTAAGCATCTTTTAATAACATTTATTATCAATATCAATCTAGGTACGCTCTAAGAAACTAGGGTGGGAGGGGGATACAAGAGGATAAAAACTTCTGCATTTTGTGCAAGTTAAAATTTAACAATGCTTCTGGAGTCCGAAACAATTTCATTGGGGCATCTAAATATTCTCACTTAGGGAAATAATTGTAATGTTTCTTGACGGTAGTTTAAAAACCTAAAAATGCAAAAATACATTAAACATAACTCAGTTAGTTGCGTAGTACGGGAATTTAACTTGTAAAAATGACGATTTCAGTTTAAAGGCTCAAAAGTTGACACTTTTTTAACATCAAGAGTTCAATGAAGACCTGATTGAACATCTCGAGTTAGTTGAGGGGAACTTTAAAGTTCAAAGCACTTCTTTATCTAAAACCAAAATAAAGTCTCCGCATGAAAGTATTAATATCAAGAAAATTTACAGTTAAGTTTTTTATAGACGAACTAGTATACCGTTATTCTGACCTAACCAGGCTCTAAAAACTACAATGCCGGTGTGTGAGGACGGAGATAATGTCAGATAGAATGCTGAGTGGGTAGTGGTATAACAAGCCTGCCTTAATCGTGATTTGTAACTCGGATGTTGTTTAGCTTACACTTCAGTCTGTTCCACCTACAATTTAAAACCAATTTTTATTGCGATGAGGATTATATTTAGACATCATGTGACTTTTCAGTAATTTTTATGTAAACTAGCGCCGTCGTTCCGAACCGCCGGTCCACTGATAGTACTTAACTTAATTGCGACCTCTTCTACCACAAAAAGTGGGAGGCCGGTTTCGATTCCCTGCCGAGGAGTTATTTTTATGGTATATTTTGATAAAATATTGAATAATAATTAAATGTAACCTCGAAACACCTAAAATCTATTTACTAATTTTCAAATTTTCGTACGTAAATTTACTTATTATTGAACATTTCATCAAAAGTTATAATAAAAATAACTTCTCCTCGGCGGGGTATCGAACCCGGCCTCTCTCCGTCCGCGTTAAAAGCTTCTTTCTTTATAGAAACTAGATTTTTCCCAGGAACGACTTACATCGTTAATATTTGATTTAAATGGACTACATTTTAAAAAATCGTCGGAACTGTTTTTAAGATGTATAAGAAATATTTTTTCCACGTTATTTCAGAGTTTTTAGGAAGTAGCGTCTCCTAATAAATTTTGTCAAAATCAGTCGATTAGTTTAGGTTCCACGCACACAGACAGACATTTTTTAAAAAACACTTTCTTGGACTCAGAGGACCTCAAAACGTGTAAATCCATCAAAATCGAGCTATCATTTCATGGCCGCTCTGTACCTAAATGCCTCTTGCCAAGCTATGTACCGCTGACGAACTTCGCCGTCCACATATTCTTCAAAGGCACCAAGAGATTAACAGAATTCTAGCTTGGTGTTAGTCAGTCATTTTTTTGCACGCTATCTCCTGGACTCCAAGAGGTTCGGTCAATAGCTGCTGACAGAAATTTGGAAGAACAACAACCTATTAACATATATAGGTAACTAATCATACAGAATAAGAATAACAGATAATCGCTGCCTTATTGTTAAAAGTAGATATGTGGTGCCTATACAAGTTATCTGAGAGAAAACATTTCTGGATTAATTTCTGCCAAACATGGAGTAAAGGAAAAACTACCATTTTTTTCTTGCAAGTTATTATAGAATAGGAATAGCCAACGCGATCCCGAGTATAGTTGGAATGAAGTACAGATAGTTTATTAAAATCCTATAACCATTTCTTACAAAATAGAATAAGCCAATATTAAGGTGGATAATTTATTGGAAGGATTACCAGAATTATTAAGTGAGCTCAAAATTACGCATTATTATCTCTTACCTTAGATTTGGATTTTTATGATTTGACATTTGATGGTAACTATATTTAATAAAGCAGAAATAAGCCACTATTTACTATTTAATAGTATGTCCTACTGTTGTTACCATAGAGAATACAAAGAAAACTACAATGTATAGTGAAAAACAAAAGGACATTCAGAATAGATTGTTCATCATGATTAAATTCAAACTACAAAATGGTTAAATTGAGATCTACAACAATTTTTTTGTTAAATAACAAGTCCAAGACAGAGGCGGATTTAGGGGGGGGGGGCGTCATAACATCAGGGGTCATAACATCGTTTCATTTAAAAAAAATGAAATTTTAGGCTTAGAAATGCGTAAAAACGTGTTTTTAAGATGTGCAATTTAAAAAAAAATCCTTGAGGAGAACCCCCCCACCCCCCATCCTGGGGTTATTCCATACCTCCAGAACCCCCGATAGTGACCCCCACCCAAACTTGATACCAAATCCGTCCCTGGTCCTGGAGTTAATAAAACAATAAGCAACCATTTAATTGATTTTATCAAGAGTCTGGATTTTATCAATACGTGGATAAGCAAAAATTAAACCCTGAGGTGAAATTGAGAAATTAATTTTAGCTCTAAATTTATGGTTTCTGTGGGCGCTACTCACAAAAACTAAAATAAAAAATTTCGGGTACGGGGTACCTCAGAACTTTTCCTCACTTTGGCCTCTTCTTTTTATTTATTTAATTATTTGAATTTGGGGGGGGGGGGGGAGGGAGAAGGACTCTATGAAAAACATAAAATCGGCAAGTGGTCTCTGGGGAAAAAAGTTTGGGGTTCTATGGTCAATTATTTTATATCTTAAGACTAATTAAATCCTATATTACAAAAGTCTAAGTTTACAAAAAAAAAAAAAAAAAAAAAAAAAAAAATTAAATGCTATAGTAAAAATCACTCAGCATTAAGTTATTGGGGGTTAAGTTAATTGAACATATATTTATTATTTTATAGTCCCGACTCCAACAGTCCCCGAATTTAGAAATAGATATTTAGTGGAAATGTTAGTTTTATGTTAGAGAGGTATAATTAGTTTATTAGATAATTCCTTTGATATCTCGGTTTCGGATTTTTTGGAGGAAAACAATACTTTTCCTATAGGTATAGCTTCGGAGAAGGTAAGGAACTGTAAAATGACTGGAATACCTTGAGATAAAATTGCTAGAAAATCAGAAAGAAAGGAGTAACTTCATAATAAGAAGCATAGTACTAGTAGAAGAATATTAACTTCATCCCCTTTGTATGTAGATTTAGTTTTAATTATATGTACCATGTACCCACAAATTGTATTGTGTAGAAGTTGTGGAAGACGTTTCGGACAATATAATTATCAAGCAGAAACGTTTCGTTAAATGTAGAGAAACGTATAATTTCTAAATCAACTAGTCTTTTTCTCAACCAACTATCTCAAAGGATTGCGATATCGAAAGTTCAGGATTGATAAAGACAAATAATATTATCCCACAGATATTAAGGAAAAGATCTAATTTGTCAATAATTTTTAAAAAAAATGTTTATGAAAATATCAAATTAAAATAAATACATTAAAAATAACCTGCAAAGTAAGGGATTTCTACAAGTTTAAAAAAAAACTTCTTTGTAACAACGAATATTTTACAATATAAAACAGTACTAGTGCTGCCATCTGTTGGCAGAGAGAATATTTTCTTATTTGTTTCTGCTATCACCATCAGAAAGCGGTAATAGCCTCATTATTTCGTCCAAACCTTACCAAATAATTAATTATTGACCAAAATGGCAGGAGATATTAATTTAAAATATGAAGGGATTATTTATCTTATAGGTATAATTGGTGCGAATTTCGGTAAAACATTTTATATACATAGTTCAAAAGTCGATATTTTCAATATAGCGGCAGATATCAAAATAAAATTGAGAGGAAATTTTTGTCCTATAAAGAGAAGTAAAGATATTAAGAGAGAGTAATTTCACTCAAATTTACACCAATTATAATTGGTGTAAATTTCAAGGCAATTTGATTTTTTTGAAATGTTGCACAGCACAATTTTTTAAAGCAAGTGTTAACTTCCTAGCTGGCAAACTGTACTACTTATGCGTGACACAGACAGACAGACAGACAAATAGACTGACAGACAGACAACCAGCTAAAAACCATTCAAATCGTCTTGAAAACACCCTTAACGCGTTTGTTTCACTTCACTATAATAAATGGTTCAAAAGTTATAGCTAAAACAAAATTTAATTTAATTAATTTAAAATGGCCGCTTGATGGCATCTTGATACGCCTAGGTCTATTAATAAAAGGTTAACGACTCGTCCTGTTTTTGGTTATTTGCCTACCTTTGTGTGTGCTGAGTGATAACACATACTAAACCAATTAATTATAATTGCTTCATTACAAAACCTATTTAAAAAAATACGTGTGGTGTCGCGGGACACCCGGTAGGAACGAAGTTCCTTACATTTTTCATTAAATATAAATTATAAAATCACACTCCTAGTACGTATACATTGCTAACTACTTATACATGGCGGAGTTAGAAAAGAGACAAAATTAAAAGTAACGAACTGTTTGTACCTGGCAGAGTTAAGGCAAAATTAAATTAAGGAAAGAATTAAAAGAAATCATTATTTGTATAATTAAAGCAAGCGTGTTACTATAAATATATACTAAATATAAGAAAAAAAGTTGATCATGATGAGTTTATAGTGAAAGAGTATGTTTGTTAAAGGAGTTTGGATTGAATAGGACTGCTTTCTACCTTCCCGGCCAATTAATTTAAAATATTATAAAATATATCTCTTCCCTACTCTACAGCTTCTGCTTGTATCAGGGTGAAATTTTACATGATTATATTTTATTTATTTACAAAAAAAAGTAACATTTTTTACATATATAACAAAAATAATCAAAACAAGTTAAGTAACAGGCTTCCTTAATAACACTTTTTCCCGTCTTTTGAAGCTTACGTTTACGCGAGCGTTGCGCGTGAACGCTTGGGCGGACAACGTTTTCCGACGAACTCAGCCTGGGCATTTGTAAAATGAACATGTGTTCAAAATTTCAACTAACTCGGTGATCTTTTACTCAAGCTATCGTCATCTGTAGATTTCGTGACGGATTTTACGTGACGGTGATTTTGTGACGGTGATATTAATAGTTTTTTTTCGGATTCACTCCCGGGCTCCAGAACGTGCCATAAGGAATTTCGTTCCAACAAGCGTTTAACAGGTGGTTGTTTACACTTCGTTTTTGATTTTCAGCTAAATTTAATTTTCAGCTAAATTAAAATTAAATTTATTTATATTTTTCCCTAGGAAAACGATGGGGAAATTCATATATAAGTGGACCTAATTGTAGACAATTTCTTGAAATCATCAGAACTATTATTGAGAAATTTTTGTATTTCTCGGTTTTTGGACGAAATCAAGTTATAAATGAGACTAGTGCCGCTTTCTGTTGGGGATTGCAGAAACTTATAAGTAAATCGTTTCTCCGCTAACAGATGTCGGCACTGATACTGTTTTAAATGTTAATATCCTTAGGGTACTCTCACACTGGATCCGACTACATGCGACTTTCGACAACATGCGACTTCCGACTACGTACGACTATGCACGACTCGGTAGTACGGCTTGAGCTCTCACACTAGATCCGACTAAGTACGACTCGGTAATACGACTTGAGCTCTAACATTGGAGCAGACTTGTCGGAGAAGAGCCTTTAATTTTATATTTTTTCGTTTTACTTACATTTTGGCAAAATTAATGGGTAAGTTTATTGTTGAGACAAAGTAAAAGACGTTTAAGAAGAACAGAATGGATTAACCAGATACAAAAACTAACAAATGTTCTTCACTCACTGACAAATAAAAGAAAACTGCACAAAAAACTGAATAAAACAACTTAAAACTTTAAAAGAACTGTAAATGGGTATGTAGTTTTGCTCCGTAGGTCGGACGAAAATCCGAGACTGCTGGGATCGAGTCGCAGGTCGGAGGTATACGCACGTAGTCGGACGACTAAGTCGGATGCAGTGTGAGAGCTCTGATAACAGTGCTAAGGTTGGGATAGTTTGTCCGACTACGTACGACTACGCACAACCAAAAGTCGGATGTAGTCGGATAGTAAAGTATTCGCTATTAAAAGGAAGTTTCTAGGGTCCATAGGCAAAAACGAGGACCCTATACATTCCTGCGCTTCTCTGACTATAACGCACCTGTTCTCCGAAATTATCCAACACAAAAATTTGATGATTTATAGCTCTATTCTGTTGTGTAATAACCTAAAAAAAATCGGGTATGGGGTACCTCGGAACTTTTCCTCACTTCAGAGGCACCTAAAGTGGAAGCAGCATTGGACGAGGTTAGTACTTGGATAGGTGACCGTTTTCAACACTATGATTTTTTTAATATAATTAAAAAAAAAAAATTATATTAATTACTAAGAAATCAAATATGAAGCTTGGGAATAATAACAATTGTGAATAGCAAACTGAAGCTATAACAACAAAATACAAAACACACGTTTATAACATACATACATACCTTCTGAATGAATAATGCACGCAAACGCAATATAAAATATTTATTTATATTTTTACTAAGAAATTACTAAAATTATTAAAGATATCTTCTACTGCTTAAATGAAAAGAAGTAACTAGGATAAATCAAGAAAAGTAGCTATTGTCTAATCTAGAACGACTTCAACAATAATAATAATGATATCGATGTTGGATGTTTACATGAAGCTGCAGTGTGGCCAGTGACTACGCTAGTTTTTTAATTAAAGATCTACTATTCATTGAACTTATTTAACAGAATTATCAAATATAAACAAATTATTTAAATATTAAAACGTTTATTTATTAAATTTCACTTATTATACTATATATACCTAATGTTATAAGATAGAGACAATAGTTTAAACTGTTATTGCCAACATAACAATAATTTTTATTGTTTTTTATATAAAAATAAAAATTTTGCTGTATAGACATCAAAATGTTTTCTCATTTTACCGCCTAGGCAGTAAAAATAACATTTCTCTGCCCGAAATCAGTTCAATAATACCTCATTTTGCTGCCGCAAGTAAATAATAGTACATTACGCGTCGAGTGCGGAAAGTAGCATTTTGCATGCGAAAACTAACAAATGTTCTTCACTCACTGATAAATGCGAGTGTGGAGTTTGCAGCCGAGCGATAGCGAGGGTAGTAAAACCACACGAGCAATGCAATATGCCGTTTTCGCACGAGTTGCGTACAGTACTTTATCTACGATTGGTAGATTTAAATAATGAAAAAAGAAAAAAAAAAAACTTGCTGTATGTAAGTTCGTATCTCTCTCTTGATAAAGATGGCATTTATTCTTGAGTTGTATTTTTTGCCGAATTAATTATTTCTGGAGGAGTATTATTCTCCACATTTTTGTCAAAGCACTTGATTCACTTATTGTTTTTCACTAAAATCTCGATATAAACCGTTATTTTAATAAAAGAACTGCAAATAAGTTTTGTTAAATGTAAACAAACCCGATAATCGTGCGTAAAGCTGAAGAGGAAATATTCAGAACTATGAGACGCGCATGCGCAATGAATACAAGTACGTAAATAATCACTTTCTATACGCATCTAAACAAAGATATAATGTTTATATTTCGTATCAATCGTAGATAAAATAATTAACACATTATGTTTATTTATTTTATTTCATTTATTTAATTATTTGAATTTTGGCGGTATTTTGACAGATGTAAACAAACTTTGAAGTTCAACTAAAGTATCTCACTAATTATTAATAGTTATGTTTGCTTATAACTTTAAAACAAATTAATGGAATTTCATCAGGTTTTTTTATATTTGCTCCTTATTTTTACTGGTTCAAACGATATGCTATATGTCAAAAACGTATTTATACTTTCGGTATTATTAACCGTCAAAGTTTCAAAATTAAAAAATCAATAACTTTACAATGGTGGCCAATATCAAAATTAAATTTAGTAGATTTGTTAGTCATACAGAGGCACATTCCATTCGTGCCAAATTTCATTACTCCCCCGCTTTTGTTTAGGGTTTTGGAGATACTTCTCAAAACCCTTATGTCGAGGGTGATGTGTCCGTCTTTCTGTCGCTCTTTGATTCATAGGGCCCGAACCGTTTAAGCGAAAGTGCTGAAATTTGAAACACTGGTGTAACTTTTTGACCCAACCACAGGAAAAATATACAGAAGTTCAAAATTGAATATGTGCATGCGCAATTTGCAAAAAATGTGGTAAACTCAAATATGTATTTATATATTTTTTTTAATTTCCAAGCGGGGTATCAAATGAAAGCTGCTGATGAGTAGGACGCAAATATATATAAGCTTTTTTAAATTTTGCATTCCTTATTGGGTAAAAAAATCAAAATATACCCCCAAAAAAATTCCCTCCCCCCAACCACTACATAACGGCTGGTCCTAAAATTTCGAAATAATTCATGCAAATGCCTTATTGTGGGGCGATGAAAATTCCAGGAGTTCATCCCAAATTTTCAAAAATTGCCATTTTGGGGCGCGAAAATTTGAAGTGCGCCCAAAATTTTATTTTTTTAAATTTTGAGTTGGGTATCAAATGAAAGCTGCTGAAGAGCAGGACTCAAATATACATGTGCTTTATTAAATTTGCATTCCTTGTTAGGTAAAAAATCAAAATATACCCAAACCCCCCCCCCCCCCCCCCAACCACTATATAACGGCTAGTCCTAACATTTCGAAATAATTCATGCTAATGTCTAATTGTGCGGGGCGATGAAAATTCCGGGAGTTCATCCCAAATTTTAAAACATTGCCAATTTTGGGCGCACTTGGAGTTAAGCTTTTCTTATGTGCCTCAAGGGATTCACGCAAATAAAAGTAGTCTCGAATTTTTTCCGCACAAATTTACAGATTTACTGTACTATATGAGCTACACCCCCAAATTTTATTAATATTGGAGGAGTAGTTTTGGATATGTCGTTCGCAAAAATTAAGATGTGAACCACGGACAGACAGAGAGACACGGTACCAAAAATGTTCTCCCCGGATTTCTTCTGTCTTGGAAAAAGTCTTTAAAAAAAGTATTTTTGAAATTATTGGACACTTAAAACATTTTTGCTTATAAGACCGATCATATAGCTTCCCTTACCTTTGGTAAGCTTGGAACAATGATAGCGTTAATTTTAGAGTTCAGTAGATTATATTGAGAGGCAATACAACGAAAGTTAATAATTATGATTTACAATCCTCCTAGTTCTTACTTACAATTATAATATAAGTCTTGAGCGTTATTCCAGAATAGACGGTCTGTTAGTCTGATTTGAGTCATATTCAACTGATGCATTCATGATTCATTGCAACTTTCGTTTCTTGATCAACTTCTTTTCATTATCCTCGTTATTCATCAACACAAAAAATGAGACAACAAACACAAGTTAGCATAGAGCATAGACACAAATAATTTTATGCTTCATTTTAGTTGCTATTAGTTTTGAGTAGACACCCAATTCTAGTCCTGAATCGTCGGTTTTGACTTTGACTACCTATGTGTAGGGTATTCTAGTTTTGACTGATTTCAGATTTTGCCGGTAACATATACCTATATTAAAAAACCTAAGTTAAAATGAAAATGTATCATCACTGAGGAGAAGATTTCTAAATTTAAAGAAGTAGAAACATATTTGTGTTAAACATTAGAGCAATTGCGGTTCCTTGCACAAATCAATTTTGCAAATGATTGATTTCGCTTGATAAATAATTCAGTAGAAACAACTTAAATATTACTGTGATAAATCAGTCCAACTAACAATAACAATACTTTGTTATATAACTAAGTTATAATTTTAAATCTCATAAAAATATAATTTAAATAATTAATTTAAAATTAAAATTCACTCAATTAAATTAATTTAAAAACTTAAATACAAAATCTATTTATTTATTAAAACTGCTTAAGCAAGACATGAAGTTAGCCATAAATAAATAATAAATTAATAAAGACTGCTAACAGCTAGGCTTGAAACTAGCTTAAAAATAGCTAATAAAGCCACAATAGGCAGCTTAAATTAGGCATTATAGCCATAAATGTCTTACATTTAACAGATACTATTAAACAGCAAGACACAAATGTAGCCATTTTATAGTTAATAAAAAGTAGTTAGTAAGAAACAATAGACACCTTAAAAGCTAGTCATTAATGGCTAATCAGCTAGTCATTAATGGCTAATCAGCAATTAATTCATTAGTGGCTAATCAAATCAGCTAGCTAATTATTAAGTAGCAGATAATGTTAGTAGTTAGTCTTGAGGCTAGCTATAAATAGGCAACAAAACTGAAACAACTAGAAAGGAAGCTAGCCATAAATCTAGTCGTAAATGGCTAATAAAGAAAAAGTATTAATTTTTAAATAATTTATTTATAATAAAAAAAAAAGAAAAATAAATTAAAATGAATGGTAACAAAATTTAAAAAAAAAAAGATATATATATATATATAATGATAAATTCGAACGATACAATCTGACTGGCAAATTGTTGAGATATTCCAAGGTCCGGTCCATTTAATAAAATGTTTCATATTAGTCCATTTTTCATGTTCATTGTTGATTTTTCTTCTTTTTTTTTGAACATTCAATATCCACAAAAGGGTTTGATATTTTGGAGTTTCTTCTTTTTCTTCAGTTGGTACGACATTTCAGGTGGTGTTTTTAAATTAATTCAGCTATTATTCGATTTTCCACAGTATTTGTTTGGTCTTTTATGTAAACTGTGGTGTTGAATTTAAGATTTTTTGTTATTTAAAGTTTTTAATGCTGAGCCTGCTGGATCATTTCCTTGATTTTAGCCTGAAAAAAAAATGCAATAAAATTAATTAATTAAATTCGAAGTAATTAATAAATAATTAAGTTGATAAAAAAAATTATTAATTAATTTAATTATTTATAATTTATTTATTTATGAATACAATTATAATTTAAAATATTGTTCTTACTTCCATTTCGCTGGCTGTGTGCTTCATCTTTTCCCCCATATCGTTCATAGCCTGTGTAACTTGGTCCTTAAGTCCACCTTCAGCGTTCATCTGACAAACAAAATGAAAAATTGATTTGATTAATACTTGCGTTAAAATGAGAAGACATTTTATAAGTTCGATAATTATTTAAGACTTATAATTATAAAAAAGATCAATATGAATTACAAATGAGATTAGACTTTTATCACTAATCGATAAATGATATAAACTTCTTCACTTATTAAGATTTCCATAACAGAGATCATGTAGCGCTAGTGTATCGTGTAGTGAACTTGAGCAATTAGGCCACTAATTTGAGGCTGTTTCTCAAGAAGCCCCTTCACACACTGATGTATCGCCAAAGCGGTATTCGCTACCAAGAAGTAAGTTGGTGATCTTCACGTACATTTCTGACGTATTGTCCATGGTAATAAAAGTGCATATGTGCAGGATTGAACCCGTAACCTAGAATTTGATTCATGGAGGGCTGAGTTGATGTGATCAATGCCTTTACGATCACAGTTACTCTGCACCCCCAGTTATCATGTACGTCAAAGCTATATTATAGTCATGTCGATTTTAAAAGATTTGGCGAAGAATTTCTACCACAATATCTTTTATTGATCTTCTCTTGGAGAATATTATCTAAGATAATATCATTCTATAAGATTTGTCATTAATAATGACGAAATCAAATGGTCTTCATTCGACAATCAAATTCTTTTTTTCATAACAATAAATAATCGTTATTGGATAATAATATAAACTCTTTCTTCCACCATTGATGAAGAAAATCAAATGATTAAACGATCAAATGTCTTTAGATTATTGCCAAGCTACCAACTTGCACTGTCAGTTACCTTCTCATAGGCTTCCTTCATCTGCTGGGCGAATTTCTCACCAGCCTGGGAAGCGGACTGCTGGAAGTTCTTAAGGTTGGCTTCGACTTCGGGGTTCTTGGCCTTAAATTCGTTGATGAGCTCTTCCATCTTGGCCTTAGCTTGAGATACGGGAGAGTCAGGGTGTTCCTTCATCTGTAATTGAAAAAAAAAAAAATATATATATATAATAATTAATAGATACCTCATAATTTTAAAGAACTGAATAAAAAAAAAAAAATCTATTATAATTTTGAAGTACTCACGTATTTCTCAACATTTCCAGAAACGTCCTGCATTTGCTGCTGCATCTCCTCGTATTTCTTGATCATGGCTTCCTTCATCTGTTAATTGACAAAAGAACAGAATTAGAATTTTCTTCATCTACCATGAATAACAAATACCTTTTCACCGGAAAGAATTCCCTTCGTCATTATTTTCTAAATATTTCCTCGTTATTTTCTCGGCAGGAGTTTATTAGTGCTTTAGGATGTATTCATAAGCGCGACTATATTCGTGTAAACATACCTTTGTGATCCCGCAAAAAAAAGATTCATTGATGACTTGTGCATCTATTAAAATCTCATATTACATTCATTATTTCATATAAGTGAGGTTCCGTTACCTTGCACACTTCCCTCAAGAAATATTCCAAGAACAGAGGAATTTCGGCAGAAATAAAACTTTGGCAGAAGCATAAAGTTTAATATTACGTCAGAAAATTTCCAAAAAAATATATTTGGTTAATTTTATTCTTACTCTAAATTTGTTTAAATTGTTCATACCTCGTCGGTGTTGATGTTCTGGCTGACGGTTTTACCCATATCTTCAAAGGCCTTCTGGACTTGTTCCAGAGTTTCCCTGACATCAGTCTCAGCCTGGAAAAGAAATATGAAAATGTTATGTTATGCCAATCGCTAATCAAATATATAAAAGTTTATTTTATAGTCGATTAAGATAATAATTAATAAAAAAGTCCAGTCATGCACCATGACTTAATGAGCGAATTTTCAAAGAAATCTGCGTTTTATTGGCTTATGATAATATAGGAAAATTTTGGTTTAGAATTTGCTCGGGTGAAAAAAAAAATTGGTACACAGGGGTACGGGGTACAAAAGTCAAAATAGTATTTACCCTTCAAGATGCATGTCGTTGGAAAGCTCTTTAAGAGTACAGTAATTGTTGTTATTTACACTTTTATCATATTTTCACATAAAAGGGGGGTAAAATGGAAAAAAACGTTTTTTGACCCTATATGGTCAAAATTTGACCCCTAAATGTACTCCAAAAATTCTGGCCAACGAACTCATCCTTTCTTTTGATATTATTGACATTTTAAAATTTGTTTGAAATTTTTAAGTGCATCCTAAGGGGAGATATCGTCTGGAGTGACACATATATACATATTATATACATACATATATACATACATATATACATACATATATACATACATACATAAAAAAAAGTGTTAAATTTTAGGAATCGATTCAGAATGGTCTAAAACGGATTTCCATGAAAAAATTTTTCAAAAATTTCCATGAAAAAATTTTTCAAAAATTCGCATTACAAAAATTTTGAAGCCATTGCAATAGCGTAATTTTCTTTGAAAATTCGCTAAAAGAAAAATTATCAATCAGATATTTATTATCTGATATAAATATCAATAATATATCTGTTGATAGACTTAGCTATTGATAATTTTATTGATAACTTCCATTGATAAACCAAAATGATTGATGCTTGATTGGAAAACCGTTTAATTTATCAGAGATCGTTCACTTGAGATCTGATTGAGACATGAAAATCCGTGTAAGAATAAGTAAAAATTTCTTTCAATTAAACCGGAGATAGAGATAATTTGAGATCTAGATCATTTTAGTTTCGATTCACATATGATTCAGTTGTTTTCCGACCCGTTCTTTTTGACTTCCGAAAAAAGAACAAAGATCTTTCAATCAAAAACAAGAAACGAACTCTGTTCATGTTGTGATCCAATTCGTTTAAGATTATGTTCACGAGTGGTTTGATTCGTTTCTGACTAATTCAATTTGACCAGTTCATTTTTATTTGATTTGGATTCGGTTCATTTGAGATCTGATTCATTTGAGATCCGGTTCACAAGGGACCCAGGTCAGAACAAAGGACAAAGCCGTTCAGCGAAACAGGTAAAAAAAATAGTTTTTTATCCCATTCAATCAGTTTCTGACCTATTCAATTAAGATTCGATTCATTTGATATTCTGATTTCTAAATCTGTTAATCGTACTCAGATGTCACGAGATTAAAATTTGTGCAAAAGCAGTGGCATACCGAAGGAGGGGGGGGGGGGGGGGGGGGGGCAAAGGAGGCGGGGTCCGTCCAGGCCCCGCTTTGAGCGTAGGCCCCACTTTAAAAATAGGCCCCAATTTTATTTATAAATTGAAAAAAATGTATTGTTGCAAAACGATAATGGCAACAATCTTTCATATAGAGTTCATAATTACTTATCGCAGTGCTTTCTATTTATTAGTTTTCGCAGGTACATTAATGAATTATCATAAAAATAACTTCTCCGTCTTCGTTTAATGCTATTTTCTCAGGAACTTGATTTTTCCAGGGAAAACGAATGGAAATGGACTACATTTTAGAATTTTTTAAATCAAAATCATCGAAACAGTTTTCGAGTAATAATAATTTTTTTGCGTTTTTTCAGAGTTTATTGGGTAGCACCCCAAATTTGGAGATGAAATTCATTTTTCCATTTCACCTCGGGCTATGATTTTTCTGATCATGTCAGAAAAAGCCAAATTTCGTCAAAATCATCGGCTCAGCAGAGTAGGCTCCACGCGTCTGCACGGACGACAGACAAAGACAGACCTTATTTAAAAACCACTTTTTTGGACTGGGACCTCAAAATGTGTAAATCCATCAAAATCTCAAAATAGAATTTTTGTATTATCACAATACTTTCTCTTTATATGATAAAATAAAAATATCAAGCTCAGTTCTGTCATAGGTCTCTTCCTATTGCCAAGTATTGTGCCCCTACTTTTATAACTTATTTTAGCTCCCTTTTGTTAAAAAGTTCTTCCATATTTTACTTTCTTATATAAGGAGAAAGTATTCTGACGTCGCGAAAATTCAATTCTGAGATTTTGATAGATTTACACGTTTTGAGGTCCATTGAGTTCATGGTTTTTAAAAAATGTCTGTCTCTTGTCTGTCGTCTGTACAGATGCATGGAGCCTAGACTGCATGGCAGATTTTGGCATAAATGTTTCCTTTTTAGGCAGCTTACTATTGTTTGTTTTTGCAGAGTTTTTTGGGGGTTGGCCCCCCAATTCGGAGGAAAATTCATTGCTCGTTATGATTTTTTTTTTTCCGGGTTGTGATCGTACATTAGAGGACTATGCTAATGGAATAAACTGTGAATACTGTGTAGGCCCCCATATTGAATAGCGCCCCTGTCCCCCATCAGTGTTGGTACACCACTGTGCAAAAGTCATAAGAATATATAATATAAAAAATCTAAAAGCAGATGTACAAATAATAATGCCATAACTGCGAGATCAATTTAAAAATTAATTATACAACCTTGAACAACATTGACATTGAAACATCACAATGAACTAGACCTAAAATTAATGAAGTTTTTCCGTCACGAAAAAATAAAACAGCATTATGTATCCTTTTATACCTCAAAAATTAATACAATCTATTAATGTAATTATTTTAATAAAATCAGAATGGAAGAAAATATAAATTAAAGTTTTATTAGACTACTATTAGTGGATAATTTATCAACCAATTATATTAATTTGAACATTAGGTATAGTTCTTTTTTAGCAAGTTTGATAGTATAATTATTTTCCTGTTTAATTTTAATAACGGAAATGGCATGATGTAACATGTATATGATTTCCTCATATAAAAGTACATAATTACTTGGTCCAGTGTTTTCCATTTATTAGTTGTTTCTGGCTTTTCATGGTTAGATTTGGTACTCCTCTATGTTTTTTTAAATTTTAAATGACTGGCTATCACACTTCTGTTCTTATAGGGGATTAACAGTCTAAAGAAGATCATTCCGTACACTTTCTTTAGATTGTTACTCCCCCTCTGTTTTTTTTATAAAGGAAGTAACAATCTAAAGAAGTGCCGATTTAATTATTCGTAAATATTTTATAAAAATTAATGATAATATATTTTTCTTTTAACTTCTCATCATATAAAATTTAATAACAAGTATTTAAAAATATAATGAAGTAATAAATTATTATAAGAGAAATTAATTTTACTAAAAAATAATCTAACGAGGGGTCAAAAATAGCAAAAGCAAATATTTTAGATTTAACTTAAATACTACACACATTTTTTTAATTGTTAAATAACTTTTATTTTATTACATCATTTTAGAATATATTCTGCTAATTTATGTGGTACAAGGCTTCCTCCAGTCAAGGTCACATGCGTTTTGGATCTATTTCAATTCGTAGTGGAGTGACATTCATTTTTATGCAATATCAAATTTGCAACCATATATACGGGCTAATTTCGACAAAACACCTAAATTTCTTCGAAATCGGATAAGTAATTTTTAAGATATAGATTTTAATAAAAAATTGTTTGTGCACATGCGGAAAAGAATGATTGAAATAAATGTGAAGTATTCAAATTAAAGTGTGACCAGCCAATGGGCTAATTATAAGCCACTATTCAAATGTTATCAAATTAGGACAATTAGTTTTTGAGGTATAGTGGTTGGTAAAAATGTTTAACGACAGCCGACAGACAGGTACGAGACTAAAATGGTTTATATAAATGTCTAAAACGGATTTCTGTCTAAGAATTTTGAAATTCGATAAAGGAGAAAAAAATAATGATTTCTTTCAAAATTATCACAATGCATCAGTTACCTTCGGCGATCTTGGAAGTAAAATTAATAAATAAACACTATAACTAGTAATCAATTATATTCATCGTTGAATGAGTAGAAAAGATAATTTAGATTTAAAACTTTGTTTAAATTAGTTTTTAATAATAATTAAGGGTACTTACTTGGACGGCGGCAAAAGCGCAAACAACGAGTAAGAAGTATTTCATGATTGGATGGATTTGTGATTTTAAAATAAGGACTAAACCAACTGAAGACCTAACGATCAAATGTAGTTTGGAACGAAACCGGCAGGCGTTTATATAGCGCTACTAGTATTAACCCCCACTCTAAATGGTTTAGGTGATGTCCCAGTCAACTGTCATAGGTCAATTACAGAGTCAAGTTCAAATGATTATCATTTCCCTTGATACTAAACAAATTTCCTTCTTTTTTTCTTTATTTGCATTTATTACTATCATATCTTATCAGTATTATCAGTATATATATATATATATATATATATATATATATATATATATATATATATATATATATATATATATATATATATATATATATATATATATATATATATGTCAATTCTACTATTTACATAGCATTAGATTTCAGTATATATCTTTTTCTCCTCTAAAACATTTCCTCATATTAATTTGTAATTTCAATATATATATATATATATATATATATATATATATATATATATATATATATATATATATATATATGCACGTATATATTTAATCTTGATTTTGAAATACAAATTACAATAATTTTAATATATACATTATATATATATATATATATATATATATATATATATATATATATATATATATATATATATATATATATATATATATATGTGTGTGTGTGTGTGTGTGTGTGTATAATTTATTTAATTACAAAATACTGTAAGACTCAGCCAACAAATAATAATTTGGTAATCATTTTCTTTTTTTTCTTTTTTTTCTTTTTTTTTTTAATGGTTATTTAATAGTTTATAAAAAAAATCATATATATCAGATTTAATTCGATAATGGAGTATGAGTCATATTTACGAGTACTATATAGATAATTTAGTGTTTACTATAGAACGACTTTTTCCGCCAATATTGACGTAAATGTTTCTTTTTGGAGGGGGGGGGATTTAATACAATTCGTACTAAACTTTCCCATATACGAGTACATAATTAATTGAACCACGTTTTCCATTTGTAAGATGCGTCAAGTTTTCATGGAATTAATTCATTTAGAGCTAAAATTAATTTCTCGATTTCGCCTCGAAGTATGATTTTCCTGAACATGTATGCCAATTTTCGTCAAAATCGGTAGTTGTCGCTCAGTAGTTTAGGCTCTTAGCGGCTGCACTGACAGACAGACAAAACTAGTGAGCCGATTTTGACGAAATTTGGCATACGCATGTTCAGAAAAATAATACCCCGAGGCGAAATCGTGAAATTAATTTTAGCTCCATAAGAAGGGGGGGGGGCGCTACCCCCCAAAAACTCTGAAAAAACAATTATTTCTCGAAAACGGTTCCGACGATTTTGATTAAAAAGTAAAAATTTTTGTATTCGATTTTGATATTACGCTATATCCGTTTTCCCGGGAAAAATAGCTTTAAATGCGGTGGGAGATAGGCCGGGTTCGATTCCCCGCAAAGGAGAAGTTATTTTTATGAAATATTTTGTTTAATAATGATTAAATGTACCAACGAAAACTAATAAATGGAAAACACTGTGCCAAGTAATATATGAACTCGTATAGGAGAAAGTTTGTCTGAGTTGTCTATGAACGATTTTTTTAAACAAAGTCTGCGGAACTCTTTTTGAGAAATATTTGTTTTTACGAGATTTTGGGTGTAGGTCCTCCAAAGGTAGGTCCTTATATAGGGCCTTCAAGAATTAAAAGTTCTTTGATGGAAAATAAGGCCTTACGTGAAATTCCCCCTTGAAAAAAATTTAACAAAATGTTTAAAGAATTTAAACTCTGTTATAAGCAGGAACCCGAAAGTAAATCACATTTCATGTTATCCTCATCTTCCAAACGCCTGTTGAAAGTTTTGACATTTTCAAAAGAAAAAAACTACGATGACAGAATGAACACATTTGGCTGGATTTAGAGTCATCGGTTAAAAAAGTGCAAAGAAAAAATATTTTGGGAATCACAGGGCTATAGAATTTCCCGCCATATCAGGTTTTCAACAGGTGCTACTTATCTGAAAGCAGGTCTATCCTCCTTCAAATACACACACATATATATTATATCCTCTTATACCCTGATGAAAGGTCTACCAAAATGATGCCACAAAAAAACAGTAACAGGTGACGTAAAGACCACAACGCTTTTTGTTTATGGTTTATTTTTTTCCCATTATATCCTTTTTTACCTTTCCTACTACTGTCTCATAAACTATGTTTATGAGACAGTGTGTTTATGGTGTGAAGTGGAAGATTATTTTAAATGAAAATTCTGTCTGATTGTTTACCACACTGAAGCTATACCATACAAATAATCAATTTCCCAGTGTTTTCCTGGATAGTTTAAGTTTAAATAATAATAAAAAATATTTTGGACATTTTCTGTTTTAAAAATATTCCTACACGAATGGGAATCTGACCACATCTAGCTCTTTTACAACATAATTTATCCCTCTGTTTGCTTCTTATGATACTTATTCGTAAACGCAGGTTGCACCTTACATATCCTGAAAATGTTTTCCTTTCTGTTATTCCCCTCCCATTTCTACCGGGCGCGCTTTCGCGTATACAGCGTTGCACTCTTCAACATTTATGACTGTTTGCCTTAGCAGACAACTGTAGAATGTGAAAGGTTAAAAAACTCACAATTTATTATTATAAACTCATATTTTTTTGTTATTGTTTTTATTATAAAACAATAACACTCAAAGTTCATTGACCAGGAGGCCAATATGATACAATGTCCGTTAGAATTTGTTCAAACAGGTCTCGAAGGTCGAACGAGGACATATTTTCTAATTGGTTAGAATTGCAAATTAGCGGCAAAGGTGAATCGGAGAACAAATTTTTTTGTTTTGCCCTAGAATTTTCAACGGCCGCGGCCGCTTCGCGGTGCTCAGCTCATTTTCTTAAGAAAAACAACCCTGCTGCATATATAGACCATCAGGTAAAGGTCCAAATCGAAGTACAAAATTCTAAAAATGTATTACTTTATGGGTGTTCCAATTTCAAATTAAGAAGTTGAATCCAATATGGCAGCCACCAATATGGCGGAAAAAAATGATAACCCACCAAAAAAGTAGCTTTTTATAAATGAAAAAGATACCCACAAACCGGAATTTAATATCTCAATTATAACTGGAGATATTAAGCCGTTTCCGAACTTTTGGATCACCCTGTATATGTATATGTAATGGATGACATTGGGTTGGCGTGTCGCACTATCAGCTGCATAAAACGTATAATTAGCATTTAGAAAAGGTATTAAATAATGAAACGAAAATAGAAATGGGCAGAACACATCGCGAGAACCACCGATGGAAGATAGACCATTATAATATTGATTGGGTGGTTTACGTGGATAAAAAAGATTACTAAGAAGGCGTCAACAGAGATGGGACGATGGATGAGAAAGGTTTGTAGACGTGTAGCATAGCAAAGAGTGGTTACTAATAAAGTAGAACGAATGAGAAAACAATGTTTAACAGTTGACAATAGTCAACTTTTGCTATGGTAGTTGTGCCAAAAAATAGCTAAATAAATAAAATTTAATAAATAAACTATTTTTATCTCCAGTAGGGAGAAAAATGTATGATTTTGGATCAGTTTAGAGGGACTAAAGTAAGTCTTTTCTTCCCTGAACTGAAAAAGTAGGGAGAAAAGTAGAAGTACAGAGAAAAAGTAAATGTAGGGAGAAAAAAATAAAACCAGGAAGAAAAATAAGGATTGCCAACTTAATTATTTATAAATAGTAGGAGAATGAATAGCTAAATGAAGTTGCTGAAATCAGGTTAGGGACACAGCTTTTTCGACCTCATTTGTAATTTTTGCTTATCATTGTTTAAACCTTCATGTAAATAACCTTCTATTTGAGTTTAATTGCAATTCTTATTTGTTTTTAATATTGAATCTCTTATATCTACTATTAAAAGTGCAAACAGTTATGGTGGTAACAACACGTGGTAACAATAATGGATGAAGATGCGTTTCCTCCCTACTGGAGACAAAATATTGTACATATGTACCTCGGGAGGAAAGTGCTATAATTCCCTTCGCGTTAATTATCTCCCTTGGCTTCGCTTCAAGAACCAACTTATTCGCTCAGGGAATAATGGATTACTTTACTCCCTAAGTGCATAAATAACTATTGCAGCTTCTACTTTCACCACCGTTGTAGTGTAAAAAATAAATGTGATATACGCATATATTTACTCAAAATGAGAAGTCATATTTAAATTTAAAAAAATGTTATAATTAATGGTTTATTATATTATATAGTGCAATTGGTTCCGGATTATGATGATTTCAAATCAATTTCAAGATGACTTTGTGATGAAATTGCTGTCAACTTAAATGAAGTTGGTGGAACGTAAAAAGATTTCTTATCCAATCACTAGGGGCTAGGAGGAACCAGCCTATAGGTTCAGTGGTTCCAGAGTTATCGTGATCAGTCAGTCTGTGTATTTGAATATTATGTTGGTATTATGTACAGTAGAAGGTCACTATAACGGAAATAAAATTATAATTCACTATTAATAGTAAAAAAAATTGTTTTCTACGTAAATTCAATTGACGCCCGACCCAAGACTCTGCGTACGGTTATGATTTTATCAGTTTTATTTAATATCGCTTATTAAACCTATGTTTAAAGGCCCCTCCACACTCTCTTGAAAAAGGAACTATAATGTGGAGAGGTTGCTCGATGTTCCTCGGTGGTCCTCACTTGCCTCGCCCGGCTTTGCTTCAGAGGCGGTTATTTGTCCCGAGTTAAAGGGGATACGAGGAACATGAATCATGGCAATAAGCGGAGTATCGCGGAATATCCTCGCCTAGAATAATCGGTAAGGATACCTAAACCATCTCCGAGATAGTGATAAGGAGCCTTAAGGCGATATTTTATTTGATGTATAATAAACATTTTTTATAGCTAATTACTGTACTTTCATTGGTGTACCTTTATTATTATTATTTAAAATACATAATTATTTGTTATTATAACTGACTTTTATTATAACAGACAGCCCGTAGTCCCAAATAGTCCAAAAGCAGAAGAAAAATCCAATTCTTTACTTGTATTAAAATAGTCTGCCAATTAAAGTGGCAACCAGCTTTCTCACATATTAATATTGGACGAATGCGAATGGTCACATGAGAATTTAAGGTATAATATATTTGGACCGGTTTCGATTACCAGTGGGGTCACAGTAATTTTTATTCAATATTAAAAGTACGCAGATGGTTGAAATTATTATGGGGCCATTTGTGGGCTAATTATAAACTACAATTCAAATGTCACCAAAATCGTACGAGTAATTTTTAAGATATCATGGTTTAAAAACATGTCGACAAAAATGTTTCCAAATTTCTGGAACGGATATTTTATTACATTTGGATACATAAAAGAAATCCGTTTAACGGAATGATCTTAATGGATATATGTTACTCTCGGTAAAATTTTAAAATATAAATCCCTCATTCACTGTTATATATAGAAAATAAAAATAATCTGGCCTAAATTGTAGTTTATTCCATTTGATAAAAACTGACGAAATTCATTTCCTTTCTTTGTGGACCAAATTTATCTCACATTTTTGATAAACCAATAACTGACCCTATAATTAAATAAAATAAATGTGTCTGTGGTGCTAATGATAAACAACTATACCGTCATAAGAATGAAAAATTTCTAGTTCCAAAAAAAGTTTAGATCCACATCAATATCAAATGACATAATTAAAAAGAATTTGATATATGATATATATATATATATATATATATATATATATATATATATATATATATATATATATATATATATATATATATATATATATATGATTTAATGTAGATTTTACAAATCCCTTCATGACTTTGTGTGCCAAATAAAATAGTTGCATCAGTTTTCTTTTGTCCTCTTTTTTTAGGGTTTCGTTGGTAAAACCCAAAAAAGTAACCCTTATAGTTTCTTTTTTGTGTCTGTCTGTCTGTCACTCTGTACGGTTCTAATAACTTTCGAATCAAAAGAGATAAAAACATGAAAGTTTCCAGTATTAAAGATCATTTTGACGCGAACTCAAAATGATTAAATTAAACTGTGGACTTGTACAAAGCCGTGTGGCTCTACCTGGGTTTGTTGCTTTTCTGCTATTTATTTATTTTATTTTATTTTTCTTCATCCCGATTAACAAAATAGTTGTGTGATAAAATATTATAACCCTTTTTTGCGTTATTTATAAGCTAATTTATTTGCGTTATTTATAAGCTTGCCTTGGCCGGATTGGTATACACTAACGATGGTAATGAGTACGCCAGTGAGTATAAAAAACGATTCCTCCTTACTTCTTATTTTATTTTCCAATGTATTTTTTCTCATAAGTTAGTTATAGTTCTCAAAGAAATTATAACTTTACTTTGCTAATTCCATTTAGCTCTTCAATCTATTGTGAGATGGTTGCGATCACTCAAGGTTTAACATAATTGATTTTGATTAAAATCAAACAAATTCTACTCAGCAAGGTCATAAAAAAAGATAATATTATCACTATTATATACTTGTTATCTAGTTATCAGTCATATCACAGTTATCTAGCGATTTCTTTATAATCTCTAATCAGTATTCTGCATAGATTGCTTTTTTTACTTTTTTACCAAGCAATTGCTTATTATGAACTAGCTATGTAACATTGTATTTGATTTCGAACCTCTAGAAATTATTTCAAATTTTATGTTTATACTGAGATTTAGTGAATGATTGAAAAGTGTGTACATATTATGTGAAAATTTGCATTTTGGCTATAGAAAACAAGAGCCCGTGGACTTATTAAAATAATCCAATTTTCACTCCATTTCCTAGGGTTTTAACAGAATTTATAGGGAGTTTCACTTACTATCTCGAAAATTAGGCCCTAAATCGAAATCGGGTCCTTAGTTACGCCACTGAGCACACGAATTGTATAGCCAAAAAAACTGGGTATTTCTTTCTCAGTATTTCTTACTGCCTCTGGGAAGGCGAGGGTAAACTCATATTATGCCCTTAAAGAAGAGGAAAGAATTTGTGGAGATATGTATAGATACATATATTTCGGTCCTGAAAAATGTATGTATAAAAGAATTTCCTAAAAATAAATATAATTCTTCAGGAAAAATAAAACACCAAAATAAATTTCCCAGGACAAAAATGGATGTTTTTCCCTCTGGTTTATATAGGTCAAATGTACTTTTTACTCGCCTAAAATTATGAATGTTTAAAAAAATTTTGAATAATTTTTACTTGGTTGAATTTGGTCAACTTATAACCTTTTTGGACGAAAAAAATAAATAGCATACGTTTTTTGTCTTCCTGAGCAAGAATTGACTTTTAGACTTCAAAAAAGGGGGGTAAAAATTGGTTTATTTTTATAATCTCATCGGTATACTTGTTTTCTATTGCCAAAATGCAACTTTTTCACAAATTAGTATTTATGTAAAAATTTCTGAATGTATAGTCTATTTTTACTGTACTAATACTAATTCTGGGCTTCCAGCTATAACAAAAGGGTGTAAAAGTATTCTACTCTTTATCCCCCACCTGCCAATTCTGAAGGGTGTTTCAGTCAAGAAAAACTTTATACTCGCTTCTGCAATCCTCAAGTCCAGGGATCGTCTACATCAGAAGCGATCTCCGGCACATTATGTAACATTCTGAATGTCATCCAGCCCATGAGCATCCTCTTATCATCGTTGCTCTGAATCATATGTACCTGAAGCCAAAACGATTAAATTTGTATAATATTATTATTGTACAATTATATAATATTAAAATTTGGGTTGTGGCCAATTTAGTGGACTTAAATATTTATTATTCTGCATATTAGATGGAAATATAGGTGTGAGTCTAAATTTTCAAAAATTATAATCTTACCAACAATGCCCTCTTCGACTTCAAATGCATTCTTAATTAATAAATCGTTTTAATTCAATCTGAGGGACCTCGCAAAATTATAGATAGAAATTTTTAGCATTTTTAATATCTCCATAGAAAGACCGAAATAAGTTAAAAATAAAAACCTTATCTGCAGTTTAATAGTAAGATGTTTAATACTCTTAAAGATCAAACATTGCCTACATTTCAATTTTGTTGATAATCAGTGGTTTGATAATGACAGCTGATAATCAGTGGTTTGAAGATTAAAAATATTACTAAGAGTTTGAAGTAGAAAGATCTAACTCTATGCGCCTTATTCTTGCTTTATTTTGTGTCGGCCTGCATATATTTCTATATAACCTGTTCTTTTCATTGTTATATATAACGACTATTTGTTTTTTCTTGCTTGCTGTTTATTTTTCAGTGTTACTCATCATAGATAAAGAAACGCTGAGTGGTAAAAATCCTTCAACATGGGACACAAAAATAAAGGATCACCCAAATCGCAACTAGTCCTAGCTAGGCTAGGTCCCAGTTGCGCTGTCTTTGTGACAATTTACACATGTTTTTCTGTTTATTTATAACAAATAGAAAAACATGTTCATGTTTTTATTTATTTATACGAAAGGAAAGGTCCATTGAGTAGGCTGCTTTACTATTGCGAATTCAACACTCCTTCAAATAAGAAGAATATTTTGATAGAGACAGCCAGGGACTTAATTTAGAAATTTCTCTAAACTTTTAAATTTAATTATTAGTAGTTTTTTTTTTCAAAAGATTATTCAGATGTATCGGTCGACTGCAGTAAATACCCAAGACCCCGGCGTGACCAAAATATAAAGTATGAGTTAGCTATAAAAAATTAACAACTTTACTATTAAATTTTAATTTTTAGGGTTTCGAGGTCGTCCTAGAAACCCTTATGCTTTTGGTAGTTCGTCCGTCCGTCCGTCCGTCGCATCTTGGAGTATATCTCCCGACCTACTGAAGCTATAGACTTGAAATTTGGTATACAAGTTAAACTTTTTTGCCCAAAAACAGAAAACCTATTGGGGACTTAAACACTCCAAATTTCTGCGATCTGCGATCAATTGCGAATAGATCACAATATTTTATATTTTTTATAGTATTATCACGATCTCCTAATGGTTTTTATTTTGAAAGTCGATAAGCGTTTTACCTTATGGTACCTTCTTAAATGTCCAAGAAATTCTATGTTCTATTTTTAGTTTTTCTACTAGAAGACGTGTCCTTTGGTTGAAAAGCGTTTTAAAGAATTTATTTATTTGTACCGACCCTTAAAAGTCTTTTAGAAGAATTAATAGAACGTTTCGGGAACACTTGTGCATTTTAACATTCCCTTCAAGAGGGATGTTTTTCGAGGAGTTTGCAGGCCAGCCTATAACTTTTTCGGTATAAGGGCGGCTAAGATCCTTTCCAAAAGAGGAAGTCGTAACCCACACGTGTTACAACCACTCCGGGTGTTTAGTAGGTATCGTTTCTACCAACAAAATAATTTTCCCTTTGAACAGAATGGCCTTTTTAAAAAATTTAAGATGGACAGCCGTTTTCATTATTTGGTTTTAAAGCATATGCGCTTTTGACCTTTTATAAAAAGGGGTAGCTTAAGTTAAAAAAGGTCTTATATGGCATGGAATTTTAATATAATTTAGAAAAATGGGAAATAACTCCAGCAAACTTTGTATACAATATTAGGATAGCGAGGATCTGTCAACAGTAAAAAATCAAAGTTTTAGATTTTGATTAAATATATGGATCTATGTCACAATTAGACCATTGTTGGTCCCATCTTTATTTCAACTGTCAGCGCCTATTCATTTCTCTTCCGCGTGCGCTTTAACTCCTTGATGGGAAATTTATTGATATTATCAACTATACAAGTACTGGATGTCGAAATTTAGCTCAAAGAAAATACCATATTCATTGCAACGCGCAAATATAATATTCCTTAATTGATCCTTTAACTCATGATGACAAATAATTAGTGTGGCACATAGCTTCCTTTCGCCCCGTCTCTAACGCGTACTTTAATGATGTCTTGCTTTTACGACCATGAAATTAATATGAATTGAAGGACAACATCACTACACAACAAACCATAACTAAAAATGTTCCCTGATGTCTAAAACGCATTACTTATACAAAAAAAAAAAATCGGGTACGTGGTACCCGATATGCTATTTGTCAAAAACGTACTTATACTTTTGGTTATTATTAACCGTCAAAGTTTCAAAATTCAAAAATCGATAACTTCAAATGGTGGCCAATATCAAAATTAAATTTGGTGGGTTTGATTGTCACACAGAGAGGTACTACATTCGTGCCAAATTTCAACTCGATCGGACCACTTTTCGATTTTTAACGTTTTAGTTAAATTTTTGCTGACTCAGCAAACTGGGTTCAAGATGGCGAAAAATGTTGATTTTCCGGGCAGCACAACTGTTCAACTCTCTAGCTTAAAAACTGTGGGAGTTATTTGTGACACAGACTGACAGACCGACAGACAGACTGTCATCCAGCCAAAAACCACTCAACCCGTCTTAAAAACACCCAAAACAGATAATTCTGCTGAAATCTCGGTTTCGGATTTTTTGGGTGAAAACAATACTTTTCCTACATAGCTTCGGAGAAGGTGAGGAAAAGTAAATAGTCATAAAAGGCTTCCGTTACTTTCGGTGAGCTCGGAAGATAAATTGTAAAGATTCAGAAATGGTAGCGCTAACAACCCTACTGCGAAGGTGTTAAAACTATTTAACTGTAAAAAGGAATTAATAATTATTTCCAATTCGTTGAAACTATCAGATGATCCTAACTATGTTTTAAATTCGATAAATCAAAATTGATCTTTGCTTTAAAAACACTAATGACACTCTCGTCTCAAATTCAAACATCTATTTTGTCGTTATATTATTATATTTTGACTACTAAGAATTTTTACGAATATTTCAATTATGTTGATTTTTTTAGAGATTAGTTTAGATATAAACCTAGTTCACAATCGACCTACTTAGATATATACCATATACCTACACAATCATTGTGTTGGTTAGAGTCGTTAGAGGATAGAATCTAGGAAAAACAGGCAAATCTGATAAGTGGAGAATCCCTGTCAAATCAAGTAGGTATTTATATTTAATTCATGTTTATACAAAGGTTCTTTTTTGTATATACATATTCAGACAAAAGCATAGGCTCAAAAGAAATCAATAATCGAAAGATGAATTCTAGCTACAAATTTAGATTTGTCAAAATTTTTAAAATAATTGGTGTGGCACATAGCTTCCTCGCATCCTATTACGTACTTCGTTGATTTTATACTTTTAAAAGCCATTATTATTGTCTAATTTGATTAATTGTTTCCCCCGTTTTTTTAATCTGTCAAAATTGTTTTGATTTTTTACGTGAATTAAAGTATCATTTTAGCAAAAGTTAAAGGGCACAGACGGTTCTAATTAATCTGTGGCTATCTGCGGGCTACTTTCGATAAACTATAAAAGTTTCATACAAATCAGATTTGTACTTTTGAAGCTATAGGTGTAAATAAATGTATGTTTGTGCTCATGTGGAAGAGAAACAAATGAGCACAGTAGGTTGAAACTTATATGGGACCAACAATGAGCTAATTATGACCTGCCATCCAAATTTCATTAAAATCGGACGTGTAGTTTTTAAAATATATGTGGGTTTGCAAAAATTGAGCGACAAACAGACCGACAGACAGACACGGAACCAAAAATGTCCCCTGATGTTTGAAACGGATTTCTGTCTTGGAATTTTTGAAAGCGGAGACCTAAAAATGTTTCGTTCTTCAGAACGATCGCGTAGCTTCCGTTACCTTCGGTAAGCTCGGAAGCAAAATGCACTTACATTTGTCTAACAGCTAGAAGGTCCTAAGTAGGTCTTTAAACGTAGATAAAGTTACATAGTATGTACAGAGAGGTTTGAGACACTATCTTTAATAGAACCAAAGTCAATATTTTGAACCAATGTATCTAGATTGTATTTCCAGACTACAACATATACTAATAATCATATCCATACAATGTGTGAAGTAACTAAGTGCATATGGGAGGTTTAAAATCTCCACCAATAGTAATCTACACAAGGCATTGAAGGTTCAAATGTTCAAACATTGAATCTCAATGTCTGAACACCAACATATCAAGGTTTTATTCTCAGAGAGATGAGACTACACTACATATAATATATAGAGTTTTATCCGATCTTTTTTAAACCTAATACTATAGTGGTGATCATTTGAACATAAGTCGAATATAAAAATAAGAATGATGTGTTATATTTAAAAATATGTATATTATTAATTTTCTCTTTTTTCATTACAGTTGGTATGACGGTAACGTTTAAACATAATGAGTCCGTGGGGTTCCTAAGAACTCCTAGTGGAGGCAAAAACGGAGAGAAGAAAAAAAAGAGACGGGTGTATGGGGGAACACAGCTGGTGGTATTACAGTCATTATGAGTTCCACTATGATTTTGACTACCCTGACTAAATAGTAACACGTGACGTTTCCCATCCACTAGATTTGTACGCATTACTCGCCTCTCCACACTTCTTAGTTGCCTTTTTTTATAGATACCACTTTCTTATAGCTTATTGAATAGTTTTTTTTAAAAAAATTATAAATCAGCGAAAACGCTAACTGAAAATCGAAAGATGAGTTAAATTATAACAATACTGCAATACTGCACAAAATTACTAAATTATAATATTTACTTGTATTTTAAAGATTACATAAATAATATAAACAGGGTGGGCTGAACTGAAGGAGATGATACGGTCGAGAATCGCTTGGCCAAGCGCTCAACTTTGCTTGATTCATTCACTTGAGAGAATATATTTCTTTGTCAAACAGTACCTACATTTGTTTAATTTAAACATTTGAGATATTATATTTGCATGATTTGTTCATAGGAGAGTTTATATCCCTTTGTCAAAAAAATACGTTGGTGTGAGAGCCCGCCATCTTTTCTATAAACCGCCTCATATTGTTCAGTTTTACCAAAAGGGTGTCCCAAGACTACGGTATGGAAGAGATCCATACTTAAAGTTGCTGATTCCACTTAGAGTAAACAAGTCAAATAAATATATTATGTCCGCAAATGTTTTCTAACATAAATACAAGTATTGAAAGAAAGTTTAATATTTTTAAAATAAGGAAGACATTTAGAAAAGAAAAGAAAGACATATACATATCATTCAATTTGATCATTTACAATTTCTGTTCAAAATGACATCCTGTAGATTCAAAACATAATCTTGAACTGCGAAAAAGTGATCTAACAGTTGCTCCATTGTTCTAAGGAGAATTTATGATTTGTGCAGCCGCATCCATCATTCAGTTTTCAGTTAATAAGTTTATCCACCATTGATTGACACATAAAATTACATAATTCAATAAGTGGTACATATTAAACTCTTTAGCTCATCAAATAGGTTACCTCTTTACTTAAAACAAAATAGTCCTGAGAGGTGAAGAGAGCTGTTTTTCATTCCACACCACCAAATGTTTACAGCAAATATATGCATAAAATGTTTGTTGATTGTTTATGGGTTTCAATTGACCAGCTAAATGATAATTTATGGAATTATTGATACCATCTCTATTGAAGTTAGCCTCGTCAGTGAATAATCATGTTTTCAAGAAGAAACCTCTTAAAACATCGGCAACACGTCAATAAAATATGGACCTTCAGTCATTCAGTCAGAAATAATAAATATAAATAAAGATTTCTAAAAAAGGTTTGTTGGTATGTAGACGCTAAACTCCGAAACTACAGGACCAATTTTAATAAAAAATTTCACCAATATGTTTATTGATTCTTCAGGAGTATACATCTAGGCACTGTATGCATTATTACTTCTTTTATAAAAATAGTTTAGCTTTGACGATAAATATAGTTTAATATCTGTAATTTATGTAAGAAATTCAATTATCTCATGTCGTACAACCAAAGTAGTGGCCACATCAGCTCCGTGACCGAAACCTATTCAGCACACAATGTGATTAGTCGTAGATATGAAGGGGTAACTAAATTATTGGGATGTTGATTTAGGGTGGAATTTCCTACAGATAGGATTATTTGTAACAGTAATTTTTTTAGAAGTCTAAAAATAATTGAGGGAGTGAGAAGCTAAGATACAAGTGACGTTTGAACAATTTTGAAGAAAAGTTAAAAATCACAGTTAAAGTTAAATAAACATTAAAAATTCCGTGGAAAGGTTTCGAAGTTCGAAGTAGTTGGTTTTCATGCCACTAGAGATCAGAAAGGATAAGATGCACTTGTATTCTATTGCCACGAAATTGTCAATGTATAATTACTCCATTTGACTAAAAAATTGATTCGTATTCCTTAAATTAAATTTTAAGAGGCATATCTAATTAAACAAACGGAAGACACTGGATAATGTGTATAAGATAATTTAGAACGAGTCGTATTGGAAAGATTTTTTTATAAATCGAAAATACATGCGTATACGGAAATACAAATATAGTAATGAGTTTTTAGTGAGCAATTTTATATATATATATATATATATATATATATATATATATATATATATATATATATATATATATATATATATACATATTTATTTATTTATAATGTAATGTAGTGTATGAAAAATCAAATTAAAATATTAAGAAAAACAACTTTAAATTGACCATAAATCAAATGGTCATGCATTTGATCTATTGAACTATATTCATATGTGGATACACATTACACATATGAATTTAATTTATTTTGCTATTTTGAAATATGAATGTCCTTGATAATGCATTTAACGATTTATTGATAACATTGATAAAACGCACTGATAAACTAATTTGTTTGCGTGTCAGCTAATATAAAATTTGAAATTTCATATTTCATATTTTATATATATATATATATATATATATATATATATATATATATATATATATATATATATATATATATATATATATATATATATATATATACATAATAAAATTTTAAAAATTTTGAGTGCAGATGAACTACAAAAAATTGATTAGAGACAATTATGATTTTTTATTAATTAAGGAAGATGATAAGAGTTATCACGTTATTAGAATTACAGAGACAAAGCGGCAGTGGAACAAAATTCGACCTAATTTAAAACTAATAGTGCAGGAGGCAGCGACACAAATTTTACACCCATATCTACAAAGCTAATTTTTGTTTTAACGATTGCATTATACGATGAGAATTGTGAGAGTAAAAAGTCTACCAAGATTTTAGAGTTGCCAACATTTATATCAATTACTGGAAAATGTAAAACAACAGTACGCTAATGTCTTTTACCTACAAGAGTAAAAATGTTTACAGTGGTGAAGGATAAGAGACTGTATTTTAAACGACTATATTTTACATGATAATAATAGTCTACCGCGTTTGAAGCGTTGCCATTAAATGTACTACAGTGTATTTTTTTTATTAGTTCTAAGTCTGCAGTGGTATGTTTCTCGCAAAGCTCTATAGTGCATAATGGGATTATTTGTCGGGATTTATTGAGGCAGGAATATTTAAATCTCGTCAGAAATTCGATTTTCTGATACAATGTTGCCCTAAAAAGAATCTAAATAAATAATCCCAGTTTGTAATCGGCTTTATTGACTCATTTCAACAACGTTTTGTTTTACGAAAAAGCAAGTGTTAACTTTATACCAACGTAACGGAAACATAGCACTCAACAGACCTGATGATGTCTCTCAAGGGACATAATATGGCCAATTTTATTTTGTAAATCTTCAGCACTTTTTTTTACCGCTTTATGCCATAACTTTTAAGAGCGTCAATACTAACAGAAGATCGCTACCTTATACTCGGGAGAATGTTTGTAATTATGCTAGGGAAAAAATAATTTGACATATATTTATAGTTAAATCTACATTTTTCGGAGGAGACTGCGTTTCGAACCCATTCTTATTACAAGAGTTATCAGCAACAAGAAATGGATTAATTTAGATTTTCTAAAGAATCCACAGATTGATAAAGAGTAAATCCTTTTGAGTTAACTCAATACAGAGATCATTCTCAATGGACTTGCAAATGATAAGAGTCAGTTACGAATGACTGTAATCACGAGCAATTCTCCGTGAGAATGATCCCTATAATGAATTTGAAACATAAGGATTCACAAACATCTCCGATGGAGTCTCATCCGGAAGATCTTAATTTATTAGACTCTGGCCGAATAAAACCTATGCTATAGTATTGATAGTTATTTTAAAACGTGTTTACAATAAGTTACATCATCGGCAGATGACATTTAATCTATTCTCGGACCAATTGTAGGAAAGATTATTTTAAATGTAATGTAACAGTAAGTATATTGTAAATATAGCATAATATAATATCATATCCTATAAGAAAAAACAAGTTAAAAGTTAAGGTAGACAGTTTGTGTCGCCAAGCTGTCTGCCTTGTAAATGTCAGGGATTAGGTATATACTCTGAGCTAAAAATAAAGTTTTATGACCCTTTGGCTAAATCCTACTATAATAGTAAAGAAAAACAGTTAAAGGGTCGAAAATATTTCCTTGAGATATATCCTTAGCAAAACTTAAATTATTTTCGCATTATAAAATTATAACGCTCTTAGTGTAACAACATATCGTCTGTCTAAAGATAAAAATCTCTAAGTCCATTTTTAAAAAATGTAATAGCAGTTTTCAGATGTTTATATGGTCAATTTAAATAAATAGTAAACGTAATTATTAAGTGATTGGAAGTACTTCTATGCAGTGACACAAAAAGAAAGAAATCTCATTATATTCATACCCTAAGATATATCTGGTGAATTAAACTCACTATGTTTAAAACGTGTGTGTAAAATTGTAGACCTGTAGTTCAATAACCAAACGTCTTCATATAGAAACATTGTATTTTAACAATTGACCGGTTTTGGCTGTATAATACAGCCTTTTTCAGATAATGTGATAGTTATTGTGCAACTTTCTTTTAAAAGCTCAAGAGAAACGTCTCATTTGTATACTTTTGAAGTAAAACAATAACCGTCAGATTATCGTAATCAGGCTGAATTGGAACATCCGAAACCGGTCAATTGTTAGAATACAATCATTTTGTGAGAAGGAATTTTGTTTGGTTTTTGAACTTCACCTCTTTACTGATAAGCCACTATCACACAATGGAAAAAATATACTGTCGAGGATCTTGTGTCTAAGTTTGATATTTATTAGTTAGTGACTTTAACGCTTCAAACAGGCGATATTTTTAGTTGAAACTTATACACCCTAAATCGAATAAAACGCTGCCAGAGATGGCATCTCAGAATATAAAGCTCTTAGTCGTTAAAGTATGTAAAAATAGATGTATCCTATCATCATTATCTGTTCATGAGTCAAAACAAAATTTTCAATATACATAATGAAACTGAATTTAAATAATAAATTAATTTATTATTAAAAATATTTAAAAAATGATTCACCACCTCGATTTCGATTTTCAGCTACATTTTGGGGACAGAACCCCCAGATTTAGAGCCTAAAATTATTTTCCGATTTCGACTCAGGGTGTGATTTTTACGAAATAGTGGGAAAAAAGGTTTTCTATAAAATAACTGTATTTTGTTTAGACTTGTAGAACCTAAACTGAAATTAATTTTAGGTCTGAATTTGGAGGTCATACCCTCCTCAAATCTCTGAAGAAAATAAAATTATTTCTAGAGAACACTTTATTTTATTAAAAAATTATATTTTATCGTCCATTTCAATAAGAATTTAACCATATATGACGTTTTCCCAGGAAAAATCTAGTTGCTAAAATATTGATGAAACTAAATCTAATTCAGATGAAAATGAAACACAACGACTTGCACAAACACTTTTAAAATATAAAATTTGAGAATATCGAGGATAAGTATAGAAAGTTTTAGATTTCTAAAATTTTCAGTTCTAAGTTCGAAGATTCTATTTTTTTTACCTTTGACTTATCCTCTCTGTCTTAAAATTGTATTGTACTCGAATATAATTTGAGGATAGAAAAGATCAGTCTAGGTAAAAAAGAAAGAAAAAATCTGAAATTTTGGATTAAAAATTTCATAAATCTAAAACTTTTTTACTTATGACTGCACTTCAGTCGTTAGTAAAAAACGAAGTTTTACAACCACCTGGTTAACTATCGGATGATGATATCGGATGATTTTTTTGGATCTTAAAACTTTTTATCTATCATTTCAAAATCTAATTTTTCTCTTATATTCTTGAAAGTGATATACGTTGATTGCATATACGAGAAAGTAAAATTTTAGGAAGTTAGTAGGGAAATAGTTTTAAGAAGTACCATTACTTATTTTGTTTGTTTCTGGAATCATAAAAATCCTATTAGAACGACTTAGTTTTTATTACTTCCAAAACCGAAATATTTTAAAAACATCTGGACAGATTTAATGAACTAGGGTCTTTTTTATTACGAAGTGGTGTTTTTATTCAAATTGGATAAGTATAATAAATAGAGTCATAGATATAAGTTAGTTGCTTCTACCGAGATTCTGTAGAACTTACTTATAGTGAATAAAGACTAAGTACTAAGTTGTTTCTACTCGTATGTTATAGAAACTTGACTCATAGTGAATAAAACTCAAAGACTATGTAAGTTGTTTCTACTCGAATGTTATAGAAACCTAACTCATAGTGAATAAAACTCAAAGACTATGTAAGTTGTTTCTACTCGTATGTTATAGAAACTTAACTCATAGTGAATAAAACTCAAAGACTATGTAAGTTGTTTCTACTCGTATGTTATAGAAACTTGAATCATAGTGAATAAAACTCAAAGACTATGTAAGTGTTTCTACCGGTATTTTATAGAAACTTGACTCATAGTGAATAAAACTATAAGACTATGTAAGTTGTTTCTACTCGTATGTTATAGAAACTTAACTCATAGTGAATAACTCAAAGACTATGTAAGTTGTTTCTACCGGTATTTTATAAAAACTTAACTCATAGTGAATAAAACTCAAAGACTATGTAAGTTGTTTCTACCGGTATTTTATAAAAACTTAACTCATAGTGAATAAAACTCAAAGACTATGTAAGTTGTTTCTACCGGTATTTTATAGAAACTTAACTCATAGTGAATAAAACTCATAGTGAATAAAACTCAAAGACTATGTAAGTTGTTTCTACCAAAATTTTACAGAAACTTAACTCATAGTGAATATATTTCAAAGATTAAGTTAAAAAGTTGTTTCTTTCAAGGTATAGAAGATTAACAAATTGTGAATATAACTAAAAAACTAAGTTAGCTGTTTCTACCGATTTTTAAAAAAGACACTCTACTATTAGTAAATATAATACTATTTAAGTTAAGTTGCTTCCGTTTATTTATTACCCGTATACAAAAGTAAATTGTCGAGTCATTGATTTCTAAGCACAATCTGATCCATGTATAATATGTATAATGTAACAGTTAAGAAGGTAACAATCAGGTAAGCAATAACAATTAGAAATGTCCCTAAATAATATAAATAAATATGTATCAACCCGTTTCTATGTAAACCATTAATTCGATCTAAGATCTCGCAAAGGGCCAAAGAACAACCGTCCATTCAAACAGGGTATTTAGACATCACCAGCGGTTCTTATATTTTAGCATTTTAATTCAAATGATTTATCCCTGATGTGACTCAGAAAATGAAATCTTAAAGTATAATTGACCATTATAAATTCCTTATTTTTAGAAAACGAACGATTTTAAAATGTCTCATTAATTTCATTATGAATAGTGTATATTCTTTTAGATTTATCCTTGGAGACGATTCTTGTGATCATGAAAGAAATTTGAAAATAAAAAATAATATTTACTAGAAATATGTTAGATTGCCAGACAGCTTGGCGGCACTAGAAACATATCTAGTGTAAGGATTACCCGGAAATTTTATTATTATACTTAAAAAAAAATGTTTATGACACCTTTGCTAAAAACATATTTTTCCTAGGTATATTTTTAAAGAGAGGATTTTTGGGGAAAAACGTATTTAATAAAATTGTCTGAAACGTGCTAAAATAAAACAGGTAGAAAGCGAAAGGGGGTGTTTATGAACTCGGAGGTGGGTTTTTACCATATTATAACACTTCCTTAATCCTTAACCCATTCTAGTAAGGCAGGTAATCGGGTAAATTCCAGAGACCTGGTTCTACAACAGAGGTTTAACTGTTAAGGGCTTAATCTTGGAAAGTCCGGAGGTCTAAGAAGGTGTAAACTGTCTGCCAGACAGCGTGTCGCCCTTTTTAGGATATTAACAATTTCATGATTGTCACCGATGACCTAATTTTCTTGTAAAGATAGAATTGTCTTTCAGGGTGTAGACTTCAGCCCTCTATAATTTTAATATCTATATACCAGAGATTTAAACATCCTTTGGGAGACAATTTTAAATTAAATTAAGATTATATTCGAAGAACGGAGATAGAACTTGGTATATATATGGTTATTTGGCAGAGCAATTGACATGTTATTCAAAGGTCTTTAAATTAAATTAGGATTATACTCAAGATGGGAAACAGAACTTGGTATTGGTTGTCATTTGGCAGAGCAATTGACATGTAATTCAAAGGTCTTTAAATTAAATTAGGATTATACTCAAGATGGGAAACACAACTTGGTATCTATGGTTGTCATTTGGCAGAGCAATTGGCATGTAATTCAAAGGTCTTTAAATTAAATTAGGATTATACTCAAGATGGGAAACAGAACTTGGTATTTATGGTTGTCATTTGGCAAAGCAATTGACATGTAATTCAAAGGTCTTTAAATTAAATTAGGATTATACTTAAGATGGGAAACAGAACTTGGTATCTATGGTTGTCATTTGGCAAAGCAATTGACATGTAATTCAAAGGTCTTTAAATTAAATTAGTATTATACTCAAGATGGGAAACAGAACTTGGTATCTATGGTTGTTATTTGGCAGAGCAATGCTGCCGTCATACGTTAAAAAGCTCTAACTCCAACTTTTCTCTAAATGCATTTTTTAGCGTTTCCGAATCGGTCTAAAAAAATGCACATATTTATGTTATTAGAAAGCCCTAAAACCAAGACAGTGATGAGTTATATTGAAAGTTAATTGGCCCTAACTCTAGTTTGAGGTTGTTTTTGATAAAAGAAGGCCCTATGTAACAAATAAATAGGTACTAAAAACACCCTAAATCCACAAAGATTTGTTTTATGTGATGCTATTATTAAAGGTAAGTAAACTTGATAATCATAAAAAAAAAGCCCTAACTCCCATATAGGAGTTAGTACATTGCAGCAAACTATTTTTTAAAAAAGCCCTAAATCCATTTTTTCTATAAAACAATTAAAAATCAATTATATTAACATTAACACAATGTTGTGTAAATTAAAAAAACAACATATTATACACAATAAAAGCCTATAGAAGTATCAAAACTTTGCAGGTGAAGAAATTTGTTTTCCTTATTTCCTGTAAAATTTTGTTCTTTGGTGATAGGGCTTTCTATGTTATTGGAGGCAGAATAGACAATTCAAAGGTCATTAAATTAAATTAGGATTATACTCGTAGAAGGGAAACAGATCTTGGCATCTATGCTTATTTGGTCATGTAATTCAACTTTTATAAAATCTAAATCAGATTTTTTCTCTCGACAAAATAATTAATAATGCGTGTTATTCAATTGCTTAATAAACAGGTCAAGTGTGTGCTAGTCAGCACACAGCGAGGGTCCGTAGGCCACACTATATTGTGTTTAAATGTAAAGTGTATAAACAGTGTTTTTTTAAAATGCTAAAAAGCTTACTTTGAACCATTCTAAGGGTCTGATATTCTCAAAACACACTCTGATAAAGTATTTTTTTCCACTGAACCGGACTATAACCATATAAATATAAATACATCGAAAAGACCATAGTTATGAAAAAACGTATTTTGTCAATAAAAAATAAAATAATATTTTTTTCGAAATTTCCAAAAAGTGGTATCTTTACTTTCGGTCGAAGAATGTTTAGGAATTTTTTCAGATTTTTTGCACTTCACATAAGCGAGATAGAGGGGGGGGGGGGGACACGTTTCACACCCACTTCAAACTTGCCTACGCTCGCCCTATCAAAGTTATATCCAAATAATTATATATTTTTGTAATCAGCTCGACGTACCCTTTCATATGATACCCCTCACGGTGTCGAAAAAAAATAAAAAAAGTTTTTTTACCCTAATTTTTTTGAAAAATATTTTTTTTAAGTCGCTATATTTTTAAAATATGTGGGTAGGTACAAGACACATACATGCCAAATTTCAAAGTGATCGGACAAAAGGTTTAGCCGTGAGAGCATGCGAGAGAACGGACAGACAGACACACGCAGGAAAATATAAGGGTCCTTGGTTTTGCCTACGGACCCTAAAAAAAAGCTGAAAAGATGTGACAATAATGTTTTGAACAAATTATAATTTGTAGAAATTATAATTAATGATTAGGAGATAGAGAATTATAATAGAATACAAGTGTTGAGTAAATTAGAGATTTAAGAAAGGCTTGATAGTGCTAACCCCAAGGAGGGGTTGAAATATCGCACCGAATTTAAATTATGAGAACTTAAAAGTTTTTATTTATACTACCCATTAGACCATTAAAGGATTTTCATTTTGAAACAAAAATATCGATATGGGATAATACAAAACTACTACATAAAGAAGTTTTTGAATTAAGTGGAAGAGCCAAAATTTGATGTGCAAACAAAACCACTTTGTAATATACAGGGTGTCCCAACTTAAGATTGCCAAAAAGAAGGGGCATATAGGAGACCCTAAAAGGACTCAAAAATGTTATATTAACCTATGTCCTTTCGGGCTTCGTTTTCTAACTAGAGCCGTTTTTTAAAATTTTGGGCTAAGCTTACTTTTTTACACTTAAACAACTGTATCTCAAGAACAAATATGGGTAGCTCTTTAATATAGATATTGTTGGAAACCTAAAAACATTTGCTAAAAGAAATGTTATTATCAATTTTCATCTATTTTTATTTTTTCTAGTTCAAATTAAGCTCAAAATGTCTTTTTTCTAAAAAAAATAGAAAAAAAAATCTTTTGACAGCCCATAGTGCTGAAACGAGTTAGTTATTAGAATTGTCCAAGCAATGGAAAAACTTCTTTATTTAATTACCTTTTCATGGATACCCATATTATTGTATGATAAATAGGATTTTTTTTACGTTATAAGCACATTTATTGAAAGAAAAACTAATGTAAATGTGATAAAAACTTACTTTTTCTTTAGTATCTCTTTTTTCAACGGCATAATCAATTGACTTGACTTAACAATTTAATTAAATTTAGAGAATTGAATTATTTCATCACACCTTTACTTTGACAGTAATTAAGATTAAGACGAGTCAAATGATTATACCGTTGAAAAGAGAGATATTATAGAAAAAGTAAGTTTTTATCACATTTACATTAGTTTTTCTTTCAATAAATGTGCTTACAACGTAAAAAAAAATCCTATTTAACATATAATGATATGGGTATCCATGAAAAGGTAATTAAATAAAGAAGTTTTTCCATTGCATGGACAATTCTAAAAACAAACTCGTTTAAGCACTATGGGCCGTCAAAATATTTTTTTTTTTTTTAGAAATAAGACATTTTGTGCTAAATTTGAACTAGAAGAAATTAAAATTAATGAAAATTGATAATAACATTTCTTTTAGCAAATGTTTTTTGGTTTCCAACAATACCTACAATAATGAGCTACCCATCTTTGTTCTCGAGATACAGTTGTTTAAGTGTAAAAAAGTAAGATTAGCCCAAAATTTTAAAAATTGGCCCTAGTCAGAAAACGAAGCCCGAAAGGACATATGTTAATATAACATTTTTGACTCCTTTTAGGGTCCCCTATATGCCCCTTCTTTTTGGCAGGCTTAAGCTGGGACACCCTGTAGAAGATTTAAGCGATTCTATGATTTGGTCATGTGTGGAATAGAGAAGTCGGTTTCGAAAAGTAAATCTGTGAATTATTTCATTGCCAAACTTTCTTATTGAATACCAATATCCGTCAAAAATTAAATTAATCATAAAACATATTTATTGAACCCCAATTTATTGTATTTCAAATTTACTCAAATAATACTGGTAAAACAAGAATTTGTTGTGAGAAATTTCCTTGTTCGCCTGCTTTCTTCTTTTATCCCTGATTTGACTTTTCTGAAAATTAAATCTTAAAGTCTACTTGACCACCATAAATTATTATGGTTATTCATCATATTGAATATATACTCGTCATCATCAGGGCCGGATTTAAAAATTTTACGCCCCTAGGCACTATTTTTACAGCTGTCACCCCCCCCCCCCCCCCCCCAAATTACTTACAATTCATTATTTATAGACAGTTTCTGCAAAAATGTTTTTTAAAAAAATGGTGTAGGTCCTACATTGTACATAGCCCTATTTAACTTATTTTTATAAAAAAAACTGGTGATTTCTGGTTACATAGCTGTACTTGGCTTTGATATCGATTTTACGTTCTTATATAAAGAGAAAGTATTGTGATGGCGCAAAAATTCAATTATGATGGATTTACGCATTTTGAGGTCCCCTGAGTCCAAAAATGTTTGCTTGTCGTCTGTATGTGCAGACGCCTTGGGGCTAAACTACTAGGCCGATTTTGAATAAATTTTCCATACAAGATCAGAAAAATCATTCCCCGAGTAGAACTCAAGAAATGAATGTACCTTTTATTCCTAGCTCCAAATTTGGGGACGCAACCCCCCAAAAAATGTATATTTAAATTACTTTAACATTGTTTTTTTTCTTGTTTTTATTGCTGAAAACTCGCCTATAAGGTCGTCAGCAGCTATTTTAGCGATAAGCCCCGCGGCATGTGCCTATAGTGCCTAGTGGGAAATCCGGCACTGGTCATCATATCGAATATAATTCTCGATATTCATCATACTGAAGACGATAAAAAACAACACATAACTTAAAGACGCACAAAAAAAAACGTTCTGACTAGACAATATTGGTTTTGACTTAAGTGTTTTGCCAAAACCATTTCTTAGTGGAAAATTCTAGTTTAAACTAATTTCGGGGTGCTAGTAACATATATTTATAGGCATAGAGTGTAAAAATTTTAATTCTTCCGCTTGCAAGTGTTGTAAACATTTAAATTTCAACTTTCTATAAAATATAACCAGTTTTGTTTTTCTGATACATAGCATTTTAATAAAATATGCCGTAAATGATTAGAAAGGTCATACTCTGAGGCTTAATCAGGATGTGAATTTTAGGTCTCAATTTAGGATCACTGCTTCCTAAAAACCATTAAAAAAAATATGTTTTGGAGTTCAATTAACTAAAAATCTAAGCATTTATAAATAGTTTTTCCGCGAAAAATATAGTGTTCAAGATATTGATGAAAATAAATTGATTCAATTGAAATCTAAATGTTAAACACTTTTTAAATAATTAAATTTGAAATTAAAGGATTTAAATTCACTATACCTTTGTATTTATTTTAGACGCTTAGGTCATTTTACCAGCTGGTACATTAATGTATTATATATAAAAGTGATGTAAATAAAATAAATGTAATAAAAATAAATGTAAATAAAAATTATATAAATGATGTATATATGAGTTGGTAATAAATGTATTTATCCTATATAAGTATAAAACTATGTAGGTATATAAGAATTTTTGTCCGAGTTTGTTATTATATTTATTATTTGGGAGAGCGAATTCGGTATTCTATACGCCCCGAAATAATATATTAAAAAAAATTATAAAACTTTTTTAATAATAAAGCATCGGGTCGCCGTAGTAGGCGATTTAAGATCTCATTAATAAGTGATATAAGATCTCACTTATTAATCTTATTAATATATGTATTCTTATAAAGCTAAAGAATCACTAAACATTTCAAATTCCTTATCTAGTCGTTATTCACCAAAACTTCTAAATTACAAACTAAGAGAAGAATAACAGACTCAATTATACACCCCCACAGGTGTCCACTGTAGAGAAGTTGCAATATAAATATAATATCATATATTTATCAATTCATTCAATTTAATATATATAATGAAATAGTAAAAAAAAAGAAAGAAAATTTTTTAAAGGCAATAAAACGGAAGTTTGAAAAATAAGTTCATAACTTTTAAAGGGCGTGGTCATGTTATAATAAAACAAAGTGGGGATGAAACGAAGCCTTCTCATTGGTATTTGAGTTTTCGTCAAGGGAGAAAAAAGTGGGCGTGGTCTATTTAAGTCTTTAGAGCTAGGTTGAATATTTGGAAAGTCTTTAACCATTTATCAGAAGCTATCATAACGTGAATACCTGTTTGTATACAAACGATATCTTCATATATAAATATTTATACAGAAAAGTTCATTGCCGTTTTATACAATAAACTTACAAAGTTCGTGTTGTCCATTTTATTTTCTCAAATAAGTGTTTTATTATAGACTTACATAGATTTATTTTTTTATATATTCTTTTAAACATTTGAACAGTGTGGAATGCCATTGATAAAATAAAAAGTAAACAGTTTATATTTTATAGAATATAGTGTTAAAAATGTGATATTTTTCAAAGGATTTGTGTCTTTTACCAGGAGCTGTCATTTTTTTAATTAAAATATACTGAGGTGATTATTTTATATTTATTAATTAATTGTATAACGATAAACTTTTAATTATAAAGAATAAAGTAGATTTTATTTGTAAAAAGTTTGATTACAGAGAAGAAAGTGGTAATTACTAGTAAAATCAATTTAATCAACATAAACATTTTAAATTTAAAATTATGGATTATTATTCAAGCGCAATTAACGTTAGATTGGGACATAATCCATCAGAATCAACCGGAAATATGACTTCTAGGATTTCCGGTGAGAATAATCATTGTCATCGAGATGAAGCTGATGTTAATTGCTTAAGTCGACGTGTTCCTAATCTAACCGGGAACGATTTATCCGATTCATCATGCTCAAACGGAAACGATTCCAACGATAACATTACGGCAAGTTATAATCAGGAGAATCGTTTGATGGCCGGAAACGACTCAGGTGATTGTTTAACCGGAAGTGGTTATCAAAGAATGAATCTAAACGAAGAGATGGTTAAATATAAAATGAGGAATTGTGATAGTATTAATCTGAGCAAGAATCGATGCTTGAATGATCTATCGAATAATGAAAATCTCGATTTATCATTTGACAACCAATCAAATGGAGATTCATCTTCATCACAACCCACTAAGAAAAGAAGGATTCGAAGGCAACAGCCAGTACCTGGACAAGAATCGGCTGTTCAAAGGATATTGGCCAACGTTCGTGAAAGACAAAGAACACAATCGTTGAACGCAGCGTTCGCTTCTCTCAGATCCATCATTCCTACACTACCGAGTGACAAACTTTCCAAGATTCAGACCTTAAAATTAGCTTCAAGATACATTGACTTCCTCTATAGGGTCTTATCGCAAGAACCCCAAGATCTCAATCTCAATGAGATAGAAACCTTCGAAGAATTGCAAGGTAATTTTAAAAGTAACTTATTTGTATTAATATTGAAAGATATTACTATACTAAAGTAAAAATAGTAAATTAGACATTGTTTCTTGTAGCATTCAATTCTTGATTAGTTGGGTCTATTAAGAAATGAAAAAGCTCACTTTTGCAATATTTCGACCCCTCCTTGGGTCATTCTCAAGCAGGAATTAAAATGTACTTAAATATTAGATTTTGCAAAGTATAATCAGTAAGTTGCCCCCCCCCCCCCCCCCCCCGCGAAAAAACATTTCTATATTTGTGTAGATATAGAAGTTGATTCCAAGTATATGTAGTTAGATTTTATTATGCTCTAAATTGGCCCCCATCAACATTGGATTTGGTGGGCCCGGCCATAGTTATGCCACTGAGTATAATTATTCTCTGGACAAGATATCAACAAATTTACTAACCTGATTGACTAGACGTTATCTTACATTATACTGGTTATATTCTTGAAATATTTTTGATTCTCGTCATTTCTTCCTAAAATATTAACAATTTATTGGTATTGGTCATATGTTACGTAGGTTATTGAAGATATTAATTTTGAGATTATGTAACATTATCTTCAAAATTAAAAAATATTGCAAAAGTGACCTTTTTAATTTCTTAATAGAAATTACCCAACTATTCCAGAAGTAATAATAGTCTTCAGCCAATAAATTTGGCACATAGCTTTCTCTCAACCTATTATTGGATGAAGAGTCATATAATTATAAAATGACGTGAACCCAATGGGAATTGAAAGTTTGGTTGTTGACCTGTTTCGATTCCCAGAGGTGTCACATTTATTATGTTAACAATTTAAATTGTCTGTAAGTTACTTTCAGCAAAGTATCAGAATTTCATTAAGATAGGGATGAGTACTTTTAAAGGAGTAATTATTGATAAAAATTAGTTGAGAATATCACCACTTGTTATGGTCTCACTAACCATCGAAACTATTATCTTCTGCAGTATATTTCCAACGTTTATCTAAAATATTCCGATTAGAGTAAATTTAAATGTTTTTGTCCCACGTTCAAGGTTTAAGAAACCCTTTAGGGCCACCACTTCTTTCTTTTAAAAATTTAGGTTTATTTAAAATTGTTTATGCACATGAGAAAGAAAAAGTAATTGGCGCAAGAAGTTGAAATTAACATGAGGTTAACAGTAGTACAATTATGACCTACCATTCAAATTTCCTTTAAATTCAGACAAATAGTTTTTAAAAGACTACTTGTCAAACGTTTTTAGCAAACGGGTTTGCTAAATATGCACGACGAGAGACTGATTCGGGTTTGCTAAAACGTATTTCTGTCAAGAAATGTTTGAATTCTGAGATGAAAATAAATTAATTCTTCAGAATGATCACAATGTACTACTACTTCACACAATGTGTCCTACTTTAAGTTCGGAAGCAAAATAGATCGGCTTTTAAGCATGTTAGTAGAAACATTCGTATCGTGAAAAAAGTGCATTTTAGTAATAGAAGAAATTAACTTTTGTTTCACCTTGTTTCTACCTTAGGGTGGAGTTGCTTATGGTCTCAGAAAACCAAGAACTAAATAAAAAATCGGGTTCGGGGTACCTCGGAACTTTTACCTCACAACTTTTCCTCACGGAGGCCACTAAAGTGGCCTCTCCTGATCAATATCATTTTTCAAAAAATGGATTATATATTATTTTTATTTCATTTATTTAATTATTTGGATTTTGGAGGTATTTTGGTAGGTATAAACAAACTTAAGTATCACACTAATTAATAATTATGTTCACTTACAACTTTTAAACTAATTAATGGAATTTCATCAAGTTTTTTATATTTGTTCCTATGTTTTAACGGTTCCAACGATAATACATATCAAAAAACGTATTTATACTTTTGGTATTAACCGCCAAAGTTTCAAAATTCAAAAATAGATAACTTAAAAATGGCGGCCATTATCAAAATAATGTTAATTTGATGGATTTGTTTGTCATAAAGAGACAAATTAATTTTTTCAACTCGATCGGACCACTTTTCTATTTTTTACGATTTTTTTCAAGTTTTGCTGACTCAGCAAACTGGGTTCAAGATGGCGGAAAATGTTGATTTTCTGGGCAGCACAACTACGTGTAAGGACTGATTTTTGTACCAAGTTTCAACTCTCTAGCTTAAAAACTGTGGGAGTTATGCGTGACACAGACAGACAGACTGAAATCCGGCTAAAACCCTCTCAAATCGTCTTAAAAACACCCAGAACGGATAATTCCGTCGAAATCTCGGTTTCGGATTTTTTAGATGAAAACAATAGTTTTCCTATAGGTATACACATTCGGAGAAGGAAAAGTATATCAAATGTTCAGATAAAAAAAAAAATTCAATTTTTCAAATTGAAAAACTACGTGATGATTTCCTAAAATTCTAAGTGCTTTTACTCAATAAATTTTGAACCTCTTTACAGATACAACAAAACAAAATCCACGTATTTTTGTGATCTATACAAATTTAAACTCCTGTTAAATTTCGATTTACCACCTACTTTTCGCGACAATGAGCAGCAACGACCAAAATTTCCTGATTAAGAACAAAAAAAAAAAAAACGGGTAAAAATTAATTATTGTATTAAAACTTCATCAGTTCTTGTTTTCTACCGCCAAATTCTACTGCTAATTAACATATTTTCATTTATGATTTACGTGTGAATTCTATTTTCATATAAAAAGTTTCCATTATGTTGTAATAATTTTCCCTTATCTAGCTGGGACCTATTGAACCTAACAAACTCTGTTAGACAGTTTTCCCAATTCTTACAACTATTTGTCCAAATATGTTACTGCTTTCGCCTTAAACTTACTCCTTTATGTAAACCCCTTGGCTTCACTTAGACTTAGTTTTATACAGTAATATGTATGAATATATAAAGAGATTTTATTTTGTTATAACAACCGGGTAAATATAGTTAAACCAAACTTATTCTGTAAAAATATGTTCTTTCCTTCGTTAACCATATTAATTAGTGGAATATTTTCTACCGATATTATAAAAATGACAGGATACCTCCTGTCATTTTTAGAAACTTTTTAATGATCGGCACAACAAGAAAAGTTCTCTTGATCCAGATGGGTTTTCTTGTTTTTAAGTTCTAAAGTTTTAAAACTGTTTTATATTTTTAGTTAATTAGGAGTTCAGTATGGGAGTTCTAACGATGTAGAATGTAGGGAATAAGGTAGAAACTAAAATGTCGCCTCAAATGAGTCCTTTATGTTCAGCATTGGGGTTTTTTGTCTATATATATATATATATATATATATATATATATATATATATATATATATATATATATATATATATATATATATATATATATGTGTGTGTGTGTGTGTGTCGTGAGTGTGTGTCTATACATCTTTAACTGTGCTCTTGAATCTGCATACTTCCTTATTACATCTTTGTTTTATTTTCTTTCTAAATTTATAAGCTTTTGAGCTCACCGCGAATGTAACGGAAGCATTGTTGTTGTTTACCTCCAAATTTAATTTTTTTTAAACAGAAAATTGTTTATGTCATCAAGGAACATATTTGATTCAACAATTTTTTTGCGAACTAAAAAACTAATTGTCTGATTTAAATCAAATTGGAGGGAGCGTCAAAATTAGCCAAAAGATTCCACATTATAATTTCCGTTTTTTTTTAAAGAAGGTCGCGCCCTCTCGCATGGGTACAGACAATTAAAAAAAATGCATGTGGTGTCTTTGAACACCCAGTAGGAATGAAGTTCCTTACGCTTTTCATTAAAATTATGAATTATAAAATCACGCTACGAAGTATACGATGCTAACTACTTCTACATGGTGGAGTATAAGAAAAGAGAAATATGTATAGAATATTGAGAAAATGGACAATCATGATGAGTTGATAGTTAAAGAGTATGATTGTAATAGAGAGTCAAATAATAGAGAAGGCACCCTACATTCTTTGTACAACAATTTAAAAATGTATTACTGCACTTCTCAATCACTTCTGCCTAATGAAATTTTATATGCCTGCTTCAATTATTACTTTTGACGACCTATATGAAGTTTCATTAAAATCGTTACGTTAGAGCTTAAGATAACGGTAAAAACGTGGTTTTCTCTATTATAAACGTTTAGGTCTGCTTTAATAGTTTTAGCGATCTTTAACAGTCATAGAGGTGTCGCTGGTAGTTTTACTAAAAAATTGCTTTTTTAGTCGAATAGATGAAGTTAGAAAACCACAAAAAAATTAATATATGTAGCACTTAGCACATGGTTTTTAAATTTGTTTTTATTGTTATTTATTAAAATTTTAGTAAGTTATATGTCAATTTAGTAGTGGATGGTAATATATTAATATTATGACTATTTTTTATATTTTTATAAACAAATTTTTTACTTAAAATGTTTTATTTTGAATCCACCACTTAACACATATAACAGGCCTGATGATGTCTCTAATGAGACGAAATATAGCCATTTTTAAGAAATGAAGTAATTGTTTAATTCACCCCTCAAGACCCATCACAAAAAATTAATGAAGTTAGAATTTTTTTTTACAATTCCAATTTTACATTTGATGTTTACATTAACGCGAGTGTTGCGCGCGAACGCTTGTGTGGATAACGTTGTCCAACGAACTCGTATTGGAAATTGGTAAAATGAACATGTGTACCAAATTTCAACGAAATCGATCAACTAACACATGTTATAACCATCGGACGATTTCGTAACCGCTTGTTGTTTTCGGATTCATCCCTGCGCTATAACGTGCCATATTCGTTCCAAAACACATTTGAAGATTTTTAACAAATTAAATGTTGATTGCTAAAGGGTTTCGTAATCTTCAATATGGGGAAAAAATTAATTAATCACTCTAATCGAAATATTTTAGATAAGAGATGGAAATATATTGCAGAATAAATTTGTGTTAAAGGTAACTGAACCGTATCAAATGTTGATATTCTCTACTCTGACATCTCAACTTATTGGCTTAATATTCAGCAATCCTTTCTTATTTTAAGTTAAAAAAAACACATAATACTTCGAAGACAACACGTGCCTGCTTCCTTTATGGCTACCATGCTTTAACTGTTCAATTCTCGCGTCATTTCTGAACCGGAATCAGCGTGCACTCTTGCTCCTGCCGTACCCTATCACATGCACTCCGTTTTATAACTAGGATGTCCCCTTTTTTAGTGTAAGGGCCTCTTGATACCAATGGATAAAATTACATCATGATAAAGTTGTTTTATTTTAACGCATATAATTATGTTTCTTTTAGGTTCCGGTCTTGGTCAGGAGAAGTTATCCTATGCTTTCAGCGTCTGGAGAATGGAAGGTGATTGGAACACACTCGGATGTACAAATACCAACAATAATAATTCACATCACCAACAATCAGTTCAACCTAAACTAGAATCATCACCAGATCATCATAATAATAATAATAATCATCAGACATGGTGAGGAACGGGATGATCTCCAAGATCACAAGATGGTGATAGCTACAGATTGATGTAAGATGAAAGATCATTACTATAATTTTCATGTTCGATATCATTATTTTAATGATGAGTACTTAAAATGTAGTGTAAATCTCACAAAGTATCCTCATGTAAGATCAAGATTAATCCATGTCTAGTTGCTAATTAATAACTCACATCATGACTACCTCTCTTGAGGATGATCTTTAAGTTAGAAACCAAGGGATGTAACAATTCCATACAGTACTATGGTCTTTAACAGTTAGTTTATTGAACTGATCCGGCAGCCAAATCTGACAGTTTTGAAACTGGCTAGTTCAATGAGTTTTCGAGATTTCGATTTTATTTATTAATTTATTTAAAGGAGGAATGGTGGAGATTAACAATGCATACAAAAAAGTTTTACAACATTATTTTGAAGCAAAAATGACATCACTAAAATGACGACCTCCATTTTAACTGCTCAATTTGGCGAGCGAAGTTTGTCATTTCTCTTTTCAAGGTTTGCTGATGGATCGCATGAATTTCCTCTCTCAATATTCTCTCGTTGTTCTGCCAAATTTCGAGGCTTGTTAAGATAAACTTCTCTTGATGTAGCCCAGATAAAAATCACACGGGAATAGACTTGGAGGTCATGAAATGTCACCTTGGAGCGAGATTGACTTACCGGGAAAAGATCTTCTTAGCTTGCCCATAGACGTACGTGGAGTTGGCGCAGTTGCTTCACCCTGCTAGAACAAGACCTTTAGAAGGAATTAAAAGAGGAAATCAGTAGTGACAACTCATGGAGAAGAAATTCACAGATCAACGTTATGCGATGATCTTGGAATTAACCATTGCAGTGCAGCGGTACTCCTCAAGAAAATCGGGCCCTATCATAGCTGAGTTAGAGACTGCATCCCAGACGGTTAATGCGCCTTTGCTATGTATTGGCTGTCGATAAAGCCCTTAAAGGGATATTTGGGGCCCAATAAGGAAATTTTGTTTTTTGATACCGCACTGATACTGCGTGAGAATATTCAGAGAGAAATTCATTAGATCTATCACCAAACCCTGGAAAAAGTTATGACATACTTCGCCAACAGACTCCACTAGTGCAGGGAAAATGAAGGTCTCACTTAAGTGATGATATTTTTTCTTCATAATGATTTTTTTAAACCTTTTAGATATCTATTTTAAATTTCACTACTTCTCTGTTAAATAAAATAAAATCTCAAAACTTCATTGAGTTAGCCCGGACATCATTCCTTAAATTTCATCAATTTCAATCATTCATTTAAATTTTATACTTCTTTTAAAATAAACTCTCCATATCGGCGTTATATACACACGCTATTACTTATCAGGTACATCATTCCTTTAACTTCACCTATTTCATTCATTCATTTAAATGTTAATAATCTTTTGCTTTATCTACATACCACTTCTAATCTTTCTTTGAATATAAATTATATCCTTCACATCGACGAAACATAACTTTTTCATTAATCTTTAGCTACTATCATTCCATAAACTTCAAACCAATTTCAATCTTTCATTTTAACTCTAGTGATATTTAAAACTTTCCTTTAAAATAATATATAATATTGTATTTAATACATTTTTTTTTTAATTTGAAATTATTTTTTTTAATTTTTTGGTTCTATTAAAATGAAATAAAAATTCATATTTATTTTTTTATATTACTCATTTAAATTGTAATATTGAACTCTGTAATTATAGGAATATTTAATTTATAATATAGGTATATAGCATTTCGATAATTATATAATTAGATAAATATTACCCATTTCTTTTATATTAGAGTATTTTATAGGATACTTTGTATTATTTATTTAAAATTTTAAAACAGTGTTGACAATTTAAAAAGTATAAAAATCAAGTTCATTTTTTATTATGACATCAAATTTTTGTTAAACATACATAAAACAAAACAAATAATAATAAAAGAAAAGGTAATAGTAATGTAAATAAACTCGTATAATTTATTTTAAATAATATGTCTATTGTATAGTTTATTTTATGAAATAATGTAGTTAAAATACGTATATACTAGACAGGGTGTCCCCAAAAGAAACCGCGTCACTTTGAGATCTTATAGTAAATTTGACGCTATAAATAAAACTTTACTTACAAAAATGGTTCCAGCAGTCGTTTTCGCAAAAGAAAATCTTAACATTTTGCTATTTACCTTTAAAATCTTAAATACTACGTTTCTAGCCATAGCAAACCACGTAGAGAATAAACTTATGCGTCGAATGAGACCAATCCCCGATTTGTACATCAAAATCAATATTTCAAATTTAAATTTGAAATTTTTATGAATTACAGCTTTGATTGAGATCATCTTAAGACCGGGCCACCAGAACCAGAGTCCACTTATAGAGCTTATAGATTAAAATAAACTGCAGGAATATAAAACATTCATTTTTTAATACTAAAAATCCTGTGTTTGCAGTACAAAGCTGCGCGGGATTGGTCTTATCGACACAGAATTTGATTGAAGCTCTACTGACTCAGAGGAACCTTTAAAATTCTTATAAGATCCTAAAGTTGTGCAGTATTCGGGGACATTCTATACAATTAATATGCTCGCTTAGTAAAGAATGTAAATATAGGTATTAATAATTATGTCATTTGTTATTTATAATATTATTTAAATACAAAAGCATATTAAAAACATATATTTTATAAATATAACTTTAAAATAAGAATGTAAATATAATATTAATGTAATTTATAGCATTTTCATTAAATGCAAAAGAATGTGTGGAACATATATTTATTTATACAAAAGAATATAAGTATACTTAGCAATACTTATATTCTAATACATTATGAATGTCAAAAAATATAATGTAATTTAAAAAATTATTTTTATTTCCTAAACATATAAATATAATTATTGCTCTTCCGAGAATTTTTAGTGTTTAATAAGTGTGAATAAAACGATGGGAAAAACAAGCAAAGCTATCTCATATACCGTGATTATAATTGGATTTATCTAATTTAATTAATTTATTATTAAACATATGTATTTATAAGGGTTCAATATGTGCTTGAATACATTTTGTTTCTACTTCCGTAAGAACAAATTTATTTATGTATCAATATCTCGAAAACTAGATTTGTCTCTGGAAATCAAATTACAAATTAGATTTTGTATTTAAATAGACTACATTTTAGAATTTATAATCGTCGGAACTGTTTTTGGAAACAGACCCCCTTCCCACTCTTCAAATTTATATTTCATTATTTCGTCTGGGGGTTGTTATTTTCGGGGGCTCCACAAGTCTGCAGGCGACAGACAGACTTCGTTTAAAACCTACTTCATTAGATTCAGGTGACCTTAAAACGCGTAAATCCATCAAAATCGGATTCTAGTTCCAGTGGAGTTACTTCACAGGAAGGTAATTTTAAATGGAAGTTTAATTTAAATTAATGTGTCCGCGTTCGTTATTGAGAGTGTCTGCGATTTAGATGAATATAATATGATGTTTAATCAGTAAATGTAAACTATATAAAAATGTCCGTTTTAGATAAATGTCCGCTATTCAGAGGTTTTAAGAGAAATTCTTGTTGCATATATATACATATATATATTAATAATATATGTATTATATAATATATTATATATGTGTAACTATATATTTATTTATTAGCCAGAAGGAAATAAATAAAACAAATCTAGGGGTAAAAATCGAAAATAGACGAGGAATCAAAGAAAGTCGACCAGGAATGGAAGAATAGATGCCCTGTAGTATTTTTTTTTTTTTTTCGAAGACTTTGGACTAATTCCAAATTTCAACTGTGGGAACTTTTGGAGTCAGAAAGAAGACAGTAACACAGACAAACTCACACTTATATGATTGTGTGTGTATACCCACTTCCTGTGCCTTACATCTATGAGGGGGTCCTAGCCACCTGGGACAACATATATATATATATATATATATATATATATATATATATATATATATATATATATATATATATATATATATATATAAAGTGTCATCATAATAAACTAAACTCTCTTTTTAATGAACTCACTTATATATATATATATTTACTAAGGATCGTATAAGGGTTCATTAAAAGAACGTTATGAACAGAGTTTGAACTATCCAACCTTTCAAAGAAAAAAAATCTTGAGTTATAAAAGTTGCCTAATATAATTTTTCACTTAAAAAGTCTGCCACTGATTTATTTAGTTTTTCTCTTAATTTATTGATACCAATAATATATATATGGGATGATTTTGGCACATTTAGAATGATGAATTTAATGATTGATTTTTTAAATAATAATATTTTTATCAAAAATCATCGGCTAATTGTTGTGGAGTAGAGACCTGAAAAGATATAGGTTGTTCTTGAACGAACGGATAAAAATGAACATAGTAAAAATACTAGTGAGCTAGTTTCTCAATATTTAATTGAACTGTCGTTCATAATATATATTTCCCTGACTCCGAGTGACGCAGTTCTATGGCTATATAAATTATATCTGTTATATATATAAAGTTTTCCTTTAATTGTAAGAAATTTATCACTTAACAAAATGTTCCTATAAATAGCTTCTTTTTCGGTATACATACTTATTAAAAAGAAATGTCCTTAAACCACACAATTCTAGGATCTGATAGAAAATTGGTCGCTAAAACAGCTTTGCGAAACTACTCGCAGTTTGCGAACTATTCGTAATAAAACATTAATATCGTCGTTTTTTGACTTTCATCCTTAAAATTCTCAAAAATTAAGCTTCTTAAGAAAAACACCTTGAGACAAAACTTGTAGAAAATCCGATTTTTTTAGCTGTGTACTAGTCGTAACTGTAACTTAGTCAGTTCTGACTTGAAATTCAAGATAAATTTGAAATTCTTCAGGAATTACAGGGTTAATAGAGGTCTTAATGTATCAATTAATTCAAGAAACAGGGATCTTACAACTTTGAATTAAGCTGGAAATCAGGGTTTTGTTGTTCAGAGCTAGAATTGGTCTCAAATTATGCAGAAACCGACGGTCTATAAGCTCTGATTCATAGTTTGATATGAGAAGAAGCGAACTTTTTGATATTTTCAAGAATGTACGTCAAAAAACGACGAGATTAATGTTTTATAGCGAATAGTTCAAAACAAAACTGTATCAGCGACCAATTTTCTATTAGATTCTAAAATTGTGTGGTTTCGTTTGAGGACAGCCTATATACTCAAAATTTCAATATTTTTACTGGTGAAGTGGAAGCAATTCTACTTTAATTGCCGCCAGGCTCTTTTGAATGCTCACAAAAATTATTAAAATCGTAAATTCTTTATTGTATATTCTTCTGTTGATCCATTTAATTTTTATTTCTTCGTATCTCTCATATGTCTCTGCAAGCATGATAATAAAAAACATTCCTATTTTTTAATTATTGTCCCTAGAGACCTATTAGATATAAGAAGAAAATATATTCTTTTCTAATATACATATTTAAAACAAAGTCTTAATAGCATAAGGTCATCATAGGAGCATAACGTCTCCAGAAGACCTCCTCTTAATTTAAAAAACTTAAACTAACACATTTAAGTCTAGGATACGGGAAAAAAATTAACGAAGCTGAAATTTCGATTATCTTCCTGGGGGGAATGGAATAGCGGTAATTTTAAAATGTATAAATAATCATTGAAGTAATTTATTCTTTATATATACAATATATTATATATATTATATGTATAAAGAAAAAGAAAGAATTGATGAACACCAGAAAATAAACATCTAATAAATTTCAATATACAAATACTGTTTGCATTCTAGTAGTTTATCTTCACTCTAGTTCAAACTGTCACAGAAAATATGCGGATTCCTCGACAAAAATCTCAGACGGTTTCGAAATAGTATTTTGTTATCCAATGTTTCAACATCCCATAGTTTATGTCACAACTAACATATAACTATGTCATTCCCAGAATTAGTTGGTTTACAATTTAATTAAAATTAATGTATTTATTCATTACTTGTTATCTGTTTATCATTAAAAGAAATAAACAATAAATAATCATAGCAAAATAAAATAATATCATTAAAAGAAATAAATAAATAAAAATAATCATAAAAAAATAAGACCATTAAAAGATAATTTCTTAAAAATGATTTATTAGTAAATTTTATATATTATAATATATATTTTTTGAATATTACTTCTTTTAAAAATACACACACACACATGGACACTGTACAGTGTCCATTTTGTTTTATTTAATACAGTTTTCATGGATTAATTCAAAAAGATAATTTAATCTACTCCGTTGCTGGTAATCGAATCCATAAACTCGTGTAAAATCCAGTAATCGCTTAGTTTACTTGAGAAATTAGATTTTTAGTTATTAGAGTCAGTAGCCAAAAACGAGGTTATATATTATATTATACATCCCTGCACTTATCTCTCCGTAACGCACCTAATCTCTGAAAGTACAAAAAAATAAATGTTTAAGCCGAGATGCACCTGAGTGCCATATTGCATGTTCCTAGCTATAGTAGTTTATGAATTGAAACAAGCAACGTACAGACACCAACGGACAGACAGACGGACAGACAGACAGACATTATGTTTATGAAAATTATAGGGAAGCCCCAAAAATACCATCCCTCAAAAACTAGGGATTGATTTTTTTTTAAAGACTGCATCATGTGCGGATGTTAAATGAAAGAGAAGTACACCCTGAGTAGTAAATTAACGATAAAATGTGAAAAAAAAATCATAGTTATATTCTTTGTCTAAAAACTGTTTTTTTAAGGAATTCTTCGTGCGATGTATATACTATAAATCTTAAAATTTAAGATTAAATAATCTTAGAATTGGGCTTAGACAGTTTGAGGTAATTTCATTGCGTTTGGACAATAAAAAGAGTTTGTATCACGTCATTATAATAAATGACAATCAAAATCTTAATGGACGCCATCTTGATATGACTAGGCCGATTGTGCTGGCAAACAAACTCATACAATTTGTTAAATTTCCTACGGGCCATCATCTATATGTGCTGAAAGCACATACTTGGTCAATTTATTTTTCAGAGGAATGGTGATTAGATTAATATTTAAATGCGGATTGTTTCAGAAACAAATGGAACTTTCTTTAACCGTTCCTTCCTCTCTCGTCTGCGTGAAAACTTTGTTTTTTTTTTATTGAGGATATAGGTATCCTTACTTTTTTGTTTTAACAGACATTTAAATGGTTCTCTTTCTGGGAATTAAAAATGACGTTCGTGATGAAAATGGTTAACTTCCACTTACCACCCCAAGTCACTTCTAACCATATCTATCCACGTCTTACCACCCCAAGTCACTTCTAACCATATCTATCCACATTTTACCACCTTAAGTCATTTCTAACCATATCTAACCTCATCTTACCACCCCAAGTCACTTCTAACCATATCTATCCACATCTTACCACCCCAAGTCACTTCTAACCATATCTATCCACATCTTACCGCTCTAAAACACATCTAACCACTTCTAACCCCCTCTTACTCTTACCACTGCTAATTACTTCTTATAATCTCTAACCACAAGTGCACTGGTATGCCTAACTATAGTGGGCGAAATGAATAGTAGCTTTCTGGCAGTTACCCAATCAATTGCACTATTTGTTTTATTCACTTAGTATACCAATATGTTCTACATATTCTCGCTAAATGAATTGTTACTTTTTAAATTAAAATGGTCCGACCTATAATCAATTTTAACATAATTATTTATTTTGTAGGTATTATAATTTTTTATTGTTAAATTTTTGTATATGTCATATTAATGTATTATCTTATTTTTTATATACCTATTATAATTATAACTATTGTTTGATTTTTTTTGTATTTTTGAACAAAAAAAGAAAACAACTAAAGCTGATAAATGGTGCTATTCAAATCAAAAAATGTAATTATTGTAATATTTATTTTTTAAAAATACATAATAATTATTTTTAATTGTATATACTGTTTTTTTATATATGTACTACTTTTTTCACAAAATGTTTTAGTATTGTTCATATTTAAAAAAAAAAAAAAAATAAACATTTTTTTCTGTATTTTTTTACTTCTAATTAAATATCCTGAATTATATATTTAGAGTTTAATTATATTTATATAGTTAGGTAGTAGTTAGAGATGTATTGAAATAAAATTTGAAGTATAATTTTCAACCAGACTCGTCAGTAGGGTGTTTTTCTTTTTGAGTTTTTAGAAATAGCGACCCACAATTTAGAACTAAAATTCATTTTCTCGATTTCGAATCGGGGTATGATTTTTCTAGATATGTATATACGTACCAAAATTCATCGAATTTTGTCCAGTAGCTTAGGCTCTCCGCGTCTGCACAGTCGACATATTTAAACACAGACAGACATTATTTAAAAATAATTTTCTAGGACTCAGGAGACCTCAAAACCTGTAAATCCATCAAAATCTATAAATCAAATTTCGCCATTGCAACATCCTCTCATATACAACGTATATAAGATAGAAAAAGACTTACGGGCAGTCAATCAACAAACCTCTAACCTTCTCTGACCACCTTTAATCACCTCTAGTCATCCATAACCACCAACTCCTCAAGTACAAATTATCTAAGTTGTATCCCCAAAGTTTTAAGTCGTATTCCCGCAATCTACTCCTCAGGGTTTATTTTGCAAAAGGCCTACTACTGTGAAATCTACAATACAAAACTAACTTATACACCCTATCTAGACTAACTTATTAATATTTTAGAATCATATCTTCATCCTTTCTTCATGGATTACAAGTTAGAACGGAGAACATCTGTGAGTCAGGTGCAGTTGGCCTCCAGCCAGTAGAAGATCTATCAGACATAGGCCCATATTGACTTGAGAGATGAAGTAAAAACAAATATAACAACACCAAAAAAACATAACAAATCCTCAAGAAACCTAATATGATTTTTTAATGAGAATCTCTGAACAAGATGGGTGGTTTCTTAAAGGAGAAATGTACATCATAAGTTCATCGTCTCGCCGCTAGAGGCACTCGTTTATATTTTCAACCCGTTGGTCTATATCTATAGTCTATATTGTTACATATTATTTTGCTTCCTGGCTTACCCAAAGTAGACAAACGTTGGGATCATTTTCCCAACCATTTTTTATTTTTTCATATACGAAGTTCATTAACTTGATTAGCATTAGCTATAGATATATAAGCACGAAAATATAATTAGATATATTGATAGATTTACACATTTAAGGTCCTCTGAGTCCAAAAAAATTATTTTTATAAAACGTCTGTGGGGAAAATGAACAATTGGAATACATTACCCTGAGGTGAAAACGATAAATCCATTTTGGCTCTAAACTTATATATTTTTCAACTCGTGAAAAATAAATATACATATTTCTGAAAATGCGATTCTGACGATATTAATTAAATATTTATAAAATATAGTCAATTTAAATAAAAATTTAACCATATATGTAGTTTTCCCGGGAAAATTAGGTTCCAGAAAAAATAGCTTTAAACGCTGACGATGAGAGGCCGAGTTTGATTCCTCCGGGGAGGAGTTATTTTTATGGTGAAATTTAATAAAATGTTCAATAATAATTAAATAGTATAACTAAGAAAACTCGAAACAAGTAATTATAATATATAGGGGAGACCGGGGCTGGTTGTTACAGGGGCAGGTTGTTACGCAAGCTGAATTTAATTTAAACTAAGGTGGAGAGGTAAATGCATAATATCTCAGTCTGTCAAGGACAAGAAACCTTAGTTCTTCCGTTATTAGCTTGAGGACTGAACCCTTTATTCTACAGATACGTACTGATTTATGTTTTAAACCCCTAAAAGTAAAAAAAAATAGGTGCTATAAAATATGTTCTGCAGTCTTCATTTGTTTTAAGTAGCTTTAGTAAATTGTAGATTGAAAACAATGTTTATTGAGCTTAATTATCACAATTTATTTGGTTCTTTAAACTTCTGTGGGTAGACGCTTTACTCGATTGTCAAAAATGGCAGTATGGGGCTGGTTGTTACGGGGTAAGTTGTTACACTGTAACAACCTGCCCCGTTACTTCTTATCTTTAATAACCAACCCTAGGAATGTAAATAATTATAAAATAAACGGTTTAAACTGAGATTTTGTTCAACTTATAATGAGCATGAGCTATTAGAAAAAAATATCAATTTTTATCGCCAAACGAGTATTATTTTCTTATTTATAGAGTAGTATTTCGCCATTTTCTTATTTATGAGTAGCATAAATTTAATTACAAGTAAATTAAAGCAAACTGTTTAAAATTCACTTATCAGCTAAACTTTTTTCTTTTTTAATTTTATTTTTGGAATTAGCCTCAAGTCGTTTTTGAGCAGGCGTCGAAGGTCAGCGGTTAAATATGATTAACTTTTAAAAATAGTTTTTTTTTTCTCTATTTAAATGGTTTTGAATAGAGAATTTATATAGAGAATTCAAAACCATGAATAAACAAATTTTAAGAGTTATTATTTATAAATTTTTTTCTATTTTTTTTTTTTTTTTTTTTTTCGTGTGATCTTATCTATTTAAGTACCTAGATATAAAACAAATTGTTAAACTTGATGTTGTTTAATTTTTCTAACCCAAGCAACCTAATTGAAGTTCTTGAAATCATATTACTTGAATCTAAAATGCGTTCCAATGGGGTACTTGATAAATTCAAGACATTTGGAACGTCCATAAATAATTTCTAACAACTCTCAACACGCAAGTTCTTTTACCAATATAACTGTAACAACCTGCACCAATGCATGTAACAACTTACCCCCCCCCCCCCCATAGCGGGGAAGGTTGTTACAATTTAAGTTATCTCAGATTATAAATCCCTGCGACAAGAGACGTGAAATAATTGAGGTAGCCAAGAGTTGGTTTTAAAGAACTAATGTTAAATTACTTTCATAAAACTTATGGCTTGGCCAAATAAAAATAAATAATAAAAAGTGTAACAACCAACCCCGGTCTCCCCTACTCGTAAATGAGAAAGTTTAGTACAAGTTGTATTATATCGATTTTTATTAAACATACTTAAAATGTGTTCACAGGTGGTTGTTTGCATTTTGATTTTAATCTAATCAAATTTATTTACATCAACACCTCCAAAACTAGAGCTTCCCCAGGGGAAACGACATATACACTAAAGTTGGATTTGTCCGTATCAAAAGTTTTATGGTCGTGGAATAGGTTTAAAAGAGAATTTTGTTCGAGTTTTGTCGGACCTTTTTTTAAAATTTTCATTTAGTCTATGTAAGATAATGATTTTTTAATATTTGGATAGTTGATATCTCCGATTCAGTTTGCTGAGAATCTTGTTCTATTTTTTCCTTCTTATATTTCGAAGAACTCAGTTAAGACTAATGTTTTATCTGATAATACGTCAATCAGAGTTAATTTTTTCCCCCCTAGTTAATAATATATGGGAACTGAATCACTTGCGTTCTCTTATAATATTCTTACTGACAAGGAGACTCAAGCATTCATTCCTTCCTTTGGACTGTCTTGTCCTTACCGACATATCCTTCTTATACTTATACATACGTGAGTCTAATATATATATATATATATATATATATATATATATATATATATATATATATATATATATATATATATTATATATATATATATTGAGTGAGAGAGAGAGAGCATGATAGATCAAAACCAAATGTGACCAGAATAAGGTGGTTTACAATTCCGTCGGACTTCTCAGTCAACAACTTAAGCGTTATATTGCACGATGTAATTTGACATTTAATACGATGTTTCAGCGAATTTTCGAAGAAAATTAAGCTATTGCAATGGCTTCAAAATTTTTGTAATGCGAATTTATGAAAATTTTCTCCATGGAAATCCGTTTTAGACCATTCTGAATCGATTCCTAAAAATTGACACTTTTTTATGTATGTATAAATGTATATATATATATATATATGTGTCACTCCAGACGATATCTCCCCTTAGGATGCACTTAAAAATTTCAAACAAATTTTAAAATTTCAATAATATCAAAAGAAAGGATGAGATCGTTGGCCAGAATTTTTGGAGATCATTGAGGGGTCAAATTTTGACAATTTAGGGTCGAAACTAGCATAAAAACGTGTTTTTTCCATTTTACCCCCCCCCCCCCCCCCCCCTCTTATATGAAAATATGACAAAAGTGTACATAAGAACAATTACTGTACTCTTAATTGAGCTTTCCAACGACATTCATCTTGAAAGGTATATACTATTTTGACTTTTGGACCCCGTACCCCAGTGTACCAAAAATATATTTTTTTAATACGCAGATTTTTTAATACTTTTTTTTACGATTTTTTTAATGCGCAGAAATCTGCGTAGAATAATAAGCAGATTTCTTTGAAAATTCGCTCATTAAGTCATGGTGCATGACTGGACTTTTTAATTTATATATTTTTTAAATCCTATAGAACTTATTTTGGTCTTAGATCTCGTATACACCTGTGCGATTTTTACAACCAAAAGCTCATTACATCTAATTTTATTAATGTAATAAAACACATTTATAAGGTGTTTCAGCAGGTGCATGCTTAAGTTTGGGTTTGGATTTCAGTAGGGACAAATTTATTTTTTATCTACCTATTGGGAACTTTTTTTGGGAAACCTATTGGGGGGAAAGCCAATTTGCTCTAAAAAAAAAAAAAATAAAATAAAGTAATTAATTAATAAAATATATATGTTTATGTAGTATATGTATAAGCGGAAATGTATATAGTATTATGTAAATTTCAAAAATATTGTAATTTTGAAGCAAGAAATGGCATTTCCAATTCCAATTCCAATTGGGAACTAGATTTTTCCTGGGAGAACGACTTATATGGTAAAATTACTATTTAAAATGGACTAAATAAACTAATCGAATTTTCGCGCCACCACAATATTTCTTTACATACAGAGTATCCCTCGATAGAGTTCTGAAGTATAAAAAATTGTTTATTTGTTGATTTTCAAGAAAAATGTATTCTTTATAAAATACAAAAAAATAAAAATAAAACACTGCAAAATATATTATTTTCTGGTACTGGGAGTTCAATTTTTTGAAAAATAAAAAAAAATACTAACACTAAACTAATGTGGTTCAGGACAGCAAAAAATAATAAAAAACACGTAAACATCAAAATATAGTTGACTTCCTAATAGTTAAATAGCGCTAGTCGCCAAGCGAAGGACTTCTCTTCTGAGTTTATGTTTCCGTTTTCCTAGCTGAGCGACTCTTTAACATGCAAACTCTTATAATTTTGTGCCAGCGACTAACGTTCAGTGATAATCGCTCAGATGTTATCTTCATAGCTGTCTAGCGATATAGTCACGTCTGGGAAAACGTATCTTAACATATAAATATAACGACGTTATTATTTTATTATGCACTACAAGTATTTAATAATTGAAATTGAAATAATTACTCCTAATTAGAAAACGACTATTACAAAAACTTCAACAGTGTTAAGGAAAAGATCATTTAACTATATTGCCACCTATATCTCAAAGCAACTCGACTCAATTTATAAACAATTTATAAATTTTAACAAGTATCTATAACAAGCTGAAGAGTAATAAGTGCAATTACCTGTGTAATATACTGAACTACAGCTTAGCCACGTAATTATGGATAAGCCAAAGCAAATTAAAATTAAATTATTATTAAAATTCAGTGTGAGCTATTTGATAGAATTAGCTTATTGTAAAATTGTGTAAAATTATGTAAAATTTAAAATTCAGAAAATAAAACTAATTCTGAACCACATTATAAATAATTAAATACGGTCGACAGAAATGGTATTTTAATTTTTCTAGGTCTTTTTTAAAGTTTTTAAAAAATGTGGGACCCTTTACAAAAAAAATCAATAAATTGATATCCTCATCACGGTCACATGAGTATAAAATTATGTAAATAAGACAGTTTTGAGGGATGAAATTAATTTGGGACAATCTGTGGGATATTTTTTCGACAAATCTGTCCATATTTGATTAAAATGGGTCAAGTATAAATTATTAAGATACAGTAGTTCGTTATATTAACTACCTACAGGAGAAGTTAATCATGTTAGAATAAATTCTTCAAACCAGTAATTGAATTTTTTATCGATTATTTTATTATGAACATGAAATATAATAAGGCCAAAATAAATTGAAAATCCTAAGATCAAAATGCATTCTTTAATTTTTTTCTAAATGCAATATAAAACATACTAACATTATAATACCTTTATTAATTACGTGTAGACTAAACCCACAAATATGAAGTGTGTTGCGGGCCTAGTAGGAATTTTATAAGTATGTAGTAAAAAGATATAGACAAAAACACTTGTGTACAAAAATAATTCAAGTTTCGGATTAACAGTTGTGAGATCATTGGTTTAGACAAGGCTCCTCCTGTCCAACTAAGTTCTACTAGGTCTAATTTATTCAGTACAAGTAAATGATTGTCTGCCCCCCCCCTCACAAACTCAAACATTTTCTTTCCCATATCACTCTACACGTTAAAATTTAAAAATATTTTCTGACTTTTTAAATTTTCTGACAAAATTACATAATTATAATTTAATTATAATTTAATTATAATTTAATAATAATTTGAAGTTGTATACGACACTCTATTGCTATACATTATCATATATTGCATAACAATACATAATAACATCATATTATATGTTTTTATTTTTGAAAAAAAGGATCTTATTATAAATCAGAACCGAGGACCAGTCCATGACTCTCGAAAGGTAGACCAAAATCCTTAACAACCCCCCGCGATCTTGGGCTCATTTTTCTTCTCTTACCGTCCCCTACATGGGGGCATATCTATGGCACGGTTTAGATTTGGTTTTGGCTAGATCCTTTCTACAGAGATTTGTCTTTTTATATATTAAATATAGGGAAAATATAAATTAAATAATAATTAACTGTTTAACCTTTTTGTGCTGCGTTATTGGCAAGTCAGAAAATGTTTGTTGAAACGCAAATGAACGCGTTGGGTGTTCAAATTAAACTGAACAATTATCTTGTGTACATGTGCAGACGAGCGGGAAGTTTATTTTTACAATCTTATTTGAGCTCAATACTAAATATAGATCAATCACACTTATTCCAATATAAAATTCTATTAATGAGAGTAAAATATTTTTTTAATTTCGAAGTTCTCTACTAGAAAGCGTTAATAGCGCGTTATAATTTTTAAAAATATCCATTAATATGATAATAGAGGGGTGTCCAAAGGGTCTTGAGTAAATTCCAGTAAAGGATAGTACGGCTGTGCTCATTGGCTAGGATTCCTTGGACAATGGTTCAAAAAAATATTATTAATAGATTTGCTTGCGATCGCTCATAAGAGTTAATAACGTCAAGAGAGGAAAATATGTATATTTGATATTTGTAGGTTTTCGAGAATAAATCATTATTGCTTCCGAGCTTACCGGAGGTAACGGAAGCTATGTGATCGTTCTAAAGAACAAAAATATTTTGTGTCTCCGATTTCAAAAATTCCAAGACAGAAATCCGTTTCAGAAATCAGGGAACATTTTTGGTTCCGTGTCTGTCTGTATCTCAATTTTTGCGAACCAACATATCTTAAAAACTCCTTGTCCGATTTTAATTAAATAAGTGTATGGTAGGTCATAATTAGCCCATTGTTAATCCCATATAAGGTTCAACCTTCAAGTGCCCTTTTGTTTCTCTTCAGCATGCGCACAAACATACATTTATGTACACCTATATATTTTTAAAAAATATGAACACCTTCTTATATTATATGATGAATATCGTGATGATGGATTTTTTTAGGTGTAAGAAAAAACGACGATTTAAAACATGTTGTTTAGATGAATCGTTTCAACCCTGACTAAGGTCTTCAGTCATTATTAACTTATTCATTACTGAATATGTTGAAGTCAGCACCTTTATAATTATAATATAAATATAGTTGATGGATCTTTAGGTGTGAAAATTAAAACATTACTCCATAACTGTTTTAAGAGACGTTTCGACCCGTAATCTTAAGGTTGATGATGACCTTTACTAGAAAACGTTAAATTTGTTATTGTTTTTGTTACTTTTAGTTATAGAATAATGTTAATGATTGTAAAGTCCGTAAACTTAATTTATTAATTTTTATAAGATTAATTTAATTAATGTAAATGTTTTATTTATTGACGCTCTCTTATTGAGATAGAGATTGATTTCCATTGTACAGCTAAATTAAATAAAGACTGATGATGACCTTAAGATTACGGGTCGAAACGTCTCTTAAAACAGTTATGGAGAAATGTTTTAATTTTCACACCTAAAGATCCATCAACTATATTTATATTTATCTTATTCATTACTTAATCATTACTAACTTCAGTCATCTTCAGTCTTTATTAACTAAAACAACCAAACAATAATGTCAATTTCTCATATCCACTAGAACATAATTGCATTTTGTTTTTGTCCCTTAATTACAGTAGTCTAAACATACTTTAAAATAATTAGTTTAACTCACTTATGAAGTCATTGTTCTATCTCACTGGAAGAGCGTCATATATTGGTCGTTGTTTAAAATTTAAAAAAAAAAAATTGAAATGAAGTTTAAAAACATACATGGTATAAACCCACTTCAAATACTGCATACAAATTATTGAAAATTTTCAACATAGCAATCAAATTAGCCAACAAATTTGCTAATTTTTTTCTAAAAAATAGATTTAAAAAAATTCCATCATCACAATATTCACTATATCTTTTTATGAAATTTGGATGGTTTGTCGAAAGTAGACTGCAGATAGCTATAGATTAATTTCACCATCCACGTTCTTTAACTTTTGCTTAATTGATACTTTAATTCATGTAAACAATTTTGATATATTAGAAAAAGGGTGGGGGGAATTAAATACATTAGACAATAATGGCTTTTAAAAGCATAAAATCAATTAAGTACGTGATAGGATGCAATGAAGCTATGTGCCACACTAATTATCAGTCTATTTAGCTCCTGCTTGTTTTTTAACCACTAAAAATTACATGATTTTCTTGATTTGAAAATTTAGGTGTAAATCAAAAAATGCTTGCACGCTTACGGAAGAGAAAGTAATGAGTGAATAATATGTGAAATTAATATGGGACTAACAGTAGGGGAATTAACATCTAAACTTTATTAAGTACTAACTGGATACCCGTGCTTCGCTACGGAGGGCAATTTTTATTTGATAAAACTATTACTAAGAACTACCCCTATTAAGAAACATTTAAATTATTTTACCATGCGAGAATGTCTAGATTCAATCCCTCCCACATATTTCTATACCCCCTCCTCCTTGAAAAGATAATTTGTAAACATCCAAATTGACCCCCCCCCCCCCCTAAATGAAAATATGACTAAACTGTACATAACACTTTTATAGATGAGGTATGAACTTTATGATATAAGGAGGTCCTCAAAAATGTTAATGGACGACTTACATCCTCAGACGTCTTGGAGATATAAAAAAAATTATTTTTCAGAATCATCACAATGCATTCATTCGTTACCTTCGGTACGCAAAACCACTTGAACATGGAGTAAAAAAATATAACTTTAAGATATAATAAAAAGAAACATTTATATCAATGTTTATTTATTTATTAAATATTCTTTTTAATTACATATAATATTTTTTTCAAACAGATTTAATACGAACTAATGATTTTTAGATGCTGAAGAGTGATAGTATTTAGTCCTCGGCTGTTCTTGCAAGTTCTAGAATTACTTTGAAAGAGAATGGTGTGAACAAGTAGCCTTTACCATCGTAGAATTTACTCTGGAATTCGACCCAATGAAGACGTAGCGTGTGGAGGAACGCTGATAGACCTTCCATAAGAACTAAGATACTTATAGTGAGAATAGACCAGAAGACGAACACTGCAAATACAATAATACCTCCTATTGCACTGTTCAAACCCGCTCCTATCTTTAATCCTTTCTCGAATACCATTTGCCAAAGTACTTCTGATAATTGGGCATGAGCTAGTGATAGAGCCCATAAACGTAGGTAAGAGGCGGTATGGGATACCGAACCTAACACGTATTCTATCGTGTGAATGCCTTGGTGAATATATATCTCACTCATATCTTCTTCTTCTTCGTGGTGTTGAACTTCTTCGTGGTTAATGATCGGTAACTTATGCTTCTTCCTTCTTTGCTGGATGACCACAGGTTTGATGATCAGCATCCATGGTATGCAAATTATTGCCAAAACGAGCAAGACTTTCTGAACCATATCTTCTCCACTATATATATAAGCGGGGCATTTCTTACCATCATCTAGAGGCAGTCCTTCGTTTTCAGATATCAAAACCATGTGGATAAATGTGATGAGGATTGATGGAGCGCAATAAGGTGACATGTTCACATCTTCTGATTTAGGACTGTATAATACCCACTTGATAAACATTAGAAGAACAAGGTACAGGAATAAGCAGCAGAGAAAAATCACCTGAGGAATGAACATGGTGAAAATATCTAGCATACTTCTGAAATAGGTGTAGTTTTTAACGCTGATACAAACACCGAAAAGCATGTGTAAAACACCGAAAATTATCGATATTTTCATTTTGTACGCGTTGAGGAAATTGATCTTGTTATCTGCTAACTGCCATACTGGATCCATTCCGAAAGGATAAGGTTCTCCGGTGTAATCATCCATCGCTGGATCTAAAGTAAGATCACCGTTGGTCATTACCGTAGATTTATTGTAATGGGTAGACCAATGAGAATGGAACAGATTTATTGATTTGGAAAAAAGATCGTTGTAAATTAAACCTGTGTAGATAGAAAACAAACCCATAAGGAGGATAATGTAACGGCCTCCGAAGAAAATATTCCAGACTTCGTTATCCGATCTCTTAGCTATTAAGGCTCTTTCCTTTATAACCATCCATGCACCGAAAGCCGCAACTATGAGCCCGTGACCTACATCCCCGAACATAACAGCGAACAAGAAAGGAAATGTTATTATGGTGTAAGGTGCAGGATTCATTTCTCTGTAAGAAGCGACACCGTAAGCGTCGACTAGATTCTGGAAACCTCTTGTAAACTTGTTAGTCCGGTTGTAAGTAGGAGGAATTTCCGAAGTAACCACCTTGTTAATTATAGGAAGAACAGTGCTGCCACATTTCTCCGAACCAAGGTACAAAGCGCGTCGTACTATCGGTATGTCCAACGTAGGGATCCAACATTCGGCGATCAAGCATTTCTGAGTCACGTCGAAGTTAAACAAGTTCAGAACGTGATAAATGGCCTTGATTTTTCTGATTTTTATGAACCAATGTTTGATACTTTTAGCAGCGGCGCCGAGGACACGACGTCGGTGATCCTCTGTCTGACTCAAAACCGTGTTTAGATCTTCAATCCTCGTCATAACACCCATTGCCATCTCTCTCCTTTCTCCAGGGTTCTCCGGACACGGGTACAGAGTAGCTCTGAACCCTTCGCAGATTTTCTTAACCTTCGTCTTGAGCTGGTCTCCTTGGAAGAATATAACGAACACCGATTTCGAAACCTGGTTTCCACTAGACGGATCTTCAAGAGGCGTTTCGATTTCGGCCTGTCTGAAAAAAGCGTTACCTCTTGAAGCTCTCCACAACATACGCTCGAAAGCAGGTAACCTCTCCCTGAGAACGACACCAGCCACGAAGTTAAGCTGAATCGGATCTACAACTGTCGGTACTTGCTTATTCAAATCCTCGCCGATCAAGGCTTTAGTCAAAGATTCCGTGGATGTAAAACCCTCGTCTTTTTCATCGAAAAACACTTGAGTTTTTTTCAAGATATGTTTCAATTCGATCAGCTCCTGGTAGTTTTTCTTTAAGGCTTCTGCATTCCTGTTGATCTCCTTTAACTCGTACTCTAACTTTTCAAATGTTGTCTCTAAATCGGATATTTCTTTAGGTTGGGGAGCTTTTGGTTCCTCGCCGATTTCCGGCATGTCTATATCGTCCTTCTTCATCTCCTTTTCGATATACTTCAACTTCCTTTCCATTTCGTCGCATCTTCGGACTTCGTCGACGAACTTCTTCTGGAACGAGTTAATGTCTGGATTGAGATCTTTGAATTGGACTTGTCCCAATTCCCCTAGCTCAGACACGCAGGCGTAAGCAGCCTCGCTCTGCAAAAATAACTGGCACAAAGTCATCTCATCACTCCTAAACAACGAACTCATGGTGGATTCTTCAAATTAAAACTGGAGAAAAACAAAAAATCATCCGCACCCACCGAACATATAAAAGAAGAATCAACTTCTTCCCGATAAGAAAATAATTACAAGACACATAATAATTTAATTAGTTCGCGGACTAAGAAATCAAACTATACTGCAAAACAAATGGGCGAGGCAAAACTAAAAAAAGACAAATTAACACCTGAGAATGAATTATCTTACCGATAATTCAAAAAATAAATGATAACAATTATTCAAAGAAACCAACGTGTGATCATATCATTCACTCGTTAAATAATCTTTAATTCAAAATAAAGATAAGCAATTCGATTAAACCCATTATTAGCATAGATAACGATAAATACTGAAGTCGGAATTTCAAGAGACATTTTAAAGGCCGTTTCGTAATGAATCCAATTGAGTGAATAAATAATTAACATATGTTTATTAAACAACTAAACAAGTCGTGTAATATTATAAAAATATTTTTAAAAAATAATTTGAATTAAATTTTTATTTTATTGTATTATTTTTGCTTCCGAGCTTACCTAAATTAACGGAAGCAAAAAATAACCATTCTAAATAAAGTCTGAAACCAAAAAATTAAGTCAGCTTCTGAACACTCATTTCTGACTTTCTTACCTATACGTTTAATACGTATAGTCTGCAAGAATATGTAAAGGAAATTTATTTTGAAAGTAACACTCTCTCATGTAGACACTGCGAGTTCCATACGACTCCCTAAAGTTCTATATTGTTCTGCTGAAGATGGCGTACTGTCGAAACCTTTCCGCAGTTATATAGAGAAATTAGTTTTAGATGTATTTACTCGTTTTAAGAAGTCCAAATAAATAATAAATGCGATCCTTCAGGGAATCGAAATCGAAACAAAATATCCCAATAACAATTCCCAGATGTTTTTTACTCTTATCGTTCGCGTTCGTCTAATAATGTAACACGAGGAAGCTATGTGCTACAATAATTGAAACCTATTTTTAATTTTTTTTTTCAAAAAAATTCTTTTCAGACGCGCCAAAACTGTACTTAGCAGATTTCAATTTAATTTGACGTACATGTTTAGAAGAATCTAGGCCCGAGGCGAAATTGAGAAAAAAATGTTAGCTCTATATTTAGGCCACTTCCCCCAATAAACGTGGAAAAACAATATTTCTCGAAAACAGTTCCGAAGATTTTGATTTAATAATATTTTTAGTCCTAATTGTAGTTAAAAAAAGAATCTAAAAATATTAAGTCGTTTTCCCGGAAAAAATCTAGTTTCCGAGTAACTAATGAGTATATTTGATAAAGCTGAAAATTGAAAACAAATCTAAACAGTAACTCGTCGTGAAACACTTTATTACCTATGTTTAATATAAATAAATTAAATTGGACTATTTTTATTTGAGTTTTCAGGGGTGATTAATATAAACACTTCTTTTAATAAAAAAGGGGACAGCAAAGGAAAAAATGGATTTAATTAGATATTATGGGATTAAATTCAGTATCACCATGAATACGAGAAAGTTTTTTTTTAGTTTCATGGACCGTTTTATTACGCTTCCCACATGTTAGGCTCGCCTCTGTATTGGAATTAATGGATTTCGTTTAGGCAGTTTTGCACCTAAAAAGTTGGACTTATGCTAGACATACATACATATACTACAAAATGACAGAAAAAAAATTTAAGACCAGTGTTGGTTAGTCTAATCATTTTTGTTGTTGTTTTTTTTTAGAGTGATTTTATGTGTTCCGCAATATATATGAAATGAAAAACGTTGCAATGGCCAAATTCCCATGTGACGTCACTAAACAGTCCTTTTAACGCTCCTTGTGGCAAGAACCTCAAATAAAACAACAAACAAATCTCATTTCCATTGTTTTTTTTAAAGGCGCCCCTTGTTTTTTCCCCTTTTTTGACCTTATTTATTGTAATTTTATTTACATTTATTGTTATTATTAATTAGTTTATAATTGTTATATTAGTGTGTTTTAGTTTGTTTTTTTTCGTGTATTGTATTTATTTAAGAACAATTTAAAGCCGTGTGTAGGATAGGATAGGGATAGACTTTTAATAATGTCTCTTTGTGAAGGCGATGTCCCCGGTGCAAAATTTGTATTTGAAAATATTGAAGACTATTCGGTACAATAAAAGTTGAACTTATTGAAAGGTCTACCAAGTCAGGCTTCGGAAAAGAAATAAAATACACATTTTTCATGTACAAACACCGTAACAACACCTCGGCATCCTTTCAAAAGCACTATAACTATCCACAGCAATTAGCTGATTTAGAAATATGTAATTGGAAATTTATAAAACTAAATACAATTGAAACAAATTTATATATATTTCTAATAAATGGTTATTAATTTATTTATAAACACTATATAATAACTTTTCAACACTTCTTATTTTAATAATAAATAAAAACGAGGCACATACTTTTAAAAAAATCAAAAGCCTCGATTACACGGGGCGAGTTTACTCGCTAATCGCTGGCGAGAAAACTCGCTCCGTCTAATATAGTTCAGCTAGTTAACTCGCTCACTTGACTTGACTACTGATAACAGAATGACAACACAACACTAGCGCCAGAACGGGAGAATATGGCGAATTTACTCGCTTCTCCCTGGCGATTTTACTCGCTGTATGTAATTTACTGCTGCAGAGCGAGTATAGCGAGTAGCTACTCGCTAGAGAGTAAACTCGCTCTCGTGCAATCGAGGCTGCTATTTATGTTACTAGATAGTAGATAGTATATACAAAAATAACTTAATCCTGCTTAATCGCATTTAAATTTGTGCCACTTACGTTGTTAATTAATAATATTATAAGAAAAGATACTGACAATATCAATATAAATAAATATAAGCAAGATTCTAAAATTTTTTCTATCCTTCCAATGAAAAATAAGTTTGTTTGTTGTTTTAGTTCTTGAAACTGTCACTTGACAGGTGAGCGCGCGACCATCCATTTTATATGGGAATTCGTCAAGAGGGAATTCGTCCATTCTGATCAAATGTGATCAATTTTACATACTACAGTTTACAGTAATAATATAGATAGAGATGATTAGTGTGACGTCACAACAGCTTTCGAAAATTTAACTCAGTGTTTGTTATGTTCCTTTCTCTTATCAAACCCATGTAAAATGAATGGGAGAATTTTCTCAACTTTTTAAATAATTAATTATTAAATTATTATTGATTTATAAGAGTTTTCACCCTTTGAACATTGTTGTACCAAGTCTTTTTTAACGAGTGTAACAAAGAAAACATTAAAAACTTTCATATCAGTTATTTAAAATGAGTATTTGTGTGAAGGGTCATATCATCGAAAAAGCTATTTGAGTTATTACTCTTTATACTTGATTTTTTTTATTTCCTGTTGCCATAAACATTCACAGGGTGTGTTCGTGTTCATATTGTGTGTCCGAAAATGAATTTTCCTCAAGTTTTGAAACTCAATGAAGTATACTCAGGGTACAGGACTTGTAGAAAGATAGTGATACTTAATCTGGCAGGTAATAAAAGATTATTTGCTAATAATATTTTGTTTCTGGTTACTTACAATGTGCATTATATTTAACCGATGTTGGAACATAATGATATATTATACAATAGATCACTGAGAAGCCTAGGAAAAAGACGTTGATAACGAGACAAAGAGCAGACTGTTATTACTATTATTATTTGTGTATTTTTTGTTATCTATATTAACGAGTATTATAATATAAGATATGAGTGCCTCGCATGTATACTTGTTTAAAATTTTGATTAAAAAACTAATTTAATACATTAAATTAATATTACTTAAGTACTCTGACATACTTTTACGAAGAATAGCTTTGTCCTCCGAAAAAAATGAAGTATATATGAAATTTTCATAACGCTCGAGAAGGTGGAAGACATAATATACAAACTAAAATAGAAAAACAATTTAAAAAATAAACAATAAATAAGAACGGACCCGGAAAGTATCAACACAATAAAACACACTCACAATAATACTTTTTTAAACCACTAGAACGGCAATTTTTAATGTTTTCTTATCTTATATTGTTAAAATAGACTTAGTATAATAACGTTCAAAGGTTGAAAAGTCTTATAAATCAATAATAATTTAATAATTAATTATTTAAGAAATTGAGAAAATTCTCCCATTCATTTTACATGGGATTGATAACAGGTGATAAGGACAAGGAACATAACAAACCGAATCGAATAAATTATCTAAAGCTTACGCCATCTTGTGACGTCATTACTAATCATCTCTATAGGAATAAAGAGACTAGTGCCGCTTTCTGTTGGTTATAGTAGAAACTAATGAGTAAATATATTTTACTTTTCAACAGATGGCACCCTAATACTGTTTTCAACACATAACTTAATGTTCGTCTTGAGTAAAAAATCGGTTTAACAAAATCGAATATAGCTTCTTATATTTTAGGTTTTACGTAGTAATACTAAATTGAAATCCCATAATATCTAATAGTCCAGGAGATAGCATACGTAAAAGAGACTAATTAAGATCAAGATCAAGCCAGAATTCTATGAGAGTTAATTTTTATATGTTATCGGCAAAGTTCATCGTCATGTTCCACCAATATACAGGATGTCACAGAATAACAATTACATACTCATTTCCAGAAATTGTTGTCATAGAGGACACTTGAATAAACATTTTTTCATTAATAAACTAGTGTCCGGAAATTTTTCAGCATCGAGATAAAATTAAATAAAACCGCTTTCACCCCAGGACTTTCCCAACAGTACGACAACACAAAAACAATACGTCACCTTCGCGGAAAAGTAAAAGTTGAATCATAAACACCTTTGATTAATCAGGTCCGTCGCGAGGGCGGGGCGAACGGGGCGGTCGCCCCGGGCGCCACGGGGAAGGGGGCGCCTTCCTTTTCAAAAGTTTGAAAAACTTTTAATTTTATCAAAAGTTTGAAAAACTTTTAATTTTATCAAAAGTTTGAAAAACTTTTAATTTTATCAAAAGTTTGAAAAACTTTTAATTTTTTCAAAAGTTTGAAAAATTATTTGTAATACAGTACCATTTGCAATTGAGAAATGTTTTGTAAGGTTCAGTTCAGTATAGGGATAGGGGTGTGTTAATAATCGTGTTCCGGTAACGTGGAACCGAGTCTCTCTTTGTCACTGTTCCGACAGTGCCAGAGTCTCTAACCTTACCGGAACTTGTACCGATAATGTTGGACCGAGAAGGAACGAGTCTGGTTTGTATATCAGTATCGGTTCTTATGCCGAGGACCGACACCGTCCCGACAAGTTTAGCTCTAGCATTACTCACGGGACTGTAACTAGTTCTTGTACCGAGGACCGACACGAAGGAATAAGAAGTCAACTCCATTAAGCGTTTTGCAATTAATTAAAGACACAGGCCAAAAGGACTTGTTTACCAATCTCTGGATAAGTCTTACAATATTGTTAACAATAACCATCACTGTGGCCAGCGCTGAAAGAAGCGTCAGCAAACTCAAGCTGATTAAAACGTATGACACAGGAACGTCTCAACGAACTTGCAATTATTTACATTGAAAATGAAGAGACGAGAAAATTGGAATTCAAAGACATATTGCATAACTTTGCTGATTCAAAGGCTAGGAAATTAGCATTTGGCATTTAATTTATTAAGGTATTGGCCAGTTAGTGTTTATATTTTTCATTTTTCCCATAAAGTTTGTAAATACATATTATTAGCCTATAGCAAATAGTCCTATTTATAAATGATAACATTACGATGTAAATCAAATGCACCTTTTAAAAACATAAAACATTTATTAGTCTTTTTTTGTTCATAACGGTCATTTTCTATATTATGAAGTTTCAAAATAAGTTTTGTCATATAGGTCTATCATAATTTGAAAGCAGAAGTTTGCAAAATTATCGTTAATTTATAGTTATTTATGTCACTAGGCAGCAAAATGGAATTTTGCCGACAAGTTTTTTAAGTTTTAGTTCCGAGCCGAAGTCGAGGATAGGATAAACAAATTTACTGCTGAGGCGAAGCCGAGGATAGGCTAAACAAATTTACTGCTGAGGCGAAGCCGAGGCAGGAATTTTACTATTTTACTGACGAGGCGAACCCGAGGCAGGAAAACGTTAATTACCTGCTGAGGTGTAACCGAAGCAGGTAATCTTTAAACGAGTCAGGAATGTTTCCTTTGCTGCATAGTTACATACAAAATTTTATCTACTAACGGCAGAAAAATTGCACTAAAGATTTCAGTACCTGATTTAGAGGGCAATAAACTTTCCTTGTATGATGCTGCAATATTTGCAATTTCGGGTGGCGTGTTATCAAACAAGTCTTCAACGTCTTGCACAACATTATCATCCATATTTTTATTTAAACTTCAAAAACCTAATTAACAAATTTATCAAAATAATAACAGAAAACTATTAAATTATTATCATCTTTTTTTAAAAGATTTAAAGCAGACTCGAATGTTTGAGTGATTGTAATGACTCGAAAGTTAAAACAAAACAATCAGTGTTCCCACTTTTTTTTATTAACAGCTGTTTTTTATCTCAATTTTTAGCGATTTTTTAAAAGTAATAACTGTAAAATAATAATATTAGTTTTATTATTATAATTTTTTAAGGTATTTTCAAAAAACATAAATATTTAGCAGAATATTACGCTTAAATATACTAAAATTAACAATATGGGAGAGTTCATAACAACCAATCAACCAAGTTCAAATCAACCTGAGATGTAGTAACTTTTTCTTAAAATTTGGCAGCCTGTTTTTTATTTTGCTGACATTTTGAACTTTTGCTGACATGTTACAAAAGAATCAAGAAAAATGACTTTTTTCAGATGATTTTGCTGCCGTGAGTAGATAAAATATTTTCCTCTATATATTTCCTAGTCTAATTCCTTCACTGTTGCTTAGCTAATTTTGACAGCAAAAAATAATCTAGCAATAACTATATTTTTTCATTTCAGTGTAAAAATTACTTGTAGCCTACTGTATTAGTAAGCCTAAGTAGTTGTATACTACAATACACTCTTCTGCAAAAAATAGCTTCATAATTAAAATGTCCTTTTCTGGAGTATTTTTGTGTGCTAAATCCGAATCTGAAGTCAAAATGTATCCTTTACGTACAGTTTCCCCGGAAAATGCGCCTAAAGTTCTGAAAAATTGTGTTTTTGGGGTTTTCGACCCATTCATAAACACAAAGTTCATATAACATTTTCTTGGAACCCGAAAGTTCGTTAAATTTTACAGAACAGTGAATAGGCAATTGTATGAGTTCAATTATTGTATTATTATTATTATTTTTTTTTTTTTAGAAAATAAATAAATTACATTTTTGTGTTTGTTTGGTATATATTTTTTATAACCTGGGAACTTAAATGAAGAAAATCAATATATTTTAAGAGTGGTTTGGTCATGGGGGGGGGGGGGGGGGCGCTTTGCTAAGGCTCGCCCCGGGCGCCCAATGTTCTCGCGACGGCCCTGTGATTAATAACAACTCTTTTCGTAGTCGTCATTTTATTATGGGGGTCACAACCATAACTTGGATTAAATTAACTTGGATTATTAATGAGGTGATATAAAAAACAAATTTTAGAAATTTTAGGAGGCCGTAACTCCAGAGCCCAACATTTTTATTTTTGTTGAATATTCAAAGATGGGTATCATTTTAAAAGTATTAAAATTTGGTTCACAAAAATGTATTGTGTTTCCGAAATGGCGGACATTTTATACCCGAAAAAAATAAAACAATACGCAAAAGAATGTCGCCCCTCCCGGTACCCCATTAGGACAGGTCCTAAAAATTGGCGAAAATACAAAAAAATATGCGTCTCTGTGGTCCATAATGATATTTCCGGGAGTTGATATAAAAAAGTAAAATTTTAGAAATTTTAGGGGGCCGTAACTCCGGAGCCCCAAAATTTTTATTATTTGAAAATTCGAAGCTGGGTATCATTTTTAAGGTATTGAAATTTGGTTCGCAAGAATATATCGTGATTCCAAAATGGCGGCCATTTTACCCCTAAAAGTACCAAATAAGTGCAGACCGAAGATACTAAAGGATGCTATATGCACACCTTGCTTCTTAAAAGTGAAACTTTTTGTACATATTTATTTTAAAAATATAAAAAATAATATTAATAATGTATTTATGAATTCTTATGACCGAAGAAAGTACTTGAACTTCAACTTTGTTACAAGTACTTCTGGATTTTTTAATTTCGTAAAATCTCAGAATTCGGGACTTCTTAAATCCGGGAAAATCAGGGTCCGTTTACGCGCTTCGGACATAAAAAAAATCCAAATCCGGAACAAATAGTTCAAATTCGGGACTGCCCATGACAATTACGTACGACTGTATTTTATAATTTTATACTATATAGATGACTTTAACTGGCGCCCTGGCGCACTTAACTTTAAATTCAAGCAAACCTGTTTTCTTTTTAGCTAAATCTTCTTCACGTTTGATGGCCCTGTTCTGAAGGATTTGACAATCTTTAACTAGATTAATTGATTGTTTATCATTATTTTAAAATTTTGTTAACACTGTTTTAGACTTTCTCTTTTGTTATAACGTCAAAACTTCATAAGAAATGAAATTATATTTATACATATATATATATATCGAAATAATTCAAAAAATATTATTTCTTAGTTTATAAATAACCATTTATTTAATATTTTAAAAACAATAAGAATATTTTTAATAATTAATTTTAAACAATAATATAACATTTTATATAAATAAAGTATTGTTGATCATATGAAGTTTTGACTTTGTATAAACAAACTCTGCTTAAATTATTCTCCCTCTCTTTGTCTGTTTCCCTGTTGCCACCATCTTGATTCTGAACATCGATAAATATTTTTTTTATATAAAAAATATTTATTTCCCTTTAAATCATATTTTAACAATGTGTTTTATAAATTAATAGGTACGTTATTTTTTTTTTTAAATTAAATATAAAATATAATTTTCTTTCCTTTTTATTTCATTCCTGGAGGGAGAAAATTTTACGTGTGTGAAAGTTAATATTTTTGTGCGCGGAGTGATATATCGTATGTAAAAACAGTTCGGAGTTCTTTACGATCCAAATATGAGGTAAATTCTCTATTTTTTTTTTGTTATTGTTGTTATACATTTTTAACAGTATTTGTTTACTTTATCAGCATTAATACCTCCATATTCACTAGTTTTGTTTTTAGATAAAAACCAATAGAAAACAGTTTTGTTTACTCTTTGAACATAAAACCTTTTTGTTTTTGTTATAAAAAAGCTATGTATTTTAACAGATATATTTTTTTTTAGTTTTGTCTTCGATAATTTGAATGTATCTTTAATATGAACCATTACGTTTTTCTTTTTTTTTTATATATACATATATATATATATATGTATAATTGTAGAACCATTATCGTCATGCGCTTAAGCGTTCATGTAGCTGTAGCTACATAAGATTGTGTTTTCATCCTGTCGTATTTTGTGTGTTATGTATCAACTTGTTAAAATGATTGTTTGGTATGTAACAATAACCATTTACTTTTTGAAAAGACTTTGAATTCCTACAAAAAACAAATATCAGTTTAATTTCACTTTTTGTAAACAGAAAATCATTTGTACCTGGTTGATATAGGTGCATTACTTATTTAAAATAATATTTGTAACTTCTATCTAAAGTTTTTTTTGTGGTTGATTCGTTCTATTAAGTTTTTTGTTGGGATTCATATGATTTTAAAGTTTATTTTAAAAAAGATTAAGAAGAAAATTTAAGTTGTACGGCGTTATTCCTTCCCTAAGATTGTTTATACCTGATACCTATGTATATATTTTTTATTATTATAGTAAATGTATTTTTATCTCTTTATCAGTTATTTTCATTCTTAAAATAAAGGAACTTTCTTTCCAAAAGTTAATTTGGAGGTATTTTCTTTATTAATAAAATGTAAATTAATTAGTTTTTTTTGTTTGAAGACAAGGTATAATATTTAAGTTCGGATGTTCACTTATAGAGGTTTATCAATGTCAAAATGTTTAACCCTAAAATTAAAATACTAATGTTCTGTCAATTTGACAGATATGCTTTACCGAAAGGGTTATCCCTAAATATTCTTAACGGGTTGAAGTTACCTTAATGTTGCCGTTGCTAGTACATATCTGTATAATATCATTTGAAGGGCTTGTTCAATAAACTGTTAAGAGAAAGGGACATCATCTCTATTGTGCATTGAAGTGTTAATGGCCCTTTGTCTTGACACTTTATAAAAAGTCCCTCACCTGATGGTTATTTTGGGTTCACGGTAGCCCTGATCTTATCACTGATTCAACCAATGTTTACACTTATATACAGTAAATAAATGTTATCTCTCTTGATTATAGATGTGATCATATGCATTAGTCTAAACAACCTCTTTAACAAAATTGTATATAAGTGATATGACCAAGGCTCTTAAGACTGCAAAATCAACCTTTATACTACAGTCTGTCCCAAAGTAGAGTTAGTGCGTTGACAGTGCAGGAAATCGAGTGACATACAGATTGGCCAACCTCTCTGAGGGGAAAAATAAAGCCATTAGGTCTGTGGTTAGGGGGCCTCTCCCCTCCACTACAGACATTTATCTTTGCCTAGTTGACCAAACCTTTTGTCCGGGAAAATCTCAAGCTCTCATTGGCTCCCCCACCCAATTTGCTAGTTTTTCCCTCACTGTTAACGCACTAACTCTACTTTGGGACAGACTTTAGTATAGGCTTCTATTAAACTGTTAGGACAAAGGGATATTAACAATTTTACATACATACTGTGAGAATGATGTCCCTTTAGCTAACAGTTGGTTAGGCAAAGAATATAATTTCTCCTCTGTACAGAAGAGGTCATATTTGTTAGTCTAATTTACTTTAAGATTAAGTAGTAGTAGTAGTCTAGTACTTCCTACTGGAACAGGTAGGACGAACCTTGCAATTAGGCCATCACTTAGGCCCTTTTTACACCCCGCGGTAGAGAGTTCCAGCCACTTCACACATCATACATATGTACATTGTACCGCCGAAGCGAGTATGATGTGATCATTAGTGAGCCATATAAATCAGAGCATCACGGCGAGGAATCGAACCCCATCTCGTTCCACTCATGATTCAGTGATGGCCGATGGCCGAGCAGACGTGGTTTAACCCAGACGGCCATGCTGGCTCTTAAGATAAAGTGATATTAACACTTTAAAATGCATTAGGGATGATTTTTCTATGTCCAACATATCTTTAGACAAAGGAAAATTATCTCTCTTGTTTATGAATAAATTCCATTTTTATTACTTTTATAAAATAACTATACAGTTTATGTATTTACAATACCTACTAAAAAATATTTAATTTCTGGCAACTTGGCTGGCATATTGGTTTGGTGAGGAGGCTCAGAGGCCAAAAGCCTCTATAAGTCAAAGCTTTGATTCTATCCCCTCTATAACTCGAAGTTCACAGGTGCCTACATGATCAGAGCCACGTGCTCATTTGAGAGGGCTCTTTCCTCTCCCGCACGCTTATCAGTCCTACACCTAACCCTGACAATACCATACATTAGTAGAGTTCTCGCATGTGATACTGTACAGTCGCATATCATTATTTCCTCTTCTTTCGAGAATTCGGCATGCCGCCAAATACTTTATCAACGATCCTAAAAATTCTGGATAAGTAATGATAATGCAGCAAGTGGATTAGCCGGCTCAGTGAAGAGGGCAAAATATGTGTATAGTTTTTGTTTAATACCCTGTATTTCTTGGTACTGGTTTATTGCTTGAGAAGGAACCTTTATGACTCAAAGTTGGTTATTTTAGACCTCAATACCTCAATCCTCGATTAGTCGATTTTTTCTTTTTACCCCTGAAATTCGAGTTATCGAGAGTCGTCTGTATCAATAACCTAACAACTATATGATTAAATGTTTTATCTATATAAATATAATTAAAATTTTGTTCATTGATCAGAATTGCATAGTGTTTGGATACTTTGTTATTTTATACATTCTGAAAACCGAATCCGGCCTTAACTTTGTGTCTGTGTGTGTATCCACTAGTCCGACTTTATAGGCGGAAAACTGGCTAAATAAAATCGATTAATTTTTTTTCAGAGGTGTGCGACAACATGTTGCACATGTTGTAGGCTTGGTTTCATTATAAAATATTGAGTAGATTCAATGTTACTAACAATTTTATACTAAAAAATCATAACAATGTTGGTTATTGATTTTAACATCAAAACAAAAATGACATGATTCTCACAGTTTTTAAGCTAGAGATTTAAAACTTGGAACAAAAATCAGTCCTTACACGAAGTTGTGCATCCGGAAAATCATAAATGATGGCATTCCCACCATTTTGTTGAGTCAGCAAAAATTTGAAAAAATTGAAACATTTTCTGATGGTACTGAAACAGCTCTTTATAAGATAAATAATTTCCCCTACATTTTGTTTTGATATCTGCCGCTGTTTTTAAATTGACTTTCGAACTTTGAAACTTAAACTCTAAGTAATTTCGGAACTATTTCGCCGATGAGGTGAAATTCGCACCAATTAGATCTCTCTATAAATAAAAAACTTAATTGCCACCATTTTGGTATTATTTGGTAAGGAAAAGTTCTAAGACATCCTTTTTTTTAAATCGTATATGAAAACTCTTGAGGCCTAGATTAAGAATATTTGGGTTTTTTATTGGTTATCTACCGTGCCTAATATTGAAGTGGAGGATTTTTTGCATGTAATAAATAGCCTCTTACTCTGCGATTCATAGGGTATTTTATTCTTAATAATATACCTTTATTGCTATTAGACTGGCCTAGTTCCATTTCCTTTTATTCACCTACCGTATGTTTTATAAAAATGTTTTTCTTCTTACCCAAATATTTGTTTTTTCCCCTTCTTGATATTCTGAGCGTACATCTCTCATCAATCCTCTTTGCACTACTCTCATTTTACTACTCCTCTGCTCAACACCCATGTTTCGGAACAGTACAACACAATCAGGAGTACACAAGTGGTCCTCGGTTTCTTCAACAGATTTATGTCCATATGAGACCTGAATAAATTATTGTATTTTATAAAGCAGTGCCGACCCAAGCTAATTCTCGGCCTAACTTCTTTAGATATGAACTGTTTGTGATAAATGTAATCGTCAACGTTTTTTAATTTTTCTTTCATCATACTTTACATTCACTTTTCTGGTCTCATTAAATGCCATTACTTTCTCCTGTGTATAGAAGTGATATATTCACTAAGATGAAACCAATAATTATTAAACTCAAATTAACTTGTATAAAAATGAGGCTGAATGAACTCTTCTTTAGACTCAAGTTAATTAGAGTTAGATAAACATTCTTGTTTAATCAGATGAATGTACGTGTGGCTTATCTCTAACAAGCAATCATTAGGCTCAATGAACTCTTCTTTAGACTCAAGTTAATTAGAGTTAGATAAACATTCTTGGTTAATCAGATGAATGTACGTGAGGCTTATCTCTGACAAGCAATCATTAGGCTGAATGAACTCTTCTTTAGACTTAAGTTAATTAGAGTTTGATAAACATTGTTGGTTAATCAGATGAATGTACGTGTGGCTTATCTCTGACAAGCAATCATTAGGCTCAATGAACTCTTCTTTAGACTCAAGTTAATTAGAGTTTGATAAACATTCTTGGTTAATCAGATGAATGTGCATGTGGCTTATCTCGGACAAGCAATCATTAGGCTGAATGAACTCTTCTTTAGAATCAAGTTAATTAGAGTTGGATAAACATTCTTGGTTAATCAGATGAAGGTACATGTGGCTTATCTCTGACAAACTATCATTAGACTAAAGGAACTTTCTTTCAAACTCAATTAATTTGAAGTTGGGCTTTTGTAGGTTCTACTTGCCATAAGCAAGATAGAATATACGAAAGATAATATATGGCCTACAGAAGCGTCTCTAATCAAGCTAGGAATATAATGTGAATATGTTTAGCAAACGGCCTCTTTAATGGGAAAAAGAGATAAACAATATGCCTTCAAGCACCACTGGAAGGGCTCTATTACCCATTACCCTATTCTATCTATCAAAAGTGTAAATGTACTAACAAAAATTATTTGTTTACATTAATTGTTTATTTGTTTGTTTCAGTAACGACGTTGTAAATGCATCGGACGACGATGACAGTCAGTCTGATAGCAAAATGAACAAAACGTAAGGTTTTTTTTTTTACTTCAATTTTTAAACTATGAAACTATATATTGATTAAATTAGTTAATTGTTCCTTATTTAAAAAAATTTAAAAAAAATCCTAAATAATTGGGTATATTGAGGAAATAAAAAGTTTCAATTTTCTTACGATATTTCAACCTCTCTTGGTTCAAATCTAAAGACCCCCATACACAATCAAACATTTTGCGCAAAATGTTTGTGCTAACCTGATGTCAGGCAAATTTAGGCCATACATGTCAAACATCATGTTTGCACAAACATCAAACAGCCCCATAGACGGTCAAAATGTTTGCGCAAACCTGATGTCAGGCAAATTTAGGCCATACACGTCAAACATCAAACAGCCCCATAGACAGTCAAAATGTTTGCGCAAACCTGATGTCAGGCAAATTTAGGCCATACACGTCAAACATCAAACAGCCCCATAGACAGTCAAAATGTCTGCGCAAACCTGATGTCGGGCAAATTTAGGCCATACACGTCCAACATCATGTTTGCGCAAACATCAAACAGCCCCATATACGGTCAAAATATTTGCACCAACATGATGTTTGAGCAAACATTTTGACCGTGTATAGCGGCCTTTACTGTTCTGATTTTAATGTATATTGTTAGTCCTATATTAATTTGACATATTTTGCACTAATTTTTTTCACTTCCCTGTGTGGATACTTTTTATTTTAATAACACCTATATCTTTGAAAAGTACTCCTCCGATTTTAATGAAATTTGGATGTTTTATCAAAAGTTGCCTACAGATGATCCATTTCAACTGTCTGCGGATTTTTTATATTGAATAAAAATAAATGAAACCTCACTGGAAATCAAAATTAGTCCTAACAACTACACTTTTCATTCCCTGTTGGATCTTATTATTTTATACCCATGTGACCATTTGTCCAACGAAACAACTCGAGGAAGACTATGTGACACTAATTGGCAGACTTTTTTTTTATCAATATGATTACAGATTGTTGAGTTCTTTACATCGGCGTAGAATGTCTTGTACTTTAATAGTACAGCAGCTGTGGGATGCAGTGAAGGTGTCTAGGTACCAGAGGCAGATAGCTGGCAATGATAGAATCCTTAAGTACATGTCCCGTGTGCATAATGTAGTTTCAGGTAACATTTATTGTAATTAAGGTTAAAATTAAAATGAATCTACCGATGATCCCATATTTTATTTTGTTTTTAATCTATATTTAAATTGTTTTATTTTATCTATTGATTTTATAATCTATTTGTTTACAGAGGAGGTAAACCGTCAGGTAGGTTACAGTTTGCGAGATGGCTTACTCTTAATTCAGAAGAAAAAAACCAGCAAAGGAAGCAAACAGGGTACTGAACAGGAAGGTTATAAACTACCTGAGCAAGCGGTAAGCCTCTGTTATATTTCATAAATCTTTTCAGGTATTTCGTGAATGTATTCATTATATTGTGTCCAAATGGGTTATAGAGTAGCTGTGGTCCTAAAATCATTCACTTCCAATTGGCCATCTATGAATCAAGGTTGATGTCACATGTTCAATCCTGTGCCTAGAAATTTTAATTTATATGGCTAATTATTAATTATACTGTATTTGCTTCAGCAGTACATGGCGTGTAAAATAGCTGAACTTTTTTTGGGCCCAACAAATAGGTTTGAATAAGTAGTTTGTTTGTTTTCCACGTTCTAGTACTTGCACTATAGAGTCCACAATCTCTTTATTGTACTACTTGAAATCAATTTTTTTTTTTTAAGAGGACACAAAAAAGCAGAAAGCAATCATGCTGTATGAACTTTCGATACCTTGTATGGGTGGGGACTTATCTTATTTGTGAAATAAAGGCCTTCCTAGGTAACCATAAGCAAAGCCAGGTGCAGCCCAGACACACCTTCTTAATCCTTAGTCAAGAGTATTTTCTCTAATAACGTTTCCATTTTCTGTTACAGGAAAGGGATAAGCATGACTGGTATTGCTTTGAGTGTCATCGTGGAGGTGATGTCATTTTCTGTTCTAATTGTCACCGAGTTTACCATCTATCATGTATTAACAACCTGCCTAACTCCAGGTCTAGATATCTCTGCCCTGTCTGCACAGTTAGTAAAAATCTATTCGTTTTTAAACATATATAACAATGTTAAAGAAATTATATTTGCTTCATAGTTTACCTGAGGTGACGGAAGCATTGTTATCATTCAGAACTAAGTATATTTTTTAGATATTAATTGAAATCTTGTTATCAATTGTTTGATTATTTTTTATTAATTCCTATATTTTGAAAAAGTTCTCATCTAATTTTTATGAAATTTGGATGGCTTGTCTAAAGTAGTCCACGCATGGTCTTATATTAATTTTAAACATCTGTGCTGATTTAATCTATACATATATATATATACAGAGTGATTGGCGATATATGTACGAAAATAAATAGGGTGATTCTAATCCTCATTGGCTACAAAAAACGTCGTACAAACCATGGGTCAAGTCACAACCGTTTCCCACAAGGTGAAATTTTATGATTTTTTAAAGATCACATACCTTTGCTCATAAAAACACTTACTGCTCCAAAAGTATAAAAGCCAAAACAAAATTTTTGGGTTTGTTTTAAAGCTGACAAAACTTCTTACAAGAAAAGTGTAATATTAATTTTTATACCCTCAAATTATACGACCAAAAAATTATACTTTTTTTTTAAAAATTAAAAAATACATTTGTTTGTGGTTCCATAACTTGGTAGAGACCAGAGCTTAAACTTGTCGTATTTCAGGAAAAACTTCCTTATTTACTAACGTTTCGTTCATTATTAATATTATTACCCATTCATAAGGCGAAAAATTTAGTAAACTTCCCTGAAAGTAAAAAAGAAACGTGTTTATTGTTGTTATTGTTGACATGTAGGTGAGTATACTAAACCAATCTTGCGTCTTTTAACATGCTTTTAATTATTTACTCACCTGTAAGTCAAAAATAGCAACAATAATGTTTTTTACTTTCAGCGAAGTTTACTAAAAATCCCGCCTTATGAATGGGTAATAATATTAATATTGATCGAAATGTTAGATAAGGAAGTTTTTCCTGAAGTCCGAACAGGTGAAGCTCGGTTCTTTACCAAGTTATGGAACCACAAAAAAAAATTTTTTTTTTTTTTTTAAATTGTTTTCTTTAAAATTATATTTGTATTCATTTTTGGTCATGTAATTTGAGGGTATGAAAAATAAAATTACACTTTTCTTGTAGGAAATGTTGTCAGCTTTATAACGATACACAAAATTTTTTTTTAGCTCTTATACTTTTGGAACAATAAGTGTTTTTATGAGCAAAGGTATGTGATCTTTAAAAAATCATAAAATTTCACCTTGTGGGAAAACGGTTGCGAATTGGCCCATTGTTTATATGACTTTTTCGTAGCCAGTGAGGTTTAGAATCACCCTATTTATTTTTGTACATATATCGCCAAAAACCCTGTATATAACATTAGGCCTACATAATAATAATAGGAAATGCAGCCACTGATTCCTAGCATGAGACCCCCACGTGGTGAAGGCTAGTATTGAATAAAAATAAGTGTGAGAAATCGACGCAGGTTTTAACTCATTTTCAATTCTTCTGTGATCATTCTTCCAATAGTAGGACATAAGGAAACTATGCACCCCACTAATTTAGAAACTATTTTTATTTATTTATTTTTTTAATTTTTTTTTTCACAGTTATTTCATTTATTTATTTATTTATTTTGTTTTAGATGTGTGACAAACCAGAACTGCTTGATGTCAGAATTAAGCGGCTAAACCGTTTAATCTTTATGACCTGCAGCTTACTTAGAGATAAGGTAGTTTTTAATTTTGTATGTATAGTTATTTTTAAATAACTATTAAATATTTATGTATCTATATTTATAAAATTTAAATTTTGTTTGTACATTGATCAGAATTGCAAAATTGTTGTATACTTTGTCATTTCATAAATTCTGAAAACCGAATCGGGCATTAACTTTTTTACTTGCTCATATTATAAAGAGAAAATATTTTGATTTTGTATTGTGAAAATTCGATTTTGAAATTTTGATGGATTTACATGTTTCGAGGGCTCCTGAGTCCAAAAAGTGGCTTTTAAACGTCTGTCTGTCATCATTAAAATTTCACTTGAGTATTTCATGTTACTTACTACGTATAATAGATAGTAAGAAGAGCTGATGTGACTAATTTTAAAATAACTTTTTTATCATTTCTTACCAATTTTATTATTTGTTTTTTTCCAGTACGTTTGTCTTAACTCTTCCTCCGAAATGCTGAAGCGGCCTATAACCATAGGTAATGTTGGATCTCAATTAGACATAGGAGATGAAGGGTGGCGCATTGAATTCCTAATACACAGAGGAATGGACATCTCCAGAATGGCTTCAAAAGCCAAGGAAAGGGTTTACAGTCACCTTGGTCAATTCATAGCTGACGCCCGCACCATTGTTCACAATGTTGTTATATTTCATGGAGGTAAAATCATTCACATTTTGATCTTTGTTATGAAGTATTTAAGTATTATTTATTTATTTATGAATTCTAATAATTAATAAATCTATAATTCACTAAGGGGGGGAGGGGTTCTCTCTAGGGGGGTCTAGACGACTAGACGTTTGGGACACAAAAAAAGTCGCCTTTACCATTGCTCCTCTACTACTTTAAACACGCACTCTTTTAACCCCTTTACTCTACCCTTTACTTATACATATTTCGTTTAACAAGATAATAGGTTAAAAGATTGCTTATTACGTAGAAAAATAATTTGTTAATTGCTTTGTCTTTACTATCTAGTCCTCTTTAATTATTATGAACCAACATGAAGACTCATCTTAAATTAACTTACGAAATTAATAATAATTAGATCGCTTTTATTAGATATTTTAAAGCATATTCCATTTTATGCACTACATTATTATAAATACATCATTCATATTGCCAATAATTAATATAATGTTTATGAATATGATAAATAATAAACTGAATACCCTACATATTTAACATATTATTTATTATTTACATATTTAATTTTTTTTTTTAAAGTTATGTCGCAAAAATCAAACCTACCGCCTTTAATTAAAATAATACTCAGATTAAGTCCTAGATTTTATCATTTTCTACGCAAATATATTACAGTGAGGACTGGACTAGTAGGCAATCCTAATATATACGTTTTTTAATTTAAATTAATTGGTAAGAAATGGTTCATTTGACCACAGGTGGATCATGTTATTATAATAATATTTATTAAGACCATTACAAGAAGAGGTTTTTTAATAATAATTTAATGTTTATATTTTAAATAAAACTGCTGGGAATTCTTAAAATACGTGGTGTCACACCAAAGAAGATGCTCAATACCTATTATAAAAATATATTTCTCATTTAAAACACTGATCATTCGATAAAATATTTAAACTCGCACTTACCTACTTACAAAGCTTTGTTTTTAAGTCTATTTTATATGTATGTTATATACAATGTTTAATTATTGTATTATTTTTGCTATATTAATAAACATTTGTATGTTTTAAGTGTTATTATTATTATTAATAGTCATAAAAGAGGGTTGAATGCACAGTGTAGAAAGTAGAGGTGGGGTAAGGCCCGATAGTACTGACTCCTCTCTCTGCTTCAGCCTCCGCAGGGCGACTTTTTTTGTGTCCCAAACATCTAGTGTCTAGATGTCTGAAAAATAATTTTAATGTTTCTTGATGGTAGTTTTATGTCTGTCAAATTATAAAAAAAAAAATACATAACAACTAATACGAACAAAAAAAAAAAAAAAAAAAAAAAAAAAAACCACCACAGCGAAATATATGATATATATGTATATATTTTTTTATTATAGTCCATAGTCGGATGGCTGATGATGCTCGTAGGATGCTTCGTGACTGTCAAACTGAAATCCAAGAGATAAAGACATGTCATCAGTGCTACTACTCATACAGATCTAAGACATCGAGGCATTGGTTCTGTCGACCATGTATACCTCCTCATAGTCTTGTCTATGCTAAAACTGCTACCACATCCTACTGTCCTGCAAAGGTTTGTTTATATTAATACAATTTCACTTATTCACTTCAAGGTACTAATCGCCTACAGTGTGTCCTAGAATAGAGTAATAAAGAGGAAAAATTTTGCTTATTTGAGGGTTTTTGATAAAAGAAATTATGAATTTTATCTTGTTTTTAAACCACTATAAATATATATTATATTATTTTATTGCTTTTTTATATAGGGTGTTAAATTTTTTTTTAACTTAATAAAAATACCGAAGAATAAACTACTGGTTAACTTAACTCCTGGTTTTTAGGGTGTTAAGTGTTATTTACCTGCCTGGCCGCCACAGGGAGTTATGGCATAACTCCCTGTAAATTCAGTGCAGCCAACTTAATTCTGGTAAAAGAACTGTGTTTAAACAGATTTTACAAAGATTTAAGTTGGCAACACAGTTTATTACAAACATGACTCGGAATCAGCTGTTTTTAAATATTTCTTTGTTTTGTTTTAAAACGCTCCGTGTTTTGAGTAAATGTTCTATTAATTGTGTTGTTTTTAGTTAAATTTATTAGTTCATTTTTAAATTTGCTCGTTTTTATTTAAATATGAGTTAAGTTAAGTTGAGAATTGTTAATATTATAACTATTTTTTTGTTTTAAATAAATATAAAAATATGGATTTTTTTGTTGAATAAAATAATTTAAAATTAAAATATTTCCATATTTTTTTTTCTCCCTTCTGGAGCTAAAATCTTGTACGTACCTCGGAAGTAAAAATCACTTGCAACCTCGCGATAATTAACCCCCTTGGCTTCATCTCAGGAACCAACTTCATCACTCAGGGTGCAATCTCTTACTTTACTCGCTTGGTGCGTAAATAACTATCTAAGGGAAGTGAGAGGGGTAATTAAGATAATCTTAAATGAAATTAGTGAAGTGAGTTGTTTTGTACACTTATTTTATCAAGCTAATCAAATGAGAAAACTTTCAGGTCAATTAAATCATACCTTTTTGAAATATGAAGGAAAAATAATTGTATTTTTCGTAATAATCTTCATAAAGAATGATTCAATTGACAAACAAATTTTCTCATTTTATTCAGCTCCGTAAAGACCTAAAAAAAAAAAAACCTCACTAGACTAATTTCATTTAAGAATTAATTAACCCCTCCACAAAATAAACATTGCTCAACGTTCTAAATTTTTGTCAGATTTTTCATGTATATTCAAACTATTTTTGGTACATTTTACCTTTACTACAAGCTAACATAAGAAAATAGCAAAATTTAGTTAGATTGACCAGTAATCAAAATTCTAATATTTACTTCTAATTAAAAAAGAAATATCACAAAAACCTCAGCGATCTTAAAAAAATTTTTTGCTAATGTAAATTGTACTTGAGTGTCAATGTCAACTCTGATTTAGCATTCTGAACTTGCTGAAGGTGGGAAATAATTAAAATTGAATAGTTCAAATAAAAAAATGAATACAATATTTACGTGGTTTTCTGAACATCATTTCTAAATAATATTTTTTGATCCATCAAAGTTAGGTGACTCTGGTAATATTTTAGGTTTTAAAAAAAAAATTAACATCCAGTAGAAAAAAATTAATGAAATTATTATATTTTTAGTGGTTTAAGAACAAGAAAGAATTATTTTTTATTGTTTAGTTTTTAGTGAATTTGCCTCAAATTTGAATTTGCCCAATTTTTTGCCGGAAAAAAAAAAAAATCCTCTTTGGTATTCTATCGTGGGATACTGCAGATTTGTAAAATTAACAAATCAAGATGTCTAGAGAAAAAAAATCAGAGATGATTTTACAAAGTTATTTATGAATTAAAGATGGCATTTATTATTTGCTGGTTTTTTTTTGTTTTTTATTATTATTATTGCAATATATTAAATACAGCTGCCAACAAAACTTAAATTAGTCTTATAATCTATAAAACATTAAAAATACTTCATATTAATTAAAATATTATAATTATTTTAAATAAGCTATAAATATATAAAAGCAAACCCACATAGATTTACCTAATATGAAATAGTAATTTGAAAGTAATAAGCTTGCTCAGACTTTAAAGATGCTTGCATCTAGTTTTGCATGTATTTTTTATAATTTATTTAGTTATTTTATTTACTTCTAATCCCCCTGTGATGTAGGCGTTATTGTCAGACACAATCCATTTATTTATGGAATATTTAAGTGTTGGGTAGTGCATGGGTGGCCATATTAGGTAATGTATAGGACTAAAATTAAACAAGAAAATGGCAATTTTTTGGTTTTATTCCACAAGAAATTAAAATTTCTAATACAGTAGAACCTCGATAAAAATTGCCTCAAGGGGATTAGGGAAACAGTTTTTTTATCTAGGTTATTTTATCATATCAGTCGTGTTATCGAGGTTAATGGGCAGGGTTTTCAAGTCTAGACTTGTTCAAGGTCCACCCATTCTTGTATAGAGTCGCGTTATTGAGGTTGACTTCTCAAAACCACTTGTTATATAGGTTCTGAGTTACGTTGTGAATTGGAAAAAATTCTTGTTATAGTGGTTGTTTGGATAATAATAGTCGCGTTATAGAGGTTAATTTAACATTATGTGTTATGGCAATCTCAAGGGGATTTGAAAATTGCACTTGTAATTGAGGTTGTCGTGTTATTAAGGGTCGTGTAAGCGAGGTTCTACTGTATTTATACCTAAATTAGAAAATAAATTTCACAAACACTTTAACAGTTTTGAAAAAATACATTTAAAAGGATTAATCAATTACTAAATAGGGAGTTTTTTTTTGTAAATTATAAGGGCAAAAGAACATTAATTTTTCTTGGCTGTAGTTTAATAAAACTAAAAAAATCATCAGTCCGAGACAACTCAGACAAACTTTCTTTCTCATGTAGGAATTCATAATTACTTAGCCCCAGTCTTTTCCATTTATAAGTTTTCGTTGGTACATTTAATTATTATTGAACATTTTATCAAAATGTATCATAAAATATAACTTCTCCTCGGAAGGGAATTGAATTTGGCCTCTCTCCGTCCACGTTTAAAGCTATTTTCTCAGGAACTAGATTTTTCCCGGGAAAACGGCTTATGTCGTTAGATTCGTATTTTAATGGACTACATATTAGAATTTTTTAATCAAAATCGTCAGAACCGTTTTTGAGAAATAATTTTTTTTTAGTTTTTGGGGGTTGTGCTCCCAAATTTCGAGTTAAAATTCATATCTTGATTTCGCCTTGAAGTATGATTTTTTCTGAACATGTATGCCAAATTTTGTCAAAATCAGCCCAATAGTTTAGGCTCCAGGCGTCTGCACAGAAAGACATTTTTTAAAAACCACTTTTTTGGACTCAGGGGACCTCAAAACGTATAAATCCATCAAAATCTCTAAATCGAATATTCTCGCCATCATAATACTTTCTCTTTATTTGAGAAAGTAATCGGCTAGCATAATTGGCCCAGCCGTTTCAAGATGGTGGCCATTTAAAAGTTAGTTTTAGCTATAATTTTTAACTGTTTATTATAATAACGTGAAACAAATGTCTTAATTTTTTTAGGTTTTTTGGGGGGGGGGGGAGTGTTTTCTTACAAAACAACTTTGGCCATTTATGCCTAATATCTAAATAAATATAAATATTCATATAATTAAAAGCACTGGTATCATATTTGCTTGAAGTGACTAATTTAAAATTAAAATACATGTATAAAACAAATAAAAATGAAAGATGAGTTTAAAAAAAAACAATTGTCTTGATTGATGATTTAATTTAGTTAGAGATTTATTTTATTTTTATTTTCATTTTTTTTTTTTTTTTTTTTTTAATAAATATTTATATATATTATCTCAAGACAAAATCAAAAATGGAAACCTTCAGTCAACTCCTGCTGACATGAAGGTAAATCAATTTTTTTTAAATACTTTATTTAAATTAAAAAAAAAAAAAAAAAAAAAAAAAACTTTAAAAAAGGGGAAAATCACATTTAGAATTTTTGTATTATTTATTTATTTTTTAATTAAATTTTCCTTTTGGTATGTTTATCAAAATAATAGTTTTAAATTTAGTGAACCTTCTTCTAAATAACAGACTTCTTTCATTCCTCTTGAGTTTATGTGCTGTTTTATATAGAAAATTCTTGAAAATAACAGACATGTCTATGTAATAGACTTTATTTGATTCCCCTCGATTTTATGAACTTTACATAACAAAACTCATTTTAAATGACAGACTCTCAGCAATATACTTTAATTCAAAATTACTCCCTTTAACCATTAGAGACATGGGCTGCCGCATTGAGTGCCCCACGAGTAAAAAAGTTTCTGTAAATCACAGATTCACAATGCGAAAATAATAAACCCTCACTCTTGCCTACCACTAGAGACCCTTAAAATGGACAAAACAGTCTGCTTTGATTATTGTTTTGTTCTGCATTGTTTTGCCGTGATTATTTGTCTTGGTGCACTGTATACGCTGCCTGTGCCACCATGTCCGGTAGAGAAATTATGCCTTCCGATCAATATTTTTCGGTTATGCATGTGTGTCAGATTAGGATAATGGTTGTGAGGGGTTATCTTTGGACTTTGACAACTAATAATTATTAATTAAGGTTGAAAGCCCAATACTAAGTCAGAATGCTGAAGGAGTAATTACTGATTTTTTATTTTTATAATTAAAGATATCATTGAGAAATAAATATGTAATACATTAATTGACTCTTTAGATCAATATTTCCAAAACGCAATCTAGATAATCTGGATTTGACCTATTTATGGTTTGAAAAATGCATTGGCGCATAAAGTACGCGGCCCATGTCTCATTGTTTGTCCACTGTAGCCGTGCCACTAAGGGTTAAACAGAGAGTTATGTTAGATATGGGAGTGTCTGTAGAGGTCATTATGAAGGATTAATACAAATTGTCTCTTTATGTAAATTGAAATTAGTTTATTTATCCAAGAAGCTTTCAGCCTTTAAAGGTTTATCCAATATCAGTGCCTAAGAACAAACAAGAATTTACGAACTAAGTAAAAGTAATAAAAATTACTATTGTATTTATTACTTCTGTTTTATTTCCACTTATCCCAATTGCTCCTTCTCTTTTGGCCTGTTAACTTTTTTGTTCTTTATGTTTGTTGGTTTTAATTGTTATGTAAGTTTTATTATTCTCACTTACTTTGTAAATTCATGTTTGTTCTTAGGCATTGATATGGCCTTATGAAGGCTGAAAACTGCTTTAATAATTAAGCTAATTTCAATTTGTGTTATTCCTTTAAAAAGTTACTCTACTATTATTATGGACAGCAGGCCTGGTGTTAAATAAATTTTCTGAGAAATATTTATTGCCAAAGCGCTATTCTATTGTAAATAAATAATAAATACATCTTTATTGATAATAGCACTGATAAAAATCATTTTACATAATTATTAAACAAAACAGTTTCGAGCTTCAATATGAGCTCCTTCCTTGGGGGGGGGAGAGAAATTTAGAGTATTTTGTTTATTATTGAAGTAGGTTTTACTTTTTCAACAAAAACCATAGACTTAAAGTTTCAAGAAGCGGTTTTAGGAATAATTATTAAATTATAAACATTAAGTTTATGAACACTTTCTTAATTTATATGATGAATATCTCTGTGATGGATTTTTTTTAGGTGTAAGAAAAAAAAATAACGATTTAAACCATGCTGTTTAGATAAAACGTTTCGACCCTGACTAAGGTCATCTTCAGTCTTTATTTACTCACTTATGAAGTCCTTATTCTATCTCTCTGGGAGAGCGTCATATGTTGGTCGTTGTCTAAATTTTAAAATTATTTTAATCTTAATTTAAAAAAATATAAATGGTCAACTAACCCACTACAACATACTGTTTATAAATTTCTGAAAATTTTAAATTTTAAATATAATAAACAATTAAATGGTAACAATAACAAATTTTTAATCAAGATCATAACAAGTACCAACAACTAACAATAGCATTACAAAAATTAAATTAAAAGACTCTCAAAATAATTATGGTGATGTGAATCAAAAGTAAAATGTTTCTATATTTCAAACAACCACTTCAGTATTAAGTGTCACCTTCTTATGTAATATTGCTAATAAATATGACTACTTTATAATAAGATTATGTCATAATAAAAGATAAATATATAAATTACAATGTAACTCATTCAATGTCAAATAAACATGTTGGTTACTAATATTTAGCATGTTTAATGAGGTTGATCTCTCCTTCTATGTATGCAATTTATGGATTATGTGTTTCTCTATAGAAATCATTTCTGAATTGTAATCACAATTTTATTCCCTATTGGTGTATGTTAAAGAGGGGATTCTGAAGAATGAAAAAATTTTGGGTCACCGATTTCAAAAATTCCAAGACAGAAATCTGTTTCAGACATCAGGGAACATTTTTGATTCCGTGTCTGTCTGTCATTCAATTTTTGCGAACCAACATATCTTAAAAATTACACTTACAATTTTAATGAAATTTGGGTGGTAGGTCATAATTAGCCCATTGTTGGTCCCATACAAGTTTCAACCTTCTGCGCCTATTTGTTTCTCTTCTACATGCGCACAAACATACATTTATTCTCACCTATAGCTTCAAAAGTACTTATCTGATTTGAATGAAACTTTTATAGTTTATCGAAAGTAGCCCACAGATAGCCACAGATTAATTAGAACCGTCTGCACTTTTTAACTTTTGCTAAATTGATACTTTAATTCGTGTAAAAAATCAAAACAATTTTGACAAATAAAAAAAAAAAACGTTTAACAATTAAACAAATTAGACAATAATGGCTTGTAAAAGCATAAAATCAATAAACTACGTGGATAGGATGCGAGGAAGCTATGTGCCACACCAATTGGCAGTCTATTTTTAAACAATGTCTGTATTTCAAAGGAAAATTAAGTCCAATTTTTTTGTTTATTAAGGAAGACTGGCTCAATTCTATGTTTTTTAGCGAGTAGATAATAATTCACTTCATAATGTCGACTTACAATTTTAAGAAGTTTATCTCTGAGGTAAAGATGTATCAAAACAATAAATTAACTTAATAAATCAACTGACAGGCCTGCTGGAATATATAAAAGACAGAAAGAATATTTTTTAAATTTATTTTCTTGATAGTTAGGTTTTTTTTCTTTTCTTAGTAGTTATTTTTTAGTTCATTACATTTTTTTAGGTTTATTTTTTAGTTTATAATATTTCTTAGGTTTTTTTTTTTTTTAGTTCATAATATTTTTTTATAGGTGTTACTTGTTGATGGAAGTAAGTATGAAGTCAGATTTTTCGGAGGCAGTCATGAAAGAGCTAGAGTCGAAATCGGTAACTGTCTCCCCATAACAGCCAATACAAATCATTTTGAGGTAAGTCTAAAATATTTTGTAAAAGCTATATACAAAAGTGCTTTATTTTTATTTTAAAATGCTAAATGCTTTTTCAAATATATATAAAAAGAACCCTCGTGTTGAACCTATTGTTTGTTTGAAATTTATTTTTTTAACTAATTTCAGAATTTAAAAAAAAATATATAATTTAAAATTATTTTTATTGTACAAAGTTTTGTTTCAATTGCAAATAATAATTTTAAAGTGCTGCTTAGAAGATAAGACAAAGAGTCAGTGTAGGAGTTGAGACAGAGGTTTAATACATTTAACTCAAAAAGAGAAAGGTGCAAGAAAGAAAAATCAGTGCAGGTGAAAGAGTCGGTTTAGGATTTGAAGTAGAATTTAAAATGTTACTCAAGAAGAGAAAGAGTCCATGAAAGTGTTAAGACAATGACCTCTGTCTCAACTCCTACTCTGACTCTGACTCTTCATCTCATCTCGCCAGCACTGAGTCAGTGTAGGAGTTTAGACAGAGTTTGGAAATCTTATTCTAGAAGAGAAAGAAGTGTGAAAGAGAAAGTGTCAGTTTAGGAGGAAAAATCAGTGTAGGAGTTGAGATAGAGGCTTAATAGATCTGACTCAAGAGGAGTAAGAAGTGTGAACCAGAAAGAGTCATATTGTAGTAAGCATGTTATGACTTTGAAGGTCTTATCTTCTTATGTTGGCACTCTCTTAATTTGAATATTTTGAGTTGCACTGTAGCTGTAACCTCTAGTGAGGTTCAGAACCTGCTAGTGTCTATAGAGATTCTTAGCTTGATAAAGTACTTATCATAATGCTTTTAATAGATTTCAAGTATATGGTATTTTATAATTAAAATATAATTTTATGATTTTAATTGTAATAAGTGTGATAGTTGTGATTCATATTGTCTAATTTTTTCTTTTTCTTTATTAAATCAGGTGATAAGGACACCGATTTGGACCAAGGCTTGTGAAGAGTTAAAAAGACATCAGGATCTATTAGACAAGGGGCCACCATCCGATTCTTCCAGCTCTAGTGACGTACGTATAATTTATATGGTTTTTAAATTCATCCTAGAGATGTTAGAGTTTAGAGATAGTATCTTAAACCTCTCTGTCATTACTGTGAATACAATGTAGGCATGTTGTTAGTGTTAATACTTGGCTCTAGGAAAATACTATATTAAACTTGTTATAATTAGTATTTTGTAGTTAAATACCTTATACAGGGTAGAAAGAGCAATGTTAATAAAGAAATTGGCTGAAACTTTGGAGTCTACAAGTGGTGCTTATAAAATTAACTAACTTGACAGTTCTCCAATGTAAACAAACAAGAATATAACGTTTAGGTTTCATCTGAAGCCAATAGAAGACTGCTAATTAATCACCTTTTTAATATCTATCATTTTATAACTCTAATAATTTTCAAAAGTCAAATATGTACCAAAAATTTTAGTTTGGACAAAAATTGCCTTCAAATATTATTTCCTTTAAATTTTAGTGTAACATGTTTGATAAGACAGTCTTATTGAAAATCTTAAGTAATTCTATAGTAAATTATCAACATCCCTGCGCTGGAGTCTATTTTTCTCTGTCTGTTTCCCGTAGTTAATAATAATTATAATTTGATTTAAATTAAAATTTAATCGTTCCGTAGTATGAATACTTCCAAAATCGTAAAATATGAAAATCTTAAGTAATTCTATAGTAAATGATCAACACAAAATTTGAATACGGTTTAGCTATTTGTACTTTTTTCTTATTGTTTGAGAAAATTTAAATAAGATACGAATACTTGTTTTTTTCAGTAACCTCAAGAAGAACATAAATTGTAAAAAAATTAAATGTAATTATAGTATGCACCTTTTGAAGAATATAGTGCTATTATTTTGATCAAAATGTTTACTAATATATCGTGTGTATTTGCTTTAGGATGATGATGATAGTGTGAGTAGAGCGAAACGATTGAAAGGTGTTCTTTCGCCTGACATCAAATCAGACGAGAGTTTGGCTGGTGACGAGGATACTAATACTGAGGTGTCGAAACAGCCATCTGAAGAGGTAGCAATATAGTCCATAGTAGACCTAAACATTGAAACGCTTGTTCTGTAATGAATATAGAGTTAATTAATAGTGAGTTAAAAATTATTTCACTCTCTGCTTTTAATAAAAATTAAAAAAAAAAAAAATGGTTTTGAGGTGTGAAAGCATTCTTTCTCTAGTCGAGATCGTTCTCCATTAAATTTTCACCTCTGTAATTAGCCCATTGAATGCAATGATTCTATAGATTTTTACCTAGACAAACTGTTAACTTGATGGTTATAAGGATGATAAGGCGCTGGGTTTGAGGTTCAGTATAAAATTATATGTCAGAGGAGTAAAGGAAAAATTAATTTGGTTGTAGCCTATATTGAATAAAATAAAGGTTTATAAATAAAAGAAAAAAATTGATTATAATGGTTGTAGAAGGCAATTATAAATAGAAATAATATAAAAGAAATTTATAAAAGATGAAGATGAAATATATGGCCTGCTAGTGGTGAGTTAGATGTTCTGGAGATAATCTGAGCTAGTGAAATAGTGACAGTAGTAAAACAGATGGTGATGTTAATGGAGAAATATAAATGGTGCCCTGAAGATGGTATAGAGTCTATCTCTATGCCTCGATGAAGAAAATTATTTTTTTCAATGGATCGATGACGGAAAAAAGTTAGAGGTTGTTACTCCCCTATGTGTTTTTAGAATATAAATGACTTTATAGTCAAACTTTATCAGTCAAAACAACCAATTATTTATAAATGACTAACTAAAAAACTATTAAGACAAAGTGATGTTTAGTCCAATGTACTTTGGGACGAACAAAATATCACACTACTGGTTTTAAAAGGGGAGTAACAGTCTAAAGAAGAACATTTCATACACCTTCTTTAGATTGTTAACACCCCTCTGTTTTCTTTATAAGGGGAGTAACAATCTAAAGAAGTGCCTTATTCATCAAGTTCAGCAGCATCGATAACCTGATACCCAAATAACCAGTTCCAGGAATGCTATAACTTGCTCCAGCTAAATTACTAATATTGCCCACCTCTGCAAGGTGGTAGGGCAAGACTGGTTGGATTTAGAATGTAGGGGTTGAGAAAAGAAGCATGTGGTTAGGGTAGATAAAAATTTGGTAAAAAATACTTTTTTTGATAAAAATAGCAACAATGATGAGAGAGAGATAAGTCTAGGTAGGGAAACAATAAGATGAAGTTCTTCTATGCTTCTAATGACAAAAAGTAAATGACAAAAAGTTTGAAGCAGTAAGTCCTCACCTGTGGGTCCATGGTGTAAACTCAGTTTAGCAAACCTTTATTTTGTACTCTTTCCAATAAGTAGACAGACACATAGAAACTGAGTACCTTGTTTAGGGTAGGCTAGTAGACCAAATGACTAAGCCAATGACTTCCCACCTCAAATGAGATAATACATAAGAGCTGCTGATAAGGTAATAAGGAGTTTCATCCCTTTCCTTACACAGCTCACACTGGGCTTTCAGCTTGACCAAGCAGGTATAGATAGTGATTTAGCCGACCGTGTCCTGTCCAGTAAGAATGTCTTCCAAAAAAATTACAGACATTTTTTTTTTAGTAACAAGAGTAATTTTATAAGATGCTGAGGTAGTTTCTCGATTATTATTTTGGCTTGTCACATTCCTAAAGCACTGTTTCATATTCTGTAAAGAAATCTAAATGTATTAGGTTAGTGCTAACTAGCCAAACAAAAATGTCACTTGCCCCACTCATACCACAGGCCTAGAGGCTTTATTTTTCTGAGTGTCAAAAGTCACAGCACGTAACATGCTTACTGCAGGCACTGTTTATTAACCCTGTAGAATTTTAGCGACGTCACAAACCTATGCACAGCCGAATCAAATATGGTGTGATCAATAGGTAGCCATGTAATTCAAAGGACATAGGCTCAGTATCACACATGTGACCTCGACCTTGATTCATTGATGGCTGAGTTGAATTGACAAACTGTTTTTTGAGTGACAAGAGTAGTCTGGTAAGATTACAACATTTTAGTGGTCGCATTCTTCGTGAAGCACTGTTCCACAATCTGTGAAGGTCTAAATCCATAAAAATCCTTATGAAGTTTTCCACTCAACAATGTTGCCGCCTATAATATAGGTTCTGGTGCGACAGGGGTCAAACTGAAACTCTTTGTGGCAAAATCAGCAATCTTATCGCCCACAATGCTACAGTGTCCTGAAACCCATACTAGTTCTACCTCGTTAAGTTAGTTGATATAGCTTTTGCTTTTATACATATCTTAGTTGTAATTTAATTTGTTTTTCTTATTGGTAGGCAACTAAGGAAGAAGAAGAAGAATGGGACGAAGATGATGAACCTTTGGAAGTAAGACTTCGAGGAAGCAGATTATCTCGGTCGAGTAGTACTACAGGTTCTGGTAACGCCACCCCAACCAAGAGGAAGAGAGGACGTCCTCCAAAGTCCAAATCATCACAAGAATCTATTCCAACACCACAGCCTAGGGCAAGGGCGCAGGCTAAACCTCGTAGTACTGCCACTCCAAGACTAGCTCCATCCTCAACTAGTAAGTTTTCACTTATTGTTTAAATTCTTAGTTATATGATTATCCCAGCAGTAATGCATTTGTCTAAAACTTATTATCACATCCTTAAATTTGTATAGTGAATTAGTGTTTGTGAGGGGTTTAAGACATAATAGTGTGTTTAACCTCTATAGTGCCTTAATGTTAAAATAATTTCTTTAAAACCAAAGTCTCTGCACCAACATATCTAGTTTGTACTATCAGAGAGGTGAGAGTTTACTACAAAACAATAGTAATCTCAGTATATCAGTGTGTTTGAGAGGTTTAAGGGACTATCTCCTTTAAGACTATGTCTAAACATTATGAATAGTTTGTTAAAAGAAATAAATCACTGTAATTATAAAATATAAGTTTATTGGTCTAAACCCCATTTTTTAATTAGTTATAAATCAAACCGTTTTCAGCCATTCAGGTATAAAAGTATGACAGCTATCTTCAGTGGCTTATATTTCTAGAGTGACTAGTCATTCTATTTCTATTTTCTTTCAACAAGTGATATAAACGATTCATAATGTTTGATTACTACAAAATCTTAGTCAATGTAGTCAAGTTGCCCATAGGCAAAAAAAGTCAATTATACATACTCTTTCCAAACCTCTTGTATGGCTTGCTTAGGCCAAGTCTGACACCGTTTTTCTCTGTGATTTTATTTGGTTTTGGGGCGTTTTTCATTATTTGATTAATATTAATTACTATTAATTAATGATTAATATCCAGCTGATTTTCTCAAGATACATTATTTGAACCCTATAAGTCAACATTTTAATATTGTCTGACCCAGAACTTTTTTCCGATTTTCCAGTCTGACGCGTCAAAGTTATAGGTTTCAAAAATAATGAAAAACGCCCCAAAACCAAATAAAATCACAGAGGAAAATGGTGTCAGACTTGGCCTAAACAAGCCATACAAAGAGGTTTGGAAAGAGTATGTATAATAGATTTTTTTGCCTATGGGCACCCTGACTATATTGACTGAGATTTTACTTTTTATATTTATTTTTATATTTAACTTTTTATGTCTATACACCTACGTATATAAGGTTGTATTCCCAAAGAAATAAGACTATAACTACCATACACTAATGATCACATTGAGTTCACTATAACTAAATTCTACAAAATCTTGATTTAAACAACAACTCATTTCATAGTATGTTAATTTATTTATCTTTTTGTAGAGAGACGAGGACGACCACGTGGTTCATTAAACAAGAAAACATTAGCCAAAACAAAATCAAAAGAAGAATTGAAAAAAGATGACGATGAAGACGAAGAAGACCAAGATAATGATAACGATGATAATAAAGAGAAAGATAAAGATAACGATGACGATAAAGATAACAATGATAAAGAAGATAATGATGATTATAAATCTGCTAACGACAATGAAAACGATAGTGATAACGATAATGAGAATGATAATGACGAGCAAGATGATGACGAGGAAACAGAGAGAAAAGAAGAAGATGATGATGAAGATAAGGAAAGGGTTAGCGATGATGTAACGGAAGATCAAGAAGAACAGACTGATGTTAAGAAAGAAGAATTACTTAAACCTGAGAGTCCAACTTCTAGTTCCAAATCTTTTGATCCTAAGGTAACCTCTTTTTTATTCTAATTACTGAAATTAATTTGTTATCCCTCCAAATTAGGGGATTGAAAAGAAAATCATCCATTCAGAATTTCATCACAATTTTAGGGTGTAGAATATGTGTTTTACGGGAGGTGAAATCAAGGTGTTCTTATATAAGTATTTTATTGAGCTAAATTGTATGAGAAACTTTCAGGTCAATGGAACAATGGAATCATTCCTTATTGAGGTATAATAGGATTGGGGGGGGGGGGGGGGGGGGGCTCAGAAATCATACACTTCATTCATATCTGCATAAATATGTTTATATTATTAGGAGGAATTTTGCCAGGACCAAAATTGATCTTTTCTCCCCCTCTCCAAATTCTAAAGCATAAAATGTCTTTTACCCCCTTTAAATTGAAAAAAAAAAAAATTGCATTGGCAATTTTTTTCAATTTTTTGGACAAAAAAAAAAAATGATTGTATTTTTTATGCCCTAAAAATTTAAACTTTTTTTATATTTCTATTTAGGTTTTACTTTTTTAGGTAATGAGTAGAAACCAACACAATTGCCCTTTAGACCTCAAGAAAAAAAGAGGGTAAAAATGAGTTTATTTTTATAACTTCATCAGGTCTTTTTATTCCAAATGTATCTTTATCACTAATTAGAAATTACGTACAAATTTTTCCACCAAAAGAACGCCTAATTTTAGAGATATATCACCATTTTAAAATGCTGCCTCGCCAATTTGTTGGTTTCATTTATAATTGACAGACATTTTTTATAAATCAGTGTGAACAGGCTTAAGAAAGAAAACACAAAAAAATACACAATTGATTTTTTTTTTTTTCAGAATGAAGAGGGGATAGTAAGTTCATCTTGTACTGAACCACAATTCAGGAGTGTTGCTGTTCAGACGAAACACAATCTTCAAAAGGTAATAGTGAATAAATCTTTTGTTTGAATAATATTATCCCATCGAATATTACAATATAGTAGAACTACCACTAAAGAGCTTAGAAATGGAAGCTCAAAAAAAGGTGACTCAAATATTGGAGACACCAGGTGTTGCTAGAAGAGGGTATTAAAAGTAAAGTGAACTAATTCGTTTCTCCAATGTAACATTCAAGATCTAACTTTTGTTTCTTCTGCAGAAGGCTCTTAATTAATCAACTTTATAATACCTCCTGTTTAACATGTTGCTTGGCACTATAACTTTAAATAACTGAAGAACGAAAAAGGCTTGGAGAGAGTGGAAAATATGTATAGAACCACACAGATGCGCTCTTCAGGGCTAACTGGCTAGAATGAATCTGAATTGTAGACCTGGGTATAAGAAAATTAATAAAAGTGTAGTTTGGAGAATTCATTCCTGGAACGTGGTCTGCCCCATTGACCCAATCTACCACACTCACAGAAAGTAGTCCACCATCAACATGTATCTCCAAAATGCTTTCAAAAGGGGTAGATGAAGCTTAAATGGGGTAGTGTATTTATAGTTGGTTTAAACATTGATGACAGGTGATGGTGGCTTTAAACATACAAGTGAGAGAAACTAAACTAATTTTATTTGTTATCAATGACATGAAGGCAGTAGATATATCCCCCCCCCCCCTTCTTGTTAAAGTAGAGAACGGAGTTCTTTAGGAGCTAATATAGCATACGGCGAAAAAAAAAAGATTATATTTCCCTCTACACCCCTATTTGTTTTTTGTAACTTGCCACGGTTTACTTCTCACTACTTTCTGGGGATAATGCTTCCTGACAAGTGATACTGTTTTTAAACATGGAGATTAGACCTAAAAGTTGAGTCTAAAAGCATTTTAGACACATCACATCTAAAAGCTATTTGACTTCAAAATTTTCCAATTCTGTTTTTTTTTTTTTTTTTTGTTTTTGTAAAAATGTAAAAAAAAGAAAATCAGTGAGGACAGATAGTTTTTTGTCTGTTTAAACAACTATTAAAAAAAAAATCTTTCATGTTAATCATTTAATAATGCATACATTTATCGGCGAAATACATTCATCAGAAGTTTTTCTTTTATAGAAAAAATTGGATTAAATAAAATTAAATAGACTGCCAATTAGTGTGGCACATAGCTCCTCGCATCCTATCATGTACTTTATTGTTTATTGTGTAAAAATTATTACCTAATAGTTTTAGCGATTTCTAACACTTCATAGCGGTGTCACTGTTTGTTTTACTAAAAAAATTGTTTGTCTCATTGAATAGATGAAGTTAGTTTTTTTTCCCGACCTAAAATTCCAATTTTAAATTTGAAGTTCACGTTTACGCGAGCGTTGCGTGTGAACGCTTGGATGGATTACGTTGACCAACGAACTCGTCCTCGGCTTTGGTAAAATGAACATGTCTACCAAATGTCATCAAAATCGGTTGACATTTACTCAAGTTATCGTCACACCTCTCAAGCTTTCGTGGACGTACAGACCAACTGACAGACACGAGACCAAAAATGTTCCCTGATGTCTGAAACGGATTTCTTCTTGGAATTTTTAAAACCGAGACATCAAATTTTTATGTTCTCAAAAGTGAACACAATGCTTCCGTTACTTTCGGTAAGCTCAGAAGCAAATATGGCTAATAAATAATATATTAAAAAAATGGTACAACTACTAAATAAAAACAATTCATTATGGTGATAACTGTGATTAGCTATCAGGCAATAAAATACAAATTATTGATAACATTACAACAGTTCAGTATGTTTTACCTCTTGGAAGCACTTTTGAACTTTTGAAGGAAGTGTTACACGTACACCTTCTAAGCTCTTTTTGCTTACTACAGCTAAAAGAATATTTTCAAAATGTATGTCCTTGGTTTTTTATTTCAATGAAATTTAATTTTTACACCATTTACATTTCATTAAACTCTTTGTTAATAAATATTTGAAATTGTGTGATTATTTATATTTATATTTTTTCAGCTGGAGATTGAGTTAGAGGAGCTTAAATCATCCCATGCTGAACAGATAAAGCAGCTTCAGGCTGCTCATCTTGCTGAAATAACTGTTACCAAGAAGAAACAATGGGTATGTTCAAATTCCACATTGTCTCTTTGAATTTTACTTTTGTTCTAGGGGTATATACTCATGGACTGGTCTAGGAGGAAAGATGGGGTGGGTTGTTTTAATTTGTTAATTTAACAGTTTAAGACTACGTAAGGTTGTTTAAAGTAATACCAGTTAGGGTGAAGGAAGCTTTGAAGATAAGGAGACCAAAGGTATTAAACGCATAGACTGGTAGCAGGGGGAGAGAAATGTATTTTTTTTTTTTTGTAATTTCTTGAGAAATTGTAATTACTTCAGCAATTAAAGCTTTGATGGAGACCTCTAATTCTTGGAGTAATAAAGATGTTTTTTTGTAAATTGTTATTATTATTATTAGAACTGATATTAAATTAGTTTTTTTATTATTATGTTTTGCAGTGCTATAATTGCGAACAAGAAGCTATTTATCATTGTTGCTGGAATACTGCCTATTGTAGCACAGAATGTCAGCAAATTCATTGGCAGCGAGAGCACAAAAGAGTATGTCGACGGAAAAGATAGGTAATGTTTTCTCAAAATATAATATGTATGTATATTCTACTCTAATCCTTTTTTTAAGAAAAAATAAATAAGTAGTATTAATAATATTTATTTTGTTAATTATTGTTTTAACAGGAGCAGGAGCCCCTTCCAATATCAGGTTTACCACCTATACTGGAACATTCTTATTAAAAGAGAGAAGGATCATTCTGATTTTGTTTACATTAATCTTACTCAAATAAGACTTGGCCAGATAACTTGATCTTTTTTTATAAACAATGAACTATAATAATAGTTTGTGCAGACTATGTTTTTATCCAAAAAAAATTAAGGCTTCCTAGCTGATATTACTTTTAACAATCCTGCCCATTTAAAATGTTTTATAAAAAAAAATACAACTCCTCCTTCTACCCTCTTCTTATCAGCAATATGTTAAATGCATAGTATTCTTATCTTCACAGCCTCGTTCATCCTTATTGCTATTACTTCCAACATCCCTAAACAGTCTGAAAAACACTGCACAAATCCATCCTTATCCCTTCTTATCTAACCACCTCCAAAAACACTTCCTTAAATTTAGCTATTATATGATAAGACTTAAAATTCAGGTGACCATTAAATGGCCAATTATAGAAATCAGAGTTGATCTGATGATATTAATTTATTGTGACTGTCTTCTACCCTTAATAATCTGATTAAGTTTTCTTCTAAGTCTTATCAGCTGAAAAAAAAATGAACTGGTAAGCAAAAGTTTAGTTTACTGTGTTTATGAGACTTATATGAAACAAATTTTGAAGAACTCCTTGCCCCCTTCAATTTTCTACAAGATACTTCCAGTCATCACCAAAAGAAAATTATTTAAATATCCTTCAAAAAATCGTTTTTACCCTAAGTGGGGAACCATTTTTAATTTCTGAAGGATTTTGTGAAAAATTAAAATTTGGCACATGTTATAAAAAAAAAACATGGCATATCATTGACCAGCTTTTTATGACAAAAACATTACATAAATCTACAGTATAATTACATAATATATTTAAATATATGTATTTGTATGTGTACACCTCTAAATGTATAATCTAATTAAGTTATATACTATTTTCTATATATTTTTTTTGTTACTACCTTTTTATTTACTTGTTATTTTTTAATTTTTTTGTGTATTCCTTTATAAAGATAAAATATTTGGAAAAATTAGATTTAGGTAAAAAAAATAAAACAAAAAAAAAAACCTTTATTACTACATAAGTTTTATATAAAATATATTTAATTTTTTTTTTTTGTATTTTTTAAATAAGCTATACCTGATTAGATTATGTAAGATTGTAAATATTATTTATTTATTAAATATGTAAGTATTACATTATATTATATTCGTGTATGTAACGTAGAAATTTGAGGTACACAGTGTTATGCCTTTTTTATTATTATATTATTTTTTTTTTTTTTACTGTACAGACTGTTTTTTTTTTCTAATAAAATTTTAAAATATGAATGTAATATTACTTTCTCATATATGTAGAATATATAAAGAAAAATTATTGTGGTAGAATAAAAATTGATTTTGACGAATTTTCACCTGAGTCTGAAAAAGTGGTTTTTAAATAGTGTCTTGTAAATAGTGTTTTAAATGTGTGGAGCCTAAACTACTGGACCATTTACGATGAAAATTGACATATATATTCAGAAAAATCATATTTTGATGGGATATGAACTTATGAATTTAATCGCAATAATCTAGTCTAATAATAAATAAGGCTTGAATTTTAGCCCAAAAATAATGAAAATAAATATTTCTTAAAAACTGTTTGTACAATTTTAATTTAAAAGATTCTTAAATGTATTCCAATTAATTACGAATTTAACCATATAAATTATTTTCCCAGTAAAAATCTAGTTTCTGAAATATTGAATTTTAATCATAAAACTAATTCAAACTTTTTCACTGAAATTTAACTTACATTTTCAGAAAATCATACCTTGTTAATAAATTTTTACTCTAAATTTGGTGGCACTCCCCTCAAAAAATCATTATTTCTCTTTTCAAAAAATATAAAATATATGTATCAATTAAATTGTATTGTTGTTATCTCATAAAAAAAAAATAAAAAAATAAATAAAAATGGAATAAATATAAATTTGACCCCTTTCAAAATGTTGGTAACATCCATTTACAAGTTACCAACATTTTGTTGAGACACAAGAACAACATGGATGCAAGCAACTAGCAAAATGTTTCTTTGATGTAATGCCGCCCTGATGTTGACGAGTATCTATCTACTTATTGCTGATGTGATACAAAAAAAACAAACTTATTTTTAGTCATCCGCCATATTGACCACCATCTTGATAATATTAAGTGGAATTTTAATATAATTACACCTTCTTTTCCTAATATTTAAAACGATGTATTAAATATGGCATGCTGACTAAATCCTTTATCTTAGTCATCCACCATATTGATTGCCATTTTTGAAAAAAAAAGTGAAATTTCCAAAAAACTATACTCTGTACAGATTTACAGAAGCTGAGATTCAGCTGTGTAACAAATTTTATTGGAACCAATTTTTTGCCAGTTATCATTAGACAAACTTTTCAATGCCCAAGTCTCTGAAACTAAGAGCTACTACTATGTTAGTTCAAATATTATATTTAGTAACACAATTAAAAATATATTTTGGGATTTAAATTCATTATTACTATGTATATGAGAAAGTTAGTCAGATATTTTAACACTAAAATTGATTTCAGTTTCTTTAATGTAAGATTTAAAAATTCAATTGAAATTTAAGTATTTACAGAAGACGCCGCTTTAAGTGATCACTTTGGCACCCAGACAAAGTGATAACATTAATCTACTGATAAGAATAAGCAAAAGGCACCACAAAACGAAATAAAGCTCATAACAAAACAAAATTATAAACAAGACTGTGTCTATTACTTACACTGAGTGATATAATACATAAATACATTTATGCAGGGCTCGAGGTGGAACGGCGTTCCGGGACCTCTTCTCTCTGATATAAAAAATAAAATTATTGGCACTAATATTTTTTTTAAATCCTTAATTAAAATTTTGGGTGAGTAACAATAAATTTGATTAAGGACATCATGTACATATTAAACTGACAGCATAGTATTACCCTAGACTAGCTAGCAATTTATTAACAAAGGTTTTTTTTTAAATGGCTGGGATCGTATTAAATAAGTACTGTGCAAAGACGCTGTCCCGAAACTCGCCCGGGGCGAGTGAGAAAGGCAATGTTTTGTTGATATTATTATTCGTATAAACCTAAGTACCTATTTATTTATTGAGAGTGTTATAACAACACGTGACATGCTAATCAAGAAATTGATTATAAAAAATACTACTTAAAATTATATAAGTTTCCATGCAAAACCCAGCTGATTACAGTGTGGGTTAGTGTCTAAAACTGCTTAAAATTCTGTTTTTTAACGTTTATTTTTCAACATTTTCCCGGGGGTCGACCCCGGACCCCCCTTCTATAGGTGGAGGGGGGATAGAGAGAGGGTAGGTTGTAGTTCCGGCACCTCAATTTCTAGAAATTGAGCACTGCATATATGTAATAACATTCATGTACATTTGTTTGTTTACATGTATGTAAATAAACATACATGATCATGACATTTCAAAGGGCTCATTCTTTAAACAAATCATCTTCGAACTCATGTAAATTTATTGATGAAAGAATACGAATCATTGAAAGACTTAAGCACACTGAGTTCTGAGATCTGACTGTAGTCCTTTGTAGTAATAGAGGTGGTGAGTTCAGCTTAACTTTCTGAAAAGAAAAAGGATGTTCACAAAAAGTCGTTTCCCAATGATAAAAAAACTAACAATTTTGACTTAGATCACAATTAGCACAAAATTTTTAATGCATTGGTATTGAGTGGGCCTGTTCTAAGCTATTTTGATCCAACTAAGCGGTTAATAACATTAAGTGGCGTCCACTGTATAAGCTTTTTTTTGTTTTTTACCACTTGTCTATTGGTAGATGCTAGAGTAGTTTATTTTTGTGCTTTATTACAAAAAGTAAATTTACTAAACTCCTATAAACATTATATGATCTTTTATTTATAATATTTTTTTATATACTAGCCTCCACTTAAAAATCTCAATTCTATATATTTATATAAATATATATTTTGATATATGTATTTAGGTAAGAGAAAAATATACAGGATTTATTCTATAATATATTAGAAGTTAAAATAATTTACCTCCCCTTTAAAAAATTAAAAAAAAAAAAAACATTTTTTAAATAATAAAAATATAATATATTTACATAACAAATTTTAAATGATATTATATATATATATATATATATATATATATATATATATAAAACAATTATAGGTATATACATTTATATAAATTAGAGTGCTTTAGATAACATTTAATAAGTGTCACTTTTTTATACTAAGTAAAAAAAAAAATATATAATAATAATAATATTTTGAATCTTATAATGAATGTGTTTTTATTTTGAGAAAAATAAATATTCATGTACATGCAGTTTGAGTACTAAAGTAGAAAACAAATTTGGTTTATTTGGAGGTTGAAGTTTTGTATGTGAGAGAAAAAATAAATTTATAAGCAAGAAATTCATTTTATTTAATGTGATACATAATTTATATTTATAATATAAGATTACATTATGACGTACAGTGTATCCCAAGATAGAGTATCCAAGAGGGATTTTTTTTTTATATTTGGGTTTTCGAAAAAAAACAGTTATTTATAAAACTCCTGATCAATTTTTTTGTTCAGGGTGTTTCAGTTTCTTGAAAACTTTAGGAATTTAGCAAGAGTAAACTACCTTTTTTTTGTTATCAAAAAAAATTATTTAAGAAAGTGGCTTAGAATTGAAAAAGAAAGTGCAAATATTAATTAGTTTTTATAAAGATTAAATAAATTTAATACAAATCAAGTATTCGTATCAAATTTTAGTATTTTTCTCTGGACACAAACAATAATCTAACAACAACAAATAGTTTGCACTGCATTTTAATTATAATCAAAATAGTACATTACGCGTCGAGTGTGGAAAGTAGCATTTTGCATGCGAGTGTGGAGTTTGCACACACGTTTGCGAGTGTGGAGTTAAAACCACACGAGCAATGCAAAATGCCGTTTTCGCACGAGTGGCGTACCGTACTTTATCTACGATTGTTAGATTTAAATAATAAATACAGTAAAGAATAAACTTGCTGTATGTAAGTTCGTATCTCTTCTCTTGATAAAGATGGCATTAATCTTGAGTTGTATTTTTTGCCGAATTAATTATTTCTGGAAGAGTATTATTCTTCACATTTTCGTCAAAGCCACTTGATTCCTGCATTGTTTTTCACTAAAAACTCGATATAAACAGTTACTTTAATAAAAGAATAGCAAATTAGTTTTGTTAAATGTAAACAAACTTGCTAATCGTGCGTAAAGCTGAAGAATTCCTCTTCTTTACCACGCTAGCGTGGTGAATGAATACAAGTACGTAAATAATCACTTTCTAAGCATCTAAACAGAGATATAATGTTTATATTTCGTATCAATCGTAGATAAAAGTTTTTGACGTACACCTAGTTATTAGAGTGTATGAGCTAAAGGAAAGAATTACACAGGTAGTTGCCAATATTACCCTTGAGCACATTTAAAATGCTTCAAAAAGGTTGTTAGGTTTTTAAATGTTTACCAAGAGTACGTAATTTTTAATGAATTTTTTTATTTTGTTGTGTGTAAAAAACATGTAAATATTAAGTTGTAGTTTATTTTCTGAATATAAAACAAAATACTTACAGTTTAAATATTAAGCTAACAAAAAACTAACAACGCATTTGTTTTGGATTTCTGTGCCACTTTATAAATTCTCTGCAATTATTTTGAACGTGCTGAGGGTAATAATATGACCGGTGTAAGTGTAAATATTTCCTTTTCACTTATTCTTGCTATTGTCCTGGTATTCTATTATACTCAAATAAACAATTTTTTTCCTTTTCAGTACTCTATCGTGGGACACTCTGTATTTATATATATGTAGGTATATTATACTGAAAAATATATTTTGTAGTTTGAAAAAAAATATATGTGGGTAAAAAAATATACATAAATAAGCAAGAAATACGTTTTTTAAATGTAATACACAATTTATATTTATAAAATAAGATAACATTATGAAATATATATATATTAAAAGAAGAACATTACATAAAATTATATTTATATATTTACTATAAAAAGAAATTAAAAAAATTATATATATTTTGGATGTTTTAAATGTAAGATTTGAAGTGTATGTAGTTGATGTTTTATTTTTGAATGTAATTATTATTTATTTATTTTTATTTTTGCAAGGTCTTACTACAGTTTGCGAAACTTAACTGATTGTGGTTTTAACTTCCTTGTGTTTAAAAAAAAATTTGGAACAATTTTTGTAGGTTGCTAAAAGCAATCTTTGTTTTCTTCAGAAGAATGACAAAAGGTAGTACTTCTATGTAGAGTTCTTTAACTAACTCTCTATTTGTGGTTAAAAAAATAAATAAAATGGTCAATTTCCTTTATAAATTCTCATTCACTGTATATAATATAATATATATATATATATATATATATATATATATATATAGAGAGAGAGAGAGAGAGAGAGAGAGAGAGAGAGAGAGAGAGAGAGAGAGAGAAAGTATTGTGACGGAACTAATATTCAATTTTGATTAATTCGCATATTTTAAGGTCCCGAGTCCTATTTTTTAATTTAAAATTGTAATTTAAAAAGTAAAAGTGGTTTTATACTAATATCTTCGGGTTTTATATTAATATCTTTGAAGAGGTGTAGAGTCCAAACTACTGAACTGATTTCATAAAATTTGTCTTACATAAATTTTATACAAATTAGTCCTTGTTGCTAATGACCATGATGGGTGTATCTTTTATGAGAATAATCCCTGTAACAGTTTTGAAATGCCAGGATTAACAAAATATCTAACACCATCTTCTCCATATTAGATTATGACTGAAGCCTAAGGTAATGAATTTTTAACTATATATTTCTTATAGAATTTGAGCAAAATAAAATTAAAGAAACAAAACATAATATCCTAAACTAATTAATAATATTAATAATCAACTTGACACTATATAATTTGTTGACCAACTTTCATCACCTAATTTATTTCTAAAAATCATGTCACTTAAGTATATTATTTCACTGCCCTTTTTTTGTTTACCATGTACAAAATATTTTATTTTAAAATGTGTATTTTATCAAACCTATTTATAATTTACAGTTATAAATATTTAAACCTCGCTCTATTTATTAATTTTATTTTTTCTTCCTATAAGAAACAGTATCAGTACAAGATTTTTTTTAATTTAATTTTTCATAAAATTTTTTGTACATTTAATTTGCACTATATTATTTATTGTTATACTTATAATTTTATTTATTATTTTTTTCATATTTTACTTTTAAAATATAAATAAATAAAACACTTAGTATTTGAATTAAATTATTAATTTAAAAATTGAGAGAAATTTGTATATTATTATTTTTTTAATTTTTAGTTTTATTATTATTGTACATTTAATTTGATTATTTTGTTAAGCTGAATTCAGATGCTGGAGTTGGTTTTAAGTTAAATTAAATGTAAATCTCACTTTTATTTAATTTTAGTGTTGTGTTGTATACTTGTTATTTAGTTTGGTTAATAAAAACAGTACTATCTAAATTAGAATTAGAAACTATATTTTATTGCTGTAAGATCTACGTTAATCTATGTCTAGTTATTAATTAATCACATCATGGGCAACTTTCTTGAAATGATCTCTGTGATGAGTTGGAAACCTATAGGTTTACACTATAGTATACTGTAGACACCTTAGTAAGATCTAGATTAATCCATTTCTAGTTACTTATATAGTTACTTATAACACATCATGGGCAACTCTATTGAGAATGATCTCTGTAATTAATGAAAAGGCCAACTCCAAGAGATGGTGCAGGATGTTAGGTAGAGGTGGGTAATAACAGTTATTTGGCGGTAACATGTTATTACAGTTCTATTATCAGGCAGTAACATGTTCCAACAACATGTTATTTGAGTAACAGGTAACATCCCCCTTTCAGGCCTCCAAGGGGGGGGGATAGCTTTCGATGCCAAGGAAAAAAACGGGGGGGGGGTTAGTTTTTTAAAATAAATCCACAAATAATTATGAATTAAGAATTATTGTTTTTAGTAATTTGTTAAAGGCCAAAGGTGAAGGGCGAAATATAACTCGACATAAAAAATAATTTCATAATAAAACAGGGGTCCTTAAACTTAAAACGTGAACCAACCAACAAGCAAAATAAAATTAAATACCCTTTTTGAAACCGATAAGAGCCTATAATAATAATAATTGATGATACGTCAAAAATAGTTGTAGTAATGTGACGTCGTAAAGAGGTGTAATATAATTATAATGAAAGTTATTCAAGGAAAATCGGTGCAGTAGATCTGGAGATGTATCTAAGATACACATCTTAGATACTCGGAAAGGCGGGCCGCCTCAAAGAGAGGCGAGGCTCTCTACATGGGTAAGGCAAAGAGGAGTTAGAGTTAACACTAACACAATGCAGATAGATATAGGTAATAAATAGACCTAAGCCATAAGGTAAGGGACATTGGGACTCGGAGCAAAACAAGGGTCCCATGCAAGTTAGAACCGAGCTCTACCATACAACAGCAAAATCTTTGGCGATTATAATAAAATTATTTAAACTTTGATAACAGAAACAGGGCAGAGAACAGAAAAATAACAGCAATGAAGTGTTATCCTATAACATAACAGTACCGAAGTGTTATCCTATAACAATAACAGCTCATTGCATCTTGTTCTTGTTACTTGAAATGTTATTGATTCCGTTCTGTTATAAAATGACAATAACAGAAAAGTCTGTTCTGTTATCTGAGCTGTTAATGTGAACTGTTATTCGATAACAGGACTTTTTCAACAACATGTTATCAGACGAACTGTTATTCTCCAATAACATGTTATTGTGAACTGTTCTGTTATTTTAGACCCACCTCTAATGTTAGGTTGATAATAGAGGTGTTAGGTGTTTCCACTGCGGCCAAAAACATCTAACATTTACCCACCTCTTTCGAGATCTTGAATTATTGTATTTAAAACCATCACTTGAATTCTAATAACCAAATTTTTCCTCAATATTTGACCCAAGTCTCTCTGTACTGTAATATTACCTCCTATTGGTAATGGTCAAAATAAAAACTAGATGGTAATATTAAGTACACAATGGTGGTGGTATTAAATATTTACCACAAAATTTTTTGTTTCATGTCAATAGTTCATTATTTATTTATTTATTTTAAGATATAATCTTATTAAAGGGTTGAATAAGCTATGATATTAGGATGCTTGTGTTTAATACCCAGTGAAAAAACATTTTTTATTACTATTATAAGTGTCGATGCTTTAAATTGATTTAAGTAAGTAATGTGTATATATTATTGTTTTATTATTATTTTAATTATTTAGTCTAGCCCCAATTTATATTAAAGTGATTCTTTATAATTCCATGGACTTATCATCTATGGTTTTTGCATATAAAAAGTTCTAGAAAATAAAAATGTAAGTGTATCTTACATCATCTGTGAAATTTTCAGCTTTCTAGGTACAACATCTGTACCTCACAAACAAGTGAAGTTAAATAAAATTGTATCTAGGAACTTAACCAACTTTAAAGAACTTCTCTTAATAATCGTAATTAAATACATATCCTAAACAGTACCAAACCTCGTTAGTACAAGGGTTGATCAGTAAGTAAAGTCTCCACATTTATAAGAAAATGTATTAAAAATAAATATCATTTTATTTTGTAGGACAACTATCAACTATTTCTCAACATCCCCTGTCGAAAGTTGTCGGGCAGTCACCCTGTCAAAACTCACGAACTCATTCACACACATTTTTTATGTCCATACATCCCTCCATAAACTTTGCAAAGCTGTCTGTGAATTTCAATTGGCGGAACATCTTATGCTGTAAGGAACCTTATAACATCGCGGAGGCTGCACTTGGTGGGGACGGAAATCAGGAGATCCATTTCAAACAGCTCTAGTTGGCAAACTAGAAGGTTCAGAGGATTCAGTGATGGTTTGTTTTTAAGAGGGAGGATGACGGGACACAGCAGTGTTGCCACCTCTCTCGTCCAACGTTGTCAGCTTAGAGTGTCAACCTAGAGTGTTGGAGACCTTACTTATTGACCAACCCTCGTACTAACCCTCGTTTTACAAAGTACATTTCAAAACTCATGACTTTTGTTATGTATCTCCTAAAAGTGTCTCTATGTATTTTTAACAAGAGATGAAACAGTTTCAAAATTGTAAAACTGCCAAGTAAAAAGAAAATATTTATCAACAACATGAATAATTCAAATTATTTTTTTTTTTTTAAAGTTTTGGTGAAGTCCCTTCGGAGCACTCAGAACAAAATCTATAAAATTATTTTTGCACCTTGTGGTTCTACATATATTACACAGAGTCTAAAAATTTAATATGTTTAAAATTTAGTCATTTTGAACATTTCTTGGGTTGTGCTGAAATCTAATTTCTAGATACAGAGGGATTAAGAAAAAAAAAATATTACGATAAGATTTTTAAAAATTATATTGGTTATATTATGTATTTAATTTTAGTACATTTTGTTTCTCATATTTTTAAAAATTTTAAGAATGTATTCAACAAATCTATATATCTGTACCTCAGAGTTAAATTATTATGTCTTAATGTATATATATTTGTGGTACTGCAATACTCAGGTAAGAAAATTTTGATAAAACCTCATAGATAATTTAGGTAAAAATATTTTATATTTTGAAGAAAGCTTATATATAAAAAGATCACGTTCAATATGTGCGATGAAATTTCTAAAATCCGACTTTAATTTACTTTGAGCTACAGATATATGAAATCCAAATACCAATGACTGAATCATAACAACATCCCTTGAACTATTGGATCTATGAACATGACATTTTGTAGAGAAGTTCCTTTTAGCCTCAAGTGTCTCTCTAAGAAATATTTATGCAATACATCACCTTGATGCAAAATTGTGGTAATTTATGTTCAAACTTTGTCATGATGATATTTCCAAAACCGATTGCACTAGAACCTTAAAAGTTTGAAGGTAGCTTTCTTTTATGACATAAATAACAAATAAAATTATTTTCAAATCGGTCATTTAAATTCAAGATAGCGTCCTTATATGTATGTGAAACCAAGTCCTTTCACTAACAATAATTACTTATTATGTATTAATTTTTTTAAACGCTAAAATAAAAAATGTTATTTGGTATAATAATTCTTATAATAATATATTTATATCTGCCAAGAAGGGATCTTCCGAAATGCAATCCCTCAGGAAATAGAGAGGATTAAAAATTACCCATTTTTACGTTTACCAAAAAAACATTTATTTTACTCTTTGCCATTTAATGTAATTCACGAAGTTTAGAAACTTATTAAAGTTTGTAGGCTTCCGGTTTTGACCGCGTCCAGAAGGGTGTACGTCCTGACGTTTCGCTCCTAATGCTAGAAGCATCTTCAGCGGCTTAAACTATGAACACCTCTAAAAATGCTTCCAGCATTAGGAGTGAAACGTCGGGATGTACACCCTTCGAGACGTAGTCGCCCCTAAAAGACCTAGAGCTTCATTTTAAAAACTTACGTCAAGTACATTCTTTTATTTAACAAATTATAAAACTATCACTTATTACTTATATTTATTATTTTTTAACTATTTTATTAATATTACAAATAGATTGTTTTTGTTGTATTGTTATTGTTTTCTTCTATTATTTTTTAATTGTAGTTGTAATATCACATTTTTTTAAACACGATATTCTTTTATATATGTATATGTTTATATTTCAAAAAGAAAAACAAATTGTAAATAAAACTTATGTGTACTTCCTTTTTTTAATGTTGTGTTATTTTATTTATTTTTGTCATTTTTATCCATTTTTACTTTCCACATATACGTATTACATATGTACCATGTAATATAAAAGTATTGGGTTGGCTTGAAAATTAAATTTTGATGGAATTACATATTTACACATTACACAAGGTCCACTGAATCTAAAAAGTAGTTTTTAAAATGTTTTTTCATCTATGTAGTAGTATGAGAAGTATAGCCTAAACTACTGGACCAATTTAATGAAATTTGGCATTAATGTTCAAACTATTCCTACTCCCTGAGGTAAAATTGTGAAATGAATTTTAACTATAAAATTTTGACTTTTTAAAACAAATATCGTCGGATGGGTTTTGTTTGTATCCACCCCCCCCCCCCCCCCCCAAAAAAAAATAAATAAATAAAAAACTTAGTCAAAATGAACACCTCATCAATAATAATTTATATATGTAACCTGGGTGCATCCAGACCTCATAACACATTTTACCTTAAGCTCCTTCTTATTATTATGTAAATATGTACTAGCAATTTTCACCATTAACATTTCTTGTAATTGTGTGTTTCTTAGCTTGTCTAGATCTAGTGTAATCTCCACAGACAATAATGCATTTATGAAATAAAAACAATTTGAAGTCTGGCAATCTTAATTTGCTGCTCATCTACCGTCAAATCAGACCCAGGCTTGCAGTGGCGTATATAGGTTTAAATTTTGGAGGGAGCCAGGATTTAGGTTTGCGAGGAGGTGGGTGGCACTTCTGGGGGGTATGGAATACCCCTCAGGGGAACGGCAGGGCACCCACTGAAAAAGTTTGAAAATTTGGTCTCTGAAAACACTTTTTTAAGTATAGTTTTGATGAAAATTTTAGCATTTTTTCTTCTCTTAGCCCAAAAATAAAACTAATGCAAGCTTGAATTAAAAGCTAAGAGAAAAAAATTAAAAGACCCGATCTTACCTGACTACCCTCTGCGTCGGCTACCCAAATATTATTTCGCTAACGTCTAGTCTGTTGCCAGGTCTCCCCATTATCTCCGGCATAACGAGAATTAAAATGGAAAAAAATAACTAATGATTATTATGAAACTGCAAAAACGTACTTAATGTAGTCGATTGGTTTAATAAAATGTATATTTTTTTTTATGATTTTGGAGGCCCCCCCCCCCCCATACGTCTCTGCAGGCTTGTAAAGTAGCTTGCAGTAAACTTTTAAATTTCCCAATCTAAATACAGGAGCAAATTGATCAGTTTTTATTTTGATTATATCATCGAACCTAAGACAGTTTACCAAGAACTCATTGAGAGTTTGGTTCCAGAAATTGTCATTGAAAAGAAAGTCTGTAGTAGTGAGATAGTAAAAGGTGGTTTGTCAACTCTATTTAAGTTTCTTATTTTTCCTTTTTGGATCCATTTTTCCATATTAATCCCAATTTCCCTCTCACACCTACCTCATTGTATCCAATAATAAATTCAACATTGCTTTTAGCATAAGTATGAGTTCTCGTTTTTGATTTAGTTCTTGCTCTATTTCTTTTGTGCTTCCATTCATTAGCATCACTCTCATTCCTTTCTGGTTGTTTTCTTTCATGTAAATTATGCCATAAACTTTTTAAAATTATGTTAGACAACTTAGAAAAAAAAAGACTTCTTCAGAATGTTTACAATGCTTTCATTACCTTCTGTGAGATGAGTGGTATATTAAAAAATAAAAACAACATTTTTTTACAATAAATTTATTCATTCAAATACTAATTTAACATAAGTTCTAATTTACACACACAAAAAAATAAAATAAGGAAAAATGACACAATAAAAAAAAGGAAATCAAATACAAAATAATCAATCAATAAATTATTGATTAATAGATTCAGATTTCGGAGCTTCTAAATATTCCCTGTAGGTCTGGAGAGTTAGTTCCAGCTTTTCACGATTCTCTGAGTCTTCTACAATGTAATTCTGAAAAAACATAAAAAGTTATAATATTATACTAATCATCATTTAAATTATTATATACAGGGTATGCCCAAGCAAAACTGCACCATTTTGGGATCTTATAGGAAATTTTACTTTGAACAAGAAAGGTTCCTATAAACAGCTTCGTTTTTGATGTACGGATTTGCAAAAACATTAAATATATATATATATATTTTTTTTTTTTATTTTTTTTTTTTTAAGTTTTAGGTAGTATTCAAGTATTAATTATTATTCATTAGTATTTAAAGTATTATTTTTTATGTTTATCCTTAAAAATCTCAAAAAAAGCGCTTCTTACCCTAAAACACCTTCAAGCAAATCTTGTAGAGCATCAAATTCTAAGTCAAATGACATGCCAGCTCAGTACAGCAATATTTAAACTAAATTTGAAATTATTCATGAATTAAGTGTTGATTGTGGTCATTTTAATGAAGCACAGGAATGTAAAACATTCAAATGTAGCTAAAAATCAGGATAGTGTTGTACAGAGCTTGGATTGGCCTCAGTATATTATAAATTTACCTGTATGAAATCTAATTCTTTGCCCTTAACCAACGTTTTAGATGATGATTTAGCATCTGGATTTATAATTTGATAAAGATTAATCAACCAAACCGCATCTTCCATTCTGTAACAAATAGAACATAAGTGTGAAAATTAATAAAAGAGCAACCTTTATTACACAGTTTTATTTTAGACTAATTTATGCTCTTGTACTGTTGATTTTACTATATTATTATTTAGATTAAAATTGTTTACCTATCAGTCGCTATATTTTCAGTCAATAGATTGTCTATTTTCTTTGTCTGGGCCAAGTAAAAGACAAAAGGTCCGTAATGCCTTGTTGATCTTAATTTATTGTACGCACAATCACTAAAAAACAAAAACGGTATTTAGTTTAAAAAAAAAAAACATGAAGTAATTACACCTAAGGCCAATTTAAACAAAAAGTTTCTCGTACACAGCCTTCAAGAACATTGTTACATGTAAAATAATCAAACAATTATCGTAACTATACTGGTCTAGAAGTGAAGTGCGGCCTGTACTATCATACGATTTGAAACTCAAGGAAATTGCTCAGGGGTATTTAGACAGGGAGAGTTTCGGTACTTGATAATTAGGAGCCCTCCCTAAAAGTTAGAGGTGGTTTCTCTAAACACCTTTAACTTTTAGGGAGGGCTCCTAATTAATAAGTACCAGAGTTTCTCATACATATCCTTCGAGAAAATTGAGATTTCGGGCATCAGTGTTGAAATGAACTTCGTAAGGGAAGGTGCCCTTGTTATAGCTGATATTTTAGGACAATAATTGAGAAGACAAAGAAGTAGAAGAGTACTAGTCAAAGAATGGGTACAAAGACTATCATCTTGGTGAGTGTGGAACGTCTGAAACCTGTTTAAATCACTCAAGTAGGCCTCTGATATGAATATCAATGCTCAGAAAATTATTAGGCAACTCTTGAAAGGAAATCTCTATTCAATAATCGTAGGCTAGTTTGTCGAATGTATGTGGAGGAGGAGAAATACTTCTCAACTATATCAGCCTTTATTGCTCTCTCCAATTCTGTTCGTAATGGTGTAAGTTCTAGTCATGTGGAGGGCCATGAGTAAGGTAAGGGGTTACAATGGAGACCCGGAGAGAAGTTAAAAGACTAGGACTTTGCTGATAACCTCTGTCTGGTGTGAAACTTCACCTCAGAGTTGAGGGGGAAACAATGGCTGAAAGCCATAGAAATGCTAGTCAGCAATAGACGCAATGAAGGGCCTCTGGATATTGATGGTCAGGTGACAAAAGAGGTTGACTCCTTTTACTTGGGGAGTATGGTTTCTAGTAGAGGCGGTGCTGAAGAGGATGGCTACGGCCCATATGACGTTCTTCACAACTTTTGTTAAACATTTTGTACATGAAAGCTGCCTACATGTCCTGGAAAACAAGGGCCTTTACCAAAAAGCTCCAGATCTTCATGAATTTTTAGCCCAGAATATTGGGGCGAGGGAATTCATCTAACCAAGAGCTTATAGGGGATAACCGGTCAGCGAGCTATACACCTGGAAATAAAGTGGCATTGGATGGCCACAGTGGAAAGCTGTTTAGCAAAACAGTTCCTGGATTGGAACCCCCATGGATCTTGCCGATTTGGGATGGCCAAGAGAAACTTGGAAAATTATTATAGACAAGCGGAAGAAAAGGATCTGAGTTTTTGGCAGGACTTGGAAACAGGTTAAGGAAGTTGCCTGGGAGAGTGAATCATGGAGGAATCTTTTGGTCCCGTTTCACCTAAGGAATTTTCACCACAGGAATTAAGTGTGAAAAAAATAATGTTAGGCCATATCTCATACATACATACTGGGTTCATGAGAAATTAAAATGATGAAATTATTATTTTATTTCATGTTGAATTAGTTAGTACTATGATGAAGATTATAAAAAATATTACCTATCAACAGCTGAATAAGTTTGATGACAGACATCTATGTACATAGGATCATCAGGTTCAAATTGGCAGCATGCTGAATCCAAAACAAATATATACTCTCCTTTCTCTAATAATTTCTAATAGAAAGTAAGCAAACAAACAAATATTTTATTATATACAGAAGATTTAAAATCATAATAAGTAGTTAAGGAATTTAGAAGTGGTTAGAGGACCTAAATAAGGGAAAAAATAAAGCCACTAGTCTTGTGGGAGGGGTGGGGCCAGAGTCATTTTTGTTTGCCTAGTAAGTAGTTGCCCCCAGTGAGCGATTGCATGAAAACAAACTTCCCTTTACATGGTGCGGATCCCCAAGTTTCATTAATTTATCTCAAACCATTAAAAAGTTAAGGGGGAGGGGACTTTTGGATTATGCAATCAATTATCCAAATCAGTTTAGGAGTTGTCAGAGGTATGAATCTAACTTAAGAAGTGTGAAATGGAAAGAGTCAGTGCAGGAGTTAATCCACCTGTGAGTTTAAAGATAGCAGGGGAGATTAAAACATAATTTTTAATTTGCATTGACTAAAATTAAATAAATTTCCAAGATACCTGTAAGTTTTCCTTATTAAACATTTTGGAAGGTGTTATTTTCCTGGCAGGTCGAGGGAAGTATATTTGATTCATACGATCTCTTTCATCCCATTTAGCTTGTCTCAATGTACCATCTTCATCTCTCACAACGATATTCCTTACCTTAAAATAAAACAATCATTTTAAAAAAAATTAATTTGGTTAAAATAAGGTGTTGATTGAAACTTTTAAATGCATTCTTCAGGGGTTCAGAGTAACCATCTATGAATCAAGGTTGAGATCACAGGTTTGATTTACATGGCTTACTATTGTTCACACTGTATTCGCTTTAGTGGTACTTTGGTGTGTGAAGTGACTGAACTTCATAAAGTTTTTGAAGAAAGGAAAAATTAAAATTTAATATTGTGAACAATTAAGACAACTGTAATAACCTTGGCAGTTGATCGGGACTAAAACCCAAAAGAAAAAAAAAAAAAATCAGACAAGTATGGTTGTATGATGTAAAGCCAATACCAAATAAAGAAAAAAAAATAATAAAAAGAGCCCAAATAAATAAGAGGTGCTAGGTTCGAAAAAGTGGTTCGTCTACTAGTACTTATATAATAATAATAAAAAAAAATAGAATTATTAAATGCAATATTTACCCTGTCATCTATGCCGTATGTAATATCAGTAAAGACAAATTTACTTTTAGAAAAGCCAATAAGGTTTTCATCTTTAACAAATACAGAGTCTACTTCTTTTCTCTTGTCAAGTACTGGAGGCATTTGTAACTTTTCCTCGGCTCTTTCTTCAGCTTCTTTCCTTACCTAGAATACGGGGGGAAAAATTAAAAACGAGCAATGATGTAAAATAAAACCTTTGTAAGTGCACCATCTCTTTCTCTATCACACTTCTTTCACTCCTTAAGTCAGAATCTCTTTTCCAACTGCTACACTTCTCTTTTTGAGTCAAATTTAAATCATTGTCTCAACTGCTTCACCAACTCTTTCACTTTCTCTTGTGGAAGATTAAAACCTGTCTGAACTTCTACACTAACTCTCACTTTTACACTTCTTTCTCTTGTGGAAGATTTAAACCTGTCTGAACTTCTACACTAACTCTTTCACTTTCTCACTTCTTTCTCTTGTGGAAGATTTAAACCTGTCTGAACTGCTATACTAACTCTTTCACTTTCTCACTTCTTTCTCTTGTGGAAGATTTAAACCTGTCTGAACTACTACACTAACTCTTTCACTTTCACGCTTCTTTCTCTTGTGGAAGATTTAAACTTGTCTGAACTTCTACACTAACTCTTTCACTTTCACGCTTCTTTCTCTTGTGGAAGATTTAAACTTGTCTGAACTCCTACACTAACTCTTTTTTTCATACTTATTTTTCATATTGAGTTAGACTTATACCTCTTACATAACTACTACATTGACGCTTTCTCTTCTCTTGCGTCAGATTTCAAACTTTGAAACAACAACTACACTGTTATATTTCTCTTGTGCATTTCAACTCATGTCATTACAGAAGATAGCCACTAGGGGTTAACAGCTGTTGATTAGTGATTCCTAGGCCATATTTTTCTTGAAATAGTTCTTGCTAATATCCTTTCACATAAGCAACTATTAGAGGAGTGTCATTATTTAATACAGAGAAAATAGATTTTAAAAAATATTTTTATGATTATATAGATTATATAGATTTTAATCAAATTTATAATTTGTTTTTCGCCATTTAAAATAACTAAAAAAATACCTTCTCGTATTCAGATGTAGTCATGAATTTATAGGAGGGTGGTTCACATCTGACACTTTCTTTTCTTGGTGAATAAACCTTATCTATATCAATTCTAGTCAATTTCTTCAGTAGATCTTGCACATTGTCCAAGAAGAATAGCTTAGCCGTGTTCTGTTTTACTGATCCTTAAAAAAAAAAAAAAATAGTTAAAATATTCATCATAAAATATAAAATTGATCCGAGACAACTCAGACAAACTTTCTTATATACAAATTCAGAATTACTTAGCCCAGGATTTTCCATTTATTAGTTTTCGAGTTTTGGTAAGTACATTTAATTATTAATGAACATTGTATTAAAATTTATCATAAAAACATAATTCATCATAAAAATAACTTCTTTGTGGGGAATCAAACCTGGCCTCTCTCCGTCCCTGTTTAAAGTTATTTTACACAGAAACTAGATTTTTCTCAGAAAAACGGCTATATTGTTAGATTTGTATTTAAATAGACTTAATTTTAGAATTTTTTAATTAACATTGTCTGAACTGTTTAAGAGAAATGTTTTTTTTTTCCTACGTTTTATCAGATTTTTTGGAGGGTAATACCCCCAAATTTGGAGCAAAAATTTGTTTCTTTTGGGTAAGATTTTTCAAACAAATTTCGTCAAAATCTGCCCAGTAGTTTAGGCTAGGCAGACGACAGACAAGGACTCAGGGGACCACAAAACATGTAAAAAATTAACCTTTGCTATTATGTGTATTATATTTTCTTTTTACCTATCAGTTGAAAGTGAAGTGCGTCAAAATGAGGCTCAACTGTACTAAAATTCAGGTAAACATTAAGTGAATCGAAAGATTTAAAAAGTTAGTCAGCTTTAGAACAGAACCACCAAGTTGGGGTCGAAATATAGCAAAAAATAAACCATTTCCTTCCTTATAAGTCCCTGCTACTTAATAATCTCATCTTACATATTATATTATCCTATATTTTGGCCACTAAATGACCACAAAAGTAACTTATATTAAAAACATACCGGCATAAAATCTTCGACACATATTTGTCTCAGAAACTGCAACATCTCCTATAAATCTTCGAGAACATATCTTCAACAATTTATTATACAACATCTTCAACTTTTAATATTGTATTACAAAAAAAAATACGTTCCAATAACTTAAAAAACCTTCAGAAAACTAAGAATACTTTTAAAACCACGTTACATTTTAAAAAAATGAAGAATTTAAAATCAATAAATGAATCATAACAAAAGTAATGAACAACAATAACGATAGTTAGAAGATAAAAAACAAAAAGGAAAAATATATTTCGTTTAACAAATAAATTAAATATAAATATTTATGATCTTTTTTTATAAATAAAAATAGAATGTGGAAATGGAAAACCGGGTAAAAAAAATCTTTTTATCAAAATATAAACAAATTAAATTGTAACCTCCTCATCTTTTTATTTCTTCTTTTTCATATCTTCATTCTTATAGCTTGCGAAAATTAACTAGAGAAATAATTTTAAGTAACACATTTATCTTCATTTTGTGGGATAATATTTTTAAAAAATAAAATTATATTATAATATATTATAAATTATTTTTTATAATTTAAAATTAAATTTACTTTTATACAATATATTTCACATTATTATGAAATTAAGAAGAAGGGTGGATTTTATGGGTGCGGTTCTTCAAAGCACTAGAGAAACAAAAAATGTTTTAAATAAAATATTTAACTTTTAATAAAAGATGTATAATTTAATAAATATGCATTTATTTAATTCCTTATGGTTCTATAAATTAAAGTTAAATGAAAATGCGAATTTTTATGAAAAATCAATACCGGTCATAGATTAAAATATCAATTTTTATTAAATGTAAACAGTAATCTATGTCTAATGTCGTGTTGATAGTTGATAGTGGACCAAAATATTTTGATTTTTTTTTTATCTCCCTCTAATTATTTAATAATTAGTTTAACTTTTAACCTGGAATTTTCACTGTTCTAACTTAATTCTATATTTTAATTTAGTGTTTTAATATTTTATAAGGAGCGGAAGCCGGTTTTTGCTAATATAACAACGTAAAAAATGCAATTGATAATAATTTAATTGCTTTTATCGGCTTAAAGATCTTTTGGAGTTGTTTGCTATTTGATATTATATAGGAGTGTAATTATAGTTATTAGCTTGGTTGTTTTTTGTTCTGTTTAAGTTGCTTTAATTGCATTTAATTTTAAGTAATTTTTATTTATCAATTTGTGCGTTTTTATAGAACAACGTTTGCTAAATTTGTATTTGTTAATTTTTTATTTTATTTTATTGTTTCTGGAAGTTTTAAAGTCATTGTTGAATATTTATAGTTAAAACATGGGTAATATCTACACAGTTGGGCCTAATGAAGCGCTTATTGTTTCTGGAGGATGCTGTGGTTCGACTAAGAAAACCACAGTGGTTGGTGGTTGGGCGTGGGCTTGGTGGCTGGTTACCGACGTACAATACTTGAGTCTTGAAGTTATGACTTTAAATCCTACATGTGAAATGGTTGAAACGTCACAAGGAGTACCGTTAACAGTAACCGGTGTCGCACAATGTAAAATTATGAAAGCTGATGAATTATTACAGACTGCTTCAGAACAATTTTTAGGCAAGTCTGTTAAAGAGATCAAATCTACTGTTTTGCAAACTTTAGAAGGCCATCTCCGTGCTATATTAGGCACGTTAACAGTTGAAGAAGTATACAAGGATCGTGACCAATTTGCGGCTTTAGTTAGAGAAGTTGCGGCACCCGATGTTGGAAGAATGGGAATTGAGATATTATCATTTACGATTAAAGATATATATGATGATGTCCAGTATCTCTCATCTTTGGGTAAATCTCAAACAGCAGCTGTTAAACGTGATGCTGACATCGGTGTGGCACAAGCAAACAGAGACGCCGGTATAAGAGAAGCAGAATGTGAAAAATCCGCAATGGACATCAAATACACTACCGACACGAAAATCGAAGATAACGCTCGAATGTACAAACTACAAAAGGCTAACTTTGATAAAGAGATTAATACAGTCAAAGCTGAAGCACAACTCGCTTATGAATTACAAGCGGCTAAGATTCGTCAAAAGATCCGAAACGAAGAGATACAGATTGACATTGTTGAAAGAAAGAAGCAGATTGAAATTGAAGATCAAGAAGTTCAGAGGAAGGAGTTAGAGCTGAACGCTACTGTTCGTCTCCCTGCTGAAGCTGAAAGCTACAAGGTCCAAACTATAGCTGAAGGTAACTCACTTGAATATTCTATAGAATTCTTCTTTAGAACATGTGGGAGATTGAGTGAGGCCTCTTTATGATTTCAGAGGTGACGCAAATATGTCCAAATTCTCTCAATAAAATTATAATTGATAGAAGTACATCCCTCTATTGATAACCGTGGATTTTTTTTTTTTCCAGTACAGAAAAAATACTCTTTTCATAGTAAAAGGAAAATTTCTACATATAAACGCAAATTTGTGAAAATGGTTCATTTTGGTGAGAACTGATTATGTTGTAAACCAATTATCCCCTTTTCAGGGGGTCTGTTGCGAATTGTTGCTCATTATCTCAAATAGTAAGCCCTTAATCAAAATGTAGCAAGTTTTTAAATTTGTAGAGCTCAAAAAATCCATGTGATAGTCCAAAATGGTTAAAAATTAAGTTATAGGACTTAGATATTTGTGAAGAACAATTGGCTTAAAACAGGCTTTTTCTCAATTTTAGAGACAACACATTTCAAACCAATCAAATTTGTAAAGGAGGAACAACACATCAATTGTGGATTGTGGTCCCGGCAAACTTATTTTGAATTTTTGCTAAAATTATAATCATTGCATTAAAATTGTTTTGTTTATAAAAAATATATGATTTGTCAAATAAGTTTGTGATAGTCATTTTAGAAAATGTTGAGCTATTTTGACCATTGGCTGCTACTTGGTCAAATAAGCTCTCCAGGTTTCTATAACCAAAATGCATCTTTTTCACTTATGCATTTATATACAACTAGCTAAAATTAATTTTTACTAAACTATTTCTCCTGGTTTGAAACTTGATTTACACTATCTCGATCAAGGTCTTTTCTGGAGGTTCAAACTTCTTTTTTTATTTATTTATTTTTTTTACATTATTAATTCAAAGTATAATCATGGTTTTAAGACAAGTTCCAAAAATTTGTAATCTTTATTATAGAATCAGATTGAAAATATTATATTCAAATTTTTCTCTGATGCAGGAAAGAGGACTCAAGCAGTTGAAGTGGCTAAAGCAGAAGGTGAGAAAATCAGACGCATCGGTACAGCAGAAGCAACGGCTATCGAAAGCATTGGTAAAGCCGATGCTGAACGTATGAGAATGAAAGCTGTCGTATACAAGGAATATGGAGACGCAGCTATTATGTCTCTCGTTTTGGACGCTCTGCCTAAAATTGCTGCCGAAGTTAGCGCTCCTCTCGCTAAAACGGAAGAGATTGTCATGCTAGGAGGTAACGATAACATTACTGGTGAAGTTAGCCGTCTAGTCGGTCAATTACCTCCGGCTATAAATGCTTTAACCGGTATAGACTTGTCAAAAGTTATGTCTAAAGTTTCCGGTCAAGCTTAAATTGATATAACGTCCATTTACAAATATGTGTGTCTATATAAAAAAAAAAAAAAATAACCAGACTAATCTATAAAATATTTGATGCTAATCTAAAACCTGTAAAAATATCAACAGGTATTATATATTAAAGATCAGATAATAGTATAAATTAACAAAAGTATAGAATTAAAATAGATTATTTTATAAGTGATTATTAAGTAATAAGGGAGTTTTTTTTATGTTTTTAATAAAAAGCTAGTGTTAACTTTGTACTAACCTAATGGAAACTACAATTTAAGAGCTGAATCTTATTTAATTTAATAATTGGTTTTATTTCATTGCGTAACCCACAGATCCCATTTTAATTTTAACAGTCTGCCGCATATTTAATATGTATTAGATAACAATTAATGTAACTCTGCTGAATATCGAAACAGGTTCTAACAACTAAACTTTCAATTCCTAGTTAGATCACATTATTATATACACAAGTTAATTATTCTTCCAACAATAGGACGAGAGGGAGCTATTTAATTAAAAAAAATATATATATTTGAAGTTACTAATCTACTAAAAAAAATGTTTTTCAAGCTTCTAACTGAAACGTACTGAGATACTCAGCTATTATATTTTAAGCTTATTCAAATATCATATAAAGCTTAGCCTGGTTATTTTATGTAGACACATAGTTACCATCTTCAATTAGAATCTCATTTCTTTTAAATTTCAGATGAGAATTTTATTATTTAAATTTAAAAAAAATCAAATTATATGTATAAGTATATATTATATTATTTTATATACATAACTGAAGGCTACTTGTAGATCAATTAATGGTAACCTGTATAGGTATTCAAATTGATCGAGGGTTAAAATAATAATTGGGCTCTTTTTTTTTACAATATTATATTTTATATTTATTATTTATATGTTACAGACTCAGTAAAGAAATATGTATAATTATATCTATGGAGATAAAAAAAATTCTTGATTAAAAAAAATCAAGGTAACACTTGTATTTACTCCTTGAGCCCTCCAGTTATGTTATAAAATGTTGACCTGCAATTATTTGATATATGAATTAAGCAAATTAATTTCATATAATATATATATATATATATATATATATATATATATATATATATATATATATATATATATATATATATATATATATATATATATATATATATATATATATATATATTTATTTATTTATATATACTTATTTTTTCCTCCTATTGTTACATTGTAATTGTATTACTAGCCTTGTTTTAATTATTTATTATTTTTTTAAATTAGGCTAATATTAAATGGGATAAGATCATCGGTTCATCCTAAAGGAGCTTAGCTCCACCTAGAGAAATGTTCGTTGTGGTTACACTCAGGTTGAGACATAGTAGGAATGCTACAGCTTTTCCTAAAATATTTTTTGCCAAGCTACGCCAAGATCAGGATTAAAAAATTTTAATTTGATTTTATTTGTTACACAAATAATTAATGGGAACTGGCATAGCTGATTGGTTAGCGAACTGAATGCAACGACAAAACACTGACATACCTGGTAAGTTGGAATCCCAGAGAGGGACATGTTTCACATCGAGTATATGAGTAAAGTGACCGAAATCCCTGTCCTGTAATAACTTAACGATGTGTTCATCAGGGCATTAAAGAAACACAAAAAGAATTAACTTTTAATTTATTGTTAAAGTCAATTGTTTTGAATTAATTAATTTTAACAAAATATTAAATATTTTTAAATTTCATCACCTATAAAATCTTTATATCTCCTTATTTTTTATGCACTTTTTTTTAACTCATAACCAGAGACCTTCAAATGCCTTTTTGCCATGGCGCCATACTAAAATGCCACATTTTGCCTATTTTTTGCTAAAAAGCCACATTTTGCCGATTTTCAGTAAAATGCCACAATTTGTGCCACATTTTGCCTTATTTGGGCCAAGTTCTGAGAAAAAAATAGAAATATTCTAATATTCTAAGGGGTTCTGCTACAACCCATAAAACCAGGTAAGATTAAGATACGCCCTTGCAGGGAAGGATTCCAAGGTGCTGAGGATTCCCCAAGTGACGTGAGGGATTCCTATCTTAGGGTAGTGACTCACTTCGTCATCCAAGCTACCTATGAGAATAGAATGCAACCTGCCACACGAGGTGGCGCCACCCGCCGGGTAGCACTACCTGGTCGATCGCCCCACGTTCTACCTGCCACCCGGTCAGCCCAATGTTTTCAATTAAACCTGTCAGATGTTACCACCCCACTCCTTTAATCAAATCTAGAGGAAATCAAATCAGTGGCTAACTGCATCCCTCATGTAAGTGTCTTTACTGGTCAAACTGTTCTTCAATATTCTAAGCAATTCGTTGACAGTTCCACGCGACATTCGGCAAAAATTGTTACTGTCCTCTTTGATACGGGGTTCACTGTATGAAAAAACCTAGTATTCTTTTTGTCTGAAATTGTTTGATGAACCCAAAAACGCCTTTTTTCCTTCTTCTTGCACAAACATAATGATATGCATGCAAAGCTCCATTTCTCTACTGCCCGAAAAAAGTAAAAACTCGGGTGGCACAAGACAGGTGTCAAGTGGCATCAACAAGGTGGCGCCACCCAGGTGGCGAAGTGTGTCACTACCCTAAGGATTAAGAGCCATTAGCTCTAGCTCATCACTGGTCAATGTGGGTCATTGTAGGGTATTGAAGATACCTGTAAATGGTAATAAAGTAGTTAATATGACTCAAGTTGCAAGATTTAATATCCCTTTTACAATGGAAAGGGGGGGGGGGGGTGGAAAGTTGAAAAATAAATGCCACATTAGCAAAAATAAATGCCACATTTGGCCTAAATAAGTGCCATATTGCCACACTTTTTAGTGCCACATTTCATAAAAATAAATGCTACATTTTGAAGGTCTCTGCTCATAACTGTCTAAACCTGACATGTATTTTATATAAAACAAAATTTTAATGATATATATTTCTTGTAGGTTTATTAAGGATTGTTTTATTGTGAATTTTTTTACTGAGCTATTATAATGTCACAAATGTTTGCCAATTTTTTTTATATTAAAAAAATATGTTTTAGTAATCTATTTGCTAGAGAAATTATATATTATGAAAAATGTCTATTTATAATAGTCATTTTGTGTAAGTTTCTGTGTACTTATTTTAGTGTAACATTATAGATTAATCTATGTTTTGGTTTGTAAATTACAATTTTATTGACAGTCATTAGTAGTTTACACCTGGGGAGTCTAGATGAAAGCCAAAAGATGAATGTGTGCAGACTGTATGAGGAAAAGTATAAAACCCCTTTTCACCTTCTCAGCAGATTTTCTGGACTAACTCATCTGAGGTTGGACATTTTTGGCTCAGCCACTTTGCCTACTGTAGAACTTAAGTTACGTCCTCCAACATAGGGCATCCAGGAGTCAGCTTACTTTAGTGGATAGAGTGCTACAAGTTTTTGTTAAATTGGGTATAACACAAAAATGGGTTTGAACCATGTGAACTCTTACAGTTTCGGGTTTTAATTGTAGTAAAGTCCCGGAAAAAAAAAAAATAAAAAAATAAAAAAGTCTGTATGAACTTTAGCAAACCCTTTAAACTAATTGAGGATAACAGATTTCACATTTATTTGTTCTAGAGGTGTTGTTATATACCAGGGGTGGGAAAATGTGGATCTTCGTTGAGTGAAGTATGGCTCTTATTAAAAAACGTAAATCCGTTTTTTGTTTTTATTATTATTATTTCAGAACTTTTTTCACAAAAACTTTTTATATGGACTAAGTAAGTGAAGCATTTAAGTTTTATGTTGGTATTTCTAATTTCACATTTATTAACTCTTTTTTTACTATGGTATTGTTCTTTTTAATACAGTAGAATCCCGGTATTTCGTATCCCTTTATATCATACATCCCGATAAATCGTATATTATTGCTAGTCTCTTGAAAAAATCTCGATAATTGGTATAAACCAATGCATTTCGGTCCCCTCAGTATAACGTAATTTTTTCCCTTTCGAGGTGAACAAAAACGTCTTATAACTCTATCAGTATAATTCTGAGAATAATCCCGATAAAACGTATGAATGGAGAGGGACTATTTCCAAGATTTGCTGAAAAAAATATTAACAACAGTGTGGAAGCGTTAATTTAATGGTTTTTTGTTAATTATGGTTTTTATTTCCGAATTGCAAAGGAACCTAGTGGAGGGAACATTCTTCGGGAAAAAAATTAGAACTCTCGCGTGACGTTTGTTCGGCATTAAACAGAGACTCAGGGGGGAGAGTGTGATTGTGTTCAAATGTAATTCCTGGACAGCCTAGATGAAGGAATAACTCTTATAATTCTGAGAAAAATCGTGGTTAAACATATATGAAAGGAGATGACCCTTTTCCAAGATTTGATTGTTTACCTCCTTCTGTTCTACTCGGATTAAATTCTATAGATAACACCCGAACAAATGGTTCAATTAAAAAAACAATTTATACTTTTTTTTAAACCAAGTATTTAATTTTTTTTATGATCATACATAGTGTATTTTTATATGTAAAATAAATACAAGTCTTAATTATTACATGTATTTTTCTTTTTTTACCATCAATATTTCATAATCCCGATTTTGTGAACTTGTCGATATATCATATTTTTCCTTCGACCCCTTGAAGATACGATATATCGGGATTCTACTGAATATGAAAACCAGGATTTCAGCTCTTATTGACCTCATGTGTGGCCACCCCGGTTATATACAGTCTTAGGTTGGAAGGAGGCTTCAAGGCCTAATATCTTAACATAGTAGGATGAGTTTATCCACAGATGGAATCCTCCTAGTTCAAATTTTTTCCACCTCTTAGAATGGTTACAATCCCAAAATAGTCAAAACCTCTTGATAGCATCAGGTTGCACACAGGGAATTGTAGGCATATACAATCTAAGGATGGTTGCAGGCTTCATAGCCTAAAATATCTCCACATATATTAGGATATGTGCTGGTCTTCATAGGTCAAATCTTCCCACCGCACTTCCTAAGAAGTCTAGTTTCCACTTCCAATCCCCTAAAGAATTAATTTTAAAAAAACATCTATGAAATTAACAAATTATTAAACTAATTTTATGAATTATTAATTTATGTTTATTCCTCACACATATTGGTTTTGTTGTAGTTATTGTTTATTATAATCTCTTTAGTACACAGAAACTTTGAAAATTGAAGAAAAATTAACTAACTGTACCTTTTTAGCTTATTTTATGTAAATGTTTTTTATAATACATTAATTTTAGCATGTGTGGTGTGAAATGAAATATATAAAAAAATTAATATATATATTTATGAATTATTAATTGTATGAAATTTTTAAAAAAAGTGTTCATTATTATTTATTTTTTTATATCTAATTTTATATGCAGTGGTATCCAAGAATTTTTTTTTAAAGTATATTTTTTAAATTTAATAATATATTTGGCTTGAGATTATACTAAATTTTACAAAAGGCAAGATGTTCAGACCCCTATTTATTACAGTAGAAATTTATTTGAGAAAAAAAAACTTTCATATTTCACAGTGTGTAAAATTGCTCTGTGTATCTGAGAGATTTAAGATACAATATTCCTAGAAATAAAGTCTTAACACTAAGATACCTAGTTTTAATAATTATCAAATCCATACACGCATAAAGATACTAACTTTATGTGTTAGACTAAAATAAGATTGTTTTAAAAACCATCTTTACCTACTATAATCTGAATTTAAAAAATTATTAAATTCATTATGTGTTATAAAAAAAAAAAAAAAAATATATACCACTGTGTATAAAAATATGTTCACTCATGAATTATTCTTGTAATAGAAGGTAGAAATTAACAAAAAATAAATTTATAAAAAAATGATATTTTTAAAGCCATTATAGTGAAAAATATGTGTTGGAATTGTTTGTGTTAAACTATATAATAAAAACAAAGTTATTTAATCTAATACAGAAAATAATTATTTAATTTTTTTTTTAGGGTTTCTACTGCTAATATACTTTCTGTTTTTAATTCACTTTAAGACAGACACTGTCACAGGACACTGTCTTCGTACAGTTTATGAATAGGAATTGCAGAGGAGGCTAGGTATTTGGATGTATTGTTTATTTATTTAAATTTTGTTTACTTGCCTTTGCTGTTTTAGTCCATTCTGCTGAAGTCCAGTTGTGGAGGGATAATATCCAGAATTCACCAACTTGGTCTTTGAAAATTCCGCTTAATGTTCTTATCATTTTTCAATTATGAATTGATGTTAGACCCTTAAATTGTTTATGATACTAAGGAGCTGACATCAATTCTAAATTGAAAATGATTGTAAATATAACATTGTTGTTCTGAGATCCATTTTCATCCCTACTCTATAGTATAGTGCTACAGAGATAAGTATACATTTGTGACACATGTGGGGAATAAAATTGTTTATGGTGTTCAAAAGTTAATTTTTAAATGATGGATGATTTAGGTGTGGTAATGATGAACGATACATTTCTTTTCATTATGAGACATCTCGACCCTTATATAATTTACTAAAGTAGATAATTTTCTATCATATTGATAATTAATGTCTTAATGAGGTTCAATTAAAATGTTATTTATCTCCATGAGAGAGGGTCTTAATTAATTCTACATACTACTGAACATTAAAATAACAATTGATATTTAACTATCATAAGCATATAAATATTATACAAATATAACATTTATATAATTTTTAAAGGTAAAGAGTTAGCAGACCTGTATGGAGAGCCAGTTCTGACAATTGAAGCCAAGAGGGTCTGGCTGAGATGGGTAGGGGGCTAGGGGACGATATGGCAGTCAAGAATGTGTCAAGAAGAAGATCAGGAGGAAGGAGAAAGAAGCATAGAGGCCAACCTAGGTGGAGATGGAAGGAAGAGTTGGGCGCAGAGCTAAGGAGGATGGGAGGGAAACGCTGGCTGACGGTAGCCCATGATAGAGGAGATTGGAGGCATGTTATTGGTCAAGCCCAAGCTCTACGTGGGCTGTGAGAAACACTTAATCCATGAATTACATACTAATTATAGTAGGAGAGATGTAAAAGTAATCAAATTCATTAAACATGATAAAATATTAGTAACTGGCTAGTTTATTTGACAAAAAATGAGTTTAATTTATTTATAAAACTGTTATAATATTTACTTAAAAAGGGGAAACATATTATTAACAAAGTATAAAATAAAACAACACATGATTAACCAATTATAGTAATAGGTGAAAACTAAAATTGTTTATGCCAATCTTCTAACTTGTCACCTCAACAGTTTACATAAAGAAGTGATGTTGAAGAAGTAACATGTTGAATGTATTGACAAATAGTTGTAAGAATTGGAAAAACAGTTTAACAGAGGTCGTTAGGTAATATAGTAAAGAAGAGAAAATCTCAGCCGAAGAATATAGAACTCTAAGTGAACTCAATGGGTCTAGAAGTGAAAATGTATTGTATGTCAAAGAAAAATACTCACTTCTTTATGTAGACTTGAGTTTACTTTGACGAGTTCCATACTATTCTACTGAGTTCTTCCTTCCTTTACTATCATATAAATTTACTTTAACAAACTCTATTAGACAGTTTTCAGATTCTTAGTCCTATTTTTCAATACGTTTTACCTGTTTCTTCTTTAACTTGACTCCTCTATGTAGACTCCTTGAGTTTACTTAGGCCTAGTTTGCACTGGTCGAGTATTTTAGTATTAGTAGCCACGGTCGAGTAATTTAGTCAGTGTTGAGTATATAAATTTAGAAAGTTATAAAATGTCCAAACGAGTCGATTACTAAATTACTATACTACTCTACTAAAATACCTGACTACAAACTAGGCTTTAGAGTTAAAAAGTTCTATATTCTTCTGCTGAGTTTTCCTAACCTCACTATCAGCTGACATCTAACTAACACTTTTAGCCTATTTTCATACTTATATATCTGTAATATTATTTATCTACGATTGATACGAAATATAAACATTGTATCTCTCTTTAGATGGGTAGAAAGTGATTCTTTACGTACTTGTATTTATTGCGCATGCGCGTCTCACAGTTCTGAAGAATTCCTCTTCTTTACCACCCTAGGGCGGTAAAGAAGAGGAATTCTTCAACTTTATGCACAATTAGCGAGTTTGTTTACATTTAACAAAACTAATGTGCTGTTATTTTATTAAAGTAACTGTTTATATCGAGTTTTTAGTGAAAAACAATGAGTGAATCAAGTGACTGTGTGGAGAATAATTAATACTCCTCTAGAAATAATTAAATCAGCAAAAAATACAACTCAAGAATTAATGCCATCTTTATCAAGAGAGAGATACGAACTTACATACAGCAAGTTTATTTTTATCTGTATTTATTATTTAAATCTAACAATCGTAGATAAAGTACGGTACGCAACTCGTGCGAAAACGGCATTTTGCATTAGTCTTTTGGCACATTCTATGAAGAGTAAAAGGCACTTCTTTAGATTGTTATTCCCCGTATAAAAAAAAAAACAGAGGGGAGTAACAATCTAAAGAAGGTGTATGGAGTATTCTTCTTTAGACTGTTACTCCCCTTATAAAAACAGAAGTGTGATATTCCTTTGTCCATATAACAATCTAAAGAAGTACCGAGTAAAAAGTTAGCCTATGGTCCACTTAAGGCTGACCTGATGTCTACCCTTCTAACACCCAGAAGACGTCTATATCATATCCAGTAGGGATAGTCTTAAGTATTTTGGTGGATTTCATATTTAAATAAATGATCAGTTGTGTTATACACTATTAAGTAATAAGTACTGCTATTTACACTAATACCTCTTGATGTCAACACCTTATGAGTTCCATAGTATATATTATGTTATTATTACTAGATGTTTATTGTGTTATCTGTAGGATTCTACCCACTAGATCAGGAGACATTCCTATTGGGCCGCATTCAAAATGGATTATTGAACTTCAAAATATATATTTTTTTTAAATATGCCAGACTGTTTCAAAGCTTTTATTTGGACATCATCCTTTGTTTAGCATAAATAGTATTATAATTCAATTTCTGATTAATTTTGTTAACTTTTCTTTATTATGGACAAAAAAGCTTTAAAAACCCAGTGAAATACTCTCTAAATAAATTTCAACTTAAAAAAGTAAATTGAATGGCAAAATTAACAACTCTATCTACATATCTGTAACAATACAAAAACTAGTTAGATATAGGGTGGACATATAAAGTTTAGTCCATAACGGGATATTGGGAGGGGAGGGGGTCGACCTTTTTCAGCCCCTAGAAAAGTGGGGGGTCCTGGAGCTTTAGGATTTTGGGAATTTTAAGGGAAAATATGCATTTTTGAGATAAAATTTTCTCTTTTGACATTAATTGGTAAATCTGTCCATTGATTTTCTACTGTCAGATTTACGTTGGTTTTTTATTTGTTCGTTTTTACAAAGGATCTGTAAATTATTAAAACGATTCTGGTTATCATCTCAATAAATTTAATAGTTATTAAAAAAAAAAAAGAAAAAAAAAAGCTTCACGTTTTAGGATAATGATGGAAGGCTGTGGTTATGTTAGGCCAAAAAGTACTAACCTTAACCTAAACTAACCATAACCATCCATCATTTTTCCTAAAATTAATTGAAATTAATTTAAAAAAAAAATAGATTAAATTTATTGACATGGTACATTATTTTGCTACAACATTTGTAATGTAAAAAGGAAAAGTTTAAAAAAAAAGAAGTAAATCGGTTGGGGCATATAGTGCCCTCACAATAAATATCATATTTGTCATCTTTTTGAAAAGGAAAAAAAAACCAAAAAACTGCTAGGTCTTTTCACAAAGTATATTTGTAATAACAAATATCAGATTTTGGCTCCTTAATAGCCATCTTCAGATTCTAAACTAGTTGTTCACAGTAACATGGTATCAAAGTAAATGACCGTGATTTACTGATGAGTAAATATCACACATATTGGTGGAGCAAATCATTGATAAATAACATATTTACTAAGATTGGGAACATCTCCAACTCATTTTGAACTCAGTATTTATTCATGAAAAAAGGAAAATTTATTCATTTTATCCAGACCTATTGTAAAATGTCCCATTTTTCAAAAAACAGGGAGATTTTTTGGAAACTGGCGCCTTCAAAAGCTTAAAATAAAGGGACTGTCCTGGGTCAAAATGGGACATATGGTCACCCTAGTTGGATATGTTTTACAATATGTTGGGAGATATTAGTTTCATTTAGCGAACGAAAGTGATCCATAGGATACCCTTAATTGGGCTAATTTTCTAATATACACATGGCCGTCCTAGGATGACCCAAAAAGGCATCTGAAATGGGATTACCATAGGAGAACCTATGGACAAATGAGATAAAATTTCGATAAAAGGGTCCCCAGGGATGTCTTTTGTTACCGCAGGGATGTCACCAGTTGTGGTATTTTGGGAATCTTTTAAATTATAATTATTATTAGTATTTTCCTGAAGAACTGGAAATATTTCCAGCTATTTTGATTATTAGAGGTCAAAGATAGGTCAGAAGTGGCTAGGTAGTTTAAGACTCTACCAACATGAATTATTGTACACATACTATATTATTTCATTAACATGCATATTTCAAAACAGGCAGAAGTGAATGATTTAGGAGCCGAAATTGATAGGCAATCCAGACCTGAAAAGTGCTGAGGTACCTAGGTAAATAATGGTTCAAAACTACCTGAAGGAAAAGGAAGGAATCTTTTGTCACTAAGGACACAGTTGGACAGAATCTGTAAAGACAGGTTGTGGTGTTGACGGTACTACAAGGAGAAAGAAGACTATGTCTACCAAATTTTCACATCAGCAAGCAGCAAAAAAAAGTGGTGAAAGTGAAAACAACAGTAAACAAGATTTTACTGGCCAGGGTTTTATTTAGATTTATAATAGACTGATATCACAAATTGATTATTATCTGGTCAGAGTGCCCATAAATATCTGAATTCATTTGTGACATTTAGTTTTTATTTTAGTATTCTTGGTTTTTAATATATTCATTTAGTAGTTGACTAAGTATTATTACAAATAATACTTAGTTCAATATTTAGTTGTTAAAATGGATAATTTCTACCGGAAAATACTTTATAAAATCACTGGTTACATAAAATCTACATATTAATGTACCAATGTATTCAATGTAGGAGGCTACCGTAAATTTAAATCAAAACAAGCTAACGGGGAGCAAAAGAAACTGATGAATTTTCGAAAGGTACAATTAGTGGGTGGAGACAGACTAAATATAGCACAGATTATCTCTGGTATAGATACTTTAAACATTTTCTTTATAAAATGTATATACATACTAAGTAATATTTTAGTAAATAGTTTTAGTATTGCAAAAATGATAGTAATATGTATTAAAGATAAAATATTAACGTATTAATATTTTATAATTTTTTTACAATGATATTATTATGATTATTTATATTTTTAAAGAAGTTTACTCTTTAAATATTAATTAATTATATTATGTACATTAAACTACTTAAATATTCAACAGTATTTTTTAGTAGTCCAATTTGTTGTATATTCATCTATAGATAAAATAATATTGATCTATGGTAGCTATGTCCCGATGTATTTTTGGAAAGCCCCAATGACAGGCCGAGTTGTTTATTGACATTAGCAATATCAATAAAATCAAAATCTAGTATTTACATGCTATATTCCTGATTCCTGCTACATAGTCATATTTATATATCCAAAGTTATAAGAAATTTTAAATAATAATTTCAAACTATTTTGTTTATTTAACAGAAAAATGATTCAATTATTAAAAAGAAGAAAGTACGATTCGAAATTGTTCGAAAAATAAAATAAACTTTTTTCTATTGAGTTCAAAAAGGTAATTTTTCTTTCGTCTATAAAGTGTATTAAATTATCCATCAAAATTGCGGTTCCATTACTAAACGCTTTTTATTTTTATGTTTGTGCATTTGTTATTTTACTTTTGGTATTGTGTTTGAAGTTATACGTTTGTTTCACTATTCAGTGTAGTTTCATTAAAGAGAGGGCTCAAAATATAACTTTAATAAGTAAATTCTGTGACTATTTTTGAGGAGAAAGTATCAGTTATGTATTTTTAAATTTGATCGGTAAATTTATTTTACATATTCTAAACTAAGGGTCTTCTTTACCTAGGAAAGTTCAATTACTGTGAAGTTTTAATAAAATGGCACAAGAGAGTAGTCCTAAAGAAACAGTTGATAGCTTGACGAAAGAAGTTGAAACTTTAAAAACCAAATTGGAAGATGAAAGACAGAAGTTGAACGATGTAAGCTTATCAGCGGTAAGTGAACGTCTTGAACTTATTGCTTTTTTAAATATTAAACCCCGAAGATTACTTAAAGGTCATCAGGCTAAGGTTCTTTGTCTGGATTGGGCACCTGATAAACGTCATATCGTTTCATCATCCCAAGACGGTAAAATTATAATATGGGATGCTTTTACAACTAATAAGGAACATGCTGTTTCTATGCCAACAACATGGGTTATGGCTTGTGCTTATGCGCCTTCTGGTAATTTCGTAGCTTGCGGTGGTCTTGATAATAAAGTAACTGTTTATTCTCTTACATTTGAAGATGATGTATCGACTAAGAAGAAGATTGTCGGTACACATACGTCTTATACATCATGCTGTACATTTCCGAATTCTGATCAACAAATTTTAACAGGGAGCGGTGATTCGTCCTGTGCTTTATGGGATATGGAATCCGGTCAACTTTTACAAAGTTTTCATGGTCATACAAGTGACGTTATGGCTTTGGATCTAGCCCCTTCTGAAGCCGGTAATACTTTTGTTTCGGGTAGTTGCGATAAAAAAGTTCTACTTTGGGATATGCGTACAGGTAATTGCGTTTTATCATTCGAAGGACATTTATCCGATATAAACAGTGTTAAATTTCACCCAAGTGGTGATGCAGTCGCTACTGGCTCAGATGATTCTACCTGCAGATTATTTGATTTAAGAGCCGACAAAGAAGTAGCTCTTTATACCAAAGAAAGTATTATATTCGGAGCTAATTGTGTTGATTTTTCTGTAAGTGGACGTTTATTATTCGCCGGATATAATGATTACACTATCAACGTCTGGGATACATTAAAGTGCGTCAGAGTAAGTCTACTCTACGGACATGAAAATCGTGTGTCATCTCTTCAAGTGTCACCCGATGGAACTGCATTAGCCACAGCAAGTTGGGATTCTACATTGAGAGTTTGGGCTTAATTTTAAAGAAGAAATTATTTTTAAAAAATTTATAATTTAAATTGCAGTTACCCTACTTAATTATTTCAATATAATTCATATAGAGAGTAAAATCCATTTGAATTAGGATAAAAAGTCTGTTACAACTGTACACAATATCCTTTTTAATTTTCATTTGTGAGAGTCTATCCTAAAAAGTATCCTATTTTTTGGATCCTTGCTTTTTTGATGAATGCACATGCAGTCGGATTAAAATGGGAGTTTACACTGATAGCTCAAGTTGGCCAACCTATGTACGCGAAAAATAAAGCTACTAGGAGGTATCCTTAGGGCCGCACACTTCTTCCAGTGATAATTTTTGTTTGCCTAGTTGACCTGACCTTCTATATCTTTCTCTCATTGCCTCCCCTCCCCATTTTATCAATTTGTCAGAGTTGTTTTTTCAGAGTTGTTGTCAGATTTAACTATTAATCTATGATAATGATGTTGTGGCATGTACCCTGAAGTGGGATGAAATATTGTCATTTAACATAGAAATTAACATTAAGGCATGTAGAACCAATTATCTCTGGTTCTACTCAATATTATTCTTCTCATGTCTGATGTATTTTTAAAGAAAACAGGAATACTGTATGGTCCTGAGGGATTTGGTCTGTAATGTTAGTCTCTACGTGCCATAGTAAAGAGTGATAAATTGTACCATGAAGTTCAGCAACCAAATACGTAAATATACAACTACTTGCTTCTCTCGATAGGGCAAAGTGGCAGATAGAATCAGAAAATACTGTATATCTCTTGTTCTACTAAATTTAAAACTTTTATTTACGTACTTACATACCTGGTTGTTTAGGAGCTTAACATAGCAGGAGAGTACTATAGGAGTGAAATGAATAATGATCAATTAATAGGGTATCCCACATGAAAAAACGTGTATTAATTTATGTTTAACAATACATTTATTGTTAATTTAAAAAATTATATATATATTACCAACATAATTTTTTAATATTATATGTCTTAGATAAAATATATGTTGCCACTTTTAAGCATAATCTTTACAAAAAAATTGTATAATCTACAAAGCCAAATTAATTATACCAAAGAATGAACTTTTATATTGTAGTTTTATGTATGTAGTTATATTATTATCATTTTCATGTAAAATATTTAATTTTGTAGTGATACTTTTTCTTTTCTTTTGTCAGAAGATGCTTTTTTTTAAATTAGTCTGGGTAAACTAGACCAAAAACAGTGTCTGAAAAAGACAAAATCCATTTAAGTTGGTTTACTACTTCTTGACAGTGGAATCTTGAGTCCTAATAATTTAAAGGGGGTTGGGCTTTATAGGGACGATGGTAAATTAATAAAATTTTAAATAAAATTATTAAAGTGAGGTGTCCTTTAACACATCCTTTATCTAGCTGAATTAAATACGACAACTTTTTGGCCAGGTTGATTGAATCGCTTCTTATCAAGATATGATAGGTTTAATTGGGAAAATCACTACATATTTTTTCATCATATATCGATAAAAAATGAGTTACTGGGCCCGACAGTTGTCTCATTTGATTCAATATGTATGTATACAAGGACACCTCACGGGACCAATTTCATTTATCATTTTATTAATATACTCCCCTCCCTTAAAAACCATATTTCCACCACCTCAAATGTTTGGAGATTTCATATAGTCAATTCTAATGGCAAGACGAAGTCATAAAAAAATAATATGTATGGACAAATTTTGTCATTTTTCAATTTCCTGTTTTACCGTTACTATATAGTTTATAAAAAAAAAGGATTAACTTGTTATTATTGTGTTTCTGTTCCTAGTTTATATATTTGTTTTTATTATTTTTTTCCAATTATATTATTATTATATTAATGAAGATTATATATTAATTAAGATTTACTATTGTAAATGATAATGATCCAAAATAATTTTATTTGATGAATAGATGTATCTATATTATTAAATACTTTTTTTTTGAAAGCCTTCTATATTTGTTCTATTTGAAGGCTTTAAAAAGTTTTTAAAGTTTTTTTAAAAGGTAAAAAAATTGATTCCCCTTGATAAATTAAGTAAGTATAATAGCCTTTGGACTATTTTTTAAAATACATTTTTAAATGGTAACAGTTTTATTTCCATTATTCTTTTTACCAAAATAATATATGTGTAATATGTATTAAAAAAAACCCAGTGTAAGGTCAAAAAAAAATCTAAAAACAAGACCTCACATCATCGTCTAAAAACCCAACATTTCAACTTCAATAAAAACCTTCCTCATGGAATTTATAATTTCATTTAAATTGTTGTTTTTTTTGTGACCGAACCCTGGGTTAGTTTAAAATTGGTTGTTGAATATTTGCGGTTGAGTTTTATTTTGTTATTATATAATATAATATATATATATTAAAAATTAATATATATTTATTAGTGAGAAATTATGTTTATATATTTATCTTAATATTATTATTTGTTTGATTTGATAGTCTAGTCGTATTTAAGCCTTTATTCCAAGTATTATTATTTTTTTTTTTTTTTTCATTCTGTGTATTTTAATATTTTCCTATTGTGCTATGTTCCTTTTAACATTAAATTATCAGGTAACATATTATCTAAACACTACAGGATAGAAAGATAAAGAAATACTTTTCTTTAAGTTAGATTGAGGATTATTACCCTGAGTTCGTAAGCTAAGATATGAATATTTACTTCCGTTAAGGCTTGCTAAATCTGAGGATCACTGAACCGGGTTCAATGTTGTCGGTTAATATTATGTGTTTATAATTCATTCCAATACATTAAAAAATTAGGTAACATATCATCTGAATAAGATTCTTTATATTTTTCTGAGTTGTGTATAGATGCTATCTTACCAAATTTGTAATGGTACAAAAATCTATATTGTAAACTCATCTATTGTCCAACTAAAGTAGTAATTATTTATCTTTCATCCTGTAGTAATTTAATTATATGCTACCTTTAATATATTAACCAATATAGATAACTGTTTTATGTATCTTAAAGATCTCACTGATTTAATATTATATCTTGGTCATTAAAAAAAAAAAAAAAAAAATCAACTTAGGCAATTTTAATGACATCAAAATATATAACTATAATAATTAGATGTATTTTCAATGTTACTCATGTAGATTGTCCTTACTTTAAATTATAATACATATAATTAAAAATCTATTAAATATTACAAATATTTGTTGTTTCAAAATATATATTTACCAATGTGAAATCCAGAATAATGTGTAATAATAAATATTTATCTGCTTGTTATTGTAATTTATTTTTATTTTATTATTCAATCCTAACTAACTCAGTGGCCCAACAGCCTAAGGAGGGTCTAGGCCTCCTAAAGTCTCTAAACCTTACAATATATTGTGTATATTTCTTTCAATATATACAGTAGAACCTCGATAAGAAGTGTCTCAAGGGGATTGGAAACAGTCTTGTTATCGAGGTGCTCTTTTTGTTGAGGGCCGTGTTATCAAGGTTATGTTGACTATCAGTCGTGTTATCAAGGTTAATTCAAGTCGAGACTTGTTCAAGGTCAACCCATTCCTACATAGAGTCGCGTTATGGGGGTTGACTTCTCAAAACGACTTGTTGTAGAGGTTCTGAGTTACGTTGTGAATTGGAAAAAAATCAGTGTTATTGAGGTTGTTTGGATAATAATAGTCGCGTTATAGAGGTTAATTTAACATTATGTGTCATGGCGATCTCAAGGGGATTTGAAAATTGCACTTGTAATTGAGGTTTTCGTGTTATTGAGGGTCGTGTAAGCGAGGCTCTAATGTATATACACAATACATTTATATGCTGGGTGAACACTGAGTGTAGGGTCCCTTGCCAGAGTCAGGAATCGAACTCTGTGTGAGAAGCGAGTATGCTGCCACATAGTAGCACACTTCAGTACATTGCTAACGGGGAAGCCTATTATTTAATCCTACATTTTTTTAAACCATGCTGAAAACACTTTTTTAATTAGAATAGTTAATTAGGTCATTATTTTATTGTAATAACATATGAATAACCATGGTTCTTATAAATCTAGATCTCCTGGAGGAGACCAAATTTTGTGAATCCTGATGTTTTGAACCCATTATGGAAGATCTATGATGCTGGTTGATTAACAAATGTGGAACACCCACTTGGAGGTGTAAGGTTTCGAACCCTGACCTCCTGCATGAGATGAGCAGACAGTTGCAATGAGCTACCAAAGACCCCTTGAATATTCAGAATGGTCCAAAAGTAGCTATACATGTGGTATTCAATTTAAATTTTAGAGAGAAAGGCTCAAACAGTATTTGAAATTGAACAATTTATAAATGAATTGCGGATTGAATAAACTCTCCTTTTATTAATTCTTTCATTTAAATCATTGTTTAGGCTATTCTTTAAAAATAAATACAATTTATAACTGCTTTTGGCCCACCCTGTATATTAACGAAGTGGAAAGGTATAATTTCATACCCTAATTTGTTACCTTTGAAGACTCACCTATATCCCATTAGTTTAAAAAAAAGAAAACAAAAAAAAACTTGAAGCTTGTTTCGGTTCTCCTCCTAGTTAATCTGACACTGTACATATTTCTGAGTTATTTGGAGTTTACATTAACCCTGGAATGCTAATGGTAGTTGAATTTGATGAGCACAGTTTGACCCTTATGGTGAGGGGTACCCTATCCTTCTGTAAAGCTAGCATCGGTTGGTAGCACACCAGCCAGTGTAGGAGGTAGAAGTCCTTTTGAGCATACACCTGTTATCTGATAAATTCCTGTCAAAGCTACTTCGTCAATTTGACTAAAGTTTAGTGATTAACGTAATTAATTGGTCATCGAATTGACGAAGGTTTAGGAATAAGTGTCATGTAATTATTTGTTGATTTGACGTATGTTTAGCAATAAGTGGAGTAACTTATTTTATTATTATTTTCCGAAAGTATTAGGTAAAGGTCTTATAATGAATTGTAAAAGATACGCAGATCCAGAAGAGATCTTCTACACTTAATGAAAGAAATTAATTTTGACAAAGAGATGAATTTTTCATCCTATGACTCTAATTTTTAGCCTTATATTGAAGAAGATCTGCAGACACCAAGAAGCAAGATTTTTTAAGTGAAACATTTTTTTGCATAAATGCTTTTACGATGACCAAACCCATGAAATCTGAGTGAGCGTGCAAATTAGACCGAGCGAGGGACTGGGGGCCTATGTCCAGGGGTGAAGGGCCTAGGCTAATTGCCCTTGGGCCAGTCGCCAATAACTTAGGGCCTGGAGGATTGGGAACAGGGCCTAGAGCTTTTGGCTTGGGTTCTGGTGCTTTGGACTTGGAGCCCTGAGGCAGCAATAGGCCTGAAGTAAGGGGCTTTTGGCCGGGGGCCTGGTGCCAATAACCAGTAACTTGAGGTCTGGGGCATTAGGCATATAGGACCTATGGCTTGTGGCATAAACCTGGGGCAATGGCCACGAAGTAAGCGGGGACCGAGGGCCTGGAAAAGTAGGTTCTTGTAAACCAAACGAACATCGTAAACCATAAATCAAACTTAACCATAAATAAAATATATTACGTTAGGAAAAGCATGTTGTATGATTTCGGACTTAGTCTGTAATTGTAATTAATACTCAACTCATTTATTGGTCGCTTTGTTCCTTAAGTAGTTCTAAGTCAAACGATTACCTGCCTATTGAGACATATACCAATAATACATTAGAAATGTGATGACCGAAGTGGCCTTAATGTTCACTTAATTTCAGATGTACTTTGATGTTCCTACTAACTTATTTTTCATCAAAAATGTAAGTATATCTCATTTAAAAAAATAATAATATTGAGTTCTTTATAGTTTTCTGATTATAAAAGTGTAGTATCAACCCAAAAATTTTCTTGGCTGAACTCGGCAATAGTGTACCCCATCTGTGTAAACGAAGTCGTACAGTTGGCTTCGAGATATCAATTCATCCCTTCCATTCGTTTATAATAATATATGTATAAAATAATTATATATGTATGGTTTGTTCATAGGAGAGTTGATATCCCTTTGTCAAAAAATACGTTGGAGTGAGAAGGGGCGCTCTATAGCAGTGGCGTAGCTAGGGCATTGGGGGCCCCTCTCAAAAGAAAATTGATGAGCAAAAAAAAAGGTATTTATTATTTTGGGGCCCCCATCGACATTGGTACATTGGATTTGGGGGCACCCTGGCGCCGGGTGTCCTGCCCGCAATGCGGGTCCATAGTTACGCCACTGATCAGTAGAATCGACGAAGGATAGTAATACCAGCATTACCAGCCATTTCACTTTATTCACTGGCCTTTGCCATTAGCGAAAATTCGGATTGTACAAGCCACCACTTTGAGGTTAGGTGATAAAATCCCGAATATTAAATTAAAAACCTTAATTTTGTGTACTTTAGAATTTTCAATAGCCGCTTCGCTCATTTCCTGAAGAAAAACAACCCTCCTGTGTATAAACCATGTAGAGGTCCAACTCGAAGAATTTTCGATGGCACGTACAATACGAATTAGCATTCCAGGGTTACGGAAATAAGCCAGTTTACAGTCTAAAAGTTGTTCAATTTTCTTTTAATTATAATTTTATATACTATCCTTGTGTGATTTGGAATTTAAATGTATGTACTTTTTTTTATAATAGCCATTTTAATATTGAAAAAAAAAATTGTTTACTTTAAAATTTAAATATTTAAAAAAAAGTTTGATACCGGAGATAAGAATGAATCTTTATTTAGATTTTTTAAATAATATGAAATTCTACTGAACAGGTGAGACTGCTTTTTAAAAATGGCTACTGGTTTTTACCAGCTGAAATCTAGAAGTGCGAAGTCCTTTTTTGATAATTTTATGTGCGAAAACGAGTTGGAAATAGAACAATGATATAATTTTTATTTCGTCTAACTAATTCTGTAATGTATTAATTTAATAGGATATTTCTTTGGACTGAAATAAACGTATTTTTTTAAATAAAACTTTGTCTAATTTAAATACGGTTAGAGTTTTTAAAACGTCCGTTTTCTTCACTATAATTTGAGTTTCCGGTTTTTTTTAACGGCCGTTCGATTTTTTTTTAGATTTTTTAATTCTATTCTTTGATTTTTTTTTCTTCTAAAAATTATGTCAGAAGAAGTTGAAAAGATGTCTGTCGAAGAAGAAACAGTGTCGAAAATGGAAGAGAAAACTCTGACTAGGGGCGAAGTGGAAAAGCAAGAGGAAGCTAAACTGAAGGCTAAATATCCAACGGCTAATACCGGACATTCTGCTTTCTTACAAAAGAAATTATCTAAAGGAACTAAATACTTCGATTCCGGTGATTATCAAATGGCAAGGCAGAATAAATTAGGATCAAAGACGAGGATAGGGCCTAGCATAACCCAAGCACTTCTTACGACTGGTAATCAAATATGTTAATTATATTTTTTAAAGCTTGCTACACAAAATAGAAATATTAGTTAGGATTTTTAACTTCGTTTCATTTTCTTGTGATGTCTCAGAGCAAAGTTTGTTAAAACTAAAGAATACGGTGCCCTTGCCTGATATCAGAGAATTCAACTGTCAAGACGGCATTTACTTGGAGGATATTTACCATAGGGATGACGCCTCTTTGTCTTACTCTCCTGTGTGTAGAAGTCATCATATTTTTTATTTACGTTCTATTTTATTTGGCCTTATGTTGTTATACCCTTAAAGGGTATACCATAGATAACAATATATCTTCGGAGAACCGCCGAGACGGAGGACGGAGTCGTTGTTTCCCTCCCCTCGAGTTTCGGTCGGCCAGGTTATAAACAAAGCTAATTATAACATCGTTTTTTTCAACTTGAATTTAGTTATCTTGCTTAAAAAAACTTATATATTAAGATTATAGATAAGGACTTTTATTATTATATAAAAAAGAAATAGGTATATAATAAAAATAATGTAGGAACAGATATAATAAGCACAGATATAAAAAACATGGACATAATACACAGATAAAGATAAAACACTGATAAAAAACGTAGATTAAACACAAATTATAATAAAAATAATGCAGGAACAAATGAACAGATACAATTATATAATAATAAAACAATTTTAACATAAAAACAGAAATAAATAAGAAGAGGACGAAGTGAAGGTTTCATTCAGGTTTTAAAGCGGCACCGCAAAAAAGATGGTTTGGAACCAACTTTCTGCGGCACCGCTAAAGAGTTGCTATAGATGAATCCCTTCGGGCCTCCGCAATTACGTATACGCTAGCTATGAACCCACCTTAACCCAAAAGGTATAGGTTTATCTCTTTTCATATTTAGTTATATGATACTATCTAAATATCAAACAGTTGTTTAGACTTATTAATATTATCACAAATTACTAGTTCCTGTCCACGACAGCACCGTCACTTCTGATGAGATAATTGAGAGTACCATCTTGTCAGATTCTAGATACTGATAGGCTTGAAATGGGTTCACATCTAGCAGATCTCGGCGGTTGTCCACCGATATAGCAATATATTCATCAAGCCTTGGAGACAGTAATTTGCTGGTTTCTCCCACACCGTTTAGTCGGGTTATAAACTAAACAAATCTGATTTGTTTGTTTGTCTACAGTTCTTAAGGGATAATTTCTGCTGCTGAATGTTTTCTTGTGATTTAACAATAACCTGTTTAAAAAGTTCATTTTACGCTGCAGTTAATATTTATTATTTTATAAATATAATCATTAAACATAATTTTGATGCAAGTTATTGCATTGATAGTATTAAATTTAAGATATGATCTTTTCTGATTTCTTTGACTCTTTTTAGATTGATATATTTAGTAGACATCTTTAAAGCATTTACATTTTTATTTTAATGCAAGGGGTAGAATCATTCAAACCAAGTTAAAAAAAAGACAAAACTTAAATAAATAGTATATTATGTTACAAGGCTGTGAAGTGAGTTTTTTCTTTACCGCGGCAATTACATTTACTGTCGAGCGAAGCGAGACAGTAAATATTGCCAAGGTAAAGAAAAAACACTTCAAAGTCGCGTAGCATATGCTATTTTTTCCGAGGTAGCAGACAATGAAAAAACATTAAATATTAATCACTAATCAATATATAATAATAACAAATATTAGTACATACTTAAGACTTAAAAAAAGAAACCTTAAAATGAGGTTACACTATAAGAAAAGATAAATAAAACGCATTGACATCTAGCGGATTTTTATTGTACTAGAAGCATTTCTACAAAGACTGCAGCACTACTAACGGAAGTTTCGACAACTACCCGCCGTAAAGAAAAAATCTTTTAGTGCCTAGGACGTAAAAGATTTTTTTCTTTACAGCTAGGAGTAATGAAAAGATTTTTTAAGTCCACGTAATGAAAAAATGGATTTTAGCTATGTTTTTTAGGCTCTAAAGTTACTATTTCACAGCCTACCACGGAAAAAAAATATTTTTTCCCAAAATGATCGCTCCCTTGGAGTAAAGTAGTTACTAATGATCAAAACAGTTATTGTAGTATAAATATATATTTAAATAATAATATTTACTAATGCTATACAAAATTTATAATATTACATTGTAATAATACGCATTGAATAATAATAATGCTAATAATAGTATACAATTTATTATTAAAATACAATTATTACTTTTTAAATTAAAATAATGGGTTTAAAACAAAAAAGAACAAAAGCATAAACTATTAGAAGTGGACTTGAAGTGAAGGCTTCATAAAGGTTTTGAAGCAGCACTGCAAAAAAATGTATAAAACCAACTTTTTGCGTATTTGCTGTAAGAAGGCCATTAATGAGTGCGCTAGATGTGAACCCACTTTTATTATTTATTAAACCTATTATATGAAAACAGAACTAAGAGGGGACAAGGGCAATAGTTTAGAAGGTAAAAAAAAGTGTGAAAAATATAAATAACTTAAGAACTATACATCTATCTAAGTGGTTTTTTGGTTCACTGATTATGAATTAGAGTTCAATGTAATAAATTGCGGAAAAAAGCTTTCCTTTTGTCCATTCTTAAAACAATAACATGTATTGCATAATATACGTAACATAATGCAAAAATAATTAAAGTTAGAAAAAAATTGTATTATGGTCAAATTATAATTTAAACTTGAATATTATAAACTGCAATTTATGGAGAAAAAAAATCTATGGAAAACAAAACTTTATAAAAAATCACTCTGCAAGTTATTTTTACTTTAATCAGGATACTGCTTGCGGTAGTCCTTCACTGTGTTTGGAGGGTTAAACTTCTTTTCCTCATCATTCCTTGAGGGAATTGCATTGTATTCATGGATCAACTGAATACCACTTTCTGCTACATCATTTACTACAGATATTTTTAAGCTTTTCTCATCCAGGTAGAAGGCGGTGTATAAAAGATACCGTAAGATTGCTTTCAATGTTTAACCGAGTGCAAAGTGTTACTGATTCTGCTGGTATGAAATCAGGTAGTGTCTTCAAAAGAAAGCATTGTGTATCTTTAATATTTAGTAGTATTGGTATTCTCTTTTTTTTATTTCTTCTTTTCCACTGTCGTCATTCAAAGCTGCCACCATTATTGTTTTAACGTCATCAAGATTCTTCATCCAAAAATGCAAAAGCTGTGTTTTCTGAAGTCAAATACCACAGGTAGTTGCTTAATTTTCTCACTGCAGCTTTACTTAAAGAGGCTTCTAACTCATCACAGCGTATTAAATCTTGCATTAGGGTGAGATAAAGCAAAGGAGCTCCAACTGGATCTGTAGCTGAAATCCAGATTTTCAAGTATACTCGAATTAAAAATATATATATTTTTTTAATTTATTAGTCTCTTTGCTGGTTAACTTAAACTGCTCTCTGAATATAAATATTTTAAAACTATAAATAGCTTTAGACATAGACATCCACCTCGCATGGCTGATAGCTCCTGGTTTTCTAAAGGTAATTTCCTTGAGGTGGAATTCTTTTGGGCCCTAAGCAAATCAGTGCCAGTTCTAACAACTCACTGTAATCTTCTCTGCAATGTTTTTTTTTTTTTTGTAGTTTTTCAAACAAAAAAATTAGCAATCAGGACTACAATGTCAGTCATTGTGTCACTAACACAACTAACTTCAATACCAGAAGTAAACTTCTTTAAATTGACTTTTCCAAAACAATTTGAACCGAGGAGAAATAAGAACATATGGTCCAGAAGTAGGTCCCATCAATTCTTCGAATACACCTTTTAAGATTAATTCATGTAAATTGTGTCTGCATGGAAAGTACTGTAGATTTTTCTCCAACAGTACTTTTAGATTAGTGAAGGCTTCTTTGATTTTTTCAGTATTTTATGACTTGATATGGAAGCGCATTGCATTTACTGAATCTAGCAGCCCCCATTCTAGTTAGCTGCGATAAACTACATACACTTGTTCAACTCTACTCGAAAGGTCTACTGCCAGCACAACAATCAACTGTTCTTGTTCACCAAATGTTAAAAATATTGACAATCCATCCACTTTTTCAGTGCTAGAAGTAGTTACAGTCAGCTGGAAGAAGTTTGTCTTTCCACTGTGCAATCGCAGGTACATCTTTTGGTAATTTAAATCTTCTCAGTATTTCACAATATTTTATTTTTTTATATTGAGATTGCTTCGGTCGCATGGAAGTTCTATTAGTTCTTATGATATAGTTATTTTTGTAATGCCTCAGATGCTGCTATAAGGACATGAACAGCATCACAATCACTACTTTTGCATCTGTCTAGCCTTACAGCTAATCTATCATTAAAAAAATTGTTTGTACCTCTTGGACGTGGCTTGGGACTGGTTGACACTACAGTTCTTGTGACTTCACCTGTCATCTTTACTGCCATTGTTTTCGGCTTCTCCTGCACTGCTACCACTACTCTAGGCAAAAGCTCAACCAATACACTTAAACTAGCTTTGACTTCAAAGTACATGTTTTCCTACGTGAACGTCAAGCATACAACCAAGTCTTCCCTTTTCTCACTGCTTTTTTAAAAACTCTTTATCCTCATTACTCTTTATAACATTAACGTCATCAGCATGGGCAATATCCAAAATGTCAAGTGGAGAGTGTATCTTCTTCTTCTTCTTTAGAAGTCTAAGTAGAGCTCTTTTGCAGCATCCGCCATACCTCATATAAGTTTGTTAACTTTTCAGCTGAATGGTTCTCTCACTATGTTGGGATAAACTTAATTTTACAGTTCGCAAATTATAAAAAAAAAAAAAAAACTTGCCTGTGAGATGGGAAGCTTATCGTGAAGGACATTTGGTGACCCATGAGCCCTCGGTCCTTAGGTTCAGGAGTGTGGATTAAGGGTCAGATACATTAGAGTACATGTACCAAGGCTTCAATATATAACATACTGAAACAAACTAGGTATAACTAACATCTTAAACTAGAAACTTGTATTTTAAATATTTAGATGTATTACATCCTAATATAACAAAATAATTGCGAAAAAAACAACTTTATATTATACATATTATTATATACATTATTTTTTCCGCTATTTTATACTTTAGATCTCAAATTCATTATCAGCCAACCAAAAAAAACCCTTGGATAGATGATGTATAGTTTTGTTTATTTATCAAAACTTTTGAATAAAATGGAAGATATTTTCTGCCATCTTAGGGCCACCATTTTTTTTATACAGTAGAGTCTCGCTAATCCGGGTTTGACGGGACCGGACCTAGTCCGGATTACCGAACATCCGGATTAAACGGAATCAGTTTTAAAATGTCTGTAAAAAGGGTTTTAGTCGGGTAAAACTATTAAAATCGAGATTTACTATTTAACAAGAGATTTACAATTAAAAAATTCCTCTATTAGTCTCAAAGACTGTTCTGTCACCACTCCGAATATCAAATAAATTAAATTACACAGGTGCAGGTATAGAAGAGACTTCGAGGGAAACAAGCTGTGTTCCGAAATGAAATTCGAGGACCGGCTAATCATTTCACAAAAAGTTAAGACATTGTACACTGGCCGTTTGGCGGCATTTCACGGAACTCCGTTGAACCGCCGCCGCCGCTACGTGTTTCTTTAAATCCTCTCCTCATCTCAGTCACATATAATTGTATTTCCTGGAATACACTACCTTTATATCTTCCGCCCTACATTTGTATTGAATCCAAACAGATTTATCGATGTTCTTACTTATTCATAATTATTCTAAATCTGTTTATTTTTAACAGAAATACCGGGTATTCCTCGTGTCGAACGTTGGAATGTACACCTGTAAACTATACTAGGAATAATTTTATAAATGATAAAAGACAATAAAAGCAGAAACCGTGATAATCTTAACAATTCATAAATCTGAATAGACCCTAGTTCCAAACTGTACATCTTTTTGGCCCGTCTGGATTATACGGATGTCCGGATTAGCGAGACTCTACTGTACTTAAAATTTGTTTGGCCCACCCTAGGGCACACTACAATAAACATTAATGTCAAACATGCAATGCATGCTACAAACTTTTACACAACACATCTAAATTCAATATGCAAAATACTACTCTTCTACAACACAATAATAAAACTAACATTGACATATGGCATAGAGCTCTAGGATTACACCAAGCCTTCCAATGCCTATTGCATTTCATCTCTCTAATTCAAGATCCTAAGAAAAAGATCTGACGCTTCCTTCTATGTATCTAATTTCTTCCTTCATAATAACTTTGAAGTACCCTTTGTCTATGAATGAACTATTTCCTGATACAAATTCTTCCAATTTTTCCTTTGTGACCATTCCAATCCACTAGTCCACAGTCTGTTTTTCCAGTCCATTCCTGACAATCCTCTTAAAGTTCTATCATTTGACAGCTGCTTATATCCTGTTATTACTCACATATTTATTACTAATAGAAATATAAATTGTAGTTTTGTAAAAAACAATCACACACTTGCCATTTGTAGTTCTCCTGATTGTTTGTAGCTCCTCATATTCTCCTTAATACCTTCCTTTATCACATACTTAGAACATTTATTACCTGGATTAATGCAACCTGGGCTAGTTTTTATTTATTTTTTCTGTTAAACATGTTAAACACCTCTCTGGGGTTCTAACTCTAGCAGATATGTCAGTGTTTAGACCTTGTGTTTCGGGTGGAGTTAACCACTCATCTATCAGTCCCCTTCAGGGCTACTGATTTCTTATTCTGTATAAATGTTAGATAATTTGATTTGTCTTTCTTGCATTGTTATTATTTACTTAAATCTAATTCAAATTTGTTTTAGGTGAAGTTATTCCAACTCCAGAAACTGTGCCTGTTAGAAAAACATCCATAATTCATCCTAAATATCAGAATACTGTCGGCGGTCATCCCGCTTCTCCTGGCAATTAAATAAAACTGTTAATTATTTTAAAGTTAAATATTATATGTATATTTTATTATCATTATACAATTAAATTATCAGGGAGAATCATTTTTACTTATATTAATTAATTTATCAATGAAAAAAAAATAAATAAATAAATAAAACATACATTTTTTCCTGATATTTTAATAGAAAGAATGCATACTTGGGCATGAAATGATCTCATGCACATGTGTATTGAAAGAAGTTTTTATTATAATTGTACTTTTTTAAAAGTTTTTTTTTAATAAAATAAATGATTCTGTATTAAAAATTATGAGCAACTTGTAGGGCCATGTTTCATTAAAAAATATAACAATAAAATAAATACAAATTTTAAGATTGAGGTCATTGGTCCATTTTTCATTTTATACATTATGTCAAAAATACTATTTTATTTGGCCCACTATAATGTTATTGTTTTGTTTGTTTCTCTGTCTCTCTCTCTCTATCTCTCTCTTTAAATTAAAGTAATGTCATTGGTCCATTTTTCATTATAGACATTATTTCAAAGATATTATCTTATTTGACACACTATATGTGTTTTTTTTTTTTCCTCTTTTTAAATAAACGTCATTACAGTATCTTAATTATGTATTTATAAAAATTAAATTTTAAATAAATAAAAATAAGGAACAGTTGTAATATGGTTTTTCTATAATATTAAGTTCATTAATAATAAATTAAGGTATTTAATGCCAGAGTACCATCAGTTGTGCACTAAAGAAATCAGGACTACATTGTTATATTATTATTTTTAAAAAAAAGACAGCCAACAGATACTTTTTAGATGTAGAATACCCTCCTGAAGTATGTATATCATCACGATGCAGAACGCCCAGTATAGATAAAGTTGAAAAATTAACATAAAGCCCTCAAATTAAAACTTACTTAACTATTTGGAAATTTTAAAATATTCAACTCTTTTGAAAAATTCCATTGTTCACATTCACACACACTGCCTCTTTACAATAAATTGTGGAATGAACCACTCTGGCTCTATATAATATTTTTATTATAAATAATATTATTATAATTTTTACTTATATATTCTTATTTTTTAATTTCTCTAAAATATATATGTGTATTTATTAAATATTGATGGTGACCCAGTAAGATCTCGTATCAAAGAGACTAAAGTTTTCAGGAGACCCAAAAAAAATTTCCTCCAGTTTTCTAGAATCATTTTTTCTTGCAAGTTTTAATAAAACACGATTTCCTTAGTAGTTATTACTTTTCCCTAGTGTTGATATATATATTTTTTTAATAATAGGAATGTTTCATTGCTTAAGTCTAATAGGATTAGAGTTTACTTAATAGTTACAGTGGCACAATTGTTGGATTTAAAAAAAAAAGTAATACGATTGTGCACTAGATAAAAAGATAATTTTTCCTGAACATTTTGAATTTGACAGCACAAGGTCTTACAAGCGGCACCATCAATAAACAGATTATGTTAATAATACAACTTGTTTTAAAAAGTATTTGAAACAATCTTTTCATAGTTAAAATGGTTATTTAGTGAATTTGTCACTTCTAGCATTTGTTAATTTTTTGATGTTTTAATAATAACACTGTTCTGCAAAATTTAACAAATTTTCAGGCTCCAAAAAAATGTTATCTCAACTTTATATATTTGAGGTTGCTGAATCTGAAGTCAAAATTTATTTTCACGGAAAATGCGCCTAAAGTTTGGAAAAGTTGTGTTTTTGGGGGTTTTCGATCCAATTTTTCTCCCAAAAAAATTCGTAAAAATATTAAATATTCGGTGCTTAATTATCTTCAAACCATGAAGAACACAAATCTAAAGTAAAAAAAAGTCCCAAACATTTTTTTATATGACTGAAAAAGTAATAGAAATACAGAGACTCAATGTGAGGAAAAATTATTTATTTTTCAATTTTCTTAAAAAGGAAGGTCAGCAGTTTTTTTTACTTTAGATTCGCGTTCTTCGTGGTTTAAAGATATTCAAATGCCCAATATTTATTTTATTTGGGGCAAAAAATTGAGTCGAAAACCCTTTAAAACACAATTTTTCCAAAATTTAGGTGCATTTTCTGGGAAAACTTTATAGGAGAAATTTTGACTTCAGATTCAGCACACAAAAATACTTCAGAAAAGGACATTTTCATTATGAAGCTTTTTTTCAGAACTGTGTAATTCTGTTAAACAAATAATTGATCTTAATTTACATTTTTCAAACTCAAATTTAACTTCTTTTTTTTTTAAATTGATTTATCCCATTAATTTTCCTCCCCCTGTATAATTTTGTATTATTTTATTTCTATTATTATTATGCTTTACTTATTACTTTAGTTAGTATTATAACTTATCTGTTTTTTAAATTAATTATTTTTAACAAAAAAAAACTTTTTTTTAAAAAATATAAGGAATATAATAATCAATTTAAAAAAATGTAAATTAAAATTAAAGAAAAGAGATAAGATGTAAAATTTTTTGATGTTGTAATTAATAATACTAAAATAAAGTGGTTTTTTAAGTTATAATATTTACTTTTATTATTTATTTTGATCTTGTTTATTATTTTACTTATAATCATTTTTTTTTTTTTTTGTTTATATAGAAGAAGTATACAGTAGAACCTTGATTATCCTTGTGTCGACTCATAAACTTTCTTGCTTAACCGTCAAGCCAAATCTGCCGAGTGCACCCCACTTTCCCACTTTTGACCTTCCCCCACTACTCCTAACCGGGTGGTTGAGAACATGAAGCACTGCCTGTCAATTAATACATTCCTGTGCCTGGATGAACCAAGATATTTTTATCTTGACTTTGTTTTGCAAAGTTTTTATGCTTCTAGTCAAAAATAAAAGTAACGTGCCACTACCATTCTCAATACTGTACTCCTGTGACTTAGGGCTCATTCACACTGGGATTCCGGAATGCGATTCGTGTATGAGATTAAAAAAAGTATCAAGATTCAGTATCTTGGTGGCTTCTGCCCCCCACTTTTCCTACTTTGCTCCCCCTTTTATTATACACTTACATATATGTATTTAATTTTTAAATGTATTAATATCAGATATTTATTATTATACTCATAATTAACCTATTTTATTTAATGTAAATAAAACTATTGAAAACAAAATTATTATTAAATAATATATTATATTGGTTTATTAATATATTTATATAATTAAAATATTTTATATAACACAAATAAAATTATTTATAATAAAATATTATAATTAATGATATTACAGTAATTATTATGTATTTATAATTAAAATGTTTTATTTAAAGAAAATAAATAGCAAGAGGATTGAAGCGGAATGCGATTTGGAATTGTCTAGTCTGAATGGGCCCATATAGCGCAATGTATCATGAGCCGCTTTCTAAGAAGAATTCTAAAAAGAATCTAGGCGGCTCACAGGGACGGGATACTCGATTTGAGAATCACATACCGGAATCGTAGTCTGAATGGGGCCATAAGCCTATTGGTATCATTAGAATCTTCGATTCGGGAATCGCATCTCTAGTGTGAATGAGGCCTTATGGTTAATGGAGGTTCTAGTGTTAATGTATATCTATTAGTTCAGTGTTCAAAAGAAAAACAAACCATACTTGTACACATCGATTTAATGATTTGAAGGAACATCCACCCCAAATTTCAAGAATTTTTTTTTTTAACTTTCTCATATACTAGTCCAAGAGATAGCGTGGAAAATAAGTGTCTGACTTACATCAAGCTAGAATTTTGTGTATAAGTTACTCTTTTGGTACCTTTAAAGAAAATGTGGTCAGCTAAATTTGTCTGCGGGACATAGCTTTGCAAAAGGCATTTGAAAAAAATAATTTATTGGAGAGCGGTTCTCTGAGTTCTAATAAGTGATACATGAGAAAAACAAAAATAAAAAAAATAATCCATATACTTTGATTTTTATGACTTTAAGGATTTGGAAAAAATCGCAGAAGTTAATCGCAGGCGAAATGCCAAACAGTCTAGTCTGGAGAAGTAAAGTGAAACAGACCTATTGAAATAGGCCTTGCTCCGCTTGGTTAAATTAATTTACTGAGGGGAGCGAGGTCTATGATTCAACTTTTCTACTCCAGAATAGACCATTTGCTACACAGAGTCACAACCAAATGCATTGTTTGATTTTATTTAAATTTGGCATGGAAATGTCAATTTAAATGAAATCAAACTACTTGGAGAGATGATATTTCATGGATTTTCTTTGAAGTCATAACAATCGACATATTTTCGAATGCATTTTTTTTTCTTGATATTTGGGATGTATGTTCCTGTCATTAAATCGAGGTGTATATATATATATATTTTTTTTTTTTTTTGAAGCGAGGTCTCTACTGTTTATTAAACTACTATTATTATCACTTCTATATTATACTGGACAGATGATATTACTTACTTTTAAAGTATAATACTGAGAACCCTTAAGAACTCCTTTAAGGCTTCCAGGGGTCCACCTTAATTTGCCTGTCAACGCCCTCAGAAAAAGTTTCTAGAAGCTTGGAGGTAATGAGGACTGTCCCACTGTCCCCTTGCGCGGTTATAATAAAAAAAACTACGTTTTATGTGATATTTCGCCCCAACTTTGGGAGATTATCAAGCAATAAACTTATTTATCTTTTAAATTAAATCAAATTATAATTATTATTAACAATGGGAATTAGACAGAGAAAAATTGACTCCAGCACTGGGACTCGAACCGTGGGCCTCTATATTTCCGTTACAGTGCTCTGACCAGCTAAGCTAAATTTTTTTGGTGTCAGCACATCAATTAAAAAGTGATTTTTTAAAACAAAATCCACTTCTTATATATATTTGAACATCCATAGTAAATTAGAAATAAATATGTAAATATCACACAATAAAATACGTGAGTCAGGTACAGAGATTAAAACATGACTCTGATTAAGTATTTTTCGATTTACGGGGTCCACCTATTAAGTAAGTCCAGGGTATTAATGTATATATAAAATATATAACGGGGTGTACATGAGGTCAATGATAGTCACACTGTGGTTTGTCATGTATATACATATATAAAAGCAAAATACCACTCACTCATTCATCACTCATAAAGTAATATTTTTATCAGTTGTTGGTGCCGAATTAGCGGTATCCATGACAAACTAAACTTTTACTTACTCCACCGAAGGCTAGATTTAAGTCATAAATAAAAACAAGTTTTATCTTCTTTTCTCCAAAATTTTCTGTATGCCATGGTAAATGCTTTTGAAAACTATTGAAACAATTTTTTTTTCAAGTTTGGAATAAATTGGTCATACCTTAATGCCATTGAATAGTTTCCATAAATTTAATTACTGGCTCGTTAAAAGCTCCTTCTTCTTGAAATATTTGGCTTCAATCAGGGTTTTCAAGTTGTTGTTTAAAAACTTCAATATTTTCACAGGTGATACTGCAAACTTGTTTATTCTTTCTAGGTTCTTGCTTTTTTATTTTCTTCACCTTCACTAAAATTTCTTAATAGTCAGTTAATTTTTCTACTAATTGGTATGATATTTTTATACATTTTTTATGTGTGTAAAATCACCTCTTGTCGGTTCATTTACAGTTTTGTGCAAGTTATATTCAAGAAGGGTATTTGTTCCTTTTTTTATCTACGATTGATACAAAATATAAACATTATATCTCTGTTTAGATGCGTAGAAAGTGATTATTTACGTACTTGTATTCATTGCGCATGCGCGTCTCATAGTTCTGAAGAATTCCTCTTCTTTACCACGCTAGCGCGGTAAAGAAGAGGAATTCTTCAGCTTTACGCACGATTAGCGAGTTTGTTTACATTTAACAAAACTAATTTGCTATTCTTTTATTAAAGTAACTGTTTATATCGAGTTTTTAGTGAAAAACAATGAATGAATCAAGTGGCTTTGACGAAAATGTAGAGAATAATACTCCTCCAGAAATAATTAATTCGGCAAAAAATACAACTCAAGATTAATGCTATCTTTATCAAGAGAAGAGATACGAACTTACATACAGCAAGTTTATTTTTTTCTGTATTTATTATTTAAATCTAACAATCGTAGATAAAGTACGGTACGCAACTCGTGCGAAAACGGCATTTTGCATTGCTCGTGTGGTTTTACTACCCTCGCTGTCACTTGGGTGCAAACTCCACACTCTTTAGCATGCAAAATGCTACTTTCCGCACTCGACGTGTAATGTACTATTACATCACTCTTCTCAGTATGAAAATGAAGATTGAAATTACAACACAAGATTATATTCTTCCTTTTGGCAACTAAAGGTTGTAGAGCTTTTGTTAGTAATTGAAGATATTTATTTTTGCATCCTTTATTGTGATCGGACCTATAAGTAGATATTATTACCATATTACTTTTTTTAAGCTCAACACCTGCCGGTTCAGCGCCAAATTCAGATAATTTTAAATTATCTAAACCATTGGCTTCAATTCCTTGAAGACAATACTTAAGACAGGGCTTCTCTTTAGGATGTAAGCATATATTTATCAAGGATAATTCCAATTTAGAATGGGGGGGGGGGGGGGGGGGGGTGATGCACAAGGAAAATATCTCCATTTCAATAATAACTTTTAAGTCAGTACTTCTAAATTATATATCTCCCTGGCTGAGCACGGGTAATCAGATATTGCATTATAAAGAGCCACAGCATAGTAACATAATTTTCAAGATGGAGAAAAAATTGGTTACATTAGAAAGAAAATGTATTCCTTGAAAAAAAACAACTTATATTCAGTATATAATCAATTTAAATAAGGGTTTAAGTCAAAAAACATAAAAATTGAGCAAAATAGTGTTTGATTCAAGTTAAGAAAGCCCACAATTCAATTATTAAGGTCTGAAAATGCCTTAAGGGGGGTGAAATATTGGATAATTGAGAAGTGAGATGTTAAAGTTTATTACAGTAGAGTCTCGCTAATCCGGGTTTGACGGGACTGGACCCAGTCCGGATTAAACGGAATCAGTTTTAAAATGTCTGTAAAATAAATTTTAGTAGGTTAAAACTATTAAAATTGATGTTTTTATCGTAAAAATTACTTTTATTAGTCTCCAAAACATGCTTGTACAACGTAAGTCCACTATTTAAGTTAAGAGCTGTTCTGTCACCAGTCCAAATATCAAATGAATTAAAATAAAACGACAATCTATTACGCAGGTGGCAGGTATAGAAGGGACTTCCTGAGAAGAACTTCCTGTGTTCCGATATGAAATTCGAGGAACGATAATCATTTCACAAAAAGTTAAGACATTAGACATTGACAGCTTGGCGAAATTTCTTGGAACTGCGTTGAGGCGCCGCTATATGTTTCAAAACCTCTCCCCATCTCAGTCACATAAAATTGTATTTATTGGAATACACTACCTTTATATCTTCCGCCCCTTACATTTCTATGGAACCGAAACAGATTTATCGATGTTCTTAGTTCTTACTTATTCCTAATTATTCTAAATCTGTTTATTTTTAACAAAAATACCTGGTATTCCTCGTGTTAGAACGTTGAAATATACACCTGTAAACTATACTAGGAACAATTTTATACATTTTTAATAGACAATAAAAGTAGAAACTCCAATTATCTAAAAAAAAATTATCTCTTGTTTTTGGCCCGTCCGGATTAAACGGATGTCCGGACTAGCGGGGTCCAGATAAGCGAGATTTTACTGTAACTGATAACCTTAAAGACAGCAGATTGCAAATCTATGACTTGTTATAATATAGTAATATAGAAAGGATATTCTACTTCTATGAATAGTCATTAATAAAAGAGAAAGAGAGGGGTTTTTGGAGGGCATTTTGGAAGACATAATGAATTGATTTTTTTCAAGAAAATAGAAAAGAATGCTTCCATAGCCATAAACTTTTTGTTGTAGACTAAAAAATATTGGAGCATCAAAGAATTGGTGGTGATAAAAAATGTAATCAAAAATTTGGAGGCAATAAATGTGCAATAAAATTTCTCAGAAAATGTAATAAAAACAAGCCTTCTGCCCAATATAGGAATTGCTTTATAAAGGGAGTCATTTAAATTAACTTTGATATTCAGAGTTTCTGCTATTTTGAAGAATTTTTGCTACATCAAAAGTACGTAAAGTTACAAGATATGTCTCCAATTTAAAAGAATGTTTGCTATAACAACAGTACACATATACATAAGGGAAATAAACAATGTGGGGGAAGGAGTTAGACAAGTGTGTACTACTTAGATGACTATTGATGTATTAACCATACATAAACTCAAATCACTTTTTATAAGTGTCCGTTTAGAGACATGTCTCTGTATTATCTTATCCAATGATATGTTTATGAATTGTAATTCTATTTTATTAATTCTTTTATTTATTCATTTTTTTATCTATACTTCATAAGCTGTAGTAAGTGTTGCTCAATAATTATTGATAAAGAAAATTACTTATTTTTGCCTCTTTTACCCACTGGGTCTATACTTTAAAAGCAATTCCATTTCAAGGTCTCATTATTTTCTTATGACGTTCTACAGTATAGCGATATGCAATTAATATTTTTCCTAGTTATTTCTTGTGTCATGGGTTCGGTGTTTATTTCCTGATTTTCTTTTTTCATTTCCATTGTCACTTTCATTCTGATTATTGATTATTATTTCTTTATTAATTGATTTTTTTTCTATAATTTACTTTTATCAGTGTATAGACTATTTATAGCGTGTACTCTCAAATGTAAGAGGTGAAAAAGGTATTTTTTTAAAATGTATTTATTTTATTATTATATTTAAAAATATATATATATTTTAAAGAAAATGTAATTTATAGCAATCAACACTTTGAGATTCACAAATTATTTATTAGCAGCAGTGGCTCAATGGTAGCTTCCCGGAAGCACAAAATATTGATTTCATAGTTTTTCTTGAATATTTTCTATTGGAAATGTTTAATATAAACATTTTTCAGATACCGTAGTCATGATATATGTATATCGGGCGCTTAGTAGCTTAGTTCATCTCCATTAAATGGTAATTCATCTCTCTGCACTAAATAATTAGTTGTTATAGAATATTTCTTCATCAATAAATTGAACATTTAAGAGTCCAAATGTTGGGTATAAATAGTATTTTGGTGGATGTTTGGGCAAGTTAAAGTATTTTTTGTGGACATATTGTAACTTGGATCGTCAACTATTTAAGTCAAGCAAAATATACAAATTTTCTTTGCAAATTTATAGTTTTTTTATTATTCGGTACTCTACGCCTATAAAAAAGTCTATAAAAATTATGACACACAACAATTTAAATAAATAAATATATATATATACAGTGTTAGTGAAATATAAAACATGCTTTTATAAAAGAAGAACATTTTTTTAACAGCCACAGTACCTAGAGCGATCATAGTATATGCTTATGTCATTGAAGATAAAGAGTGGGGCGCCATTCTCAAATGACAAAAACTGTTTGATATAATCACATACTGTGATTGCTCATAATACTTGTATTGTGTACTTCCTCTACATCCAACTTCTGCTTATTTATTTATTAAATTTAATAATATTTAAATTAATTATTAATTTGTTTGATTGTTTATAGAGATGCTAGTCTTATTTCGGATTTAATTAATTTTATTTTGTATCAACAACGAACGAAAAGAGCCTTTCTATAATGGCCATACAAAATGGAAACAATTTACAAGACAAAACTTTACAAGAGGAGAGGTATTAAATAAATAATATTTATATAACATAACTTTACATAAAAGGTAAAATATATATGTTTTTTTTTAATTACACATCTACATTAAAGGAAACATAATTTACATAAATGGTATGTATAAAATTAACCATTTTTAAAGTTTTTTTATTTTTCTAATGTGAAGACAATGTGCCAGTAACAGAAAAAAAATGCCAATTTTAGTTTAGCTAACGCTAATTTAGTTGCCTGGCTAGCCAACATGCCTCCAAGTAAAGAAGAGTTGGTTGGAGGAGTGGGAGGGCAGTACAGACCAGGAGGTAGTCTATGTCTTGCTGGCTTTTGCTGTAAATTCCCCGGAATTCACAGAAAATGTTGATGGAGCAAACAGACTCAACGTTGTAAACATTTTCTTGATAATTGAAATGCATTAATGTGAGAGAACAATTTAAATTTTATTTTTCAGGCAGTTGGAAATACTTGGAGACAAGAAGATTTTAAAGAATATCAGGATTTATAAAAGAGATGGACCTTTAGTAGAAGAGAAACCAATCAGCTCCTTTCGAAAATATTTACCTCAGGTATTTTCAGTAAAGCAAAAACACACTCACACAGATAGACATCCCGCTAAAAACCAATCAAATGAACTTAAAAACAGATAATTCTGTTGAAATCTCGGTTTCAAATTTTTTTGGTATAAAACAATACTTTTCCTACATACCTTCGGAGAATAGTGAAAATAATTTAAATTAAATTCATGTTCAAATAAAGGGGATAATTATTATTATTTAGCATGTTTAACAAATCTGTGTGCAATTTATAAAGAACTTTTGAATACCTTACACAATGTTATTCCCCCACAAGTGTCACAGATATTTACTTACTCTGTAGTTATACAAGGATAGAGTTGTACAGGATATATAACAATCATACATCTTAGAATTGATGTCAGCTCCTTTTTTTAACCGTGGTGGACTGGTCCCAGTCCCAGATAGACATAGACCACAATGTGGGTTCTTTGAGCAAACCATGATTGTAGAAAATGTTTTCTCTCCTTGTATCCTTTATGTTCTACTTCTTTTCAGATTTATTCCTTGGCAGAATGCCATCATTCTGTTCATGGGTATTCTTTTCAGTTCTCTTGTAGAACTGGTTGGCTCTCCGAAGATCAGCCATCTACGCTTTTTTTTTCATCATTTTTCTAAACATGTATGACAAATATGGTAGGAGTAAGTATTCAGATGCTAAAGCCTGCAGTGCATCATAGGAACGAGTTAGTGAAATGCAGCCTCCTGATTGGCTGTTTCGGTTATGTCCACTTTTGAAGCAAAACATGTGTTGACTTGTCCGTGCTAGAAACAAAACTACAAATATTATTTCATTTTTACCCCTTTTCTGGTAGTTTTTTATGCAAATGGATAGCAGAATCTGATGCAGTAGCCAAAAATCTATAAGAAACAATCGATAACTGAAATTTGGAAAAAATGTCGAATGTCCGTCTTGTATACTAGGCTCCTCAAATAAAGATATTATTATTATATTATCTTGACACCTAGATAGATTCCCCTATTCTTATATCTATGGGTTTCTTCTTTAACTTGAATCCTCTATGTAGATTCCTTGACTTCACTTAGACTTATAGAGTTTTATATTCTTCAGAGTTTTAACACAATTGAATTATTATTATGAACCTCCCAGGGTTAAATTCTCTGAACAAATAATTTAATCAGAAATAGTTACCTATATTAAATAAATTAAAATAACTAAAGTTTGAGATAAACATTATTTTTATTTATTTTTTTCAGATTTTAGCAAATTTTTCTATTAATTTAATGATGGCGGATGTTGGTCTTGCCTTTTCCTACCCAACTCTTGTCATAGGCTACCTTCTTACGACAAATAAAACTGATACTAATCATATTGAAGATGAATTTCTGCAGTTGAAGATATTTAAACACATTGAATTTGATCAATTTCAATCATCTATTTATTGTAAGTAACTTTTTAAAAAAAAAAAAAAATTCTATGTCACAAAAAGTGATTTTTCATACCTGCAAAATTTAATATGTATCTTCTGTCTTTTAAGGCAGAAAAATTATTTAAAAAAGTTTATTTTTATTTTGAGAAACAAAAGGCAGAAAAATTACTAAAAAAAAGTTTATTTTTATTTTGAGAAACAAATTTTATTACATTTATAATATATTTGTAGATATGAGATATCATTTCACTGTAATTTATGTTTTTTTACTTTCCCATATCCAATGTATAGTAAGAGAAGAAACTATCGTGTTGTGTATTTTCGTGATTTTATGATGGATTTACACGTTTTAAGGCCCCCTACTACTACTATTGCTTATGCTAATACTGTCTTAGTCTGAGCAGACTTGGCCAAATTTGATGAATTTTGAAATACATGTTCAGAAAAATCATGCTGTCCCTCTTTACAAGTTTTCATTGAAATATCTAGATAAAAGATTATTTATAATCTTTCTTATTTGACTTTTCTTTTTAGCGAGTCTTCAATTCTTGTCAGTACCTATCAGCTGTTTATTGGGCGGATGTGTCATAGACAAGTTTGGTCGCAAGAAAATCATGTTTCTTGCACGTGTACCTATGTTTGCTTCTTGGATAATCTCCTTCTTCAGCCAAAACGTAGGAATGTTATACCTCGCAAACGTACTTTCTGGATTGTGTAAGTTATAATATATTTATTATTAAATTAATTATTACAGATATTGTAATACCTTGGTGATTACAGGATTAAGTTTTTTTTTAAATGTTACTGAAGACAAATAGGAAGGAAAATAGTCTCCCCATTAGTGGGCACAAAGCTTCCTCACTTCCTATAAGTATTTTATTAATTTAATGCTTTTACAACCCAGTAATGTATAATTTATTAAATTGTTCCCCCCCCCCCCCCCCCCCCCTATTTTTTAATCTGTAACTTTTTTTTTTTTTTTTTTTTTTTTACACGAATAAAAATATCGATTTAGAAATATTTAATGAGCTCAGGCAGTTGAAATTAATATGTGGGCTACTTCTGACAAACTATCTAAATTTGAGTACTTATGAAGTTGTAGGTGTTTATGTCTGTGTGTTTGCGGAAAGAAACAAATAGAAGAGGTATAATTGAAGCAGAAGATTAAAACATATATGGGTACAAAAATGGGCTATGTTAGTTTGCAAAAATTAAACAATAGACAGTAACAGGCACAAAACCAAAAGGTTTTGTGCCTGTTACTGTCTATTACTGAAAGTTCGGTAAATCTAAAACTTAGTCCTTTTAATTTTTACTGATATTCTATAATAAAATTTAATAAATGTAAAATTACATATGATTTGTCTTAATAAGTATTAATGATTTAAAAAAAAAAAAAAAAAAAATATTATTTGGAAAAGATTCAATTTGTTTCTGCCAAAGTTTGAATTTGAAGCGTTAAAGGCTAAATTTAAAGTATAAAGGTTGAATTTGAAGGGTTATAGGCTAAATTTAAAGTATAAAGGTTTAATTTGAAGTGCAAAACCTATATTGCATAGTATATGTTGTATAATTAGAGTCCATATTATTCTAAAGTTGTAAAAATTTTCATTTTAACAAAAATAGTTTATTTGAAAAATAGTTTAATAAGCCAGTTGGGTTGGGCGTTAGTGTTTCTAAATAGGATAAGTATGTATATTAAAACATGCAAGGAGGTAACAATTATTTTCCATTGTTAAAATGTTTAGTAACCAAGTTACTGGAACTGAAAAAATTTGCTTTTCTTTAGCTCTATTTTTCTAGATATGAGTATCCAAACCATGCATCAGATATTTTCTCATCAAGATATTTTCAAATTGTTTAACTTTATTTATTAAATTTATTTACATGTTATTTTGAATTTCTATTTAATTTCTAATTATTATTTTTTCCAGCTATTGGATTGGGAGAGCCAGCTATTGCTACATATCAAGGCGAAGTTACAGAACCAGCTGTAAGAGGTACTCTTATTAATTTTGCTATACTCTGGCTTGCAGTGTTCCTACTTGGACCATTTGTTTTGCATCTAGCTGTACCCTCATGGAGATGGATTGCTCTTATGTTTTCCGTATGTAATATTTGTTTTATTAATAGTTAATATAATCACTTCTAACATAAGCTCTTCTAAAATAATCTTCTAATATAAGCACTTCTTTAGATTGTTACTCCCCTGTTTATTTTAATAAGGGGAGTAACAATCTAAAGAAGGTTTACGGAATGCTCTTCTTTAGACTGTTACTCCCCTTTTAAAGAAAGAAGTGTAATATTACTTTGTCCCAAAGTACATTGCACTAAACATCCCTTTGTCCTAATAGTTATAGTTATTTAGTCAAAGTCATTTATATACCAAAAATCATATGGGAGTAACAATCTAAAGAAGTACCATATAATCTTAGTGTTTACAAGAGAAAATTACATTTTATATGTAATGATCTAATCTGTAGAAAAAAAATTGGTCCAACAGATTTATAGTAATTTAATAAAGCAAGTGATAAAAAATATTAGTTTTAAAACATGTTTGTTTTTTATTTATTTGTGTTGTTTTGAGGCCAGATTCGGTTTTTGTAATGTATGAAATAAAATGTTTTCCAATTTTGATTCTGTATAGACAAAACTTTAATTGGGCATATTGTTTTATTATAATCTCTCCCAGTAGGAGAGTCTAAGAAGTAAGGCTATGCAGAAGACATCTGAAGAACTCACGTAGCCCCACCAGTTAGGTACTTACTTTAGCGTTCCTAGAGGTCAAAGTTGGTGGTATAGTGGTCTACACAGACTAATGTGCCAACAGAGTGTTAACCAATATCTATAGTTAATTACTTGATTTATAACTATAGTGATAATGTTTATATACTAACTTATTTAAATGTATTATTTATTATTTTACTTTTCAGATAGTATCTGTGATAGCTGGAATAGTTGCATTATTAGTACCTGAGTCTCCCACTTGGCTTCTGTCAAAAGGACATGTAAGTACAGAACAAAATTAATAATTTTGAAACCTTCTATTCTTGTAAAACCTTTAATGTATACTGGTCAGGATTATTACCATGAATTCTCTGGTATAATATGCTCTATTTTCTGCCGAAATAGGGGATGCGTGTATTATGAGCGAGTGAAAACTTGGCTTTTTGTCATTATACGTTAATAAATGAAAAATAACCATAATACAACTACTTGTCTTATTATGGTTAAACTACACGTCTACATGTAAGACAATATGAACTTAAATGTTTCTTTTAACAAAAGATGATCGCACCTGTTTTTGTGTTACTATTTTCTGTTACACTTAAGTAATCAAATGAAGCTGCTTAAATAATTATTCTGTTTTTAATTTAACAATCTCATTTACATTGAATTATAAGTCTCTGTGGCCTGATTACTGAAAACTATTTTTATTTTAATGTTGTCCTCAAAGGGCTGCCTGTCTTCTACGAATGATTGCAATCTCATGCATTACTATGTTCTTCTTAAAGATTGGAATATTAAAAAGGAGAATATTCTTTAAAATTTTATTAGAATATTAGGTTGGTACCGATGCTAGTTGCTAAATTGTTTCCATCTCCAGTATTTATCCGAGCTAATGTTCATCTATCAGTTGTATGTATTTTTCCCTCTTAAATATACCTTAATAACAAGGAAAAAAAAAAAAAAAAAAAAAAAAAAAAATGAAATCTTTTGTTGAATGTACTTGAAGTGTAAAATTTTCCCCAAAATTTTAGGTGCTTATTGTACGCAAATTTTTAATTTTCTTGAAATTTCAGCCCTAAATTTAGCCTGAGTATTATAAGAGTATTATATGTGAGTTTTTTCGGTCCTCTGAATGGGTAATTTTATGATTTTGTGAAGTGGGGTGCTGGCTTTTTAGTAAGTTATTAAAAACTAGACATAGATTAATTTAAATTTAACTAAAGAGTCTACTTCTTAAGTTTGTTTAAATCTATTGATTTCCAACTACAGTAGAACCTCGATAATTCGGACCTCTAAAATCCGGAGCCTCGAAAATCAGGACTGCCTACTGAAAAATTTAATTACTAGAAATTCTAGAAAAAAATTCGAAAAGTGAAAGTGGGGCATTTCTTGCAAAAAAGTATGGTGTGGGGCATCTACCATCAGTGATTTAAAATGAAAACGAGATAACATTCTGCAATTTGCGTCAAAGCTAAATTTTGAAGTGGTGTAAAAAAACCGGAAAACGTTACAAACGGCAAATGATACATACCGCTTTAGAAGAAGCGATGTACATATGATTTACCTAAAGAAATAGCTTAGGCGAACCTTTATCAGGTCCTCTCGTATTCAAAAAAGTTGTTTACCACATATTCGAAAATTCAGACAAATCGGTAATTCGGACAGTTTCTGGTCCGAATTAGTCCGAATTATTGAGGTTCCACTGTAATTACATAGATGCCTCTTATTTGTTATTAGCAAACTAGAAATGGGTTAATCTAGATCTTATTTAAATGTCTATTATTTGACACTGTTCAAATCCCTAAAATTTCAACTAAAATGAAATACTGTAACAAAACAGAGATTATTCTTAAGGGAATTGATCCATGCACTTGATAAGAAATTGATTCTAATTATTTTTTACACACTTTTTTTAACTTGGCTTGTTTGTGAGGTATAAATTTCATAATCAATTTTAACCCACTTTCCGACTACTCTAGATAGCTGAAACTTTCACACATTATGTACTTCTGATGAAACAATTTAAGATCATGTTGACGGTGGAAGAGCAATAGCTTGGCACAACGCAGGGGCTAAGAAACTATACAAAAAAATCAACTTAAAATAACTGAAGAACGAAAAAAGCTGGAAGATAGGGAAACATATGTATGTATAGAACCACACTGATGCTCTCAACAGGGCTAATAGAATAGATAGAATCTGAACCATGGGCCTGAATTTTAAAAAATAGTCTAGGAAAGTGAGTTGTGAAGGGATTTGGTTCTTGGAACATACCCTTCCCAGAACCATATTCCCAGAACGTGGTTTGCCGTCAATGTGAATAAAAAACACAAAAATCTACTTCATAATTTTTATGAAATGTAAAAATATCAAAAACTATTGAATATTATTATAACTTGTTGTTTAAAACTACATATTTTGTATAGTATAGATTTTTTATTTAGATGTGTAAAATTTTTGAAATAACATGTTTTATTTCAGGTGACACAGGCTGAGAAAACACTGAAAAGATTAAGAGGAGGTGCAACTAAAAGAGAAATTGATGAGGAAATACAAGAAATTGTCTCCTATCATTATTCATCGACATCTTCTTGCAATAGACTTCCATCACAGAGCACATCGTCAGGTATAAATATTTATTTATTATAAATAATACTAAGGAGTCAGAGTAGCTAAGAGGTGCTTAAGTCAATAGTCACATCTGCTTGGCCATCTATGACACAAGGTCGAGGTCGGATTCGATCCTCCACCTTGACACTTGGATTTACATGGATCACTATTGATCACACTGAATTCACTTTGGCGTACATTGGTGTGTGGACTGGCTCATCTCCATATGTTTCACATCTCTAGCATGAATGGTTTAGGGCAGGTGTTCCCAACCTTTTTCCTTCATCGACCCTTGTAAAAAAATAATTTTCTTCATCGACCCCCTTGCATTTATATACATTGCATTTATTCCATTAATATACAGCATACAACATTAGCAGAATACTAATAATTGCACTTAAAATCTTAAAGATAACAATTTGTGCTAAGAAATTGGACAAAAAAATTAGAAAATGTGGTTTATATTAAACTTCATATAACAGATATAAACTTGATTTCAGATATATCGATATTGTAATTAGAAAATAGTTCAATTTTTATTAATGTGGTCATTTTGTGATATATTGATTGTTTTTTTTTTTTTTAAATATTTGGCCTGAAATTACCTATTATCGTATAGTCACTTTAGCAAACATAACATATCTTCTTTTAATTGTTTTTAAATGTTCAGTGTAAATTTTCAAAACAAATATACGTTCACCTGTAGTGTACATTTGTAATAGTTCTCTGAAAGAAATTCTTCTGTGATTTCTCTAAATCTAGAGCTATAATATCGAACATTTAACACCAAAATACTGTTTCTAGAAAAAGTGGATTCATCCAACTGCATAGAAAATTTACCGTTTCCAATTCATAAATTAAGGATTTTTTTAGTATCTTCAGTCGTTTCATCCATATGACGTTGTATGGAGTAATAACTGTGCAGAATACTTTATAATACTGGTTCAGGGTTCATTTTCAAAAAAGTTTTTATTACTGTTGGGCGATATTATTTTTTTCACCAGTGGTATGTGGATCCGGCTTTTGCAATTAACAAAGAAATATTGTGAGGTTTAAAAGTTTTTAATTTAATATGCGGGATTTTATCACCTAACCTCAAAGTGGTGGCACGTAGAATCCGAATTTACCAACATTACAATTACAAATGTTCCTTTGATCTTTTGTCTCATATAAGAGAATTAAGAAACTCTTTAATTATAATTTATAGATATCTTCTTTTTTTTGTAGATAATCTTTTAAGTCTGAAATCGATAAAAGATAAATGGAGCTATTTTACAAGTGACAAGATAAGACGTCCATTCATACTTTCATGTGTTATGTTTACTTTGGTTTATACAACGGGCGTCTCAACCATGAGACCTTTTCTTAATCCAGTACTTAATATGATTAACTTTCATGGTAACTGGACTACAATTGGGGTAATTATAATATAAAAATAATTAAATTATTATATTTTCATATAGGAACTATATTAGCACTGAATGTTTTAATAAAATCTTTTTCACTTATTAATTTTTTTCTTTTTTAATATTTCAGTTGACATTAACTTTTGCTGGAGTTGTGGGAAATATTCTTGCATTTTTAACTATAGGATTTATAGGTTTGTCAATATATATTATTAAATATTATACAAAAGTTAAAGCACTTCATTACCCAAGTAGCCAACTTTATCCCCAGGACCAGTCACATCCTGGGTAGAATTTGTGCTTCTGGATGTCTTATGGTTGACCTGATGTCCGCCCTTCTAACATCCATGAGACTTCCGTAGCATATCCAGTAGGATAAGCTATGGACAGTTTTGGGACTTATTCAAGATGTTTAAAATGTAAACTTTTAAAATAATGAAGAGTTGTGACAAGAGTCATTTGTATTCTCAGCTACGGCAGTTAGAGTATAAATACTTAATGTCGGAACCCTATGTGAATTCAAAGATTGAATTTAAAGTATCCTGGGAGATTTGAACCCGGTACCTCGAGATTGTCAGTCTGACGCTCTATTCACTACAAGGCTAAGAGTAATTTACAAACAACTCAAAATTAATACTTAAACCTTACACCATAAATATATACATTTGATAAATAATTTGAATATATTATTTTAGATTTTTTCATTGCAGCTTTAACTGAAAAATCATCCTTTGTGTAAATATATCCACTTCTAATTAAAACTGTTAACATTTTTAAATAAAAGCGAAAAGCTTTAGAAATTATTACTCATTCATAGGATACATTGACATCCTTAGGATGACCCTATGGGGCATCCAGAACGGCACAACCATAGGGGAACCCATGGACCAGCGATTATGTACAGGATAAAATCTGGTCTTTTGGATCAGTTATGCTGCTTGGGTAACCAAATAATTTTATTAAACCTTTCCACTTGTGTCATGGCCGAAATTGATTTGTTTTCCTCCTCTCCCTGAAATTTGAAAAAAAACAAAACTTTTTTAGTGTCCTGCAAATTTCAAAGAGACCCTTATAACCCGGTAAATTTTTACCTTTTTTTTGGACAAAAAAAGAATAAATCTTAATTTTTATTGTGCTCTACAAATTTGAACTCATTAAATATTTATATTTAGGCCTATTTTCCTGATAATGGGCAACTACCCCCAAAAAAGCCTTTTGGACCCCAAAAAAAGGTTGTTTATTTCTGGAGGGATTTTCACATATTCTATGGTGCAAACCTGGAAAAAAGGAGTTAAAACAGGTTTATTTTTATAACCTCATCAGACCTTGTTTTATATTGCAAAAAATGCACCTTTTTTCATACATTAGCATTTATGTACAAAGTTTGTCTAACTCGCTAAAAACACTTACTTTTACTATACTATACAATACATATCAAGACACATTAAAAAATATATAAAAAAGAGCTGTTCTTACATAGGGGTTATGAGGTTTGAGGCCAATAGATAGGTGCCTACTCTGCCTGTTCAATATTCTGGCACTGCTTATGAGCAGTGTTTGATTACACTCCATCCTCTACTAATACTTTCTCTTCACCTCAATTCTTCCTTTACTCTATTCTCCCTTAACCCTGATTCAATCTCATAAAGCTTCGTGAACTTAGAATAATTCTTATATGACATATTTTAATGTTTTAGGCAAGAGGATTATAGTGTTATCAGCATTATCTGTAAATGGTTTGTGCGCTCTCTTTGTTGCTTTAGCTGTAATGAAAGATTGGCCAGTATATTCATCAATTATAGCTTTTCATGTAATGTGTTTCGTGAATGGTTACGGAATTATACCAGTTCCATGGATTTTACAAAGCGAACTTTACCCATTCAGGTTTGTAAATTTTAAAATATGTAACACACTGGATACAGGGTACCGTTCACCAATAATTAAAAAAAAAAAAAAAATTCAAATCCGTAATACAAGAGTTAGCTCTTAATTTCCCCTTACAAATTGCATCTTTGAACACTTGTAATTTAATAAAGTGACTGACATATTGTATCCAACATAAACTAATGGACAAAATTAATGTACCACTTTTGTTTCATAGAAAATATTAGTTTCAGCTTTTTAAACTTTTATGAAAGTAATACATATGATAATATTATTTTTCCCTTTTTTAAATATGCACTGTTCAATATTTTTTTCAGGGGAAGAGGTTTTGCTGCTGGTCTAGCAGGAAGTTTAAGTTACTTAATGGCTTTTATAGCAGCGCTAATTTTTCTACCCCTTACCACTGTTATTTCAATTCAAGTCATATTTTTGATATTTTTCTTCTTTAGTCTATTCGGTTTTATTTTTATGTATTTCAAGCTACCAGAAACCGAAGGACGATCATTACAACAAATAGAACAGTTTTTCATTAAAAAGAAACAAAATGAAACTTAATTTGAAATGTTTTATAACCTAATAAAAAGTTGTAAAATTTTGTAATTATAATAATATAGTATGTTTTCTTGAATTAGTTGTAATAGGAATATATTATATTTATAAAACCAATCCCACCATATCATAGTTTAAAATTGAATAAAAGGTTATCAAATATATTCATAAATAGATCATTTTTTTAAAACCCTCGTTATTAAATAAAAATAATCCATGGTACAACTGGCCATGAAGGACTTAAACCTACCAAAGGACATTTGACATCCGAAAGTGGCTAGACGCCACTTCACTTAAGTAACCACCCATTTACATCCATCAGGCAGGGTTCGAACCTGGAACCTCCTGTATGATGTATGACATTGCTCTGAGCTACCATGGACTCCTTAACACCACAAGCTAAATATTCTACTATTCAAACTAAACTTTCTCATATACTTTTGTTAGTTGTAAATAATTTTTACAGTTTAATTTAATTATTGATTTTTTTTTTTTTTATTAAAATTCCCTGTAAAAGTAATCCTACCTAAATAATCCTGTAATTTTGAGCTAAAATTCATACCTCAAGTTACTTCATAGGTAGCCCTTGAAAATTAAAGCTACTAAACACCTATCGTTAAATTTTAGGAAGACAGGTGAACCGGTATACGGTTTAGCGGACGCTAACTGGGGAACATGCCTTATCGACCAAAAATCTTACACAGGATATTGTTTCATGTTAGGAGGAGGCCCAATCAGTTGGGAAGCTAGAAAACAAAGAACGGTAGCACTTTCAACAGCCGAAGCAGAGTACATGGCATTAACCGAAGCAACTAAAGAAGCTATGCACATAAAACAACTTTTAAAACATGTCGGTATTGACCAGGAAACAATTACAATTTACAACGACAACCAAGCTGCACAAAATCTTTCGGTTAACCCAATAATTAGTTCTAAATCAAAACACATAGACATAAGAGAACACTTTATTAGGGAGGCCATAAGCAACGGACATATACAAGTTCAGTACAGACAGACTGACGATATGGAAGCTGACATACTTACTAAACCATTAAGTGGACCAAAGCATAATAACTTTAGGAGACAACTAGGTTTAGACTTACTTGTAAATGACCATCAAACTAATAAAAAGCCTACGGACCAACTGTGATGTTCGTGAGGGGGAGTGTTGGAATTGACACGTGACAACACAGATGACACGTTTATATTTATAGTATTTAATGCATTAATAATTTGTTCTAGTGTGATTAAAAAGCGTTTAACAATCCTTGTCAACATATTGATTGATTCATAGTTTAGTAAAATATCTATCACTCGAAACCCAGAAAAAAAGGTGAAAAAATTATTTCTCAAAAACAGTTCTTATAATTATGATTAAACATGACGTCTAGTTCCGGAGTAATAGCTAATCCAAAGGATAAAAGGTGTGGTTCGATTTCCTCCAGGGAAGAGTTATTTTTATGTTAAATTTTGATAAAATGTTCCATAATAATAACTGATGTAACCATAAAAATTTAAAACAAATAACAAATTAAAAACACTAGACCCAAGCAATTATGTTCTCATATATGAGAAAGTTTAGTGGAAATTGTATTGGACAAATTTTATCTTTACAAACCAGATATTTCTTGAGGATCTGAAAAGAATAAAATCTATACAAATTTGTCTCAATGAGCATATAGATAAGAAAATATAAAAATTTAAGGATAATAATAAATAAATAAAAAACAACCATAAATTAAGGTGGATGGATTTTTTAATTGCAATCTTTTGTTTTTCATTATTTTTTAAATATACACATTTATATTTTTTTTTTTTTCAATCATTTTGTTTTTCTTATGTTGACAGCACATTATAAAAATAATAAAAAAAAAATAAACATAAAAGAATACAGTAAAAAAAAAAAAAATGACCAGATAAAGATCAAAACACAATAATATTAAGTTTGTTCCAACCCAGCTGGGAAAAACGTTCACATACATAGTCATGTGCATGCTCAATGGATAAAAGTAATTTCAATCTGACTAGGGACTGTATTTTGGACTGCGCCCCCAGCTGTTCCAACCTATTTTACCTGTTCATAATCATATTCAGCCAAAACCAAGTACCGGTAGGTGATATGCCAACAGGAAATTGATTTTTTTTTTTTGGTTTTAATACAGTGTGATTAAGAGTCACAATCCGTTTCGCCTGGTGAATATTTGATAATAGTACAAGGTATGCGCATAATAGGTAATAATATATGTGCATAATGGTAATAGTACAAGGCATGCGCATAAAACCTGTCCTAAACAACTTCCAAACTATTCATTGGCTAAATAGGGATGTTGGAACAAACTTAATATTCATATTTTTTATTAAAAAAAAATATATATATTTTTCAAAAAAAGTAAATTATAAGTATAAAAAAATTAAAGGAATGTATTTAGAGTTGTATATATATTTTTTAAATTTTACAGATTTAAAATACTTATTTATATTAAAATATTTAGTAACCAAGAGATGAATTAGCTGATAAAAAAAACTATGATTAGCTAATCTAATTAGCATTAAGGTAATGCGGATAATCATATCGCCAATTAAAATCAGGTATTTTTAAGGTAAAAATGTCAAGTAATTTATTAAACAGACTCTTAAACTTTATATAATTCAAACAAATATTGACGGATAAAAATAAACAGTGTAAATAACAGAATTTATAATAAATATTTAAAAGAATTCTGTTTGTTTTTTTATTTAATGAGCTACCTAGCTGATCTGTACAATTAATTTCAAATATAATATTGTGGGGTTCCTGGTAAGCATAATTTATTTATTTCTATTTTTATTTATTTATTTTTTAATAAACTAATCAGATATAAAAATACTAACATTTTCAAAAAGTCACAGGTAGGACTAAAAGCAAAACTAAATCAACAAGAAGTATACATTTTAGGAAAAAAAAAGTAAGACAGGAGGGACCACTTAGATTGGCCCACTAATATCTACAATTTGACAACTTTATCTTATATGAATAAGAACCATTTACAAGAATGGCACTTTATCAACTAGAAAATAAATTTATTTTTTAAGTAACCTGAGCAATTTTCATTATTATTTATTTTTCCAATTAGATTATAAAAAAATAAATTTATTTAAAAAGTGTCATTCTTGTAAATGGTTCTTATTTTAATATAAGATAAATTTGTAGACACAAGTGGGCCAATCTAAGTGGTACCTGTCACTTAGAATCAGTGTATTTGCACTTGTTGTTGAGTGTAAATGTTAGTATTTTTATATTTGATTAGTTTTTTAAAAAATACTTCTGATTTCATGCCTGAAGATGTCCCTCTTGGGACGAAACGCAGCCAATCTTTTGTAGTAGTCGTCTACACTTTTCTCACCCCGTTTTGACCAAACACTTATCAGCATTTATACTAACAGGGTACCAAAACCTAATAAAAATAAAGAATTACTACTTTAGTTTTCCAATAGATGAGTAAAATGTACATTGTAAAATTATCTACAAAACAACTAGAGTAATAATTCATTATCTTTTATCCTGTAGTGTTTAGATATGTTACCTTTATATATAATGTTATGTATTTAAATGTACATTGTGAACAACTTCTTTATTTTAATAACTTATGGAATGAATCAACTCATACTAAGCACTAATGTTGAAAATAAATAATACAGTAATACCCCAGACTTACGTCATAGGTGGGACCTCGAAATATACTGTAAGTCGAAAAATATGTAAGCTGAGGAATGTAGTTAGATAAATTCTTAACTGGGTACTTATTACAAATGTGTAAGTAATAACTTTTATCTACGATTGATACGCAATATAAACATTGTATCTTTGTTTAGATGCATAGAAAGTGATCTTTACGTACTTGTATTCATTGTGCATGCGCGTTTCATAATTCCTCTTTTTTTCCACCCTAGTACGGTAAAAAAGAAGAATTCTTCACCTTAACCCACGATTAGCGAGTTTGTTTACATTTAACAAAACTAATTTGCTGTTTGTTTAATTAAAGTAACTGTTTATATCGAGTTTTAGTGAAAAACAGTTATTGATTTATGTCATTATGACGAAAATGAGGAGAATAATACGCCTCCCGAAATAATTAATTTGGCACAAAATACAACTAATGAATTAATGTCATCTTTATCAAAAGAGAAATACGATCTTTCTTACAGGAAATTTGTCAAATATTTTTTTCTGTATTTATTATTAAAATCCAAAAGATAAAGTAAAAGTACAGTTCGCAACTCAAGCGAAAACAGCATTTTGCTTTGCTCGTGTGGTTTTACTACCTTCGCTGTTGCTCGGGTGGAAATTCCACACTCGCATGCAAAATGTTACTTTCCGCACTAGACGCGTAATGTACTATTATTGCAAAACGTTTCTAAAAAAAAAAATCAAATATCTCAGTACATAGTAATTAATTTTTGAAGAAACAAAATAATACTAAAGGGTAAAAAACCCTTTAAAAACAATGAAAATTATTACAGTTTGAAAATGAAAACAATAATGGCGTTAAACTTTACTAGAATAATGTATAATGGGTAGAATAATACAATAAAATTGTCCAAATAGAAATTTAAACATGATAAAACTCCTTTCACAAACGAAGTCTGAAAATAAAGTCTCATAAAAGTTACTTCAGTAAGAAAACGAAAATAAAAACCAATATAGCTTCAATCTGTATTGATTTTGACTTCAATTTGATATCAACTTGCTATTTCACAACAAACAAAGTTACAAATTCATATTGACAGGCTGCGGGCGCATCTTTACATCAGATTTTCATATATAATCAAATAATCACATGAAAAGGAAGGTTTCAAAGTTATAGAATTAATCCCCGATCACTTTTAGCACGAGTGTCAGGTGTTACATAACTCCAAATTTACGTAAGTCGGAATAATGTAAGGTCAGGATATTACTGAGTTGGATTTAATACTATGATAAGTTTGAAGCAATATACTATCATACTAATTTTTAAAAAAAAAAAAATCATCTCTAGACTAGTAAATAGTTTAATATTATTTACACTGTTTTACAATTAATTTTGTCCATTTTTTAAAAAACAATTATTTTCCTAATTTCATATAAAAGTTAAAAATAAAAAAGCCTATATATTATCATTTATTTATCTTACATAATTGCCTATTTGTGATTACCTTTTTAAAAAAAAGACTAGATACTATAGTATGATATAAAAATAAAATAAAAGATCAATGAATCTGATAAAATAATTAGGCTTGCTTTTTTTGTTTTAATTAAGGGAGTGATTGAAAACTAAAGGTAGATGATTTAAAAGTGACTGAGATGATTGATTTTTTGAGATTGCATCTTTGATTTAACCCCCTTTTTAACAATTAATGCTCATTTTTACAAAGTCGATCCTTTCTGGTTGTTTCAAATAATTAGCCAGATTCCTGAAGAATGATCTCTCTAGTTAGTGAGAAGGTAACACAAAGGATTTACATAAAATCATGCAGTAGACTTCTTAGCAACATCTACAGTAATTTATGACTAGTTGCTAACAATAAACATTATGAGCAATATTCTTGAGAATGATCTTTGTAACGAATTGGAAACCAAGGGATTTATACTATCTCCAAAAGGAGTATATTATATCTCTTGGGAGTTTGAAACTAGATTTCAGACCGTGGATACCTGAGTAACCATCACTAGGTATTATTAATAGATTATTATAAGCAGCTCTGCTGTTATAATTATTACTTCAATTAGGCCTTAAATCAATTATAATATATCAGTATGCACTGACTATTCCAGTAAATCTGAATTAAAACTTTTGTTTAATAAGTTGGGTGATAAGTAGCCAAATAGTGCTGGCATCCCTTTAGTTAATCACTATGATGTCTCACACCTTGAAATCTATTTCAAGTTTGATATTCATCAACAGTGTTGATAGCTATTAAGACTATATGACAGTGTAACTTAATAAATAAGGTTATAGACTCACAAAGATATGTAAAACACCTTGTAACTATTTAAATTTCTGGATAACAGATGCTAAATTCCCTTTAAAAAGATTAAGATTTGTTATTTAAATTAATGTGGGTGCTACTTCAAAAAACCATCCAAATCTCACAAAAATCAAAGGAGTACTTTTGGAAATAAAGGTGTAAATAAATGAATGTTTGTGCGTATAAGGAAGAGAAACAAGCCCATAAGGTTGAAACTAATATGGGACCAACAATGGACTAATTATGACCTACCATCCAAATTTCAATAAAATCGGATGAGTAGTTTTTAAGATATGTTGATTTGAAAAAATTGACAGGCAGACACACACCTGAGGTCTGAAACGGATTTCTGTCTTTTGGAATTTTTTTTTAAATCGGAAACCTAAAAGTTGTTTGTTCTTCAGAATGATCACATAGCTTCCATTTCCTTCAAGCAAAATAATTATTTATACAAATTAAAGAAGGTGTTTAATTTTAACAACGTTAATAGAAGAAAAAAATAAAAATAAACCTTTACCTCTTCTCAATTTTGTCTTTGTACCCTCACAACATTTTTCTCACATCCAATCTTAGAGTTACATACATACAATAAATTACCATAGTGGCACTGAACATATTACACCACAAGTAAACACATATGGATTTTACTAAAAACCAAAAACTTCTTTTATATGTATATACAGGATGGTCCAAAAGTCCCCCCTCTTAACTTTTGAACAGTTTGAGATAAATTAATGAAACTTGAGGGAACCGTACCATGTAAAGGGAAGTGTGTTTGCATGCATTTGCGCACTATGGGCAACCACCCAATTGCCAATTTGAAGTAAAATTTCATATTGGACTGTATATTTTTGATAGCCTATTTGGTTTCTACGGTGAAAAATAATAAAATTTTAATTGGATTTTTTTTTTTTCTATCTCCAATATTTTTCCCCCTATAGGGGGACAAAGATAGCAAAATAACCCTTCTGAAAATAGTAAAAAAAAGAACACTTATATCGTTATAAAATCTAAACGGTTTGAAGTAAATTAATGGAACTTAGGGAATCTGCATCATGTAAAGGGAAGTGTGTATTCATCTACTCGCGTACTAGGGGCAACCACCAAGTTTGCCCCCAAGGGTAGAATCCAAATCTGTTATCAAAAATATACACGTCCATTTGAAATTTTGAAGTTGGGTGGCCGGGGGCAAAGTGGGTGGTTGCCCCTAGTGTGCAATTGCATGAAAACTAACTTTCCTTTACATGGCACGGATCTCCCAAGTTTCATTAATAATCTCAAACCGTTCAAAAGTTAGGAGGGGGGTGGAGACTTTTGTACCACCCTGTATATCTTTGCCTTACACATTTAAATAAAAAAACAAGCCTAAACATAATTTTCTTTTACAAATCAACTAAATATTTAAGAAAAAATGTCATAGCACAGAAGGTTTAACATTTCTCAATTAATTTCTGTACAAATAACAAAATAATAATGCCCTACAACAAAAAATATGGAAAAAATGACTTAAAATAAAACTAAATTTTGTTGTATCCCCTCTTTTCAAAAAATCTACAATACATAATCTAAATTTGCACATGTGCTAACTACAAAATCTATTACTTTTATGTAATAAGAACTTTTTTTTATGTAAAAGCTAAAAATATTTATTTACTGAGAAATTTGTTATTTTGTTTTCGATGTTGATTATATATATATATATATATATATATATATATATATATATATATATATATATATATATATATATATATATATATATATATATATATATATATATATATATATATATATATATATATATATATATATATATATATATATATATATATATATATATATATATATATATATATATATATATATATATATATATATATATATATATATATATATATATATATATATATATATATATATATATATATATATATATATATATATATATATATATATATATATATATATATATATATATATATATATATATATATATATATATATATATATATATATATATATATATATATATATATATATATATATATATATATATATATATATATATATATATATATATATATATATATATATATATATATATATATATATATATATATATATATATATATATATATATATATATATATATATATATATATATATATATATATATATATATATATATATATATATATATATATATATATATATATATATATATATATATATATATATATATATATATATATATATATATATATATATATATATATATATATATATATATATATATATATATATATATAAAATTTTCGTTTTTAAAAAATATAAAATATACAAAATAGCTTATTAAATAATGGAATAAAATAACTAATTTATAAATTAACAATTTTTTACAAAAACAATTTTATATACATAAAAAAATTAAATATACAGAAATAAAAATAGTATATAACTACAAATATAAAATACTAAATTTATATAAATTATCAGTTAAAAAAAAACCTAAAAATTATAGAAGAAAAACTATATGAAATTTATTGGCCAATATTTTGACTAGATTTAACTGGAACATTCATAATCATAATCAATTTATTTAAAAAAAAAAGTTTACAATAATAATTTTTAAAATATTTATTTATAGCCTTCTTAATATATTTTTCAAATTAATGATTTTTTTATATTTTTTATATTTGTTGATCAATTAAAAAAATTATATCAAGAAATCTTAAATTACAAAAGCACCTTTTATATGTTATTTTAATCAATATATCAACTTTTACTATTCTTGAAATCATAACAAAATTTTAATAATTGTTTACAATAAACCTTATAAACCCTTGAGTAGTCGAGGTTGAAGCATGTCACCCTTTTACCTGCTTCACAGAACACAGTGATTTACAGAATTCACAAATCAACGTGTGGTTTTGAGTACCTCTCTAACAAATCTGTATTAAAAACATACTTTAGCCACTACCTGATATTGATTTCAAAAGTATCTGAGATTTACAGAATTCATGGTTTTGAGTTTCTTTATAACAAACCTTTGTCCACAACATACTCAAGCCTCTACCTGATATTACTTCCTGTGTTTTACAAGGCGCTGTGATTTACAGAATGAGCATAGAGACATCATTGTTCTCACATGATCTTATTTTGCAACGGTTAATAGCGTGACCTCTTTAGAGTTATAATAATATAGCTATAAAAATTCACAAAAATTTTACATTTATACATTTTTTTTTTGCTCTTGAAATAAAAATATATATTATAACTAACAAGTTTATACAAAGGCGTGAAACTTATTTATATTTATAAACATAATTATTTATTATTTGACAAAAAATAAATATCTTGCTTTGAAAGCCAATTTGTTTTAAGTATTTTGAAATTTTCCACAAAAATAATATTTTCTTTTAAATATCTGATTGATTTATTTTTAATTACTTTGGTCCAATTATATGGAATTCAAAAATGGGCGAATTTGAGTTTCAATATAAAATAAAAGTTTTTTTAATATTATATTTTAATTTTGGGAATACATCTTTTATTATCAAATTAAATTATGTACACATTGTAATGTATATATAAATATATATATTTTATTTGTTTCCAGTTTTTTTACAACGAAAAAGATGGGTACAAATGAGAATTTTAATTTTAAAAAAATCATGTTTTAAAAGGATAAGTATATGAGAGGAATAAGGTGTTTCCTTCTAGATGCTAAGTGGGAATCGACGTATCTGGGTTCAGTTCTTAGAGAGATGAGACTGTTTTACAACATGATAAAGATCACATCCATAAAGGTGTAAAGTGAACAATCAATAAACTGTATTTTGATTTAATAAATTTAGCTAAATTACTGATTCCACCATTCTGTTTGCTTGATCCGTATAAAAAAGTAAATGAATTAAATAAAACTAAAAAAAACATCCAGAAAAAAAACACCTAATAATATGGTACTAATCAAAACTTAATTTGTTTGAGACATACATTTTTTAAAAATTCATTAAAAAAAATAAATAAATAAATACAATTTTTGTTTAGTCCTTTTTCCAATTCAATAAAGATATACCACTTGTAGTATTATCACAATGCAATTTTTTCATTATTTATACATAACAAAAATTATGATTTTTATAATATAAAACTAAATTTAGCACAATGAACTTATTCTTATTATGATTATTAAGTTTAACATTATATTTCTTTTATACAAAGAGTAATAGACCTCTAAGAATTTAAATGAACTCAAGGAGTCTACATAGAGGAGTCAAGTTGAAGTAGAAATAGGCAGAATATATTTAACAAATAGGTATAAGAATTGGGAGAACTCTAACAGAGTTGGTTAGGTGTCATGTTAGATAATAGTAGAGAAGGGAGAAACTCAGTAGAAGATTACAGAACTCTATGAGTCTAAGTGAACTCTAGCAGACCACATCTTGTTCTAGTTCACCCAGTTCTAAGCATAGTGTATTAATAATTTATCTGTTTTATAAAAAGTATAAGAAATAAATAATAGTTAGTAATAGGGTGGTTTTGTTGACTTAATAAAATAGTTTGGTGATTTTTTTTTTTGGAAATTATATTTCATATTATAGAATTTTAATTAAAAAAAAAAAAATACTTAAAAAATGGTTTTGATGGTTTATAATTTGTTTAAAATTTTTATTTTATATTAATTTTTTAAAAAGGCTATGTGGGATCAGTGTATGAAATATGTAATAATAGTGCGGTGAGAATTGTAGAATCTTTTTCTTTGGTTATCCATTCTATTGGTTCAGGAGACGATGAAACAGTTGCATTAGATTGTGATCGTTGTTGTTGATCTTTCACTTTGTAGCAACCTGGTCGAAGAGAAATTTCAAAAAGTGCAAAAACATCGAACTCACGATTTTCATAACGGTATTTCCTAGAGGAAGCGAAAGTTTGCGTATTTCGTACTAAGGCTTGTGTAAGAGACGGTGAAAGAGTTAGATGATTTGACGAAGAATCATCTTTTGTTTCAAGACGTCGCCCATAGCCTTTACTCGTTTGAAGTTCAGACGGTGTTAAAAGGCGTCTGGCATCAAGAACAATTCGGACTGAAGAGAGAGGTACAGCACAACTGTATGCCTGAACAATAAATAAATAAATAAATAAATAAAATACAAAATAAAACAAGGTATAGTAGTGGCTCACTGCTATCACTCATCCTATAGGAAGCAGGAGGTTCCAGGTTCAATTCACGACTCTGGTAAAGGGCCCATACTTGGTGTTTACCCAGCATAACAATATGAATGGGTAGCTACTTAAGGAAAGTGATGTCTATCCAGTTATACAGCTGAAGGAGCGAAACCCCATCCATACCCAATACCCATGTCATCCATCATATATAATTGTATAAGCCCTTTGGCAGGCCTAAGCCTACCATGGCTGTTGCACCACAGATTATTTCTATAGTCAAGGTTAGCATACTCCCAGACTCTCACCAGAAATTGAGTTAATCCACAGATATATCTACTAATTGTTGGGATCCAAGGTAGTTAGGACAGGTTTCACACAGATAATATAATGTGAAGTAACTGATCCCCTCCCTTCCTGCATTATACAGGATGTGTACTGAGTACTCTATGAACTCCTTCTACATGGTATACGTAATCAGGTTTAGAACTAGAGCATTTGGGTTTAAACCCCAGAGTTAAGAATAAAAAAGTGGGTTCCAGTAAATTGTAGCAATGTTATTGCTGACAATTTAATTAAGAATGGATTCAACTAAACCCCAATTACTCTAGAGAACTTGCTGTCAGTGTGACACATTGTAAAGGAAACAATTCCTTTCATGCATATAGAGCTATACAGAAAATTGAACAGTACTTCTTGAATGCGACAAGCTAAAATGATTATTCATTTATTTAAAATAATACATAAGAAAGTAAAGTTTTCTTAGTATACATTGATTGGAATTTAAAAATGTTTAGATAATGTTTCCTTTAATACATTACGAAAAAATCAAAATCAGCCTTAACTCTCCCCGTCTGTTTTACTTTATAGACCCACTAATTAAATGAAATCTTAGAAATTGTTATACAGTATGTCTGCTAACATGTGATCCATGTAGGCGACTTTGTTTAAAAAAAAAAAAATTAAATAAGTAAAACCACAGATATTAAATATTTACAGGTTCTTCGCACCTATTGAGAGAAGTGGGTAATTGAATAGTTACATATATACTGTATACTGCAAGGTATGGCTCCCCACTTACCAGTCTTTACTCTGTGGCATGTTAACTTTACCGCCCCCTCCTTCCACCCTTATAATGTCTGTCTGACTGTCTAGGATTATCTACCACTCTCTATATGAGAAAGTGAAAAAAAGAAGGGGTGAAGTAATGAAGAAGTGCAAATGAAAATCTTGTGATTTTCTGTATCTGTCCTCATATACACACGCCAGTGTGAAAAGTTTGATGTATAATCCAAATAAAAATATGTGAATAAATTTCAGAACATTCTATTGATTTTTTAGTGACTACTTTAGTATACTTAACAAGAAAAAAAATTACTTTATGCCATTTAGTTTGGGATGCAGTATGACGTAGAGCATGTCTCGTATAGCCACTCCATCCATAGTCTGACATTATTTTATCACAGCTTGGTGTACACTTGGTGCACAAACATTCCACCTCATTACTCATATAGCACCCTGTCAAACAAAATAAAAAGCCAGATATTAGAAATAAAAATAATAGTAGTAATAATGCCTTCTAAATAGCATAAAAAAAATATTGATAATATATAGATAAATAGATCCAGTTGAAAATAAAAATCGGTTCCGACAAACAAGGGCAACATTTTTCATAAACATAGTGATACTGAATTTAAACCCCATAATATTTAATCTAATTAATTTTTAATTAAAAATATTTATAATGTCATTGTTTATGCAATGTGTATTTTGATTTAGTTTTCAGCTAGATCATATATCTTGAAAACTAGATTTTTCCTTGGAAAACTACATATTAAATGGACTATTTATTTATTTATTTTTTTTATTTAATTAAAATTAAATATGGTATTATGACTTAGCAGAGCAGTATAACAGTACAAGCATAGTTCTTAACAACAACTAATCAATATATAAAATTTTCTTAAATACTTACGAGGCAGTAAAAGAGATTCTTTTAAACTATTAGCAACAGTCAATATCTGACATTTATTAATTTTACTAAGAGGTAGACACAATGGAGCTACTGGTAATATGCTACATGGTGGTTTTGAAGTAGCTCCGCTGCCTGTACTAAGCTCGCCAACGCTGCTCCACTTCTGCATCAAACTAGCTATGCAGCATTGGATATTCTCGTTCATTTTGTCCGCTTTTGAACGATTCGGTCCACACTGAGCTGAGCCAGAGTTTGCCAGGGGTGAAGACGTAGATATAGGATCTCCCCAACTAGATGTCATACGGGAACCAGACCATGTCCATTCTGATTGTTTACTAGACCCAATAACACTGACCTGCAAATGTAATATTGAACCATTAGTTTTTCAAAAGACACTGATAAATAAAATTAACACACCAGCTTAAATTTAAAAAAAAATAAGATAAACATATAATTATGGCAAATTTGTAAACTAAATCTATTTGATTTATGGGTTTACTTGAACCTTGCATATGGGATAAATATTCATTTGTGGATGCTCCTTACCATTTTTGTACAATGCTTTATTTCAGGAAGGCCCCTTTATGTTTTGGGGATACATTTATCGCAACACCCCTACAGACTTAGCTGTAAATTCCTAGCAGATCCCTAAGCACAAGAATGTACACAGGGCACATCCTCAAAGAGCATATGGCCTCACTTGCCCTTTACATTGGCGAATTATTTCTTCTAATGCAAGATAATGCCCTACTCCCTAGACCCAGCTGATGGAGAACTATCTTGATAGTTCGGATGGTATTCAGTGGATCGACTAGCCAGGAAGAGGTCCTGACCTTAATCTCATAGAATACCTTTGGAACTAACTAAAGCAACAGATTGTGGTCAACCTCATCATCCTGAACTGAAACCCTCAAGAGCTAAAAATCGTGTATTGCACAACATAAAATTGACAGCCTCTACACTGCAGGGTAGAAGAGACCTGGATTAATAATAATAATAATAATAACCATTTATTGTAAACATATCTTGAAATAGACATTACAAATATATACATAAGATAATATAAAATGAACAAATATAAAAAGAATATATATATTTTTTTTTTCTTTCTTTTTTTACACATTACACATACATTTGACTTTTTTAAAATATTTTTTCTGATGCTTATTTATTTATTTTTATTTTATTTTATTTATTTATTTATATATATATTTCTTCTTTTTTTTTTTTTTTTTAGTTTACAAATCGGCATTTTGCCGTGGTAGTCGCCTTGAAAAGGCGCTGGGATTGGTTTTGAACCATCTGACCTATTTTTTTTTTTTTTTTTTTTTTTTTTTGCATGACCTACGTTTAAATAGTCTACAAGGTATTGCTGACAACCTGCTTCATCCTTCTCCACTCCATCCTATCCTGAGCTACTCGCTGCCAGGTTTCTCCTCCGCAAGATTTTCTCATCTCATCATCCCATCTGGAGCAGGGTCTCCCTACGGCTCTTTTCTTATCTCTCGGATACCATCCTATAATTTCTTTACTCAATCTTCCGTCCTTACACCTAGCTAAGTGCCCTGCCCATTTCCATTTTCTTTCACTCACTATCTTTCCTATGTCCTCTAGTCCTGTTTGGTGCCTTATCCATGTATTTCTTTTCTTATCCCGTTTCGTTATCCCTATCATACATCTCTCCATACCTCTTTGTGCTACTCTTAGCTTTTTTATTATTTTTGGTGATAACACCCTGGATTAAGTAAGTAGTATAAAATGTATGTCCTTTTAAGTATACACACATAAAACATAAAATAACATAAAATTGATGTCCTTTTTAAGTATGAATAGGAAGCTAAAAGAGGTTTTTAGGGGGGAGGGGTGGAATCACAAGCTACTAAAAAATTATTTATAGTTTTATTTATTTTTTGATAAAAAAAATCCTACATTTGATTATTTTTAATAAATTTGAATCAGGTTTTGATTTTTTTGCCATGTCTCTCTGGCTAGTTCAAATACATTGCTTTAACAAAGAAAGTTTTAAAAGTAAGAAACAAATATTTTCTATATAATAAAACTGGTACGCTAATTTTATCCACCATTTTATATAAAACGTAACATTAAAAACAATCTTTGTAAGAAGATCTAGATTAATTTATTTCTAGTTGCTAATGACTCATATCATGAGCAAATCCCTTGAGAGTGATCTCTGTAATGAGTTAGAAACCAAGGGATTTATAAAATTTAAAATAGTACTCTTAAAATTAACTCTTTTTTTAGTAAGATCTAGAGTAATTAATACCTAATTCCTCCCGATTCTCATGAGCAACTCACATCATGAGCAACTCCCTTGAGAATGATCTCAATAATAAGTTGGAAACCAAGGATTATAATATAGGCCAAATGAAAACGAAGAGAAAAAATAATATTGTTTTGGTGAGTTTTTTAGCTACTTATGATGGCCTACTGGAAAGCCATAACTGCATGGCACTTAATATAATTAACTAATTTTTGCAACTCCACCTGAACGATTAAAATTCCATAAGAGGACTGGATCACTGATATGATTTTTATCTTAATAGGTCGGGCAATAACCTATTACCTGCCAAAATCTCAAGCTCTCATACACTCTCCTTCCATTTTTTTTCTCGATTTTCCTAAGCTGTCAGAGTTAAAAAGTATAATGTGTTTACTATAGTTCTTTACACTTATTCTAAATATAAACAAAAATAAAGATGAAAGAAAAAAAAAAAAAAATACCTGTTCACACATTCCATAAAGATCAACAAGAGGAAGATATGATTTTCCCTGAGGTAAAGTTGCTAATGGGCTTGAAATTTCATTTCCATTAACGATTAAAAGTAGATTAGACTCGTCGTCTAAACAGAGGCCAATAGTCGATCCTACTGTCAGTGTATCCAAGTCGATGCCAATTCTTCTTATCATGTGCGAGTTCCTGTAAAGAGCATCTTTTGCAACGACCCATGAATCGCGCTTTAAACCGAACGATGATACTGGTAGAGATGTGGAACTTAGTGAACACTGAGAAGTAACTCCGATAGATAAAGATGAGACCCAACGGCAATTCATTGACTCTATTCTCACCTAGAAAACAGACATGAACAATCAATTAGTATATAGTCTCACCTCTCTGGGAATATGTTTTTTTTACTTTGGTGCCAGGGGGATAGTATCTAAAAACTTTCAGACACACTGTTACTTTACATATTTAAGGATTTGATCGTTAGTGTGGTATAGTATAATCTTACCTCTCTGGGAATACAACCTAGATGTGTTTTTCTTTGGACTTAAGTTCGAAAACTTTGACACTTTACACAATACTGAACTTAATAAAAGTATATAGCCAAACCTGGAACAAAGGTTGTGATTTAGATAATGGCTGTGCTGCAAGTACTATTCCTTGATTATACGATGAGACCCTTTTAGCTGTAAGTCTGCCAGCACTTAAATGAATATTCCTTCCATGCATCTCATGCAGGCCATTTTGTACACCAGATTGAGATATTCCTTGGTTTATAACACCAGTACAACCCTGCAAAAATGAGAATAAATTATAAAACACAATTAATAAAAAATTGAATCGCAGTGTGCTCAATAAGTTCCGGGACTGAATTTATGAATGCGAAATAAGTGTTGCTATCTCTGAGACAACTATAGATTATGTAGAATGAAGCTTCCTCTACAGCCCATAAATGTTTTGTAGTGGTAGGCGTCTACTAGTGATCTGGGACATTGCGTTTTTATGTGTTGTTTACAAAATAGAGCAACGTGGAGCAATGATGAAAAAAAAGTGTAGGGACTGAATTGCCTTGGTCAAAGCGAAGTGTTCAAATCATTTTGGCATTTCAAGAATAGTTGTTAGTCCTTAAAAGACAATCCTCATGCGAGAAGACCGGTGACTAGTTGATGAAATTAAAATATGAACAGTGTAGGAATAATTTTGTTTCAGACTCCAGCAAAGGGTCCCACCCTAGTTGTTCACCCAGCAATGTAAATAGGGTAGCTACTTAAGAGAAGTGGTGTCTATTAGGTTATGAATAATAATTATAAGTATACACATCTGATGGCAGGTCAACTCAGTGTCATCCATTACATATATAGTTGTATAAACCATTTGACAGGTCTGAGTCTTCTACAGGTCATGTGCCATGGATTATTTTATTTTATATTATATCTCTAAGATAGTTATTAGATCTGAACCAGCAGTGATGCTCCAAATAAATTTTAAAATAATTTGAGATTGAAAATTAAAGAAAAGGGAGAACAAAACAATGCTAATTTTTGAAGAGAAGACAAAAGATTGTCAAATGAACTTCGGCAGGAAGAGAATTAGAAGGAAGTGAAATATGTTGGTTTAGACTTTAGTTCTAGAGAGATTATGTTTTAAACCTCTCTGACACATTTGAGTTACTTTACACATGTATGGATGAGATCATGAGTGTGACAGCAATAGTCTCACCTCAACATTGACATAAATAAACCTTCTTGATTATAGACATAGAGGGCTTAATTGTATTTTAAAACCTCTTTCAATTTTATATTTTTGTCTGTTCTTACCTGGGAAGTGGTAGGCATAGAAGATATATTCTGAGCAGAACCTAATATCATATCTGTTTCGATAGCATGCGAAGTTGTTGGTATAGAAGCAATAGCACATGTAGTTAGCGATACTGAAGAAGGTGTTTGTACAGTGTTGAGAGCTGAAGAAGTTGAGGGTAGTGCACTGCTACCTCCCCCTGGATCTTCTTCATCTAATGGTTCATGTACTTCTGACAGTAGTTCACCATCCTCTATACTTTTTTCCATATCCTCCACACATTTCTCATTATAATCATCGCATTCACTATAAAAAAAAAAAAAAAAAAAAAAAAAAAAAAAAAAAAAAAATGTTGTTTAACTTTAATTGATAGATAACAATACAATTAGTCAAGGAGATAACATGCGAAAAAGTGCCTGACTAACATCAAGCTAGAATTTTGTGAATAAGTAAATCTTTTGGAGCCTTTTAAGAGTATGTGGTCGGCTAAGTTCGTCTGCGGTACATAGCTTAGCTATAGGCATTTGAAAAAACAACGGCCATGTCCCGTCGTTTTTGGTGGACAATGTGATTTTCATGATCCTGAGTACGAACTTGGTTAGTAGACCAATAATCAAGTTAATGGTAGTTTGTCACTGAATAGGTTAGTAAGTAAAATATTACTCCAAATCAAAGGGGTCACCCATTAAGTGACGTACTATCGTCAACTTGATTCTTGGTCTACTACTAATTTCGTACTCAGGATCATGAAAATCACATTGTCCACAAAAAAGGGCGGGACATGGCCGAGGTTTTTTTTTTTTTAAATGTGTATTGCCAAGCTATGTCCCGCAGACAAACTTAGCCAACATATTCTTAAAAGGCACCAAAAGATTTTCTTTTACACAAAATTCTAGCTTGATGTTAGTCAGACACTTTTTTGCACCCTATCTCCTGGACTATACTGATTTATATTAATTTGTTTATATATATATCCCATATTGTTATCGAATTTAAGACGCACTTTTTCCATAGGGTGTGTCTTAAATTCGAGGGAGTCTTAAATTGATGTTATTGTTTATAACACTTAAAGTTCTTTGAGAGCATAGAATAAAAACGTTAAGTTATCACAGCTCAGAGTTCTAAAGGGTTATTTTATAAAAAAAAATGTTACCGACAGCTAGTTTTAGTACTCATGGAAAGCTAGTGATTCTTTCTTTCACTGTTTGCAATAATTCAATTATAAGAATCCCCATCATTTCATTTCTGTTTCTATTTTGTTTGGATTTGAAAATTCGTGAGTTTCAACTCTACATCCATCATGGAAAGACGACTCTTTTTCAAGCAATTCCAATTCTACTATTTCTGAGTTAATTAATTTTATGTGTGACTAAATAACCTATGTTTGTGGTAATGTTGAAAATCAAATTTGTAATTATTTATGTATATAATACTATTGATGTATATTAATAACCAGACCAAAGTCTAGATATATACCAAGGCTGTTGATATTAAAGAATTTTAAAACTTACACTCTTTTATCTGAAGGAGATTCAGCGTCTAATGAAGCCAGAGGTGCTTCCCCCTGCCACGCCTTACTTACAACACGTATCCCATGTGTACTTCCAGAAACATGTACAATTCCGTAAACACGTTTAGGCAATCCATGTGCTATAACACCTTGATCAACTGAATTAAGATACAGACGAACTGTGGAGTCTTGTGTTCGTTTTAAAGCTATATGATTTCCTGGTCGTAACCAATCTAAACTGTTGCAGAAACCTGGTTTGTGCATCTCTCCACTTGTCTTAAACACATCTCGGCCTGTAAAAAAAATGCTTTAGAAAGATCTAGATGAATTACTCGTATTAATTGCAGAGCAACTCCTTTGAGAATGATCTTTTGATAACCAAGGGTTGTAATGCCAACGAAAATGAAGATGAAAATGACATTCGTTGCTGGTTATGGTTCCCTACTGAAAAGCCATATCTGCATATTACTTAATATAATTGACTAAAAATGGTTTTGTTTGTTTTAGCTGGAGACAGTGAATGTCTTTGTGACATATCTATAGAGTCAGGAAGCCATTCCAGTTTAGAATTACCCCTGGATCTACTTACCATCTTGTGAACCTCCACCTGAACACTTCAAATTCCATGAGAGGACTGGAGCACTGGTATGTTTTTATCTTTCTATTAAATAATATGTTAATAGGTCTGGATTTGTTTTCAAGCACATTAGACAGTGCTAAAAAGGTCATTATTTAGATTAGAATCCAGCATTTCAATGTAACAAGACCATGAAGATGTACAATTCCCTATTACTAAAACACTAAAAATCTCTCACTTTATTGACGAGTGCACGAAGATTTATATAATATTTACTTGAGGTAGAGGAATGATTTTCATATGTTTACCTAAATAGATCAATAAAATACAGATAAGAGATAGGAAGCATTCCTAATAGAGTCAAGGAATTATAGATCTTGCCATTATAGTGAGAGATATATAGCTCAAATCCCAGCAACAAAGTTAATTTTTAAAAGATTTTTCCCCATTTTAACACATCACAGTTTACATTATACAGTACATATCAATATATTATATCGTCAGGTAGCATAGTATCTAAACAAGATTTGTGAGACGTTAATACACAAAAAGTACCTTGAACATAGTATGTGAGAGCAGGTACAGCAGCTAGGGAAATAGGTAAAGGTTCTTGGAGAGTCGAAACAGCTGTTACACCCACTTGTAGGCAAGATGCTTGGTGTGACAGATAAGGGCCTGTTAGTAAAAACTCTACAGCCTGGCCCTGAGCTAAAGGGCTAGTTGTAATACCGAAACAACCTGATCTCAACTCTGTAACTTCTTCAGTACTGCCTCGTGGCCAGCATAACAACCTGTAGAGAACAAATATCAAGTTTAGTGTGGCACCAGGCACATATTCTTACATAGAGGAATGGCCAAATAAATTTGTTAATGAGATATTTTTTTTAAAAAGTAGGTTGATCCTTGAGAGAAAGTAATGTACGAAATAAAGTAGAAATTAATATCCATGAGCTATTCACATACGAGGGTAATCCCAAAAGTAAGGTCTCCTCCATAATTTTGATAAATAGAAAGAAACATTTAATTTGAAACTTTTTACATAATTCCAAAAGTTCTAAATAATCACCATTGTATTGGATGCGTTTCTCTAGACGCTGTATCAGTTATTGTATGCTGGTGTCATAGAAACTCTCTGCCATGTCTTTCGGGTAGTGTGTTTGATTGAATTTTAGTGGTTTGGGCGAAGTTAAATACCCTCAGGTGATAAACCCAGGTTTTACCACCTGTAACAATATTATCCAAAAATTTGTCCAAAAATTTCATCTGCACTGAACTGAAGAAATTCACAGGAAGTTTCAACTCGTTGCTTTTTGAGGTCTTCTGTGAGCATTTGCAGGACCCACCTTGCGATATTCACACTTTTCCTTTAATATTCTATGAATGGAGGGGATTCAGAAACTTCAGGGACAAACAAGATGGCTCACAGATAATCAGCCTTTAATCTACATGCAAGAATTCTTCAATATTTTGAATTGACGACCTTCCACTTCTTCGTCATGGGTTTTCTTATGGCCAGCTGTTAACTCCCTACACCACTTCTGGATTTTTATGACATTCATTACCCCTCTTCTAAACACTTTGTTCAATTGCCAATGAATTGCTATTGGCATCACTCCTTTTGCGTTTAAAAACGCAAGCTAGTGAGCTATGCGACTGCTTGTTTTAAAGTGGAGGAAATAGCCGATACGGAAATGTAACTAAATCCTGACCAAAACATTTCCCTAACACTCTGGGGACCTTACTTTTCGGATTACCATCGTACTCCATAAATTTGATTAAGATCAACTGAATAGTTTAAAAAATATGTACACCACCATCTGAGGGCTAACTTAGTCACCATTCAAAGTTCAAATGACAGATATACCACAAAGAGGGGTTAGATAAAGTAAAGTAATAAATGAAGAAAAACTTTGAAGAAATCATAATTAAATATTAAATAAGGTACAACTTACTTGTGCAAATAATGATGTGGATTTGAATTAGGTACAGATACTGTAACAGTTGTTTCTGATTGAGAGTGAAGATTAGGCTGAGCTGGACCCGCTGCGGTGACCAGGCTTTCTTGAGGACTAGAAACTATTCCATCATCTGGATGACACTCGATTGACGGACCTGGCATAACTCCATCACCACCCACAATACTCACCTATACATCAATCTTATTAGTTAAAAAAAAGTATTAAATTATAGTTTAGGGGAGATAGTCTAATAAACTTCCCTTATAACATGAGTAAATTTTACACAATCATGATGTGATCATTAACGTGTTTAAGTATAGACTTGGGTTTCAGATAGTGTATTCAATCTCTCATTTACAGTGAATTAGTTTAAACGTGTCTTCATTTAATCAAGAGTACATACCTTGAAGGGCACTTCTTTAGATTGTTACTCCCCTTTTAAAAAAACAGAGGGGAGTAACAATCTAAAGAAGGTGTACGGACTGTTCTTCTTTAGACTGTTACTCCCCTTATCAAAACACAAGTGGAACATTCCTTTGTCCCAAAGTACATTGGACTAAACATCCCTTTTTCTTAGTAGTTATTTGATCGGAGTCATTTTCATAATAAAACAACTTAGGGGAGTAACAATCTAAAGAAGTACCCATTGAAGTATTGTCTCACCACTCTGGCAATACAACCTAGATATGTTTGTGTTTAGACTTTGATTCCTAGGAGATAATTTCTTAAACCTCTCAGACACACTTATCAGTGTCATAGGCGACAATAGAACCCAGATATTGCATTTAGACTTGAGTTTTGAGACAGCATATTAAACCCCTGTTACTTAGCTGAATAAAACTCAATTACACTTAGTTTATTAGAGAACATATAAAAACTATATTTTAAACACATATTAACACCAACTCCTTCTGACAACAAAAACTTAAATAAACATCTCCTTTCATTGTAAATTAAACCCAGATTCAGTCACCTGTCTTGCAACAACACCTTAGATAGACTAATCAGTCTTAACAATAGTTCAAATGAAAAATGAATCGCCTCTTTCAGAATGGGACCCAAGTGTGCAGGTGTTTGCACTTAGGTTCTAAGAAGAACACCTTAATCATCTTTAAATTTATATTAAAATATCATTATTTTCTAAAATTCTCATTTAAATTTGTTACTTTACAATAACAGTTTTAAAAAAGGCTAGATCTTCTAGTATTCGATTAAACTAATTGTACCTGTGCACATCTTCCGTAGAGATCAATACAGGGGTAGACTCTCTCAGGTATATCAGTACATGCCTCACCCATATCAACCCCGTCAAGGTAATAGTGAAGAGTGGCATCATCGTGGCGTTTGATACCAATTACAGACCCTTGATTCACCGTATCCAAATCCAATCTATAGCCTTGTGTCAGGGTAACTCCGTCTTTCATTACAGCAAAACCTTCGATAGATAAAAAAGTACAACTTAAATTTTTTAATAGGTAAATAAATGTCACAAGTAGAGGAATGTGGCCCTCAGGATAAGTGTCTAGTGGCTTTATTTTTTATTCTTCACATAGGTTAGCCAACCTGTGTTAAAAATTATGGTGACTTTTATGGTTAGATTTGTATTTAATGGACTACATTTAGAATTTTTTTTCACGAGGTTATTATTTTTTTTTTTTTTGTATGCCAGATTTCAATCAAATCGGCCCAATAGTTTAGGCTTCAAGGGTCTGCATAGACAACAGATAGGCATATTTTTAAAATCCACTTTTATGGAGGGCTCAGGGGACCTCATAATAATGTAAATCCATAAAAATTAAATTTTTTCATTATCACAATCCTTCTCTTTAGACATAAAAATTGAAATAAGCTAAAAGTAAATTGGTTAAAAGATAAGTTTTTAGTCAAAAATACCATAATATCCACTGTTTAATAGAGACAGCATTATAAAGCTTGGACATAAGGCACAAGTAAATCAAGTTCCAGAAAGTTTTAGTTTCATAAAAATAAAATGTTCAAATACCTGAAAGCATCCATGTATCATGATCCAAGTCTGTCATGGTTCCAGGTAGTTCAAGTTCGCTAGGAGAAATAGCCGTTACACCTGTAAATAAATAACACAATTATTTATCTTATTATTTAACAATATAATAACAGCAAAAATTACTTATTAACATACAAACAATTGACTAATTTTATGCATTGGCATAAGATGGAGAGGTTAAAGACACTATCTACACTAGAACCAAATTATATTAATTAGATGGTTATGCATTACTTAACAAGTGTTAATTTAAGCAGTGCAAATAACTAACGGATAATTTTTAAAAATGCTATCAAATTGTGAACTAACCTGCTTCAATAGATCCTGTCCACCTATCTACTATCCTCTCAACCATGACTGAAAACATCTCTCCTGGAGCTAACGGTCTGTTAGTTATAACTATGGCATCGTTAAATTCAGCCATGGCACGTGGTCTGCTTGCAGTTAAACCACCGTTAGATACACGTGCATTGCGACCGTGCAAAGAGTGGAAGTGAATGTCCCTGGTGAAACAAATTAAAGTAATTATATATATGAACAGTAGATAAATAAAATACATAAATATATGTTACAGAGTTTAAACTTAAGAAGATAAAGAAGTATTATAAAGAAAGAGTCAGTGTAGGAGTTGAAACAGTTTTATATGTCACCAAAGTGACTAATAGGTGTGACCAATAGTGGGCCATGTAAATCAAAAGTACCTAGGCAAGGGATCGAACCTGAGACCTCGAACTTGATTTCTAGATAGCCAATTAGAAGTGACCGTGGCTATTCAATAAAGATAATATAAGATACATCCTGTTAACATACGTGGGTTGGTTAAGAGGTGGTGGATGAGGTGTGGTAGGAGTACAAGAAGAGCACTGTGGAACTATGCTTGCTTGACTTGTTTGACCATAGAGATCTACCACTGCATAGAGACCTGATGGAAGACCAATTCCGGCTTCGCCCTGATCTATACTATTAACTAGGAAATGAAGACATCCACCGTCTCTAATTACTACTCCAATTCTATCACCAGCACTTAAACGGTCCAGATTTACACCTGAAAATAAATCACAACATATCAAAATAGTCTGCCAGTTAGTGTGGCACATAACTTCTTGTCCGATCAATGGCTGGATGGTCAAAAGAGTATAAAATAAAATATATTTAGATTAGATTTAGAGTTTTTTATACCCTGAAGACCTAAATAGAATAAGCATATTATATAAACGAAGGGTAAAATACTACGAATATTTCTGGGCAGAAAAAATGGCATTACCATAATCATCTATGACTGATTGACCATTGTGCATGACAGCTGAACCGGTCATAACCCATGTTCCTGATCTTACATTGGTCATTGTCGATGGATGTTCGAGTTCAGTCGGGCCATGAGTAGTAACACCTATTTCAATCGATCCAGTCCATTTGGACACTGTTTTATCTAAACGGACTTCAAAAACTTCGTTCAGTCTTAATGGACGATTAGATAAAACTACAGCATTGTTGAAATCATCCATAGCGCTGTGAACAGATAAAATATAGTGGGTTAAATATGTGAATTGAGTAGACTCTGCTCTGATTCACATGGGCATCAATTTTTACTTCTGGACTGTTTAATTTTTACATACCACAAGAAACAGGATTTAATTTAAAAATAGATGACCAGAAGAGTGATTTTGTAAACCAATGAATGGATTTTAATTCAAGTGGTAGCATTTTGCATGCGAGTAAGGAGTTTGCACCCAAGCAAGAGGGAGGGTAGTAAAACCACACAAGCAATGCAAAATGCCGTTTTCGCACGAGTTGCGTACCGTACTTTATCTACGATTGTTAGATTTAAATAATAAATATAGAAAAAATAAACTTTCTGTATGCAAGTTCGTATTTTTCTTTTGATAAAGATGACATTAATTCATTAGTTGTATTTTGTGCCGAATTAATTATTTCGGGAGGCGTATTATTCTTCTCATATTCGTCATAATCACTTAAATCACTCATTGTTTTTCACAAAAAACTCGATATAAACAGTTATTTATATTAAACAAACAGCAAATAAATTTGTTAAAAGAAAACAAACTCGCTAATCGTGCATAAAGCTGAAGAATTCCTCTTCTTTACCGCACTAGCGTGGTAAAGAAGAGGAATTATTCAGAACTATGAGACACGCATGCACAATGAATACAAGTACGTAAAGAATAACCTTCTACGCATCTAAACAGAGATACAATGTTTATATTTCGTAACAATCATAGATAAAAGAAATAGCAAACAAAAATAATAACAAAACTTACTTTGGTCGGAGAGCTGTAAGTCCATTGTTAATTACAGCAGCATGAGATCCACAATTTGGGTGAAATCTTAGTTGATCTTCTATCTCATCCTCTCCACCATCTAAAATAGAATTATAAATATAATATTAGAAAGTATAATTATGATATGAAGTATGTTTCAATAAATGGTGAATATAACCACAAGAGAACACCTGCACATATCTTAAACAGGTACATGTATAAATTCTATAGCAATATTGATGTCTTTTAAGAAGAGATTTCCCCCAATTTTCAGGGGAAGACATACAAGAGGACAAAACTTATGCTCTTCCTGAAAAGTTGATGTTTAAAAATGCTTCTCCAGCAGTTGGGAGCAACTAATAATTAGGGAGTGATTCAAATTATATTTTATCCATGGGAAGAGGGCATCGATATCCTTTCTTAATTATAATGCTTCTTAACAGTAGTTTATAAACTGTTCACAAAAAAAAAAAAATAATAAAACAATATTCTTACACAATTTAATTATAAAATACTCCACAGCAAAACATAGGAATCTCGTTAGTAATCTAATAATCTAGTGATAATCAGCATTGCCTGAACTTATTCAATGAATCCACCCTATGCATTCTGATTATGAAGAAAGGCGCCTTCAAAATGTCTATCTGACTAAACCCGACATTCTTGAATGTGTTGCGGAACCTGAACCCTCGGGTTCTCTAATTACCTAAATACTAACCTGATATAAGAGCAGCGTTATCTCGAAGTAATGCATTTCTTCTCGTTATCAAATTTTGCTCCTCCCTTTCATCTCTATCTACAATTGTAACCTGCAATGTAAAATGTACATATTACATACATACAATCACATTCCAACTAGGGCTTGAGTAACCAAAGCTTCCTTAGTGACTTCGGTATAATGGAATTTGAGGGTAGCGACAATCAGTCAAAAGAAACAAACAAATCAATTTTTCCCTCTGAGCTGTCTCCTAATAAATATATTATTCTATTTTTATTTGAGTCTTCAGGAGTAATTAATTGGCTGATTTTTGTACTTAGTTTCAACTCTCTACCTTAAAAACTGTGGGAATTAGGTGTGCTAGTGACACAGACATCATGCTAAAAACCACTGAAATCCTCTTAAAAACACCCAAAACAGATAATTCCGTCGTCTTTGTAGCTTTATTAATAATATTCAGTTAAAACCTATTAAGAAAAGTAAGATTAATACAAAGTTGTACTAGGTCAAGGGTGGGAAAATGCAGCTCTTTTTTGAGTCAAGTGCTTTTTATTGTTGAAAATAGATTTCCAATTTCTGAAATAATACTTGTTGGTTAGGAAATTAAAGTTATTACAGGTGAGAGACGATCGGGCAATTGCAATTCGGGGGATTGTAAATGCAGTACAAATCTACTTCTACAGTTGAACTTAGTAACTCGTGCCACAACCAAAATATCCAGAGTTGTATTTTAATTGTATTTTCTTTTATGTGTACTTCACATAGCACTTAAGACTTGTGTAGACTATGCAAATATATTAATTAAATTAAATTTTAATTTCTGGATTTAATACTATGTAATTATAGTGTAGCTCTATATACATGAAAAACCAGAGTGTATCTCTCATTGACCTCATGCGTGCCCACCCCTGCACCCTACAGGCTAACAAAGTTAAATTGGTTTCTGAACATAATATCTCAAAAACACCAAATTTGAATACATCAGGTCTCACTGGGTCACCTGAATGTAGAAGAGTGTCCGGTTACTTACTTTGACAGTCATACCATACAGGTCAACAACTGCCCAAATGACTAGAGGCACACCACTAGCAGCAATACCCTGATCCATGCCGTTAATGTAGTAATGAAGATCACCATTGGATTTCCTCATCATTCCGATTCTATCACCCACCTGAAATTTAAAAACAAAAAGTTAATACAATAACGATACATCAATTATAAAACAGTTTCATAAATACAATAGTTTTGTACGTTTTCCACAAGGAAGCACCACCAGCTGTGACCAAAGTTAGAGCATCTTTTTGAAGTAAGGGTTTTGCACTCTGTTCTTCTACCTCATCGTTTAGTAAATATAATATATTGGCATGGTTTGCCACATAAGAGAGAAACACCTGATACTGCTATAAGCTCTTTGATACTGAATTAAGAAATACTTACTCTGAGTTGATCTAAGTTATATTGGCCATACTGTCTCTTAGTTCCCTTTCCGTTGGTCAGTATTCCACATCCGGACATCATTACAGTACCAGATCTCATGTTAGTCATGGTAGCAGGGAACTCGAGAGCTGTTGGATCGTGGCATGTCACACCAACCTCTATACTACCAGACCATTTATCGACGAGACGATCTATTCTGATCTAAAAAAAAAAAAAAAAAAAATAGAGATAAAAATTAGGACATCTAGAAAATTTATAACACAAAATCTCAAAATAAATATTGTAAGAACTAATAGAGAGTTGACAGATCTGGTAATTTTAGCCAAGAGGGACAGAATGAGATGGGCAGGACCCCTTGAAAGACAAGGGTATGGAGCAGACAAGAAGATGTGGAGATGAAGACTAGAAGGAAGGAGGCACAAAGACCGGTCGAGGTTGAGATGGATATATGAATAGGAGATAGACCGGAGGAGAATTAAAGTGAGGCGCTGGTAAACAGCAGTCCAGGATAGAAAAGAAGGAAGGTGTGTTGTTGGTCAGGCCAAAGCCCAACATAGGCTGCAGCAGGGAGGAGTAAGTAAGTGAGACTACTTATTGTTGCCATAAAGCAAAACTGAGCAGGTCCAATTTTGGAACAAATATCATTAATACCATCTTTTTGTGCTCTAAAAAGAGATATGTTACTCTTTCTTTGTCAAATATATTTTAACTGCACCCTACATTCTTTTATTTCTTATCTCTCTCTCTCTCTCTTGAGTTAACAAAGTGTCCAGTTCTAAAAGACGACAAGTACACTTAAAATATTAATTTTAAATGCACAGATTTAAAATAATTGATCAAACTTTTATTTTAGTTGAAAAGTGTCATGAGATCAAAGTCATTTAAGGGCAGATACACAATATATCTAGTTAAAAGTTATTTAAAACCAACGAAATTTCAAAAAAGTAGAAAATAAAATGTGTAAAAAGTAAAAAACAATGTCAACAGAATGGAGAAGATACAAATTTTGTTGAAGAAATTGTTTGTAACCTTGATACAATCACTAGTGTTGTCCATAAATATAACCTGGATATCCTGCTTCCAAAGAGTGAATGATAGAAATGAGCTAGAATTATTATACTTACTTCAAATAAGGTGTCTGGCATAAGTGGTCGATGGGTCATAACGACTGCATTGTTAAATTCATCCATCGGCCTCAGTCTTTCAGCACTACGACCAGAGCTTGATAGCTTTACCTTACAGAAACAATATAACAATACTGATCAGTAATACTAAATGTAATAACAAGGGATTCAGAGTAGCCGTGATCGATAGTAAATTTTTCATTTCAGCTTGGTCATCTATAAATTAAAACCAATTTACTTTACTTTACATGGCTTACAATTGATTACACTGTTTTCGCTATGGAAGTGCATTGGTGCTGAACTTTATACAGGATTAGTAAACAGGGCCAAAATTAGGGGCTTAATTGCTAGGTTCAAACAAGTGGTCCACTGTCAATCAGATAGTTCTTTACAACATTTGTATTGGGTGACTCCGCATTAGTTAATTCTTCATCTTTTTATCCTTTAGTGTTTAGACGTTAAAATTTGGAAACAATTATAAAAAAAAAAACACATATCTCAAAATAAAGGCAAGGTCTCAAACTACTGGACTTTGGTTAAAATGCTTCCTTTCTCAATTTTATTGATCTATTTGGATAAAATGTATGAAAATACTTTCGATACCTGTTGTAGCTTAGCACATTTGTCAAGAAAGAGAGATCTTTAGTTTCCCAGCAATGGGGAGTGTACATATTAGAGGTTTTGGTACATTAAAATGCTAGATTTTGCACAAAATATTTAGCTTCTTAACATTATTTTGAAGTGCTGAACCATATCCACTTAAAAACATAAGTAAACATATAAACGTAACATTTAATAGAATGATAAAAACATACCAGTGCTCCAGTCTTATCATGGAATTTTAATCGCTCAGGGGGAGGTGCACATGATGGTACATAGATATCCAGCGGTAATTCTAAACTGGAATCACATCCTGACTCAATAGATACGTCACAAAGACCTTCACTGTCTCCAGCTAAAACAAACAAAACCATAGTTAGGAAATTATACTGAGTGAGTACCATATCAGATACGGCTTTCCAGGAGGCAACTATACTAGCACAGAAACCAAACCTAGTTTTGCTTTCCTCTAAATTTTCCTTTAGTTAGCAACTCATAGCAGAGGTCAACTTGAGGAAGTTGCTCATGACGGGACTTATCACCAAATTAGACAGGGATTTATTTATCTAGGTCCTACTAAGGAGTCTACTACTTAAGATAGTATAAATTCGTTGAGAGATCATTCACAAAGGAGTTGTTCATGAAGTGAGTCAATATCAACAAAACATAAATTACTCTAAATGTTTCTAAGAAGTCCACTATATAAGATGGTTTAAACCTCTCAGTTTTCAACTCATTACAGAGAATTTTATCAAAGATACTGCCTATAACACGAGTTAATTATAAACATTGATGAACTTACAGGATGGTGAAAGTGTGGTAACTTGAGCCACTTTGCCATATACATCGATAACTGCAAATACTCTTGATGGTACATTAGCAGCTGCTATCCCATAAGATTTACCATTCATAAAGAACTCTAGTTCACCCTGCCAAAATATCAAATATTATGAGAAAAGTTCAAATAATGATAAATAAATAATTTGAGGGTTAGCCTAGGGCTTATAGAACTGTATATGTATAATGGAAGACAATTTAAAATAAAAACACAAATAATAAATAAAAAAAAAAATCATATAATAGCAACAGTATATGAGAGCTAATCTGCATTGCATTAGATTTATTTTTAGAATTCTCACATAATCCAATAAGAGATCTCAATTAATTCCTACATTATCTACTTCAATGCGTACCTCTATTGTTCTTAGTATTCCAAATTTATCTCCTTCATTGAGCTTATCCAAATTCAAAGGATAATTCTCTACAATAGTCTTCCCATCTTTGATCACAGTCTTCCCAGCTAACAACTGTAACAAATAAATAAATTCTAGAATCATGTAAATCCTAAAAATCTGGTAGTAAGTCCACATAGAACAAGATATTACTAGATATAAAAATACAGAGACACCTCCACTTATAAAAATTCAGACTAACAAAAAAAAAATGATAATATATTTTTTTTAATATTAAAATTATAGATTTAATTACCTTTTTTTTTTATTGATAATATTAAGTTACATATGTGATCATATTTGGTTAATTCAAGTAATTTATCTTGTTAATTACAATAAGAATAAAATCAGCCTTTCTCCATTAATTTCAGCCTATATTATAGAAGAAAATGGGAAGAGAGAAGAAAGTTATTCTACAAAGAAAAGTTTTTCTCCTTACCCATGTTTCAGTCTTTAAATCAACAGCACTTGGGGGGACATTGATATTATCTGGATCATTCGTTGTTATTCCAACTTCTAAACCTCCAGTCCAGGAGTAAATCTAGAAAAAAGAACAAAATCAAATTGGACGAAACAACGTTAGTAGGCTTCTGGTTAGGAGTCATAATGAAGTTTTAGTTCTTACAGAGGAGACCGCATCTCAAAGGGTGTGCAAACCAATGTTTGGCTCTTAATACAGTAGAACCTCGCTTACACGACCCTCAATAACACGATAACCTCAATTACAAGTGCAATTTTCAAATCCCCTTGAGATTGCCATAACACATAACGTTAAATTAACCTCTATAACGCAACTATTACTAACTATCCAAACAACTTCAATAACACGGATTTTTTTCCAATTCCCATGTAACTCAGAACCTCTATAACAAGTCGTTTTGAGAAGTCAACCTCGATAACGCGACTCTATACACGAATGGGTCGACCTTGAACAAGTGTAGACTTGAAAACCTCACCCTTAACCTCGATAACACAACTGATAGCCAAAATAACCTTGATAACACAACCTTCAACAAAAAGAGCACACCAATAAAACGACTGTCTCCCTAATCCCCTCGAGACAAATCTTATCGAGGTTCTGTTGTACCAGAAAATGATATATTCCATTAATTTCCAATGAAATTAATGGAAGGATACAAGCTAGGAACAGTGCTTACTTTATAAGACTTACCTCATTCAAATCATGTCTGTTAACTCGGGGAACTAAACTAGTACTTTACATGACACTTGTACGGTCTGTAGTGATGTATGGTGCTGACTCTTAGACTCTGACAACAGCCGATGAAAGAGCACTCTAAGTATTTGAGTGCAAAGTTGTTCGACGGGAATATGGATCAATATGGGTAAATGGTGTCACATACTGGAAATTTTGGAGGCAAAAATTCCTAAATTATTTCATTTCAACTGAGCAAAATAAAAAGCCAGAATTGATTCAGAGTGCACAGCTTCTTCACCTAATAGGAGATGAAGGCTTAAAAATGTATACTACCTTAGATCAATGGTTCTTAACCTTTTGGTAACCACGGCCCCCTTAAAATCTCCAAATATAATATATATAGTGCCTAAATACTTTTCCCCGGCCCCCCAGTTAAGAACCACTGCCTTAGATGTAGAGGAAGATAAAAAGAATAATGCTCTATAAGGACAATTTGAAAATTATTTTTTGCCCAAAAAGAATATGGAGAATGAGTGCTATAAATTGTTCACAAGAAAACAATTAGAAGGACAGCAAATAGAACACTATGCAACAGAGTTAAAAAATGCTCCTCTAAATTGAAATTTCAAAGACTTAAAAGACAATTTAGTCAAAAAGATTTCTATTTATGGAGTTAAAAGTGGGTCCCTAAGTGAAAGACTTAGGATTGGGTGACACTGTAAAATGCACACGAACAATAGACAAATCTAGAGGACAGTCTCAACTTAATATTTTTGATAGAAGTATTACAGAAGATTAGAGATACACAGATATGGATGCTTTAAACAAACATCAAAAACAATATAAAAGATCTCAACAGGAAGCTGGATCAAGACTAGTAATGTTGGCAAATATAATAACAGCTGGAGATTAATTCTAAAGTAATTACACCCTAACAGGTCAGAGAAAAGATAAACTTAAAATTTACAGAAACAACATTACGACATAGGATCTAAGAAACCAGGAAGACCCAAAACCTCAACAAGGAATCAAACTAGGTAGAGACAATAAATGGGAAAGAGGTCAAATAATATCATCTGATAAGCATGTAGTTATTTTGGGTCCTTAGGGATGTAATATAAAAACAACTCTCCTACATCATACCGCTATATTTCGACTCTTCCTCGAGTCATTTTCAAGCATCATTTATAGAGCTTTGATCTTCATTTCTTTTGTAATACAAAAACGTCATATTTTAAAAAGTAATTTTTAAGTGCTCATTCAACTACTCGTCGTTCCTTAAGAGGGACATACATACCCCAAATCATCACATTCATATTGATTAAAAAGCCTGCTAGTAACCGTTAACAATTCCTTAATAACAATAAACAACACATAACATAAACTATAACATGCCAACAATTCTCACTAAATGTGTGCAAAATGCACTTAATAATTAATACACATTTTTTCTCTTCGAGTCTTTATTACAAACTGACTTATAAAACACTGGTCAATCAAATTATATAAATTAAAAATATACATATACATGTCTGTCAATGTCTGTCATTTCCAACATCCTCCCCGCCCGTGCCCGCAGCAAAGAGAATCAAAGTTATCAGTTATATAATAATTTTTATCTATGTAGTATCAGATACCAAAAATAACAAAAAGTTATAATAACAAAAGCAAAAAATAAACAATAATAATTAACAGTAGTCAATATTTTCATACATTTTGACATGTACCCAGATCTATACCTTATTTAAGACTGATATCTATCAGGTACCCTGGAAACTCTTCCTGACCTAGTAACATAATCTCTTTTCTTCCTTTTATCATCCTCTCCTCTTTCTTCTACCGCTCCCTTATCAACATCCCTTATTGTATCACTCTTTTCCTCTTCAATAGCAGGTGGTTCTAAGTCTTCTGGTTCTGTCTGTATCTCTCTGCAATTAATCTCTTCGCCTTCGTCTACTTTACTTTCTTCGATGTTCTCTTCTACCTCTTCATCCAACTCTAAAGGATAGAGTCGTTGAATAGCTCGACACAACTCACCTTTCACTGTTTTAACTTTGGCCACCCTGCTTATTCCATCTACTCCTGGGATCACTTCTGTCACACGCCCAAGAGGCCATAACACTCTCTTTGTGTTCTCCAGATGTACGAGAACGATCTGTCCAACTCTGACAGTAGTGCTAGGCCTCCTTTTATTACCTCTATGAACCAACGCCGCCAAATATTCCTTTTCAAATCTATTTCGCAGTTGCCGTCTAACCTCTTGCAAATATTTGGCTCTACTGCGTAAACCTTCGGCTTCTAATTCATCAAGATCGGTTGTATCGTTGGTCTTTAACGTTTGTACGAAATCCGCAGGTGTAAGTGGTTTTAGGTCATCAACAGCCTCTGTGACATATGTCAGCGGCCGGCTGTTTATAACCGCCTCTATATCACAAAGAACTGTATAAATCTCCTCGTAATTTAACTTGGCTCAACCTAAAACCTTTCTTAAAAGCTCCTTCACAATTTTTATCATCCGTTCAAAAAATCCACCCCACCACGGTGCCGCTGGTGGATTGAACTTGAACTTTATTTTTTCTATATTTGCGTACTCTTTAACTTTATTCCAGTCTAACGTTTCTAAAGCATTATAAGTTCCTCTAAAATTTGTCCCATTGTCACAGTAAATTGTTTTAACTCGACCTCTTCTAGCGATAAACCTTCTTAACGCCTTTATAAAACCTTCAGCGGACAATGTTTGTACTACTTCTAAATGCACTGCCCTGAATACGCTGCAGGTAAACAACACAAACCATGCCTTGTCTCCTTCCATTAATATTAAAGGTCCACCAAGGTCCACCCCTACCGTTTCAAAACCATGTTGTCCCATGAACCGGTCAATTGGTAATGGTGCTTCCTCCACATATACCGGCTTCACTTTGTGCCTTTGACACCTCACACACTGGCGTAACACCTGATTTACGACCTTTCGGCATTTTAACACCCAATATCGCTCTCTTATAATACACATTAATGTCTGGACCCCTACGTGACAATATTTAACATGAATTTCTCTAATTAAATTTTTAACAATCTGACTATTGCCTCCTAAAACTACTGGATTTTTAAAATCATTTTTTAATTCCCCCAACGTTAATTTACTCTTAATTCTAATTAAATTATTTTCATCTTCAAATGTTTTTAAATTACTTATACTCTCTTTCTTAAGACTATACCTTTGTATATACTTAAGTAACATAATTTCCCCTAACTCATACTGCTCTTCATTTAACTGTAATCTGGACATCTGTTCTTTACTTAACTCTCTCACTATTTTAACCTTTGGCTTTCTCTCTCTATTTTTCACTCTTTCTATAAATGCATACATCCATCCCATGATTTTAACAGTTTTGTAAAACGAGGAATACTTCATAAATATGTCTGTACCTCCCTTCGTCGTATTTAGCTGCACTGCATCTATATTCTCTACCTCAGCTCCTGAATTCCATTTATCCTTTTTTAAATTAGGCCACTCCTCAACTCCCTTTCTTAACCATTGTGGTCCTTCATACCACTTATTTTCTAAAAACGCGTTTACTGAACATCCACGTGAAACTACATCAGCCGCATTACCTGCACTGTCCACATGCGACCACTCTTCTATTTTACTTATCTTTAAAATTTCTCTCACTCTATTTTTTATAAAGCATTGATTGCTATTCTCAACATTCTGTGCTAACCAACCTAAACAAACCATAGAATCAGTCCAAAAATATCTGTCTACCTTTCCTAGCTCCTCTAGACTTTGTATAACATTTTGATATAACCTTGCACCTATCAAACACGCTAACAATTCCAATCTTGGAATCGTAATTTTTTCTTTAAGCGGACAAATTCTACATTTTGCTTGAACTAAAAAAACATCTATTAGTAAATTATGTTCGCATCTTAAAAATATGCAAGTACCATATGCAACTTTACTTGCATCACAAAATATGTGTATAGAATATTTCGCCTTCTTTTCTGCTCTTACAATGCACCTTGGAATCTTAAAATTTTTTAACCTTTCCAAATCTTGTTTCCACGAATTAAATCTTTCCTTTAGTAACTTTGGTAATTCCGCGTCCCATCCTAATTTTAACCCCCATGTGCCCTGTAATATTAATTTTGGTGTTAGCATAATCGGACTTAAAATTCCTAGAGGATCAAAAATGTTTTGTGTTATTGAAAGTACAACTCTTCTTGATATAATCTTATTATCATTATTATCCTTTTCCAAAAAACTTAGATCACAGTATATTCCGTCATCTTCGCAATCCCATAACAACCCTAACACTGATAATTTATTAACATTCTCTCTATTCATTGTGCATGTTCCTTTTTTACAACATTCAAAATTTGACCCTTTTGGTTTAGTATGTGCCCACTCTCTCAAATCGAATTTCCCCTTTTCCATAATAGCTCTAGCTTCTGTCATAAATTTTCTTAATTCCACTTCATTCTTAACCGCCACAACCGAATTGTCAACATAAAATGACTTTGACAATTTTTCCGCTGACGCTTTAAATGGACCTTGAATTGTTTTTAAATGATGGTTTATGGTTGCCATTAATAAAAAAGGACTGGGACTCAAACCAAACACTACTCTTGCATGCCTAAAAATTTGTAATTCTCTTTTCTGTACATCTTTCCACCATAGAAATCTGAGGCAATCTCTATCTTCTGGAAAAATACTTATTTGTAAAAATGCTTTTGCAATGTCCGATGTAACACCTATTTTTCCTAGCCTAAATTTTGTTAGAAGATCCGGTATAACTTCCAATAAATTTGGCCCCTTTTCCAAACACCCATTTAAGCAATATCCGTTTTCATCCTTACACGACGCGTCAAACACCGGTCTAATCTTCGTGGTCAAACTACTCTCTTTAAATACCGGTCTATGCGGTAGATAGTGAACTCCCTTATCCTCCTTTTCTGTATCCACCATCTCTATTATCCCACTGTTTAACCAAAATCTAAATTCCTTATCATAATCCCCCAACCTTTCTAATTTATCTAATTTATTTGTCACACTAATCAATCGTCTTTCAGCTACTTTCCTATTATCTCCTAACTGTATTGATTCACTCACCCATGGCAATCTAACTTCATATCTCAACTCTTCATTCATTCTTAAGCTTTTATTAAATTTCTCTAATACTTCACCCTCTCGTTCCTTTTTGCCTATTACCCTCCCCGGATCACTTATTCCAATTGCTTCTAATTCCCAAAGATTAGTAATATGAGATAAATTTTGTAAACTTACCGCGCTGCTTAAATTCAGTCCACTATTACTACCCATGGCTGTCCATCCAAACCAAGTATCAATACATGTAATATTTCCTACCTTTACCATCTTTCCTGTTAATAATTGACCTATCGCCCCTAAGAGTAAACCTATCTCACTTACTCTTTCTTCTTTATTGTCACTTAATATAATATTATTTTCCCTTAATTTTTCTAATAAACTTAAATTTTCCACTCGGGGAACCGTATTACAAATTTTATCTTCAGTATAAACCATAGTCTCAAAATTATATTCATTATTTAAACCTTCTAAATTAACATGATGTTGACAATGTTTTTGTTTCTTTTCCACTCTCAATTGTTTCCTGATGGTGGGAAGCTCTCAACTAATGTTCTCGCCTTTCCAGTTGTCACTTGTAGAAGATACTGGAACTTGTCTTCTTCGTCCATCTTCTTGTCTTCCGCTATCTTCCTAAACTGACCCCAGAAAGGTAGCCAATTTTTTGCCTGTCCGTCAAACTTGGTATACTCCAACTTAGGCAGTTTATATTTCTTTTTATCAGTATCTTCATCATCTTTACTTGAATACTTGTTTTCTTTAATTTTGACATGATCCACAATTATATACGCACACTTATCTTTATAATTTTCTGCTGCTTCAAATTCTTCATTCCAATTTTCATCCGTAATATTTTTTTTTTCTGACATCAAAAATTGAATAGTTTCATCTAATTTAATTAACCTTTCTTGTTTGCCTTGAATAGTTTGATTTAGAATTTCAACTTCTTCTCCCTTTTTTAGCTTGAAGTAAATTTCGTCAATATGTTTTCTTATAATGTTCCGCTCTTTATAGTACCTTGATTCTTCCATACCTTCTTATGTTAAACCTTTTTTTCTTTTTTCTAAATTTTAATCTTCTCTTTAATTCTTCAAATCACGGTCGCCACTTTGTGCAAAATGCACTTAATAATTAATACACATTTTTTCTCTTCGAGTCTTTATTACAAACTGACTTATAAAACACTGGTCAATCAAATTATATAAATTAAAAATATACATATACATGTCTGTCAATGTCTGTCATTTCCAACAAAATGATTAAAATTAAATATAAATTAAATTAACAAAACTATTTTTTAAAACAAAATCTTTCTATCACAGCTCTAGTGTTACATTGTACATTATCTGATAAGGGGCTACGCTTTTACTATGTTGAATTACCTTTCAAAATAGGAAATTTCTTTGACCATTCAAAGAACAAGATGTTCCTGAAGTACATGAAAAGAGCTTTCAGACTTTAAAACCAGAAAATCCACACTCTGAGTATACACTGTTACCTGCAGTACTTGGCGATGACTAAAAAGGGATATTCCTATCTTGGCTAGAGTGGATGAGATATCATATATATCCATCAATGAATCTCTTCTTCTTCCGTCCCATCTTGCATCTTGGCCTATTTTAGGCATCCTTAGGTTGTCAATTGTTTGCACATAGCCAAACCACCATAACACTCAAAGAGTGTACCTCTTGACAAGTTGCTCCTTTTACTAAAAGCATTTCAGGAACTGAACCAAACCTAGGTTTGTGGAGATCATTCTCAAGAACGTTGACCATAATGTGAGTAATTATTTAGTCTAGATCTTACAAAGAAGTTCACTATATAATTTTGTGTAAATCCATTGGTTTCCAACTCATTACAAAGATCATTCTCATGGGAGCTGCACTTGATGTAAGTCATTAGCAGTAACAAATAATGCATGGAATAATCTAAATATTATTCAAATAATACATATATTAATATAATATAAATAACTAATAAAAACTAAATCAGACGAAAATTTAGAAAACAAGCCAAAAAAGCACCTAATCTTCAAAGATTAAATTTATCAAAGGGCTAAACTGAAGGAGACAGTGCGGTCGAGAATCGCTTGCGGCACAATTTTGCTTGATTTATACACTTGACAGATTATATCCCTTGTCAAACAGTACATTTGTATGATGTATATACATTTGAGAGATTATTATCTGCATGATTTGAACAAATGAGAGTTGATATCCCTTTGTCAAAATAATACATTCGAGTGAGTGAGGACTACTTTTCTGACCCCTTCCTCAAACAGCACTGTATTCATCAGTTTTACCTTATCAAATATATTGTCTAAACAAATAAAAATCAACTAATAGACTTAAGGGTGGATAGAGCCTAGATAGCTGTATACGAAGCTAGACCCCGAAGAAAAGAGAAATTGAGGAAGGATCTTCAAAACCACCAAATCATGATTAACCGCCGTTTTTATCGTCTTACATTTTGTTCGAAGTTTTAATAATAAAGGGTGGCGACATTATAAGTTAAGACTACAATTAAAATCATGCAATCGATTAAATTGACTACATAAGTTTGAATACTATTACAAAAATACATTAAAAACAGTCAAAAGTGTTTGATTAAACGGTAAATTAATGATATAAACATAAAATACCTTTTTATCAATTCTAAACTGAAATATTTCGCCACCTACAAGCGGCTCGGAACTGAAAACGAGCCCAAAATTGAATTCAGAAGCATTTCTGGTTGCAGTCCGATTTTCATTACTTAGTTTTATCCTGTTGCCGCATTTTAGATGAAACATAGTTTTGTTCGTACGGGGAAAAAATAATCAGAACATTAAATAAAAAACTTTTACCGACACTACAAAAAGCTTTTTAAACAAAACAGTCTATTTAGCTTCAACATAATTACTAATTTCACCACGAACATTTTCTTTATTCAAATAATAAAAAAGTCACATATGAATATCTATTTAGAACTTAACAAATAACATAAATAATCCGGGAAAAAACTACAAATTCCACTAAAATTAAATCCTACGCCGCCATTTATATCAACTGACTGTATTTTAGTTGTTTTTTATTAAAATAAACAGCTGATTTAATATTTGAAGAAGTTTATTTTATAACCTCATATAACCTTCTCCTATTTTGATTCTGGTTTTTGGACTACGGGAAACTTTTAAAAACACGTTTTTTTTATCAGTGCTATTTTTATTCGTCAAAGTTGTGCAATTTAATTTTGTTATAAATTAATTCATTAATCAATTAATTTTAAAAAATATGGGTAAAAAGAAGAAGACTGAATTGGGTAGATCTTTAATTAAAGATAGATTTTCAAGTCGTGGTAAAAGAAATGATTCTATGGTATGTTTTTATTATTTTTAATTTATTTTATTTTAATAGACATTTTTGGATCAAAATTAACATTAATTTATTATTATGTGATGTTAAAATATTATAAATAAATAATTTTAGGTTGTCATATAGATTATTATGATAAAAACACTTTTTTCTCTGTCCTTGTACATTTTTCACATGTTTAAAAGTGGTATTTTTTTTTATGTACATCTTTCTTTCTAATTATAGTTATTTTATTAATTATTTATAAGAAAATTGTATATGGCATTATTTTTTTTAAATTTATGGAAATGTCTTAAAATTAAGATTGAATGAAATATAGTCACATCCCAAGGAATTTCTTATAGGGTAACAATGTTAGCAGTAAGCCCGTTAGCGCCCTAGTGCACTTTTCGGCTGAACTGAAGGAGATGATAAAGTCTTGAATCTCTTGACAGTACAACTTTGATTAATTTATACTCATATGTTTACAGTTGCTATATCCTTCCTTGTAAGTTTGTTACATTAGTCTATGGATAGAGTGCACTGTCGGATACCAAAAAGGCTTCAATTATTTCTAGTTATGATTAAGCTGCTGATCAGAGGATGTTTATAATATTTACACAGGGGAGATTATATTCCTTTGTCTTAATAACTTCGACTGAAGAGACATTGTCCAATGGGCCAGCGATTGGCCCTTTATTTTGTGCTATCCACCTTACTTGGATGCAGGCCCTGATTTAGGGTAAGCTGCACCCTGGGCAAAACCTTTTGCAGCCCCCCCCCCCCCACATACAAAAAAGGACTGGGATGTTTGTGATTACTGAAAAGTATTTTTTGGGTTACCCCAATGTGGGCTGATACCATATACTATTTTATAAATAACGTATTAGGTATTAACCTTAAATGGTATGTACTGTTGATAAAAATTAGTAGGCCTATATTTCTTTTTTAAATAATATTATTTTTTTATAACTATGTTTCTAGTGCAAACTGTAAACATACAAGAACATCATTTTAAAGGCACCAGTTTGGAAAAATATTTTGGTTGAAGTGTACTAAAGAAACATTGTAAGGCTTTTTACAAAACAAAATGTTAGAAAATGTAGTAATTACAACCATTTTTAAGTGAAAGTTGCTCTTAAGTGGTGTGTTCTTAATTGGTGTGTTTTCTTTCTTATAGGCACTCTTTTAGTAAAAGGGGACATGCTAAAATAGGGGCACTCTTAGTTTAGTATCCCCCATTTTATTTCAAATTTCATATGACCTGGGTGAGGCAGACAAAGGAATATAAACTCTTTAAGTACACAAAAGTTAATTAGACTAAGCGATATTATCATTTTTACATACAGAAGTGGGATATTTCTTTTTCCCAACCAAATTTTCATAAATATCCCTTTGACTTGTGGGTACTACTTATTGATTACTTATAGGGGTACTCAATTTAAGTTTTGCTTCATGTCTCCCATTTTGGCACTTTTTTACTTTAGCACCAACAACAAACAATAGTCTGCCCTACAAAAGTCTCAAAGGTTTGTGTGTTAGTCTCCCCAAGACATTGAAACTTCTGGGGCAGTTTTATCACGCTATTTTAAGATTAAGTCTTATCATGTGTAAGACTGAATCTTTTACTGAAAGAGAATGAGTTCTATACAGTTTTCTTAGCGTATATTTAATATTCCTTTGCCTTAATAGTTTATTAGACTAAGGGACAATACATAGGACAATACATGAGGAATACATACTACTCTGTTATTGTTTCTTTGTCAAAATAACTATTAAAACAAAGGGATATGGGGGAGGGGCTGCTAAAGTAAAAAAGTACCCAAATTTCTTTTGGTTTTATCTTCTGTTCCGAACCCTTAAAGATTTTTACATTTTTTCCAAAATTTTCTTGACTGTTAATGTCATGTTTATTTTTGATTCATTTTAATTTCTAAAGACCCATAAAGTAGCATATTTCAATAATTGGATCAAGGAAAATATCATTACATGTTATGTTATTCAATGTTTTGTTGTTATATTATTTTATTTATTTTTAGCTGCACACTTCTGAACTGAATGATGGCTATGACTGGGGAAGGTTAAATCTACAGTCTGTAACTGAAGAGAGTTCATTCGATGAATTCCTTCGAACTGCCGAACTTGCTGGAACTGAATTTCAGGTAAATAAAACATATAGTGTCAGATAGCGTAATTAGGGGGCCTGGGTAGCCCAGAGTAGAGAGCGCTTGCTTTTCAATCAGGCAAGTAAAGCAGCATTGGCCGTGGTCAAATGTAGGACGAGTGTCTATTTGACCTTGAGTCCTGGGTTCAATTCGTATCAGAAATTTGTGAATGATCTCTGAAATGGAAACCACAGGATTCGTACAATATCAAACAGTAGGTTATTTAGTATTAACAAGATTAATCCATGTCTAGTTGCTAATAGTTCACATCAGGAGCAATTTTTTTATGAACAATAGAGTCTCTTCCGGAAGAACTTGAGTGATGTCTTAACTACTTATTTAACACAGGAGTGTTAGGTATTTAAAAGACCAAAAAAGTAATGAATGTTTAATTTTATTTCAGGCAGAGAAGCTGAACATTGCATTTGTTAACTCTCAGACTGCACCAGGAGTATTAACTTTGGCTGAACGGGAAAACTTTCAGAAAACAAAGAAAGAGAAATCTAAGTTACTTAGAATACCTAGGAGGTGAGATTTATACTAACTTTTTCAAATTCTCTTTTGTCAAAAGCTTTTTCAGACTTTCCCATCTTTTAACAAGATTTGTGCTTGTTTTAGTTAGAATATTCACTGTCTTAAAGGACGATGTGATGTTATCGAAAAATCAATCAATCTCAATCTTTTCTTTAAATCCTTGATTAAAATTTTTTATCTTCTAGTCAGTCAGCTTGAGATTGGCTTTAGGAAATGGGTTGAAATATCACAAAGGTGTACTTTTTTTTATTTTCTTAAGTACATATTGTAGAAAAAGTATTGTGATGGCGAAAGCATTTGATTTTTTTAAATGACATGGAGGTCTAAACTATTGGGCCGAATTTGATTAAATTTAACTTGACCGAATGTAATTGAATTTAATTTGATTAATTTAAGTAATTATACCCTGAGGTAGTAGTAGTAAGGGGGCAGGGAGGCCAGGCCTAGCAAATAGATCAAATTCGGGTCCTTTTTGCCAACCCCTGAACTCACACCTATTGAACCACCACAGAATTACCTTCAAATTTCCTTGTTTGGGTCACATAAAGAATATCTTGCCACTTTAGTGTGACAAGCTCCTCTTCCTTGATTTCCCCTGCTCCTAATAAATGAAAACGTAGTCTACCATATCCTTCACATACTCCCACAAAGTGGTAGGCTGTCTCCTCTTCAAGCCTGCACAATGGACACGCACAATTGAGGGAATTCCAAGAACTTTGGTATTTTTTAAAAAAAAAATCTGGGAGACGGTTTTAACAAATTTTGTTGAAACATTTTTAAATGTAGTCTATAAAAGTAATTTTCCTAGGAAAAATATAGTTTCTGAGATATTGATAGAAATAAAGCTGAAATTCAAATACCTGTTAATCACTTTTTAAATTTGTTTTAAGAGAGAGATATTTTGGAATATAAATTCAGTGTCAATGTTATGAGACTCTTTGTTTTGTAAACATTATTTATCAATGGTTTTCATGAATATTTATTTTGCATTAAAGGCCCAAGTGGAACAGTAATACAACAGGAGATGAACTACAAGCTAAAGAGAGAGAAAATTTCCTTGAGTGGAGGCGAGGGTTGGCTACACTTCAAGAAGAACAAGGCCTTGTTTTAACACCATATGAGAAGAATCTTGATTTCTGGCGTCAACTCTGGAGAGTTGTTGAGCGCAGGTATAATAGTATATAGATTTCTTCTTGTTTTATTTATTTTTATATCAAGTGTTTTGGGTCAAAGTGAGGTGTTCTGGTTTTGGGCTGTATAATAGAAGAATTGCACAAAGGTTGATTTCTAAAAAGTCTTTCTGCTATATGTAGTCTGTGGAGACAGGCGTAGCTTTAACTACTGGGCTGATTTGAATGAAATTTGACTTAAATGTTCAGAAATGTTTGACATAGGTACATGTTAGATAGATCCATTTATTACCATATTTTACTAGCTATACACTTATTATTTATCTTCTGGTTAATCAGCTTAAGCCGTGGATATAGTTTCTTTGTCCTATTACTTGGATGAATGACCACATATGCTACTACAATAAATATTGAACATTTAGACTTAAGACATTTCATGATTATGAGTCAAAATTGAAGATGATAAGTGTGAAATATATTGAAGGGGAGGATTGGTTAGAGAAATGGAGGTGCTGAGTTGAGCAGATAGCCTACTAAAATTACCCATATTATCATCCCACTGTTCATTTGAAAATGTATCACTCCTCTACGTGTTGAAATTTTATATGCAAGTTTAATAGTACTTTAAACGATGTATATCAAGTTTTAATAAACTTGTACGTTAGAAAATAAGATAAAGTTAAAAAAAAGTTGGTTTCTCTTTTATAAACATTTATATTACCTTATTGATAATAGAGTCTAAAGGACATGCCTTGAGAAAGTTGTATTGGATGAAGTTAAATTATTATTAAATTATTTTTTTTTTTTTTAAATTTGTTTTGAAGTTTTATACAGAAACCAATAGTGACAATCAGCATAATTATGGAATTTTAAAAAGAAATATTCCAAACTAATATAACAATAGCCGCCTAGGCTAGAGTAATAGTATATTATGTTACTAGGCTGTGAAGTGAGTTTTTTCTTTACCGCGGCAATTAAATTAACTGTCGAGCAAAGCGAGAGCATATGTTATTTTTTCCGTGGTAGCAGACAATGAAAAAACATTAAATATTAATCAATAATCTATATAATAATAACAAATATTAGTACATACTTAAGATTTAAAAAAAGAAACCTTAAAAAGAGGTTACACTATAAGAAAAGATAAATAAAACGCATTGACATCTAGCAGATTTTAATCGTACTAAGAAGCTATCTACAAAGATTGCAGTGCTAAACGGAAGTTTTAATAACTACCACCTCGAAAGAAAACAAATCTTTTACGTCCTAGGACGTAATAGTACATTGCGTCGAGTGCAGAAAGTAGCATTATGCATGCGAGTGTGGAGTTTGCACCCGAGCGACAGCGAGGGTAGTAAAACCACACGAGCAATGCAAAATGCCGTTTTCGCACGAGTTGCGTACCGTACTTTATCTACGATTGTTAGATTTAAATAATAAATATAGAAAAAATAAACTTGCTGTATGTAACTTGTCTCTCTCTTGATAAAGATGGCATTAATTCTTGAGTTGTATTTTTTGCTGAATTAATTATTTCTGGAGGAGTATTATTCTCCACATTTTCGTCAAAGTCACTTAATTCACTCATTGTTTTTCACTAAAAACTCGATATAAACAGTTACTTTAATAAAATAACAGCAAATTAGTTTTGTTAAATGTAAACAAACTCGGTAATCGTGTGTAAAGCTGAAGAATTCCTCTTCTTTACCGCGCTAGTGTGGTAAAGAAGAGGAATTCTTCAGAACTATGAGACGCGCATGCGCAATGAATACAAGTACGTAAATAATCACTTTCTACACATCTAAACAAAGATATAATGTTTATATTTCGTATCAATCGTAGATAAAAGATTTTTTTCTTTACAGCTACGAGTAATGAAAAGATTTTTCAAGTCCACGTAATGAAAAAATGGATTTTAGCTATGTTTTTTAGGCTTTAAAGTTCTATTTCTCAGCCTACCACGGAAAAAAATTTTTTTTAGCAACAACAGGATAAAATAGTAATCTTCGTCAGATTGAAGATGACCCAAAGAGGGGTTAAAATATTGCAAAAGTGAGCTTATAATTTCTTCCTTTAGACCCTGCCATCAATAAGAATCATATATAAGGAAACAAACCATACTACTTACTATTTATATTGCCTTTAGTGGATTCAGCAGTCTTTATCTCTTCATAGCAGTGTTGCTATTGGTTTTACTGTAGGTAAATTAATTTCCTTTTCTCATTTTGGCTTGGGCTATGGTACTATCTGAACATGTATATAAAATTTGTCCAGTAGTTTAGGCTTTACACATTTTTTATAAAGTAATTTTTTAGACTCAGACAAAGAGCTTAGAAGGGGTAGAGGGAGCCCTTGCTCAGAAAGTTGCCCCAAAACCCTTGCTTCAGAAAGTTGCTCAAACTTTAGAGGATAAGTGGTGGTTCCGACCAGAAAACCTTTATAAACTATTGTAGTAATAATTTCTCTTTTGGTACAGAATAGATTATCACTATTATCAATTATTATGGTACTATCTATGAGTAGTTTTAAAAATTTGTGTTAATAGGAAAAAAGTTTGTCAGTTGATATGAGATTGTTTCTGGGTTAACATTTAATTAAAATTGGGTAAATAGTTTTTTAAATAACGGTGTAATAATATCCACAACAATCAGAAGGAATGTATGATCTGCCTTTTAGCATTCTTATTATAATTTAAATTAAAAACCATATCAAGATTAGGTTAACAACCATATTTTAATTATTCTGGTATGATAATTTTTTTTTTTAACAGTGATGTAGTTGTCCAGATTGTGGATGCTAGAAATCCATTGCTATTCCGCTGCGAAGATCTTGAGGAATATTCTCATGAAGTATCTAAGGACAAATTGAATTTTTTGCTGCTAAACAAGGCAGATTACTTAACGGAGAAACAAAGAAAATATTGGGCTAAATATTTTGAATCGATCGGTATTAGATGCGCTTTTTTCTCTGCACTCAAGGATTTAGAAACTTTGGAAGAAGAAGAGGTAAAATATATTTTATTTATTTGGTATTAATGAGTATTATACAAATACATATTTTGAGCAATGAAATTCAGAACAGTGGAGAGGAATGGTAAGAGGTAGAACTCTATGCAAACAAACATGTGTTTAGTAATGAAAGTCAGTCCAAATAGTGGAAAGAATAGAATAAGAGGAAAGAGGTTTGGTACAAATAGAGGTAGTACTCATTTAGAAGAAAGGAAGGATAAGAGGAAATAGGTAAGGTAGTAAATAGGTCTTACTATACATTCACATATTTAGCGAAGAGAATTTTGTATAGAGGTAAGGAAAGAGATGTGGTGTAGAGGTCTACTTCTATCTCTACCATACCTCTTTTCTGTTATCCTTTCTCTCCACGTTAATCCCTTAAAAGAGAGTAAAATAGAGGGAAGAGCCTTATATTTATTTTAACTTGATTTTTAGGAACCTGAGGAAAAGAAAGAACAGATTGAAGCTAAACAGAGTAATGTGGATGAAGAAGAAATTCCTAACGATGTCGACGCTAATGCAACTGAACCCATTGCTGATAAAGTAGAACAAGTTCTCAAAGAAAACAACGATAAACCACTTGAAGGAGTTGATGACACCCCCGCTGAAATTTCTCATGTTAATTCAGGTTAGTCAAGCTTATTATTATTAATTATGTTAAGTTTTTTTTTATTTAAATGCCAGCTGAATATCTGCTTTCTGTTACTGTATGTGTATCATAATCAATCTAGTTCTATGTATTTCATTTATCCTTTCGTTCCCATACCTATATTTCTACCCTTTAGTGGTGGGGGTTTTGGTGTTTTCCAAAAACATGTTTTCTCAACTAGAAAATGTAATTATTTAATAGTTTTAGTTTTATTTGGCTATTCTAATGCATAAGAAGAGCCTTTTTACTACGTATACGAGAAGATAAAAAATAATGGTTGTGACACATTTACGATTTTTCAGTATCTCCCTGACATCATTACACACACCCCCCAAATAATGTCACTCTAATTCTAATTCTAATGTCACTCCCTGACATTAGTACACTTTTGTCTCAGAAACTAGATGCAAGAGGAATTTCTGCTAAGAGGGCATTTTTTTTGTTGAACAACTTAAGCTTAGAATCCTATCTTTAGCTTGTTGAGCAGTTTATCTAAGGCAGATATTGAGATTTCATATCTTGTTTAGCTCTTACACCTATCACGATACGAATCCTTAACAAGTTGGAGGGAAAAAAAAAATCGGGGTAGACATTGGGGTAGTAAAGAGCCGGACAGACTTTTTTAAGTCCTTAGAAAGAGCCTTTGCTCCTCCACACCCCTTAGTTGTTGGGTCCATATGTATCACATGCTAATACCTGGAGTAGGGCTGCAAAACCCTCATGTGATACATATTGTAATACATGCCACTGTCAAAAGGTCAAACAGGTTATCTAAGGCAGCTCTTGAGGTTTCATGTTGTGTTTAGCCCCCCCCCCCCCCCAAAAAAAAACTAAACATGATATGATGAACCCTCAGGAATCATGTCGGGGATCACTTTATCCCTTCATGTTGATATCAGGTCACAAGTCGTGGGCCAGTTAGAGTTTATACTGCAAGAGCCTTAGGCAAAGCCACATACTTTTCACTTTATTTTTCAAGAAACCTACTTATATAGCGTAATTGGTATTTAAATGGGCTACCTATAAAATTATTTTAAAAATAGCTTTCTTGTGTCTTATCACTGGCCAAATTGTTTGTGTGTAATTTAAATAAAAATTTATTTAACAAAGTATAATATAAAACATTTCTAATTATCAGTGTTATTCAATAATAATATAATGCAGTAGAACCTCGATAAGAAGTGTCTCGAGGGGATTAGGGAAACAGTCTTGTTATGGAGGTGCTATTTTTGTTGAGGGTCGTGTTATCAAGGTTTGAGGGCGGGGTTTTCAAGTCTAGACTTGTTCAAGTTCGACCCATTCCTGTTTAGAGTCGCGTTATGGAGGTTGACTTCCCAAAACGACTTGTTATAGAGGTTCTGAGTTACGTTGTGAATTGGAAAAAATCCGTGTTATTGAGGTTGTTTGGATAATAATAGTCGCATTATAGAGGTTAATTTAACATTATGTGTTGTGGCAATCTCAAGGGGAATTGAAAGTTGCATTTGTAATTGAGGTTGTCGTGTTATTGAGGGTCGTGTAAGCGAGGTTCTACTATAATATATTTTTTCCAATAAATGTAATACATAATGATATAAATACAATTTTTCATGAGAATCACCCTAAATGAGATAAATCTCATTTAGGGGGTTATAAAATCTTAAATCTACTAATTATTGTGATTTATTTTTATTTATAAAACTCTTACTGTTAGGGATAAAATAAATAACTATTTCTCACATTTCAGCTTTATTTCAACCCCTTACTAGTGTAATTTTTTTAAAAAAACTTGTGTCAGGTACATTTAGTCTAAAGTGGTACCCTTTGTTAATATGAGTTGTAGTGAAGATCCTTTTAGGGTAATAATAAAAAACGTCGATTATCTACGGCAACGTTTCGGCAATCCTGCCATTCTCAAGCCTGAAATATAGTTTATTTGCTGTAAAAAGTCGTTTCATTACCAACAATACATCAAGAACTAACTTACAAGTGTAAACTCATACCTAAAATTCGGTGTTGTGAGGATCGTTAAGATGGTAGTACAAAAACTTTATTAAGGTACAATAATATGTTCCGTCGTCAACATTCTATCATCTCCTCCACAACATCCTGTCTAAATTGACTTAACATCACTACGTCCGTAACGGGACAGACTAGAGATTCAACATAAAAAGTAATAATAACATAAAAAGAGACTAGTAACACACGTATTTTAAAAAAACTAACATCTATATAAATTAACAATCATGGTAACTAGAAGAAGCCAACAACTCTTATCACTGATTACATATCACAGATTATGAGATCTCTTTCTAACTAAGTGATAACATCACTTTATCCAAACCAAAAACCATTACAGTACACAAAAGCTAAATTAATTTATATACTCAACAAAAGCAAACAAAAGTAATTCTTGTTTGCTTGACTGTTCCCAAAACGACTTGTTATAGAGGTTCTGAGTTACGTTATGAATTGGGAAAAATCCGTGTTGAGGTTGTTTGGATAATAATAGTGGCATTATAGAGGTTATTTAACATTATGTGTTTTGGCAATCTCAAGGGGAATTGAAAGTTGCATTTGTAATTGAGGTTGTCGTGTTATTGAGGGTCGTGTAAGTGAGGTTCTACTGTAATATATTTTTTCCAATAAATGTAATACATAATAATATAAATACTATTTTTCATGGGAATCACCCTAAATGAGATAAATCTCATTTAGGGGGTTATAAAATCTTAAATCTACTAATTATTTTTATTTATTTATATTTATAAAACTCTTATTGTTAAGGATAAAATAAACAACAATTTCTCACATTTCAGGTTTATTTCGACCCCTTGCTTGTGTCATTTTTAAAATAAAAACTTGTGTCAGGTATCGTTTGCACTATTTATGGTCATTCTTTTAAGCTGACTGATTATAAGGTTATATTTTATTAGGTTTTGGAAATCTTCACTTTCTTTATCTATTTATATAAAATCCAAATACCACTCACTCGCTGACCGAGTAACTCATCACAATGTCTCTGCAACCACTAGACCTAATCACCATGCAATATTGTTGGTAGGTTCCTCTTACCCTTAGGTAAAAATATTTTACAATCTTAAATCAAGATGGTGGCCATTTATATGCAAAATTTGACAGGATGATATTTCCGGAATCAATTGTACTAGAACCTTGAAATTTGGATGTTAGCTTTCTTTTATAAGAATATCAACTTTTGTTGAAGGGTTTTACAATCGGCCTTTTTTATTCAAGATAGCGACCACATACGCATTTGAAACCATGCCACCTCAATATAATCATCATTTCTTTTAAACGCTGAAGTAAAATCATTATATTTTATATTTCTATATTATAACAATCCGTTCTCAAGCACGGGAATCCAGCTAGCTTATGTATATTTTATGTTTAACATTTACTTAGTTTCTATGCTATATCTTATAAATCTATTCTCATATGTTCTTATTGTTTGTACCGAACCATTAACGAATCCCTAGTTGCTAGTGTTTACAAATAGTACATTTGATTGAAATTGAGTGTTGTTTTGGCTCTTCTCTTAAGCATTGACAACAATGGATAAGCAGTATATTAACACTTTATTTAGTAAATTTATTTAAAGCTCCACGCTCTGCATATACCAAAGGTGAGAGGTATAAATTTTGCTTCCGAGCTTATCGAAGGTAACGGAAGCTATGTGATCGTTCTTAAGAAAGAAAAATATTTAGGCTTCCGATTTCAAAAATTCCAAGACAGAAATATGTTTCAGACATCAAGGAACATTTTTGGTTCCGTGTCTGTCTGTCGGTCGGTCTGTCGTTCAATTTTTGCGAACCGACATATCTTAAAACTACAAATCCAATTTTAATGAATTTTAGGTAGTAGGCCATAATTAGCCCATTGTTGGTCCCATATAAGTTTCAACCTTCTGCGCATATTTGTTTCTCTTCCACATGCGCACAAACATACATTTATTTACACCTATAGCTTCAAAAGTACTTATCTGATTTGAATGAAACTTTTATAGTGTCTCGAAAGTAACCCGCAGATAGCCCCAGATTAATTTGAAACATCTGCGCTCTTTAACTTTTGCTAAATTGATACTTTAATTTGTGTAAAAAATTAAAACAATTTTGACAGATTAAAAAAAAACGGGGAAACAATTAGACCAATTAGACAATAATGGCTTGTAAAAGCATAAAATCAATAAAGTACGTGGATAGGATGCGAGGAAGCTATGTGCCACACCAATTGGCAGTCTATTTTTAATAACAACTACTTTTATGAAATGAGCCTAATTTTAAAGCACTACACTCTGCCTACCAAAGGTGACAAGGTATACATTTTTTTAATAACAACTACTTTTATGAAATGAACCTAATTTTAAAGCTCTACACTCTGCATATACCAAAGGTGACAGGTATACATTTTTTTAATAACAACTACTTTTATGAAATGAACCTAATTTTAAAGCTCTACACTCTGCCTACCAAAGGTGACAAGGTATACATTTTTTTAATAACAACTACTTTTACTAAATGAACCTAATTTTAAAGCTCTACACTCTGCCTACCGAAGGTGACAAGGTATACATTTTTTTAATAACAACTACTTTTATGAAAAGAACCTAATTTTAAAGCTCTACACTCTGCCTACCAAAGGTGACAAGGTATACATTTTTTTAATAACAACTACTTTTATGAAATGAACCTAATTTTAAAGCTCTACACTCTGCCTACCAATGGTGACAAGGTATACATTTTTTTAATAACAACTACTTTTACGAAATGAACCTATAATTTTGTGTCACTGCAATACTCTCTCTCTTATATTTACTTTTGATGTGTCGATTTCCTACTTCTCAAATTTTATCCAGAGGTAGGGTTGCCATGGAAAGTTTAGACCAAAACGGGACATTGTATTTGGTGGAGTGTACCAAATGAGGGGGGGGGGGGGGGGTATTTCAGCCCCTAGGTAAAAAGGTGAGGTGGGTCTGGGGACCCTAGGAAAAATGTTGGAAATTTTAAGGAAAAATATGCATTCTCTACAATTAGTAAATCTTCACTATTCGGCTCACCTATTTCATACTGTCTGATTTACTTTGTCTTTTAAAACTGTTCCTTTTTACATTATAAAAACGATTCCGGTTGTAGCATCTCGATAAAATCAATAGTTATATATATTTTTTTTTAAATACATAAAGTGTCATTTTTAGGGTAATGATGGAAGGTTATGGTTAGGTAGGTCAGAAAACACTAGCATTAACCTAAACTAATAACCTTATATCAATTTCCCAAAAATTAAAAAAAGAAGGATTGAAATTATTGAGATGCTGCAATCAAAATAGTTTTTGTAATGTAAAAAAGAATAGTTTAAAAAACCCATGAAAACAAAATATTATTAGGTCTTCAAACAAGTATTTGTAATAACAAATAATAGGTTTTGGCTGCTTAATAGCCATCTTCAGATTCTAGATTTAGTTGTTCACAGTAACATGGTATCAAAGTAAATGACCAAGATTTACTTTGATACCATGTTACTGTGAACACATTGAAGAAGCAAACTGTTGATTTATAACATATTTACTAAGATTGGAAAAGTCTCCATTAAATATAAAACTCATTAAATATGGGCCAAGTTTTTCGTTTTACCAGATATTCTGAAAAATGTCCCATTTTTCGCCATAAAACCAGGATATTTTTTCGAAAACTGACAGGATGCCTTTAAAAGCCTAAAATGACAGGACCATCCAGGACAAAACGGGAACTCTTTTTTTGACTGCACTTGTCTGCATTGATAACAGACAGACAACAGACAATTAGGTAAATAGGTATATATACTTCTTAGACTAAGGGACCTTAAAACTTGTTCAGTAGCTTACGCTCTACTTGTCTGCACTGATAACAGACTGTACAGACAGACAACAGACAATTAGGTAAATAGGTATATATACTTCTTAGACTAAGGAACCTTAAAACTTGTTCAGTAACTTAGGCTCTACTTGTCTGCACTTAGACTGTCTACAACAGACAGATAAAACACTTTTTTGGACAAAATCTAGAGAAAAATAAAATAAAAAAGTAGCACTTCATGTAACTGAGTAAAATGAAATATTGGATTTTTTTTTATTCCAAAATGTTTTTTTTTATTTGTTTATTCTCTGTCTACCAATTTTATTTTTATTTTTTCCAAATAAGCTAAAGCCATTTTTTCTTTAAAAATAGTTTTAAAGTTCCTTTCAATTAATTTATTAAAAATAAAGAGACTAAACTTCCCTTAAGTGACAGAGGTAAATAGGTTGAAGACAGATAACCATCAGGGCAACATCCTAATACATTGGCACACCCTAACTTTTTTATTTTAATGACCTTAAGGTCAAGTATTTTTAGACCTAAAAGGACTCATGTAGGGTCACATAAAGAAAATTTTAGTTTAGAGAGCCCCCAAATATTAAGGGCCGAAAACTTTTGTTGAAGTAAAACATCGAGAAACTGATATGTATTTTTTTTTTTTTTTTTTAACATTAATTGTACTTTGAATTTATAACACTATACATTGTACAATGAATCAAGATTTTTTTAAAAGATCTTGTATTTAGGAGCCCCCCCCCCCAAGAAAAATCCTTTAAGTGTAAAAAAAAAAAAAAAAAAAAAATGACAATACTGCTTTATCCTTAACTTTGATTTTATAGTGATATTTTCAACGTATCCTGGCTAACCTGGCATTTGTTTTGAAAGTAACTAAAAAAAAGAAGAAAAATCAGACAGAAGAAAAAATAAAAAAAAGGAATAAAAATGTCCGAAATTCCTCGGTTCCCTTCTTAAAATTAGCTCGATTTTATTCGGATTTTTTATAATTAAGTGCGAAATACATGGGATATTTCGATTAATATATAATTATCAAAGTTTTAACTAAAAGTTTCAGATAAATAAAGTGTTTTATGTAGTGGAAAAGTTGGTGTTTCTCTGCGAAAAGGTTTACGGACTCAGGGATGTTGTCATAGACGGAGTGTTGCCCTACCGTGTTCTATTGGATCTCTTACCTAATTAATTCCCTTTTTAACGTGTTTCAAGATTAAAATATCAATAAAATATTGTCAAAACGTCATAAAATTATTATTTTATCTCAATTCTATTTAAAATACAGTGAAATAAGTGTTTAATATCTATTTAAACCAGTTAAACTATCTTGTTTTTTCTTCTCTTTTGTGTGTCCGAATAAGATTTTTCGTTTATCGATCTTTCGAAATATAACCAAATAGGTGTTATTTATCTCTTAAAATTTTACAATTATCAATATTAATATGATATTTTTAAATATAATAGTATATTTATTACCAGAAATCAATAATTAAATCACTTGATTAGAAATAAGGCTTCTATTTTACTTCGTTTGTCCATTTCCGAACTGAATTTCATGTTTTTTTTTCTTGTTTGTCTAAATTTTTGAGTTTAAATTTTTTTGAATTTGTATTTTTCACGATCCTTCACTTATAATTAATTATAAAAAAGTTAATTCTATAATTATTATTTGATAATTGGGTGTTAAAGCGAATCGTGTGGAATATTAATAGGTGTGTTCATTTTTATATCTTACCATTATTTGTAAATTAATTCCTTTTTAATATATTTTTGAAATAAATTATTTCCAATCATATTTTAAAAAGTCCAATTACTAATATATTAATATTATTTACTTTAAATAAACAAATTTGTTGTTTATAAATATTATTATGATGAACATTTACTAAAATAAATACGTACTTATTTTTCACTAAATATAGTTAAAATATAATACTTACAGTTTTATTGTCTATAGCAATCTCATTTTAAGTTCTGTTATGATTGAGAGCTTTAAATCGTTTATTTCTTTTATTTTTGTGGTTACATGCTATGAAGTAGTTAAGATTTGGTAATTTGTTTTTTTTTATTAATTTCAATCTCCGATTTATTTTTTTAAATTATAATTTCTTTAATATACTTCCATGGAACGCAAAAAGAAGAAAGGATAGGATTTTTTTTTAATTCGTTTTTATTAAATCAATTTTTTTTAAGTAATGTTTAATTTGATTTGAATTTTTATCTTTTTCTTTTGGACAAATTGTGTATGGTTATATCATTTTTGTATTACTTAGAAATGTTATCAGTCAGAATTGATAAGTTTCATAAATTAAGTCCGCTTTTACAGTACTATGTTTGAGAAGATACGATTGCTTTCATTGTTCCTTTTAATTTGGTCTATAGAGCAAAATGTCGGACGAAATTTGGAGCAAATGCGCTATGGAACGGCGTACGCTTGTGAAGGGAAAGTTTTACAGTTACGATGCAAAGAGAATGAAGTTATTCATCTAATAAGAGCTAATTATGGACGGTTTTCGATAACTATATGTAATGATCAAGGTGTTACTGATTGGAGTGTCAACTGTATGTCACCTAAATCTTTAAGAGTTTTACATAATCGATGTACTCATCAGCCAAGCTGTTCTGTACCTGCAAGTACATCGCTTTTTACTGATCCGTGTCCGGGTACTTTTAAATACTTAGAGGCGCATTTTAATTGCGTACCGGCAGCTCTTAGTACGACAACCCAACGACCGAGTCCACCTTGGTTGTTGACATCCCAACCTAATGTTTGGAGTACGGCAAAAGTATCTACTGTTCGGCCTCCAGTTTTAACCGGATTACCACCGAGAAATAACCCGACGAAACCACCGGCTAAGATTATTACAACAACAGCTCTGACGACAACAGAAGTTGTTGAAATGACAACTAATTTTGATGATATTCTCGATGTAGAAGATGTTACAAAAGTTACAACTCAAGTAGTTGTCGTTAGTATACCTAATGAGGTCGAAGTATGGAACGAGGATTTAATGTGTCAACCAGAGTACGCACGAGGATTGAAATGGAATTGGACAAAATCAGGTGAATTTGCCGTTCAACCTTGTCCAGGTGGTGCTTCAGGTGTCGCTAGATGGCGATGTCTAGATGGAGCACCACCTCGAAGACCGAAATCTCCTGATTTAAGTGAATGTCGTTCATTATGGTTGGCCGGTTTAGATTTAAGAATAGCCGAAGGAGATGCAGTAACATCCATTGCTGATGATCTGTCTCAAGTAACCGATTCAAAACCATTATTCGGTGGTGATTTAATGACAACAACCGAAATAATAAAAAAATTAGCTAAAAAAATGTCATCTAATATTCAAACTTATCCTGATCAAAGGCAGCGTGAAGCAATTGTTACCGAACTCCTACAAGGAATCGTTAAAACTTCTAGTAATCTTCTAGACGCTTCTCAATTAGCATCTTGGAGAGATTTACCACATGCAGAGCAAATGAGAGTTGCCACATCCCTTTTAGTTGGTATAGAAGAGAATTCGTTCCTTCTAGCTGACACTGTCGTAAGAGAGAAAACCGTAACACATACCGAACGTAATGTTCTTCTACATGTTAAGATTTTAGAAACCGATAACATAGCTAATGAAATTTTCATGTGTGGTAATAACAACGAAAATTCAAACATCAATAATATGTGGAGTGGTAGTGACAATTGGTTAAAATTAGAGAAGAAATCTCTTTTAGAAAACAGAAGCGAAGGTAATCTTCTAAGAATTGTCTATGCTGCTTTTGATCGTCTTGAAGAAATACTTATACCCTACTCAAGGGATAATATATCAAGAGTTGTCAACTCTAAAGTTATCTCCGCTTCATTAGGTAAAGGACGTCACATACAACTTTCTCAACCTGTGACTCTTTGCTTGAAGCATATTAGAATTGAGAATGTTTCAAATCCTTCTTGTGTTTTTTGGGACTATACTATGTCTGCTTGGAGCGAAGAAGGCTGCCGTGTCGATTCTACTAATAGAACACACACTATTTGTATCTGTGATCATTTAACAAATTTCGCACTTTTAATGGAAGTTGACGATTCAAATTATCTTAAAAATCCTTTAACTTTTTACCAAATTATTATTTATATAGGTTGTATTATTTCCATAATTTGTCTGTTCCTTTCCATAGGTACTTTTGTATTTTTCAAATCTTTAAAATCAGATAGAACTACGATACACGCTAATCTTTGTAGTTGTTTATTAATCGCCGAATTATTATTTGTTTTCGGTGTAAATAGAACTGAATATTCAATTTTATGTGGTATAGTAGCCGGTTTACTGCATTATTTTTTCTTGTGTTCGTTTGTTTGGTTGTTTTTTGAAGGTTTCCAATTGTATATAACATTTTTAGAAGTTTTCAATACTGATAAATCGAGAATCCCATGGTATTATTTGTTCTCTTACGGGTCACCTTTGGTCGTCGTTATTATATCTTCTATTATAGATCCCTATAGTTACGGCTCAGATAGGTATTGTTGGTTAACTGCTAATAACTTTTTTATATTTATTTTTGTCGGCCCTGTAGTGGCCGTCATTTTAGCTAATATAATATTTTTAAGTATGGCTATTTTTATGATGTGTAAACATACTTCAAACGCGGTTAAAAACGGTGACAGTAGATTAGCCACAGCTATGATTTGGCTAAGAGGTGCTATAGTTTTAGTTTTAATTCTCGGTTTAACATGGACTTTCGGTCTTCTTTATTTGAATGAAGAATCGCCTGTCGTAGCTTGTATTTTCGCATGTTTAAACGCCTCTCAAGGTTTGTTTATCTTTGTTTTTCATTGTGTACAAAATGATAAAACACGTAAAGAGTACAGAAGAATATTGAGTAAGTGGTTCGATTGTGTCGAATATAAAGAAGAAGAAGTAGTTAACGTCGAAGAAAATAAAGAGAGGCGACCGAGTCTATATGGTGCAAGCCAAAACAATAAACCACAATCTTCAGAAAGTACTTCTAGTTCCGGTGTTAACAATATGAACGTACAGCAGAACTGGAATCAAGAAGAGGAAGAAAACCATTGTAGAACTACACCTAGACCTTCTACATTCGCTAATGTAAATTTACCAAAATCTTCTACGACTTGGGGTCACTTAAATAGACCTTTCGTCTGGAAGAATTCTAATTTCGACTGCAGTGCTACGAAATTTGATGAAGAAACTATTAAATCAGCTGCAGTGTTAAGCGATACTTTAAGGAAAAGTAATTACAGTCCTTATGCTTGTCAATATCCACAACAGCTTACGAATAGCGTAAGCAGTAGACAGAGAAAACGGAGTCGTAATGGCTCGTTAAGACCTACATCTCCGTGGAATCATACGTACACGGAAATCAGTGAGCGTGAAAAAGAGCGTTTAGAACGTAGACAAGACGATCCCGTTTACGAAGAGATCGAAAGAGAACGGAATTTCGGTCGAATCGATCAAACTAGAGAATTTAGTAATCCAGACTGTGTTCGAAATTCATCCGATCTTTCAGACGATGAATTCCGTCGTGTTTCCGATATGTCTCGACAAAGTTCGAGATCCTACGGAGATCATCGCCCTTTAATACCGTACTCACCCGGTACGGATAGAAACTTCCATTCAGCGCTTGATGCAGCATTTCGACAAAGGTTGAAAGAACAAGCTTCAAAAGCCGCTCATCAGCAACAATCTACAATAGCTGTTCTCGATGGACAGACTGTAGTGTGCCATCTCCAACCAGATTACAACCCCCGATCACCACCTCCTCTAAACCTCCACATGCAACCCTATGCAGACTGTTAGTAGCTTCGCAACTCCACCTACCCCACACATCATCCTCATTCATTCACTGGTATAAAATCATCATTTTTATTATTTTGTATTTTTGTTTGTAATATTGAATACTTAATAAGGTCTAATAATATCGGGTAATACACTAAACATTTTAGATGACCAAGTGCCAACTTTTTATTTACTGTTTTTTTAATTAAAGTCTGTGGAAAATGGGAAAATATCAGTTCCCACAGTATTAAAAAAAAAATAACTATGGTGAAAATTATTCTATTTTCCATTTTTTAATTCAAGCCTGTGGAAAATCAGTTTCATGTCATTCATTTTATTTATAGTTGTAAAAACTCTTTGGCAGGCCTAAGCCGCCTATCTTGGCTGTTTCCAAACAGATTATTTTTTATTAATAAACCAACAAATTATATAACTGGTGAATATTGCATTTGGCAAATAAAAATTTGGCCTTGGTCCACCAATTTACCCAATATTATCAACAAAAAATAAAAAAAAAAATTGTATTATATTTTAATCTAAAAATAAATTATCTTATCAAGTTCCTTTGTAAAATATATTTTAAAATATTAAAGGCATATAAAGCTCAAATGAATGAAATAATTACTTAAATTTTTGGTTGTCGAAACGAATAGTTTAATTTTTTAAAGAAATTATAATAGCTGATTTTAACACAGAATGTTTTTTAATTTCTTATAACTTTTTTTTTCTTTTAAATCGAGTAATTTCTCATTTTTTTTGCTATTATTTATTTGTGTACCAAAATATCCTATTTTATTTTTATTTTAAAAACACATTTTATATGTATTTTAGAGGTAAAAAAAGTGAAGGTTGTGTTACTTATGGTAAGGAGAAATAACTTAAAAGTATGCACTCTTGTTAATGGGGGATATGTGTTTATACATTATTCTCTCTGCTATAATTATCTCTACTGTTATTAGTGACATCCATTTTTTCAACTTGCTTAACTACTTATCAAATAAGGGCTATCAATAAGGCTAAATAGGGCTATCAATAAAGCTATCAATAAGGGCTTAGAGAGAGCATAGTACATAAAAAAGATAGCTCAAACATTCGACCCAGCAGGTGGTGTTTAAAGCAGTTAGTGAGAGACAAGTGAATTACATATTTTGATCAGTTATCAATAACATTAAATTATTAATGACATGCTAAAAGAAATATGTTTTTGTAATAGGTGAATGCCATACACATAATTTCTTTGCTATATAGTTTTATATTAAAAACTCGCCGGTCTTGGCTGGCCCACGGCCAGCCTTTGCCCGTCGAGTGGCCAGGTAGATATATGCCAGGTACTTGTAAGATCTGGTAACGTTGTAGGAGGTTGTGGGGTATTGTAGCCAAGTGGGTTAATTATACAGTTATAATTTGCATAAAACAATGCAGAGGTAAGAAAGTGAGCTAGTATCTTAGGCTGTGGAGTTGTAGAGAGGATTGAGTAAGGTGGGGCGACAGGAGCAACGAGAGGGGATGGGAAAATCGGACATATTCCCGTCTCTGTCTCTTCTTACGGCGCGGCACTGTTCCAGTAAATATTTAATAACTTTGGTAAAAAGCCCTCAACATGTGCCAACTGTTAACGCACATATATAATAAATTAGATAAAAAATAAGAAGAAAAAAAAAAAAAAAATAGTAAAAACCACTTTATAAACAGTTTTTTCCATTTTACCCCCCTCAAAACTAAAAATACCACAAAATAGAACGTAACGATAATTAATCCACTACTCAAGAGCTTTTCAACGATATACATCATATGATAAAAGATTAACTTTGACATTTGTACCTCTGTACACTAATGCCTAAGGTACCAAAATTATATTTAAAAATAAACAAACAATACAAAAGGGCATTAATTTAACTAATAAACAAATATAAATAAAATAACCTAATAACAAAAAATTATTCAAACCCTTTAACCTACAACAAAATTAAAAATCGGTACAAAAGTACGTGTACAACATTTTTAAAAAATAAATAAATATAACAGCTTTATTGTACAAATCAAGGCCTTTCAAATGATATAAGACACAATATTAGAAACCAAAAAAGTGGTCACGTGACACAGCACACAAGAAAAAGAGTACTCTCATGTTCTCAGCAAATAGGATGAACTAATGAAATATAATATACTCAATTTAAAGAGCATTAGTGTGAGATTTAAGCGCCCTAATCAGAAATAAAATCGGTCTACAATTGTAAAAAATACGGTCATTCAAAGTAAACAAATTGAAACAAAGAAAACAAAAAAATCCAAAATTCTCACCATTTAGGGTACAACCGATAGAGGTACGACAAAAAGTCATAGGACCAATGTTGTAGATTTTTTAAAATCAGTTACCGCTGGTGCTGTCCGTTTTCGAATACGACTTACCGTTTAGCTGCAATAAGCCCCAAAACAGCTAAAAAATCAAGTCGGCCATTTTTATTTTTTTAGGGGGGGAAGGAGTGGGAAAAGTAAACTTTTTATAATTATTTTGGTTCACAATATGGACATTGCGCGTCGAATGGCGCAAACCTCAAGTCTCTAGCTGTTCTGGAAGTGGGTAAACATTAATGTCAGTGAGTGAGTGAGTCAGTCAGTTAGCCATGCGGCTTTATAGTAGATAGACTCGCCGGCGTCAGCTGGCCTACGGCCAGCTTTTGCCCGTCGAGCGGCCAGGTAGATATATGCCAGGTACTTGTATATAGTAGTTGGTACTTGTAAGATCTGGTAATGTTGTAGGAGGTTGTGGGATATTGTAGCCATCAGGTGGGTTAATTATACTGTTATAATTCCCAGTCTATAAATGACAAAATAAACAAACGATAAAGCAAACAAAGAAACAAAGTTGAAAGCTATTGACGTCTAGAGGAGCTGAGCTAGTATCTGTGAAGTTGTAGAGCGGATTGAGTAAGGTCGTGACGGGAGCGACGGGAGTGGATGGGAAGATCGGACATATTCCCGTCTCTGTCTCTTTTTATGGCGCGGCACTATTAAAGTAAATATGTATTAATTAACTTTGGTACTAACAGACATTTTTCGGAGAAACAATGCATCTAACATGCGCCAAATGTGGTGCACATATAATTAATTTAATAAACAAAACACCCAGCAACCAAATCGTAAAAACTGCTATAAAAACAGTTTTTTTTTCAATTTTACCCCCCTCAAAACTAAAAATAACACAAAATAGAACATAACAAAAATTAATCTGCTATTTAAGAGCTTTTCAAGGATATAAATAATATTATAAAAGATTAACTTTAACATTTGTATCCCTGTACTCTAAGGTAAAAAAACCTTAGACAAACAAAAAATGAAGGGGCATTAATTTAACTAATAAATAAATATAAATAAAAAAAACCTAATAAAAAAAATTATTTAAACCCTTCAACCTGCAAGAAAATTATAAATCGGTACAAAAGTACGAGTGCAACATTTTTAAAAAATAAACAAATATAATAGCTTTAATGTACAAATCATGGCCTTTCAAATGATGTACAATACAATATTAAAAACCAAAAAAGTGGTCACGTGACACGGTACACAGAAAAACGTTTAATCTCAAGTTCTCAGCAAATTGGATGAACTAATGAAATATAAGAGCACATATAATAAATTTAATAAAATTAAATCAAAAAGAAAAAAAAAAAAAATCTTAAAAATCGTTATAAAACAGTTTTTTAATTTTACCCCCCTAAAAACTAAAAATACCAGAAAATAGAACGTAACGAAAATTAATCCACTATTCAAGAGCTTTTCAACGATATACATCACATGATAAAAGATTAACTTTGACATTTGTACCTCTGTACTCTAAGGCCTAAGGTACCAAAATTATATTTTAAAGAAAACAAACAATACAAAAGGGCATTAATTTAACTAATATACAAATATAAATAAAATAACCTAATAACAAAAAATTATTCAAACCCTTTAACCTACAACAAAATTAAAAATCGGTACAAAAGTACGTGTACAACATTTTTAAAAAATAAATAAATATAATAGCTTTAATGTACAAATCAAGGCCTTTCAAATGATATACGACACAATATTAAAAACCAAAAAAAGTGGTCACGTGACACGGCACACGGGAAAAAGTTTACTCTCAAGTTCTAAGCAAGTAGGATGAAGTAATGAAATAAAATATACTCAATTTAAAGAGCATTAGTGTGAGATTCAAGCGCCTCAATCAGAAATAAAATCGGTCAATAATTATAGAAACTATGACCATTCAAAGACAAAAATGGAAAAAAATAAAAATAAAATAATACCAAAATTATCACCATTTAGGGTACAACCGATAGAGGTACGACAAAAAGTCATAGGACCAATGTTGTAGATTTTTTAAAATCAGTTACCGCTGGTGCTGTCCGTTTTCCAATACGACTTACCGTTTAGCTGCAATTAGCCCCAAAACAGCTTAAAAATCAAGTCGGCCATTTTTATTTTTTTAGGGGGGAAGGAGTGGGAAAAGTAAACTTTTTATAATTATTTTGGTTCACAATATGGACATTGCGCGTCGAATGGCGCAAACCTCAAGTCTCTAGCTCTTCTGGAAGTGGGTAAACATTAATGTCAGTGAGTGAGTGAGTGAGTCAGTTAGCCATGCGGCTTTATAGTATATAGACAAGACATTATTAAAAATTAAAGATTATTACAAAAAATACTTACAATAACAAAACTATGCTAAGAAATTATCATAAAAGGTACAGTTACAAAACTAAAATATATATTTAAAAAAAAATAAAAACACGCTTTTATAAACAATGTACTAAAAAGGAGATTTTTTGAGAATAAGATAAGTCCATCTTGGAAAATAGGTCAATTTTTACTTTTTTCACAAATATCTAGAAAATGTCATTATATGCACAAAAATGCATCATCGCTTTTGTACAAAAACATTTTAGTAATTAAGGAGAGTTAAATCACAAACACATATATGTTAAGAGAAAGGAGAATAATAGGCGAGCAATACCGAAGCAATGAAGTGGAAGGTTACGTTTCTTAAACTACTAGTCCCTGCGCCAATCGCTGCCTGCTCTGACTGGTCTGAAACCAATCCGTGATTAAATCAGAGCCTAGTTGGAACAACCTACCTACAGTCAGAGTTTGAGTTTAGGCTTCGTTGGAACGTTCTGTTCCTAAAGCGCATGCGTGAGACAGTTTCAAACTAGTTTGAAGCGTGGTTGGAACAAACCTATTACAAGAAGTGTCCCTGACAAAAATTGTCCTGGCAGACAAGTGAAGCTAATTCGAAGAATGCAAAAAATTGATAACGGTGATAACAGTGTTAAGCAATTAAGAGATAAAAAAACACACCAATAATTAATTATAACTTGAAAACACCACCTGCTGTCATATTTATGTTTGTTTCTATTAGAGTTAATAGAAAAAAAATAACATTACTTCTAAAATGAGTTACTTTATAACAGGGGTTAGCAACCTATTTGCCTGCAAAGGTGCAAAACCAGATTAGAAAATTGCCTAGGGTGCACATTCCTAACTTTTACCTCTATTACATAAATATATTTACTGTTCTTCCTCGATCCATTGTTTGTACTTATAACTGCCATTGTAGAAATTGCTTATACTATCTAAAAACACTTTCGTCTTTTTGAAAATCGTGCCCAGTAAATTGAGTATAAAACGAGAGCAAAAACCCTGCTCAATTGGATGAATACAGGAATTTTGATGAATTTTCAAACTTTAACCTTCCAGGAAAATCACTGTTCTTGTGGTAGGTAACTAATTAGTAAATTATTTGCAGAATCCAATGTCTTTATTGCCGTGAAAAAAAACAAAACAAAAAAAAACCACATTACAAAAATGTTATTAGCCCACAATCCCCTCACTTATCTATCACAAGAATAGGGATTTTCCTGAAGAATTAAAGTGTAAAAATGTACCTAAATTCCTGTATTTGCACTATTGAGCCCTTTTTGATCTCTTTTTTTGTTAGATAAAATATTACCTGCATTTTTTTTGTTAAACGCAGATCTTTTTCTTGCACCTATACAAATCGTTTATGAATGTCGAGGTATTACTGAATTTATTTTATATATTCGAAGACTGCTTAATTATATATATATTTTGTTTAAAAATGTTATTTACTTATTAGGTAAATAATCTTCCTAAGTTTGTTTTTAATACTTATATTAGTACAATTTTTAGTTTTTTATATATTATTTTATGATTCAATTTTTATACATATATTTTTTTATAAGTATTTCTGTGCAATAATTTTATACCAAGTTATTGATCATAAACTAAATAAAGTGAGTGTCTCATATATATATATATATATATATATATATATATATATATATATATATATATATATATATATATATATATATTCTGATATTATTGATTGTATATAAATATAAATTCTAGGTGGTGTTAATGTTAACAGAGGGATTGCTTGTCGTGTGTTTAGATACAAAGTAAATTGGGCAAGAAATTGTTGACAATGGTGGCTTTAAAACTTTTACTAGTGGTGGCAACAAAATTTAATTTGAATGTAGTTAAAAGGGGTCAACATTGTTAAAGGACTAAATATTTCTTTGCCAAATTCGGTGTTGTGTTAAAAATGGGCTGTATGTTCCATACCCCTGGTTTAGACACAAAGTGCGATGTTCAATCCAAATTGTATCCCAAAAAAGAAATTAAATTTCAATCTACAATTGTCACAACTGATCATACAATTCCTCATACAATGTTACTTATTTACTACTATAAATTAAAAACAATAAAATCCCTACTAACTATAAATAAAAACTTTGGTTTACATATAAAATAAGATTTATGTAAATATTAACTTTTAATAGATAAAAAATGTTTTTACATAAAAACAAAAATTTATTATGTATATATAGAAAAAGTATAATTTTTAATGTGAACTTGAATGTAGATTTATGTAAATATATACATAAAAAAAAAAAAATGTATGTACTTTATTTCATTTACTTAGTTACTTATTAATGTAAGTATTATAATTATAAAATTTGCATGTAATTTTTAAAAAAAAATATTTTTTGATCTATTTTTTAGACTAATTGAAATTTTATAAAATAAATTAATAATGTAATTTAAAATAAAATTACATGTTTTCTTTTTTTCTTATTATTTGACATTTTATATTATATGTATGACTCAAGAAAAAAAAGGAAAAATATTTTTATAAAAGACTTTTTATTTTAAAAAAAAATTTACTTTTTTCTCTCCAAATAATAATTATTATGAATTATTTATTTTTATTGTTATTATAAATGGATAAATGATATAACAAATTGATATAAGTTGCTCATAATTTACTTTTCAATATATTCAATTATAACTATACACTTCAGGATAAAAGATAAAATAAAAGATAAATATTACTATTTTACTTTTTGAATAGATGAGTTTAGCATGTAAATTTCATTTACATTACAGCATGAGGTACCACTACATTTTTTAATTTATCATAGCGTTTAAACACTACTGGATAAAAGATAAAGAATTACTACTTAAATTGTACATTTAATACATACATCAATGCAATAAATTATCTGGTACAGACTATTACCTTGAAATACCTGATTTGAATTGGTAATATGATTATCTGGACCCTTCTTGGTCCTTATCTGCCCGAATACTGTAATTCTTCATTTGCTTTATCCTAATCATTAAATTATTTGCAAGGAGTTGAACATTTTACCAAACTTTGTTGATATTTTATTTTATATATTTTTTTAAGAGACATTAAATTAAATAATAATAATTATTATATTACTTTTTTTAATATATATTTTTAAAATCCTGTGATGTGAAAAATTATAAAATAAAATTAAAAAAAAAAAAAGAAGAAAATAAAATATTATATTTTTTGGTCCTTTCTAATTAAACTAGTAATTAGCAATAAAATAAACAAATAAAATTTATAAATAATGAAAAAAAAAATGTTTTGAAGTTAAAAACATTTAAAAAAGCAATAATAGTTTTCAAAAATAAATAATATACCTTGAATGCTGTATTTACTTCTTTAAATATACTATTAAATTATATACACAGCTTGTGACAGAAAACTCTTTAGAAAGATCCTAGGTTAATCCATGTCTACTTACTAATAACTTATATCATGAGCATCGTTCTTGTAGATAATCTGTAATGAGTTGGAAACCAAATAATTTACACAATCTCACATACTTTAGTAAGATCTAGAGGTTAATCCATTCCTAGTTGCTAATAACTTACATTATGAGTTATTCCCTTAAAAAATGAGAATGACCTTTCCTTTATCGTTTAAAACCAAGGGATTTAACACAATATCATACTCCATGCTATGATCTGAATTGATCAGTGTCTTGCCATTATTAACAACTTACTTAAGTATGATCTCTGTGATGAGTTGATAACCATATTTAATTGTTGTGCATGATGAGAGTATAGCTAATATGACTAGTAGCTAGAGAACGTGTCGTATATTACTCTAGATCATACTAAAGAACATAACGGTACAAGAGTGTAGTAGTAGTAGTCTAGTACTTCCTACTAGAATGGGTAGGACGAACCACTTGTTCGAACCTTGCAATTAGGCCATCACTTAAGCCTTTTTTACGCACAGCGGGACAGAGTTCCAGCCACTTCACACATCATACATATGTACATTGTATCGTCGAAGCGAGTATGATGTGATCAATAGTGAGCCATATAAATCAGAGCGTCACGGCGAGGAATCGAACCCCGTCTCGTTCCACTCATGATTCAGTTATGGCCGAGCAGACTTGGTTTAACCCACACGGGCACGCTGGCTCCCCTACAAGAGAGTAAATACCTCTTGGTTTAATTAATCATTTAATTACAGAGATAATTTTTAATGGAGTCGCTTATAATGTGAGTTATTAACAACTAGACATAGATTAATCTAGATCTTACTAAGGAATTAACAGTACGAGAATGTGTAAATCTCTTGGTTTCTAAGCCATTACAGAGATCATTCTAAAGGGAGTTAGTTGCTCATGATATATATATGAGTCATTAGCAACAGAAACTTGTTTAATTTAATTTCTATTTTATAAACTAAATCAAATTTAACACTTAAAAGTATGAATCGTCATGATTAAATATATAGATATTCCACATCACGGTATATTATTTATTTATTTTCAATTGAGCATTATGTAAAATAAATTATTAAACACAAAAAGTAAATATTTTATAAAAAAAAAAAGAAAGAAAGAAAAAAAAAAAAATCAATAACATTTAGCATGTAAATGTCTCATCTTTACCTTGTACATAATCTTTTTTAATCCACCTATCTTTTTTTATTCTTACATCTTTATCTCTATTCCCTTATAAAAGTAAAGAAAAGTATAATTTTTTTAAACAAAAAAGAAAATTGAACAAATTCCTATAAATAATAGAGAACAAAAAATACTCAAAAAGAACTAAGTAATATGAAAAAAATATGTTACATAATTTTAAAAAAATGTATAGGGCTCAAAAAAAGTAAATAAAATAAATAAATATCCCCCCCACAATTTCCTTAAATTATCTCACCTTTAAAATAATGTAAAAAAAAATATTGATTAAAAATAAAAAAATAAAATATATAGATACATAAAAAAAACTTAAAATAAAATAAATGAGGTATGGAAAGATATATTATTTTTTTGTAATGACTCCATTTTATAAATTGAAAAATATATATATATTTTATTTTAAGACTGTTTTTTGTTTATTTAATCGAATAAAACTGATTTTTTTATTTAATAAATTATAAATGATTAGGTATTTAATAGTAATAATAAAATAATGTACTGCTAATGAACCTCGTTGCTGTTAAAGGGGTGCAATAATAAAAATTAATTAATAAATACTAAAAATTAAAGAAATATGGAAGAAGTATTAACTAGTTTATTTCATTTTATTTTATTTTTTTAAAATTAATTACTCCCTTAAGCTACACCATCAGGCAGGCCTTTCAGTTTAATCTGAACATTCTGTCTATTCAGTCTGAATAGTTGCAGCTGTTGAGAGCCTTTGAGAGTAATATCCACATGCTTAGGCCTGTGACATACAACTGACCTTAGACGGAATGTTTAGTTTTTAGGCCTGCCAGGTCTTGAGTTTCTGGCTTTAAAGATTTTTTTTTAAAAAAATATATTCTACAAAGACTGTTCCTGTTCAATATTCATTGCTTATTTGTTTTTTAAATAAAAATATTGTTAAAATAATCATTTAACTTTTTAAATGATTAAATACAATTAAAATGGACAAATTTTTACATTAATTCCTTATTCTAGAAGCAGCTCAGATATACATATTATTAGGTTTAGCCCTTGTGTTCTAGCCAGTAAGTATTCCTTAGCTACAACTTATTAGCTAATGACACTTAAACAAGACTTAAGATATGATTCCTGTCAGGTGACTTTTTATTTATTTATTAATATTTCTTCCTTCTTCTCCAATTATTGTATTAAATCAAAACACATCCTTTATAGCAAGTACATTCATGAAAAAGCAAAAATAGGTTTTTATAAAAAATCAAAATGTTTTTATAGATTTTTTGCATATATATATATATAATCTATATACAGGGTGTATCAATTTCAGATGACCAAATTTAAAGGTGTGTTTCTACAGGTAATTTGGAGCAAACACATTCATAAATGCTATAGTCCAATTCTCAACGGTGTAGGAGCTATAAACAAAAAGAGACTGTGGTTATATCAACCGAACTTTACCAACAAAATTTGCAATAACTCAAAAACCTTGTAGTATTAATCTTGGAACAATGAATGTGACCAATTGTTGGAAAGCCAGGAAATTTCCTATAAAATGGTGTTCATTTAAGTTGACTTTTTGCTTATTTAGTTTGGCCCAGAGCTGTTTGAAAAAAAGAAAAATATAAATATTTTAAAAACTTGAAAAACTTTGAGCCCTCATATCGCTATGACCTTTTTGAGAGAAATGTGTAGGCCTTATTACTTATGATTTCATAAAAAAAAAAAAAAAAAAAAAATGGTAATTATCACTACTAAGCCTTATACCAGCTGCAAGTATGACATGTTTGGTTTTGCAACTAATAAGGTTTGTTTGCATTTGGTATCGTTTTAAGTATTTGGTATTGTTTTAAAGCTTATTAAAGCGCAGACTTCGCTTAACTTTCTACACATTTCTCTTAATAGGGTCATAGTGATATGTGGGCTCGAAAGTTTTTCAAACGTTTTTAATTTTTTTGTTTTCAAACATCTCCCAGTGAAACTAAATAAGCAAAAAATCAACTTAAATATACACCATTTTATAGACAATTTCCTGGTCTTTCCTACGATTGGTCATTTATTATTCCAAGATTTATATTTTATGAGTTATTGAAATATTTATTTTCATTTTTTTTTTTTTTTTTTTTTTTTTTTTTTTTAGCTTATATGAACTTTTTTTTTGCTCCAAATTACCTGTTAAAACACTCCTTTCAACTTAGTCATCTGAAATTGATGCACTCGGTATGTAGTATATAAATAGGAATTTTTAACTGAACAAATTAAAAAATGAAAATTACAAATAAAAGCATAAAAATCCTGCACAAAACAAATATATTTTTAAAAATTTAATTTAATAATTAGCATAGTTTGATGCTTTTCTTTTTTTATTTACATTACTTTTTAGTGTTTAATTTTTTTTATTATATTGAGTAAATCTTTTTATGTACCTGATTGATTATATTTATTTTGTGATCACTATAGATGAAATATATCGTTTAAATATTCGCACACCCCTGAGATTAATTTTTGTAATTGGTATGTATATTCATTTAATTGATGTATATTTATTATAAATGAATGTATTTTAAATGTTAAGCAAATCTTACACATTTGTAATTTTTTGTCTTTTCTATATATATATATATATATATATATATATATATATATATATATATATATATATATATATATATATATATATATATATATATATATATATATATATCCCAAATGTGTTATCAGATGTTATCTTGAATTTTGTTAGTGTTACGAACAAAATCCACTTGCAATATATCTGTTTAGTTAATAATAACTTATTAACTATTAACACTTTGATATTTTAAATATATTTCTTTTGTTAATCCCTCCTTTTTTAATTGTGTAAAATATCTCAGTTTGATTATTTGTCTCTCTAAAATGTAAGAAAGAAAATATCTCTTATTTTGTGTAATCTCTAAATAACTACGTGTCTCAGTTTGGTGTGGTAATTCAAAATATCTTAGTTTGGTTGTAATCTCTCCATAATCATGTGGTATATTTCACTTTGGTTAATTATCTTCCTACAAATGAAGAGAATATTATAGTTTGTTTGTAATCTCTTTATAGCCATGTAATCTCAGTTTAATTAATCACCCTCCTCAACCCACATTTTTTAAATCATTTTACACTTACTTCCAACAAATAATTTGTAATTTTAATGTCTTTATAATCTGTGACATATCTCTATGTTTATTAATAATTTGACATTAAATCTGAAATATATCTCATTTTTTTGTATTCTTTTAAATCCAATTGAAATATCTCCGATTTCTGTGTAATGTTAAATTTGTTTTGTTTTTTATACTTATTATCTTTTCAAATACCTCTAAATGTGTATTATCATAAAGTAGTTCTCTTTTTTTTAAACAAAAAAAAAAAACACTGAAATATCTCTGTTTGTCTGTACTCATTTTGAGTATCCCATTTTTCGGATTTTATTATCTTCCCATACAGAGAAAAATATCAGTTTGTTATTATTATTATCTTGGTTTGGTTTCATAATATATCTCCTGATGATATTCTTTTATGAGCTGTTTCAATCGTTTGAAATATCTCTGATTTCCTTACAATGTTTTAGTAACCAATGAAATACCTTAGTTGTTTGTAATCTCTTTTACTAAATCAGTGTTTTTTAAGCTTTCAATAGCCGCTTGAAATATATTTGTTTTGATTACAAACTTTCAATAACTACTTGAAATATCCTTGATTTTAATTATAAGCTTTTAATAACCACTTGAAATATCCTTGTTTTGATTATAAACTTTTAATAACCACTTGAAATATCCTTGTTTTGATTATAAACTTTCAATAACCACTTGAAATATCCTTGTTTTGATTATAAACTTTTAATAACCACTTGAAATATCCTTGTTTTGATAATAAGCTTTCAATAACCACTTGAAATATCCTTGTTTTGATTATAAACTTTCAATAACCACTTGAAATATCCTTGTTTTGATAATAAGCTGTCAATAACCATTTGATATATTTTTTTTATTATAATCTTTGAACAGCCATTTCAAATATCTTTGTTTTGATTACAAACTTTTAACCACGACTCTAAATACCTACGTTTTGATTAAAATATTTTACCAATCACTTTAAATATAATTTTGTTTTATTATTATTTTTTTTTTTAATTACTGAAAATATCTCCTGAATTCTTTATAATCTTGAAGTATCCCTGTTTTGATTATAATATTTTAATAATAAGGGTGTTTATAAAAGATGCGGCAATATTTAAGGGGGTGATTCCTCAGTTCTTTTTATAAAAAAAAAGTTCCTATAAACGTAGGTCCAGTAATGTATTGTTTCCAAGATACAGTGTGTACGCCACTGACTTTTTTTAAATTCAAATATTTTTTTTAGATGAAGCAACTAAAACTACAACTTTTTTTGTCTCTTGAATTTTGTTCTTGCTTTGTTTTCGAGATAAATACCATTTTATTGCTTGTCCATTTATCATACAAAAGCACACTGTATCTTGGAAACAATGCATTTCCAGACCCATGTTTATAGAAACTTTTTTTCATAAATTAAACTGAGAAATTACCCCCTTAAATATTGCCGCATCTTTTTCAAACATCCTGTATATTTATTAATCTATAAATAATATCCAACTTAAATATGATTAGTACATCTATGTACCATTCAAAATTGTATGCTTTAATTTTATTGATATTCTTTTAATTTTATCAAATTATTATTTTGTTAAAAGATATAACTTTAAACTACCAATAAAATAAAACCAAATTTTACAAAGCTGATATAATTCTATGATGATATTATTCTATGATATGATTCTGATATAATTCTTCTATAATTTGTGCCATCTTGTTTATTTAAAAAAATAATTAACTAATATTTTATTGTATTCTAATACAAAGATATACAACTTTTTTTTTTTTATTCTATTTACAGTTTAATTTTTAAAAAATCCTTATTAAATTCCTAATTATTATTATTTACAATTGAATGTATACGATTAATTACACCATAATATAATTTTAATTTCTTTATGATTCCTAATTAAGTTAATTTATATTAAATACAAGTTGAAATAAATACCCAAATTGCATTAAAATACAATATTAAATAAATAAAAAATAAATAAAATGTTCTTTTTTAATGAAATTGAAGGAAAAAAAAATACTCAATTAAATATAATGTAAATAATATGAAAATTAAATAAATAAAATTAAAAAAATACATTTTTCTAATGATAAAATCCCAAATAAGAGGATGTAGAAATAAAGTGTTTTTAAAGCTCTCATAACTTTTGTATTTTATATATTGTTATTCTTTTATTTCTTCTTTAAAATATATTATCTTTATTGAATTTTATAATTTTCAACATTTATACAGTAGACTAAATGAATTCTTCACGTGCATAATGAGTGATAAACTCTCTACATTAATGTTGAAGACTAATAAACTCTCCACAGTTATTGTGTAGAGTGATAAGCTCTCTACATTACTGTTGAAGACTAATAAACTCTCCACAGTTATTGTGTAGAGTGATAAGCTCTCTACATTACTGTTGAAGACTAATAAACTCTCCACAGTTATTGTGTAGAGTGATAAGCTCTCTACATTAATGTTGAAGACTAATAAACTCTCCACAGTTATTGTGTAGAGTGATAAGCTCTCTACATTACTGTTGAAGACTAATAAACTCTCCACAGTTATTGTGTAGAGTGATAAGCTCTCTTCATCTTTTAATGTGGATTATGAGTAATAACTATTTTGGTGTCTGTGAGAGCTCGTAAAAATGTTCTATTATATTTTTGCAACCTCTTAAAATGTTTAATAAAGAGTTGGTGCCATTTACCTTTCCTCTCTTTTATATTTATTTATAATTATAATAAATTTGATTATTTGTCTTTTAATAATAAATTTAAAAATAAATTAAATTGTTTCTACAAATAAATGAATAAAATAAAATAAAAATGTGAAATATGTTTTAACAAAAGTTGAGTTTTTATTGTTCTATTTAGTTTAATATGATGTTAAATATTTTACAAAAAAAAAAAAAAAAATTAATTGGGAAAAAATTAATAATAATAAGATAGAAAAAAGAAATGATTAAAATATATATTGAAAAAAAAAGAAAATCCAAAAAAATTATTAATTTTTTTTTTTTAACGTTAATTTTTTTTAATTTGTTTATGAATTAGACAATTAATTTCTATATTAATTCCGATTAGTTTACCATTGCTTTTTGTTAATTTGACGGTTACATTAATGCATTTAGGGTATAAATGAATAATAATTCAAAGATTTTAAATTTTTTTTCTGCTAAAGTTCCTTTTACAGTAGTATAGTTAGGATAGATAAAGAATTGCTTATTTATTTGTTAAATAGATGAGTTTACCATGTACATTTCAATACGTTACATTATCAGGTAACGTGACATATTATAACTACAGGAAAAAATATTAAATAATAATTACTACTTAAGTAATTACAACGGAGAAATAATTGTCAAAAATGTGTAACAATGAATTCAATGTGATCCTAAGTAAAAAGCATGCCACATCTCTGAAAATATAATGAGATATATGTATGTTACTATAATGGCTTTAAACTGCACCCTAAATGTTATTAATATTCCCGCCTAACATTAAATCTTTAATGTAACAAAAAAAATATGGTAATTCTAGTATTCATATTATATCAGTTATAAAAGAAAAAATTGTTGTTACGTTAGCAAGATTTATATATACATATATTTGTTTCAATATACATATATAATTTTTTTATGTTCTTCCTTTTTTAATTTTTCAAAATGTACTTCTTTTTCTTAATTTTTTTAAAAAATATAAATTTATTGAAGACTATTTTTGTATTTATTTTTTATTATTATTTTTTTGTCTGTATTTGTCGTTTTTTGGATTAAAAAAAAGAAAAGAAGTTGTATTTAAAATAAGTGAAAAACTGTGTATAATAAATTGTGCATATTACTATTATTGGTGTTATTGTGTTTATTATATGTTATTTTTATTAAACCATGTCATTTTCACAGAGGAAAATTGAGGTGTTCAAAACCAGAACGGGCCATCCCACAAAACAGGCTGAGTGGTCCTTACACTTGGTTTTAGCTTATATTTGAGTGCCATAGTGGTCTATATTAAGTTATCTTATTTCTCAACAAATAGCAGCATGTGTTGGGTTGGTTCCAGCTTTACAACCAGAACGGGCCATGTGTCTTGGCCTGCAAAGGTATCTTAGGTCAGGACTCTAGAGGGATGGCCTGTTCTGGTTTTGAACGCCTCAATTTTATCTTGCGAGCAATTAGTGAAATTTAATAGGGATTTAAAGTAACTGTGGTGCTAAAGTTAATAGTCATATCTGCTTGGCTATCTATGAATCAAGGTTGAGGTAACGGATTCCATCCCACATCTTTGAAATTTGATTTACATAGCTCACTATTAATCACCCCTCATTCACTTTTTGTTATTTTGGCTATGAGTCGTGTTAATGACACGACCTCCAGATATAGAGGTTAATGAAATCACTAAACGCGGGGTGGGGTGGGGGTTTTCAAGTCTAGACTTGTTCAAGGTTCCTATACAGAGTGGCGTTATAGAGGTTGACTGCCCAAAACGACTTGTTATAGAGGTTCTGAGTTACGTTGTGAATTGGAAAAAATCCGTGTTATTGAGGTTGTTTGGATAATAATAGTGACGTTATAGAGATTAATTTAACATTATGTGTTATGGCAATCTCAAGGGGATTTGAAAATTGCACTTGTAATTGAGGTTGTCGTGTTATTGATGGTCGTCTAAGCGGGGTTCTACTGTATTAACTTGCCTTTTGTACTTGTATTTAAATTTAATAAAAAACCAACCAGTGTAGTAATAATTAAATAACTTAGTAAAGACATGTAAATAAATAAATTATTTAACCACTTAAACCTGCAGAAAACATACAAAGGTACATGAACTAATATTTCTAAAATAAACAAATAACACACCTCTACAGTACAAATTAAGGTTTTTCAAAAGGTAGACAACACAATAAAAATACTGGTCACGTGACCCGGCTGTCAGTAATATTTACTTTTATGTTCTTTGCAAATAAGACCAATTTATAAAATGATAAGTACTTGATTAAAATACCATTGGTGTTAGATTTGAGCCCCCAAATCAGAAAACAATTTAGGCAACAACTTTAGATGCTATAAGAGCTAAAAAAAGCATTAAATTATAAATTTAGCTCAGTCTGAGGTACAAGCGATGGAGAGAGACTAACCTTTTAGCCCCAAATAAACTTAATATTGCGTCGGCAATTTTATTTTGGGTGGGGAGGAAGAATTAAACTTTTTGGACCTCTCCTGTCAGTTACATGGATAAAGCTACAAGAGTGCCACATTTCAAGTTTCTAGCTATTCTGAAAGTGGGTAAACATTGATGTCAGGGAGAGAGTGAGTGAATCAGCTAATAACTTTTGGGGCATTATGCACTGAAGGCTTTGTGAAATTTCCCAGAAAAGGCGATGAGCCGCAGCTATATGTATTCTCAGTAGTAATGAATGTACAGGGTAATCCAAAACAGACTCCCCAATTTCAGAAAGGAATACAAATGAAATAAAGCGAGTCAGGTAATAAAGGTTTTATTTTATCAGTACAGCATTATACTTTTATTTTATCGATTTTTAAAAATGATATCATGGAGATATCAGCGGTCAGAGTTAATGATGCACATTTTGTAATTTTGCACATTTTTGATACATTCTATTTCTAAAACTGCATATTTTATTTGAGCCGTTTTCATCTGCTCTTTCCCCCGGGGCCTAATCTCTCGGAAGGGTAATGTGGAGTGGACTCCACATGTATGCTCCCCTGATTTGAGCATTTGGGATTTCTTACTCTAGGACAGGTGTTTAACCATCACCCCCACGCCCTTGAATTGAAAGAGAATTCAGAAATAAATTAGGGATGATTGAATCAGTGATTTCTCAATCACAGTGAAAATCACTGGTGATTTTTCACCGATCGTGATTTTCCTCCTGTCTCTAAAACTATATATGTATTTCATATTTTAATTGGCGATTCCATATAGTGATTTTCTACCTGTCTCTTAAACTACAATTTTTTTTTTTTTTAATATTTTCACCGGCGATACCGTATATCGCTGCATTACTGATTAATGCTTGCATTATTTTTACTGGCTTCAAATATGCAGAATAATGACTGAACAATCTTTGAATTTATTATTTGCATTTATTTGAAATAATAAAAATATAACAACTAATAATAATAAATAAACTTTTTTATAAATATTGTTGATTGATTATTTTTACTTTTTTTTTTTTTTTTTTAATGTATAAATTATCTTGCAAAAAAGGAAAGTGAGGTAAAAAATAAATTCTCCACCTGGAATTGAACCTTAAAGTGTATTGCATTTTCACCTCTTATTCTATCTCTATATTTATCTATATTTATAATATATTATAAATATTATTATTATTAGCAGAGGAAAAAAAAGGGCTTTAAAAATATGTGATAGATTTAGTGTGAAAGGTAGAAAAACCTCAGGCCAGGGGGGAACATTCCTGTTTTGGAACTCAGTTCTGGGAAACAACCTTGCACCATATACCTCCGTACTCAAAGGGTTAAACACTTATATCTAGAGTTGGGACAACTGACTAGAAAAAACAACCGAATGAATAAGTCGATTCAGGAAAAATTAGTCGATTGAATTCAATCGACTGAATTCATTAGAATGAAAACAGTTTCATAGCGGGAATAGGGTATATGAATAAAGATAAAGACTGAGACTGAATCCGCAAGTCGAATGTTTCAATTGGATGTTTTTGTTTTAAATTTAAGAGTGGTTGGGAAAGGGAAGTCCGTGAAGAGCTCAGAGCTGAGGGGGGTGAGAGTGAGAAGGCCCTTGACACTCGTTGTCTCGTGGCAAACTTTTCATTCGAATGAAAAAATATAGACTGAGACTGAATCCAGTCGAATGTTTCATTCGGATGTTTTTTGGTTTTGGCTGCAATAATATCGTTTTCATTCGACTAATCGGTTGTTTTAAAATATTCACTCATTCGGTTGTGGATATCTAGTTTTCATTCGACTGATATCAGTCTATAGTTTGGAGTTGTAATTCGGACGTGTATATTAGGGTGGGTCGAAAAAAACTGTTTTTGGAAATCTAAAAACATGTAGTGATAAAAACTTGTTACTATGCTAGAAACGAAAGATCCCAAAATTTGGGCTCATTTGAACCACTGCTAGGTTGCGCCCCGTCGCTTTGAAGTTTGATGTATGTGAAGTTCTTATAAAATGGCGATGTTTTGGTGTTTCGTATTACTTTGTGGTGTAAAAAAATATTATGAGTGTAGCTTTACTGTGATAGAACAGTCGACTGTTTTCAATCGATTGGTTCCCAACGCTACTTATATCCATCATTACAATTCAAGGCATTCCAAAGATTTAGTAACTCCTTAAAGAAGACTGGAGAGGACCAGGAAAGATCCAGAAGTGATCGAAATTAAGGTTTACAACCAACTTTCTGATGAGTTAAGATTACTTGAAAAAAACTTGCTCAAAAAGACTTTAAAACGTATGTTAATTTCTCTTGCACCCTTCTCTTTTTATGAATATTTAATCTTTTGTTCTAAATAATATTTTATTTGTTTATTTATCTTCTTTTTTAAATGTTAATTTAACTCAAAGTAAAATGCTAGGCATTACTAAATATGCATAGTAAAATAAAAATAAAATAAATATCAGACATTTCTCTTAAATACTCTGCCAATTACTTCTTCGCGTTCTATTTTGTATACTTTAATGATTTTATACTAAATCTATTATTGCCAAATTTATTTAATTTTCCCCCGTTTTTGAAAACTGTCAAAATTGTTTTGATTTTTTACATAAATTAAAGTATCAATTTATCAAAATTTAAAGATCGCAAACGGTTGAAATTAATCTGAGGCCATCTGCAAACCATCCAAATTTCATAAAAATTAGATAAGTGTTTTTGATGATATAGGTGTAAATAAATGTATGTTTGTGCAGAAGTGGAAGAGAAACAAATGTGTGCACAAGGTTGAAACTTATATGGGACCAACAATGGGCTAATTATGACCTACCATTCAAATTTCAATAAAATTTGATGAGTAGTTTTAACGATATGTTGGTTCGCAAAAATTGAGCGACAGACCAAAAGACAGACGCGGATCCAAGAATGTTCCTTTTTGTCTGAAACGAATTTCTGTCTTGGAATTTTTGAAATCGGAGACAAAATAATTTTGTTCTCTGGAACGATCACATAGCTTGTGTTACCTGCAGTAAGCTCGGAAGCAATACTCATGTTCATTTCCCTTAAATTCATGAACTATTAGTTTATTAAAACATTTTCTGATTATGGTATTTAGCCAAAACCCCTCTAGAAATCATCAGATTCAAAAATTTAGTCATTTTTTTCAATTTATAAACTTACTAACAGGAATAACCCTTGTTTTGACATGAATGCTTTTATTGTTACAGACGAACCCGAAGATGAGGGATTGAACAGCAGTAACCTTCTCTCAAGAGAAGAACTGATCAAGCTTTTCGAATCTCTACTGCCAGCATCATCTAATAGAGTTACCGAAGGACAAACTACTATTGGTTTGGTCGGCTATCCTAATGTTGGTAAAAGTTCAACCATAAACAGTCTGATGGGAGTTAAAAAAGTCTCGGTATCTGCTACGCCAGGAAAAACTAAACATTTTCAGGTAATCATTTCATAAATATTATCTTAAAATTTGGGGGTAGTTTGGATCAGTCAAAAGAAAAAAAAAAGTTTAAGATTACTTAGTAGTAGTAGTAGTTTAGTACTTTCTACTAGAACGGGTAGGACGAACCACTTGTTCGAACCTTGCAATTAGGCCATCACTTAGGCCCTTTTTACGCCCCGCGGTAGAGAGTTCCAGCCACTTCACACATCATACTTCTGTACATAGTACCGCCGAAGCGAGTATGATGTGATCAATAGTGAGCCATATAAATCAGAGTGTCACGGCAAGGAATCGAACCCCGTCTCGTTCCACTCATGATTCAGTGATGGCCGAGCAGACGTGGTTTAACCCACACGGCCACGCTGGCTCTCGAGATTACTTACTCACCTGTCTGAGAATACAGCCTAGATATGTTGGTGTTCAGACTTTAGGTTCAGGGAGGCTTTAGTTCGGGGTGGGGTTCAAAGTCTTAAGGGAGAGGGGGGATATGTTATTGTTTTAAATAACTACTTTTAATTATATTAATTAACAAAATCACACCAACCTCTCCAAAATTTAAAAATAATGTTGGATATCTCTCTGTTTTAGACACTATTCATAGAAGATAGTACGATAATGCTATGTGATTGTCCTGGCTTGGTTTTCCCTTCATTAGTCGCTACTAAAGCTGACATGCTTCTCTCTGGAATACTTCCTATAGATCAGATGAGGGATTACACTGAAGCAGTTGCTACTCTACGAACTCTAGTACCCGATCATATATTTCAACAAATCTACGGCATTATGATACCTGAACAGCCTCCTGGAGTACATGAACATGCACCGCACACTCTTCTATCTTCCTATGCATGTAAGATCTTAAATTTTCTTCTTATTAAGTTGTGTTCCCCTGTTACTATTTATAGCTTTTATGCGTTAGGTCATGAAGGGGTAAAAAGTTATGAAAATAATTAAATTTAATCTGCTATATTTATTCTGTAACCATATAACAGTCTGATGATGACCCTAAAGGAATAAAATATAGCCAATTAAATGAAATAATCTTCAATAATTGTTACTCCTTTATGACCCAACATTATCTCTTCTTCTTAATTCATTATCAGAAAGTATAATGCGATGTGTCCAGTTTTGAATGTTTTTCAGTAAAGCAGATTCATTTTTTTTAATATCTTGTCTACAATATAAAAAAATATATTATTCTTGACAAATGATTAAATACTACTAAGTTCCTAGAAATGTTTTTCCTTGCCAGCTTCTACATCTCAGTGTCAGTATAACTCAAATTTAAAAAAAAAAAAAAAAAAATGGACATCTTTTGTTTTGCTATCTTTAGTAACATTATTCTTGAGTCAGATTTAAACCTTTATCTCAAATCTTACTATGATTTTCTCTTACACACAGCCTTCCCTCTCTCCTTGAGTCAGATTTACACCTCTGACTCAACATCCACACCGACTGTTTCTTTTCTTGAATCAGATTTAAATTTGTCTTAACTCCTTCACTGATTCTTCTCTTCTACCCTTGAGTCAGATTTACACCTTTGTCTTAACTCCTACACTGATTCCTTCTCTTGCCTTCTTCATCTCATCCCACTACTTCTGAAAATGTCCTATTGCAGTTGAAAGCTTGTTTTATAAATGTAATGTTACATATTTTTTAGTTTCTAATACCTCTCTTTTGGTATACAGTATACATGCCATGTAGACTTGTTAATCAATAACTCGTATTTACCATTAAGGGCCATTTGCTTTTATTTAAATATTGGTGGGTCTAAACTAAGCCTTATGTATGCAGTACCACCTATTGATTGTCTCAGAAGCCACTTAAGTTATATATTTATTTTTTATTTTGGGTTTTAGTCCCGATCAACTGCCAGGGTTATTACAGGACGGGGGTTATCCGGCTACTTTACTCATCTAATCGATGAGATCATCAGTGTGAAATATGTCTTACCCCGCTGTTATTTTTTTTTTTATTAAATAGTAGTTTGTAAATGCAGACAACAATGTCCACAAAATTTGAGATGTTCCGCCAGTTGTAAGCATTCTGTGATAAGAATTTTGTGTTAAAAAGGACCATCAACTGCCCAAATTCATGTGGAGTTGTGCTAGTTTTTGGATGTAAGGAGTGAAGGAAAGGTTAGTTAGACAATTGTATTGAGACTTAAAAAATGGCTGCACAAATGTGCAAGATGACGAGCGGAGTTGTAGGTCCTGTATCAAGAATAGGGTTTCCCAAACTGTGTGCCATTTAAAAATAATAAAACCCAAGTGGTCACTTTGTAGGATTTATTGACGAAAAATCTATTATTGAACAATTCCTGTTTCGTTAAGACCTCCTTGAGACGACCACTGGAGGCCGAGATATTTTTAATTTAGTTCATAAGTTCTTTGAAAATTACAAAATACCAAGGCAGTCCTATTTAAGTGTCTCCATTGATGAGTGTCCACCTATTGCCGGTCACTTGACGGGTTTTCAAGCTTTAGCAAAATAGAAAAACCTAAATATAGTTCTTACACACAGTTTCCTATAGAGAAGCACTTGTGGCTATTTTTTTTATACTGTGCCGTGGGTGAAAAAAGTTTGAGAAATCACTGATCTAGACTGATTTAATTGTTCAACAAGTGGACCAAAAACTGTGATCTGATCGATAATTGACAATTAGTGCTCTCGCTGATAAATTTCCTCTCGTTGGACACACCACAATTTACATGATTGTCACGGAAAAGCTGTGATATCACAAAAATTACAGAAACTATCATCTTGAATAGTCCTAGACGACAACTCATGTTCTCACACAACTGGCAGAACCAAGGAGATGATTCAAGATTTTGATTGGTAACTTTTTGACCACTCACCCTACAGCCTATTTAATCTTTTTGCACTTGAAACAGTGGCTTGGTAGACAATGGTTTAAAGACAACAAGGTATCAAAACTGCCGTATTAAACTGGGTAAATTCCCAGGTGTTGAAGTGAGTGGCGATTATGTGGAAAAGTGAAGTAGATTTGTAAAAAACTAAAGCCACCGATATTTGTTTTCTAACAAATATATTTTGTTAGAATATGCCCTGTATATGGGCGAAATATAGCCATATTTCTAAAGCATGATGCTCTGCGTCTGAATTATTTCTTTACCCTTCAACAACCCACTTATAAAAAAATTCAAATATATTTTGTTTTATGGCCAAACGGCTCTTACTTTTTGAATATGCCTCGTATATATGTTTAAGTGTGATAAATTGTATTTTTTTTTTTTTTTTTTTTTTTTTTTTTTGTAGATTGTCGAGGGTTTATGACTGCTAACGGATGCCCTGATATGTCTCGTGCTGCTAGACTCATCTTAAAGGATTTTGTTAACGGAAAGGTTCTGTACTGTACAGCTCCTCCAGACACTGATCAGGCTTCCTACCATCCTTTCCCTGAACCAACAAAGAAACCACCACAGCTTACTGCTATAGCTACTAGAGCCATTGCTGTGAGTATAGATTTATATGCAATGTCTAACATCCTGTAGTTTATATCTTAGGGTTAGAGTTTTCCTCGATCCCAATTTTAACTGATATTTTATGATATCTTTGGATATCTGATATCTTTGGAATAACACAGTGAAGAAATATATGTAGGATATACAGGGTGTTTTGACTGTATGTGCTACTGATAAACAAATTAGTGATAGTAAGGTGCTGTGCACACTGAAGAAACTAGTTTCATGAAACGTGAAACTTTAGTATCATGAAATTACTTGATTTGAAACATGCAGAAGGGAGCAAACTGCGTTCCTTGAAACTGTAGATTCATTTGGTTTCATGAAACATGTTTCACGCAACTAAAAAGTCATGGTTCACCCAACCAAAAACTCAGGTTTCGTCGAAACCAAGTTGCACGTGATTTTCATGTTTATTGTTTTGCTTATCATTTCAGTTTTGATTATTGCGTTTTGTTTGGTGTTCAGTTGTTTGTGTCGTTGTTTATTTAAAATGAGTTAATTAAGAAGCATTTAATTAACATTGAAATAATTCATTTTCGTCAGAGGACATGATGAAACTGTCAGAAAAATGGTTTCCTATTTGTGCACTGAAACGTGAAACTGGTTTTATACAGTTTCATAAAACCAGTAGTTCGGTTTGATATTATTAGTGATTATTGTGTTAAATATGTGTGCCCAAAGGTATCAAACAATAACAGTGAGATACAACAAATAATTCAAGCAGTTGACTGAATACAAAAGATAAAGACATTGCAAAATTCCTCTTAGCATTTAAAAAAAAAAAAAATCTCAAAATCGAATTTTCGCACCACCACAATACTTTCTCTCTATATGAAAAAGTAAAAACAAGTAAAAGTTGTAACTCTAAGTTATTGTTAAAAACTGACAAATTTCCCAAAATAAATATTAAAGAATTAAAAAAAAAAATCAACCTCTATTTATTCAAACTATCTAGCTAGATCCTCGATTAAGTAAAACCTTCCTAGAACAAAACTTTTCTTTTTTAAAAAATTATTTTCTTCTCCTCATGAGATTGATTTACCAAGGTTCCACTACATAAATGAAAAAGTGAAAACAATTGTTAGGAGACAAAAGAAATATTAAATTTTAGTGAAATTTTCATAAAGAAATGATTCTAAACGTGTCATTCAAACTATTTTCACTTTTAATTTTCTCTCTTAAATATAAAAAAAAAAAAAAAATTATAAATGGAAAAGTATACTATAATTATATAAAAGATTTTAATTAACATTGTTGTTTTTGTTTTTTCCAGGATAGGAAGACAGTTTCTGTAAAGGATTTGGATAAGAATTTCTTCAATAAAGCCTCTTTAGGAGCTCATAGCAAAGGACCAATTATGGCTGGTACTGCTCTTAGTCAGCAATCGGATCCTAATTCAAGGTAATTTCTCAAGGCCAAGGTCGGCCAACTTTTAACAAGGAAGAGCCAAATTTATTTTTATTAATCAGTGTAATGGCCTACACAATATCCAATCAAACCAGTGTCACCCCTGATTTAGGAAAGGAGGACCTGCTATCCGTTTTGTCACTGTTTGATTTTTCCCCTGATAAGAACATTTGCCGGATAGACAGTATATTAACTCAAGGGGAATGAAAACATATCCGTGTTAAAGAAATGTCCACTTTTAGAAGAAATTTTGCTGTATAAAGAATACATTAACTCAAGGGGAATGAAAACATATCCGTGAAAGAAATCTCCACTTTTAGAAGATAGACTGCTAATTGGTGTGGCACATAGCTTCCTCGCATCCTATCCACGTACTTTATTGATTTAATGCTTTTACAAGCCATTATTATTTAATTGGTTTAATTGTTTCCCCCGTTTTTTTTTTTAATCTGTCAAAATTGTTATGATTTATTACACGAATTAAAGTATCAATTTAGCAAAAGTTAAAGAGCGCAGATGGTCCAAATTAATCTGGGGCTATCTGCGGGTTACATTCGATAAACTATCAAAGTTTCATTCTAATCAGATAAGTACTTTTGAAGCTATAGGTGTAAATAAATGTATGTTTGTGCGCATGTGGATGAGAAACAAATAGGCGCAGAAGGTTGAAACTTATATGGGACCAACAATTGGCTAATTATGACCTACCACCTAAAATTCATTAAAATTGGACGTGTAGTTTTAAGATATGTCACGGAACCACAAATGTTCCTTGATGTCTGAAACGGATTTCTATCTTGGAATTTTTGAAATCGGAAGCCTAAATATTTTTCTTTCTTATGAACGATCACATAGCTTCCGTTACCTTTGGTAAGCTCGGAAGCAAAATTTTGCTGTATAAACGATACATTAACTCAAGGGGAATGAAAACATCCGTGTTAAAGAAATGTCAACTTTTAGAAGAAAGTTTGCTGTATAAACGATACATTAACTCAAGGGGAATGAAAACATCCGTGTTAAAGAAATGTCAACTTTTAGAAGAAAGTTTGCTGTATAAACGATACATTAACTCAAGGGGAATGAAAACATATCCGTGTTAAAGAAATATCCACTTTTAGAAGAAAGTTTGCTGTATAAACGATACATTAACTCAAGGGGAATGAAAACATATCCGTGTTAAAGAAATGTCCACTTTTAGAAGAAAGTTTGCTGTTTAACGACATTAACTCAAGTTGAATAAAAAAAAATGTCCTCGTTATTGTCTTTTTTAACTGACAGTTTTTGCTTTATAAACTCAAAGGGAAAAAATCATATCTGTATTAAAGAAATGACTCCTATTAATATTTGTTACTCTACACATGTCTATATTTTGAACTTTATTTATCATTCTGTAATCAATGCAATTTTTTCTAAATATTAATGTGCTATTTTATTATTATTATTCTAGTACAAGTTCCAACGCTCAGCCTTCCAAACCCTGGAAAGATCATTCACATAAGAGAAATAAAAAGGAAAAACTACGCAAGGTTTATAGACATCTCGACGAATAAACTTATTTTTTATGTATTTTAAAAATATTATATGTATATTTTTTTTATTTTATTTGATTTTTATATCGCTTATTTTATTATTTTTTAATTAAGAACTCAATAAATATGTAAAAGATTATAAAGTATCTTTTATTTATGTTTTTACTTTGTCCATTTCCATCTATTTCCCTGAATGCCTTTTTCAAAACAGGCGTTCTAGCCACTTAATTTTTTCATGATGTTGGAAATTTATCTCCAAAAGCAACATTTCTCTTATAGATAGCAGGTGTAAACTGAAGTGGGTCAAATATGTTCCTTAAAAAAAATATCAAGCCATTATAAAACTGCAATAACATTAAAGTATTTTTAAAATGCAAAAGGTTTATTCAAATCTGCTGAGAAAATGTTTAAATATATATTATAAATATAACTTGAACCTTGAACAATACGACACATTGAGAAAATCATAGGCAGTGAATATTAGTTAAGTATACAAGGTTAAAAATAAATTTTATAAACCTTTTAATATTAAGTTATATAAAACCAGCAATACTTATGTGTATGTCTGGAAATGCATAATTTAAAATGGTCCGTATATTCCGATAGCGTACTTTATATAAATGTCTAAAAGTAAATAAAGATACTAAACCATAAAATACACCTTGAGCTGTAACCTGCTAAAATGAAGAAGAAAAAAACTTCAATTTGCAATAAATATAACTACTTCCTGTGGGTTGCAGTATTCCGATCCTGGGGCCAAAATTAAGGGAAGTTTCCAAACTAAAATTAACTAATTTAAAAGAATGACACACGTCCCTCTAAAGAAAAATTGATTGCAACTTTCATACATTGTGCTGCTTTATTATAAGCTGAATGCATTCTTGAAGAACTTTGTTGGAATAGGATTAAGGAAGTATGATATAATAAATAAAACTGATGTACTACTAACAATATTTATTGCATTTTTAAAAAAATAAATATTTATAAACATTAATAATAATATTTAATCATATATAAAATAAATTAATAAGGCATCGAGTAAAAAATATACATTTTCAATTTTTTATTATAAATGAGCAAACAATTTACTACATTTAATTAATTACTTAAGATGACCACATCGAACAAAATTTAAAAAAAAAAAAACTGAATGGTATATTTGATTATGATTTATTTATCTGAAGAAAATGATTGGATAATATCATGTGTTATAATATTATGTTGGCCATGTCGCTTGTCATCCAATATAAAAAAATAAATAATATCATTTTTGTAGAATAGGCAAGTAAGTGGAATTTACGTCAACAAATAAAATTTCATTTTAAAGCCTTATAAAGAACATATTAAACCATGTAAAAGAACAAATTACCATGTAAAATGAGAAAGAGAGCTGATAAACCACTCGTATGAACTCTGTCATATTATTGTGGGTGTTCTATTCCGCAGGCAATAATCACACTCCCTTAAAAATAGTACACATGTCACGGTTGAAATAAAATTGTCATAAATGGCCAAAATATAAAAAGTGGCATATCACGTCTCATTTTATCGGCCTTGAAGAGCTGAACAGGAGTCTAGTTATCTAGGTTCTCGGCCCAAGAACACCTAGCTGTTATGATGTAAAATAAGGAGATGACTTTTAGGAAGCTCTAAACTAAAAAATCCCGTCAAGTACTTGCCAGCAAGTTAGTAAAAGGGTTTCTTCGGTCATAACAATTCATAAGTTCATTATTTTTAAACAGTGGCGTACTATTAAATTAGGGTGCATGAAATAAATCTGCTCATTTGCCGACTAGGCCTTGATTTTTGCCAGTGGAACTAAAAACATTAAACTTGATCGACCCGATTTCGGCTGGGCCCGATTTTTCGCTAATTGTATTCAATGATTTTTTTGTGGTTTTAGTCCAGTTCAATAGCATAGGTTGCATTATAGGACAGCTTCAATTCATTACGAATCCTAATGCAATGAATTGAATTTGGATTCGTAAAAATAGACTGCTTCGATTGACGGCTAGGCCCGGATTTTTTTCTATAGAATTAAGTGCTATGAATTGATTAGGATGAGTACAATGAATCGGCCTGATTGCTAGTAGGCCCGATTTTGTCGATGGAAATTATGCATCAAAATAAATTGTGATGCGTTCAATAATAGACCCGATTGCCAGCTCGGCCTAGGTGTTAAGCACATTAAATTAAATGAGGCCCGAGTCAACTCGAACTTTTGCCGATGGAATTAAATTAATTGAATTAAAATATGCACACTAGACTGGCTTAAACGGGAAAATGATGGTTGTGGATTTCAGTAGCAAATTTTTGTTTTGGACCAGGATTGTGTGTAGAACGCTACGTGGGTCCTCTTGTCTATGCGGCATTCCCCTCTTGCTAACTCAGGTCAGACTAGTGTTCGTCGACATGTAGTAGGAAAACAGAGGCAATATAAATAAATCGGTTTATGATTTTGTGAAAAAACTGATTCATATTACATAGTAATAGTAAATTTAAATCTAAAAACTCAAAAAGCATTCAGAAAATATTTGATGTTAAATGTCCCATGTAATTACCCAGCGAATGAGAAAATGATTCTTTTGTTTTGCAATAGGTATTTAATTTTCTTAGAGAAGAATTCTCTTCTAGATAAAAATTTTAAATTCGTATGTGCTCCAAATCCACGTTTGCTTTTGCAGTATGGATCACGTTTTGCTTCCGAGCTTACCAAAGGAAACGGAAGATATGTGACAGTTCTGAAGAACGAACAATTTTTGTCTCCGATTTCAAAAATTCCAAGACAGAAATCTGTTCAACATCAGGGTACAGTTTGGGTCCCGTGTCCCGCCTGTCCTTCAATTTTTGCGAACCAACGTATCTTAAAAGCTATTCGTCCAATTTTATTGAAATTTTGATGGTAGGTCATAATTAGCCAGGTTATAACATTGCTGATCCCGTATAAGTTTCACTCTTCTGCTCCTATTTATTTCTCTTCCACATTCGCACAGACATACATTTATTTACACCTATATCTTCAAAAGTACTCATATGATTTTTATGAAATTTTAATGGTTTGTTTAAAGTAGCCTGCAGATAACCCAAGAATAATTTCAACCGTCTGCGCTCTTAAATCTCTCTTTATTGATCGTCGCTCTTATTGATACTTTACTCGCTCTTTATTGATACTTTATTCATGTTAAATTTACTCAATTTTCCTTCCTTCTTTTAAATTAGTCAAAATTGGTTTGATTTTTACATGATTTAAAGCATCAATTTACCAAAATTTAAAGAGCGCAGACAGTTAAAATTAATCTGTGAGCTTCTATCAGATAAGTTTTATAAAATCTGATGAATATTTTTGAAGATAAGGTGTAAATAAATGTATGTGTGTGCACATGTGGAAGAGAAATGGTGGCAGGTGGAGAAATGTGGTGGAGGGAAATGGGACCAGAAGATTAGACCTTATATAGGACCAACAATGGACTTTTTATATGCTAATTAACTGCCATCCGAATTTCATTAAAATCGAAAGAGTAGTTTTTAAGAATTGTTCGCAATGATTGAGCGAGAGACAGACTAACAGCCAGAAACGGGATCAAAAATGTCTGATAACTGGAACAGATTTCTGTCTTGGAATTATTGGAATCGGAGACATAATCGTTCTTTAGAACGATCACATCACATAGTGAGGTGTTACCTCAAAGGATTTTAATTTAATTAAATATGAGGTTAGAAATTAGAGTGTTGAAAAGGGGGAGAAATTACAATTATATTAAATTATGGGGTATGCTAAACCCGCATATAAGTTAAATTAGGTTCCCCCCCCCCCCCTAAAAAATTTTCTGTGTACGCTACTGTTTTTAAACAAAAATATGTATATTCTTTTAAGAAGCAAGGTGTGCATATATATTATCCTTCAGTATCTTCGGTATGCACTTATTTGATTCATTTAGGGGTAAAATGCCGGGGTAAATAGATAATTATTAACTAAATTTTAATACCTTTAAAATTATACCCAACTTCGAATTTTCAAATCACAAAAATTTTGGGGCTCCCGAGTTACGGCCCCCTAAAATGTTTAATTTTTGATTTTTTTATATCAACTCCCGGAAATATCATTGGATCACAGAGATGCATATGTTTGTATGGTTAGGACTTGTCCTAATGGGGTAGCGTGGTGGGGACTTTATTACGTTTTGTTTTAATATTTTGGGGGGTAAAATGGCCGCCATTTTGGAAACACGATATATTTTTGTGAACCAAATTTCAATACCTTTCAAATGGTACCAAACTTCGAATTTTCAAATCACAAAAAGGTTGGGGCTCCAGTCAAAAAGTTACGGCCCCCCAAAATTGACTTTTTTATATCAACTCCCGATTCCCGGAAATATCATTGGATCACAGAGATGGATATTTTTGTAGTTTTGCTTATTTTTAGGACTTGTCCTAATGGGGTGGCGTGGGGGGGGGGACTTTTTTTGCGTTTTGTTTTACTTTTGGGGGGTTAAAATGGCCGCCATTTCGGAAATATGATATATTTTTGTGTTCAAAATTTTAATAAATACCTTTAAAATGATATCCAACTTCGATTTTTCAAATAATAAAAATATTGGTGCTCCATAGTTACGGCCCCCAGAATTTCTAAAATTTTACTTTTTTTAGATCAACTCCCGGAAGTTTCATTGGTCCACAGAGATATATATTTTTATGTATTTTTGCCTTTGTTTAGGACCTAGCCTAATTGGGTATTGCAGAGGGGGGGGGGGGTACATTTTGGGTTTGTTTTAATTGTTTGGGGGGTAAAATGGCCGCCATTTTGGAAATGCGATATATATTTGTAATCTACATTCTAATACCTTTGAAATGAAAGGTACCTAACTTGAAAATTGCTAAAATATAAAATATTGCGATCTATTCGCAATTGATCGCAGAAATTTGGAGTGTTAAGTCCGCAATAGTATTTCTGTTTTTGGGCAAAAAAGTTTAACTTGTATACCAAATTTCAAGTCTATAGCTTCAGTAGGTCGGGAGATATACTCCAAGATGCGACGGACGGACGGACGAACTACCGAAAGCATAAGGGTTTCTAAGACGACCTCGAAACCCTAAAAAGGCATTGAAATAAGAAAGAAATGGTGTTTTGGAATCACCTCTTCAAACCTAAAAAAAAAATTGGACACTGAGGATTTAAAGTATGTCAAAGAAGAATAGGTACATAATTAATGTAAAAAGTATAACTCATAATACTAATAAGTATTGTTGCCATCATGTTGATGAAGATGAAGTTCAATCTAGATGCTATATTATTAATATAGCATCTAGATTGAACTTCATCAGCAATGTTAATATTAACACTGCTTTCTCAAACATCATACTGAGATTTCTCTGCACAATCTCCAGGCTATCACAGCACCTCTGTTCAACTCTGCAAGAAAGCAAATCAAAATAATAAATTAGTAAAAGATAATAATAAAAAAAGTCACGTGATTAGCGATACACTCAAAATGGAGATTGGCAAATACGAGGGCTGTCCAGAAAGTAACAGACGTTTTGAAATTAAAAATAAAGAATTTGAAAAAAAAAAAAAAAAACGAAATTCTATTATATACATTTTGAAGGTAAAGTTTTAGGCTATTTTCTGCATAATTGCCATTCAAATTAAGGCATTTATCACACTATGGCACGAGCTTTTCAATACCCTCTCTGTAGAAATCCGCCGCCTACGATTTCAACCACACGGTTTACACCTGAATGCAGTTCAGCGTCCGCGTCAAAGCGTTACCACAAAATTTGTGGTAACCAAGTTTTTCTACTTCAATTTCATGAAGTAAACTCCGTGAAATTTGAGGGAACTGTTCAGAGAGTTGCGTAATCGTGAAACGACGATTTTCACGTATTTTTGCCGCCAGTTCATCAGTCAAATGACTAGCCCTACCACTGCGATCCTCCTCGTGAACATTGGTTCGGCCATTTTTAAAATCAATGCACCACTTCCTCCCTTTGTTTTTCACTAATTATTCCTTTTCCTCACAAATCTGGTGATAAATTTCAGTTGATCTGTGATTTTTCGCCTACAAAAACCTTCTCACAGACCCCACTTCACAATAGACGGGATTTTCAATTGCAGTGCAATATCTCTGAAACCTCCGTACCAACGACCATGTAATTTTGTACGACTTATCATTAGGTCCTTGTCTAGGAATCTTTTTACAATCTGTCATCTTATTTAAGATGGGGACCATTTATAGGCAGAATTTGTCAAAATAATATCTTCAGAACTAATTGCACTAACCTTGATACTCAAAATTTAGCTTCCTTTCATGAATAATAGGTAATTTTTGTGAAAGGTTATCTAATCCACCATATTGATTCAAGATGACGCCCATACACTTATTTTAAACCAAGTTCCCCTCAGTCCTGTCAAACCCAAGTCAATCGAAGGTTGAATCTCCTCTCTTCAACATGCCGCTATAAATATTTATTATCTTTTCTTATTATTATCGCTATGTCTATAAAAAGAGTAAGAAAAGCCATACAGAATCCTACGGTACACAGACGTACTTCATCAATTTTTCTTCATCCATTGCGATACGTAGTAGTCTGTCAATTAGTGTGGCACATAGCTTCCTCGCATTCTACAACTTACTTAAAATGATGATATGTTTTTATAAACCACTAATGTCTAATTTATTTAATTTTGCGTCCAAGCTTACTGAAGATAATGGAAGCTATGTGAACGTTCTGGAACGAAATTTTTGTTTGTCTCCTATTTCAAAAATTCCAAGACAGAAATTCGTTTCAGACATCAAGAAACATTTTCAGTCCTTGTCTGTCTGTCCCACAAATTAAGAGTACCAACATACATATTTTAAAAAGTGCTCGTCCGATTTTAATGAAATTTAAATGGTGGGCCAGAATTAGCCCATTGTTGGTCCCACACAAGTTTCGACTTTTTGCGTCCATTTCTTTCTCTTCCACTTACGCTTAAACATATATTTATTTATATACCTTGCTCAGTAGTAAAGAATCAAATTCCACTTAACTAAATTTTAAAAATTCAAAAGAAACTATACGATATAAGACCTATACCAAACTGAACTGGAAGTGTGATTTTTAGGGCCTTAAAACACGTTTTTCATAGCCTAAAATCTCCAAAATTTAAAACTAAAAAAAACAGTGGTGGCCAAAAAACCTAGCCACCCCCTCCTAGTGGCGGTGCCCCTTTCCCCCTCCCGGTAGCGGTCCCCCCCTTCAAAAATTCATATGGGCGCTTATGCGTATGCGGATGATGTAGTATCTAATGAAATAAACAGCAGTCACTACCTGAGGTCTCGGAATAGGATATGATATAACCTCCAGATCTCGACCATTTCCTACAGTTCACTTTTTTTCTTCTTCCCAGAAGATGCCTCTGGCACAAGAGGTGAAACGTCGGAAGCATCATCCACTTTGACGCGGTCACCAACGGAAGACCTAGAACAGAACTTTTTTTTCCATCTCATCACATGGTTTGTAAAAAAAAGAAGAATAGTCCAGGAGATAGCGTGCAAAAAAGTGTCTGACTAACATCAAGCTAGAATTTTGTGTACAAGTCAATCTTATAGCGCCTTTTAAGAATATGTTAAAGGGACATAGCTTGGCAATAGGCGTTTGAAAAAAACAAACCGGTGGAGAGCGGCCATGTCTCACAAATTATGGTGGACAATGTGATTTTCAGGATCCTGAGTACAGAATTAGTTAGTAGACCGAAAATCAAGTTGATGTTAGTTTTTCCCTTGACACGTGACCAGGTTGATTTTTAGTAATATTTGAATAACTAACATATGAAGTGTGAAAATACTATCGACTTGATTTTTGGTGTACTAACTAATTTTGTACTCAGGATCATGAAAATCCGATTGTCCACCATAATTGGCGAGACATGGCCGCTCTCCACCGGTTTGTTTTTTTCAAACGCCTATTGCCAAGCTATGTCCCGCAGACGAACTTAGCCGACAAAATTAAAAGGCGAACAAAATTCTAGCTTGATGTTAGTCAGACAATTTTTTGCACGCTATCTCCTGGACTAGAAGACAAACACAGGATATCATAAAAAAAATCCTACAAATATGGGTCCAAAACCATCTTTATTTTCGAGATTTAAGAAAAAAACAAAATTTTTGACGTTCATCCTTAATATTTCACATTTAAAAAACAGAGAATAGATTTATAGAGAATCGAATTCAGCGCCGAATGAGACGAATCCTAATTCAAATGATTGGTGTTGATGAAGGCAATCTTCTTCATAAACGCTCTAATTCCTGAAGATTTTACAATATAGCTTGATTTTTAAATCAGAATTTTGTAGTACATCAGAGCTGGGATTGGTCTCATTCAACGAAGAAATCAAATCTCTTCAAGGTTTTCTTAAGATGAATTATGGCAAGAAATTAAGTTTTAGAGAATTTTAAGGGTGATTATCAAATAACTATGATTTTTTTTTTATTACCTCGAGAACGAAGCTATCAATTTTCCTATAAGATCCCGATTTGGCGCCCTATGCATAGAATATTCATTCCTTTTGTATAATATGAATATGATTGCATTCGAGTACATGAGTCAAAAAAATCACTAGGGGGTCTAAATTGACCCTGATGATATTTTTATGGCTATTTCAATGACGTACAAATAAAGAAACAATCAGACGATTGTAAAAGATAAACTATGGTAGTAATATGACCCATGTGTTATCTCTTCAAGATATTTCTTTCAGTTTGTGATAAAATATTTTGTCTTAATATCAATTTTCTTTAAATTAAATAATTGGATTTGACTAAAATGCTATTTGAACGAGAAATAATTGCATTTAGGCAACATTTTATTTATGAATAAATCTTTGATAACGAACTTAATAATAAAATAATTCCAAAATTGTATCCTTTGTAATAGATCAGCGTGTTGGGTGGATCCTTAAGGGTAATACAAAAACTCATTTTAGTGGCCTAGAAAGTAAAACGTTACTTAGAAGAGCGTCATAATACGTTGGTATAACTAGTTTACTTGACTAGTATTCAGAAAGTACCTGTACCTGTAATAAGTTTTAGTGAAGATCGTTATGGTTGTGAATAATTAAAGTGTCAAATACACATGAAACATACATCGTTCCTTAAGAAGCAAACTTCTTAAAGCAATGTATCATGACGCTCTTCTAAATAAAGTTTTACTTCTAGGCTTGAAAATGGCATGTCGAGCCGAAACGTTGCCACTTAAATGAGAGTTTTTGTATTACCCTTAAAGATCCACACTACATGCTGAACTTAATAATGTTAATTTTAGGTTTCTGTACGAAGTAAAAAAAGAAACCTTATATAACGGCTCTGTCTGTCTGTTTGTTGTTGGTATCTGTCCGTTGGCTTGTTTCAATTCATAAACAACTCTAGCTAGGAACATGAAATTCGGTACACAGGTGAGTTCATTTAGGGTGTCGAAAGTGATAACACGTAGCACAAAAACCGTCTCCAAAAACATCGCCGTTTTTTAAAAATTCCGTACTGTTTATACGCGGAAAAGTTTTTTTCCGATAAAATAATTCACGGACTACGACTGGTAGTATTATAAATAAGTGGGGAAAGCAAGGAATAAATAAAAAATAATCTTAACGGAACAAGCAGAAAAACGAAGCCGAAGTGACAGAAAGTTCGTTAGGAGTGTAAAAGTCGAAAGGGATCGAGATATCGATAGATCGATTAAATTAGTGGAGTAAGGGAACTCTGAGAGAACGGCTGGAGATCGAGAGGAAGTAAAGTCGATTACGATTATCAATTGTCGATACCGGTGTAGTGATAAGGATAACGAAATACGAAATGAATCAAGAATTATTAACAATTCTAAATGAGATTCGCCAAAAAGTGGAAAAGCTGGATGCGATGGAAGGAAAAATTAATAGGATCGAAGTAAAGATGGATAAAGGTCTGGATGAGTTGAAGAAAGAGATGAACATTACCAAAGAAGAATGGAGGCAAGTGCGAAAAGAAATGACAGAAGAGATGGGCGACGTAAAAGAAGAGCTGTCTAAAACTAGAAATGAAATGGAAGAAAAAACACAATTGATGGAAAACGAATGGAAGAGAGAAAAAGAAACTAGAAATGAGGAACGGCGTAGGTACAATTTGATTATACACGGTATGAGAAGCAAATACAAATCAGATATCACTGAAGAGTTTATGCAAATATGCAAGATGATGAAGGTTGAAGCTGCCAAATACCTCATTATAGACGCTAGAAAACTAAACATAAAACAGGCCGACGGACCTGTTCAAATAACTTTAGCCTCCCTTGTCATGAGGAACGACATATTGAGGAATAAATTCAGGCTAGGGCACTGTGATGAAGGCAGAAACATTATTATAAAGGAGGATTTCTCAAAGGAAACCAGAATTATAAGAGGATTGATATCTAAATTCGCAGATATGTACAAAAAACAAGGGCTCAGAGTAATCATGAAAAATGACAAACTAATAGTAGAGGGAAGTATATATAGCCTTCAAGAACTGGAAAGTGGAATAGTAATACCGAGGACTAAAAGAAACAGAAGCGAAGGCAGCTCTCCCGAGATTAAAGGGTTAGAAGAAAATAAGCCAACTGAGAGTCGAATAGGAAAATTTGTTGGGAAGAAATCAAAAAATAGCCTAGAAAACTATTACCCCAGGGTAAAAGCAGGAGAAGTGGCATCTACTAGTGAGACAAAGGAAAATATGTATAAAAAGAAAGAACAGCAAGAAAGTCAAAAGAAAGTATGCAATCGGTCAGAAAATTATCCTCCTGAACATAATAAAGATGAAAGAACAAAAAAAAATGAAGATGAAGAAAGAAACATAAAAGAAAAAGTGACAAAAGGAAATTCAAAAGAAACAAATAAAGCCTTATAGCAGCCAAGGAAAAGCTACTACATAAAAATGTACACATTCAATGGACGGACCCTGAGAGAAGATGTAAAAATAATTGAACTGTTAGAAGAATTGAAAGGAGTAGAATGGTGGATTATCGGGCTGGCAGAAGTTAGGAGGAAAGGTCTTAAACACATAAAATTATTCGAAGGTTCAAGTTTTCTTTTTAACGGAGATGGCAGTCAGGGAGGCACGGGGTTCCTAATTAGTAAATATATTGTTAACCAGATAACTTCATTTAAAGACTATTCACCTAGAGTCAGCAAAATAATATGGACGCCAAAAAACCATAAGAAACTTGGTCGCACAAAAATAATACAGGTGTATGCACCAACCAGCAATAGCGAGGAAGAGGAGGTAGACCGCTTCTACACTAACTTACAAAAAGCAATAGAAGAAGACAGCTGTCGAAATGTTATCATCATGGGAGACTGGAACGCTAAGATAGGTGAAGGCAGGGTACAACCATATGTTGGACAACATGGGGTAGGCAAAAGAAATGAAAGAGGCCAACGTTTGATCCAGTTTGCTGAAAATAATGGATTCTTTATAGCTAATACCTTCTTTCCAAAGTGTCAGGAAAAGAAATGGACTTGGATCAGCCCAGATGGAATGGTGAAAAACGAAATAGATTATGTACTAATAAATAAAAAACAAAACATTACAGATGTAGAAGCGGTAAATAGCTTTAGTATTGGAAGCGACCACAGACCTCTTTGCTTCAAGCTAAAAATAATAGGAAGAAAAAGGAAAACAAGCAGCAGGATAAGAACAAATAAAAAATTGGACTGGGAGCAAATGGAGAGTATGGGCTACACTAAGGCTTTACAAGAGCGACTGAAGATGCATAGTGACAGGAAGGCAAATCAAGGTATTGATGATCTGAATAAACAAATAAATGAGTCTATAATAGAGAGCACTGACGAAATTAAAAAGAAAATAGGAACCAAAAAAATAAGACAAATGCCAGATGAAATAAAGAAATTACTGACTAAGCGGCGCAGACTAAAAAGAAATGACAAAAACAAAATTGAATTCTCTTTAATTTCAAGGCTAATAAGGAAAAAAATTAAGGAATGGACGGAAAACAAAATATTGACCCAACTACAAGAAGCTATAGAGAATGGAACATCACTAAAAAATTGTAAAACTAGTCTAGGAATAAGAAGATGGACTAATATAAAAAACCAAGAGAACCAACTAGTATACGGAGAAGAAGAAATCATCAAAGTAATAACTCAATTTTATAAGAACCTGTACAAGAAGGGAGCAGACAGAGAAGAAAGGGAAACTAAAAGAACAGAGGAGGAAGAACAAAACAACCCAAAGAACTGGAGGATACTGGAAGAAGAAGTAGAAAGCGTGGTGGCGAAGCTGAAAAAGGGAAAAGCTGCTGGACCGGACGGTATCATAAATGAGCAAATAAAGAAGGGGGGCAAAGAACTAGTGAAACAAATATGCCACCTCTGTAATGAATGCTTAAAGGAAGAAAAGGTACCAATACAATGGCTAGAATCTTGTATGATATTACTACACAAAAAGGGGGATGAAACGCTTATAGAGAACTACAGGCCTATTAATTTACTAGGTGTAATATACAAAATATTTATGAGTGTAGTGACTCGTAGGATCGAGAGGAAAATAGAGGAAAATGATAGTATCGACCAGGTTGGATTTAAAAGAAATTTCAGTACTAATGATGGCATCTTAGTTGTTCAGCAAATCATGGAAAAAGCAAGGGAATATCAAATACCATTAGCAATATTATTTATTGACTATAAAAAAGCATTTGACAGCATATTTACGGAGAATATTTTTGAAATGCTGAGGGCAAATGAAATAGAGGAAAAATATATAAATCTAATTAAATTCATCTATAAAGGAGCAAAAATAAAAATTAGAACAGGGAAGGAAGAGAGGGAAATCCTCATAGAAAGAGGTTTACGTCAAGGCGATGTGCCATCGGCAAAATTTTTCATAGGAGTCATCGAACGTCTGTTTAAGAAGCTTAACTGGGAAAACAGAGGAATAAATATAAATGGGGAAAGACTACAATGCATGAAATTTGCGGATGATATAGCTCTTATCGGGAATTCTGTAGATGAGGTTCAAGAAATGGTTACTGAATTGGAAAGGGAAGGAAAGAAAGTCGGGCTAGAAATAAATGTGGATAAAACTAAATTAATTAAAATTAATTGTAACGGAAGAAAGCAACGGATTGTCATAAAAGGAGAAAAAGTAGAAGAGGTAGAAGAATTTATATACCTGGGGAGATTAATAGCTAAGAATGATAGCACAATGAGAGAGGTCAACAGACGAGTTGCTATCGGTTGGCGATCATACTATAAAAATAAAGTAATATTTAAATCCAGTATAGATATACAACAGAAATGTAAGCTATGGAGAAGTACAGTCCTGCCAACTATCACTTATGGATGCGAAACGTGGGTTTTAAATAGAAGGATACTGAACAAGCTCAGAGTAACGGTGAGATCCATGGAGAGGAGCATGATAGGGGTAACAAGAAAGGATAGGAAAAGCAACGAATGGGTAAGAAAAAGGACTGGATTAGAGGATATAGGCAGGGTTGTATTGCTGAGAAAGTGGACATGGGCGGGACACACGGTAAGAACCAAAGATGGAAGATGGTCGAAGAAAGTACTAGAATGGTGGCCAGTAAACAAAAAGAGAAAAAAAGGAAGGCCTACAAGTAAATGGGATGATGAAATGAAAAGAGTATGTGGAGGAGCTACGTGGAAAAGGGTTGCGGAAGACAGAAGGATGTGGAGAAGAATGGGAGAAATATATGAAGAAGTATGGCTTCCAATATAAAAAGAAAAAAAAAAAAAAAAAAAAAAAATGAACTTAGCCTAAAGGCAACCACAGCAATGTGCTGACTTGTATCAATATATTATACAATAAATGGTTATTATTATTATTATTATTATTATTATTATTATTATGATTTTTTTTTGATTACCTCGAGAACGAAGCTATCAATTTTCCTATAAGATCCCGATTTGGCGCCCTATGCATAGAATATTCATTCCTTTTGTATAATATGAATATGATTGCATTCGAGTACATGAGTCAAAAAAATCACTAGGGGGTCTAAATTGACCCTGATGATATTTTTATGGCTATTTCAATGACGTACAAATAAAGAAACAATCAGACGATTGTAAAAGATAAACTATGGTAGTAATATGACCCATGTGTTATCTCTTCAAGATATTTCTTTCAGTTTGTGATAAAATATTTTGTCTTAATATCAATTTTCTTTAAATTAAATAATTGGATTTGACTAAAATGCTATTTGAACGAGAAATAATTGCATTTAGGCAACATTTTATTTATGAATAAATCTTTGATAACGAACTTAATAATAAAATAATTCCAAAATTGTATCCTTTGTAATAGATCAGCGTGTTGGGTGGATCCTTAAGGGTAATACAAAAACTCATTTTAGTGGCCTAGAAAGTAAAACGTTACTTAGAAGAGCGTCATAATACGTTGGTATAACTAGTTTACTTGACTAGTATTCAGAAAGTACCTGTACCTGTAATAAGTTTTAGTGAAGATCGTTATGGTTGTGAATAATTAAAGTGTCAAATACACATGAAACATACATCGTTCCTTAAGAAGCAAACTTCTTAAAGCAATGTATCATGACGCTCTTCTAAATAAAGTTTTACTTCTAGGCTTGAAAATGGCATGTCGAGCCGAAACGTTGCCACTTAAATGAGAGTTTTTGTATTACCCTTAAAGATCCACACTACATGCTGAACTTAATAATGTTAATTTTAGGTTTCTGTACGAAGTAAAAAAAGAAACCTTATATAACGGCTCTGTCTGTCTGTTTGTTCGTTGGTATCTGTCCGTTGGCTTGTTTTAATTCATAAACTACTCTAGCTAGGAACATGAAATTCGGTACACAGGTGCATCTCGGCATTTGACAACTGTACACTTTTTGGACTTTTCACACTTGATATTTTCAAGATGGCGGCCAATATGGCGGGTGTACTTACGTGAAGCGCGCCTTATACTTGTTTTACTTTATATTTATTTTTAATAGTATGGTCTCAATCTCAATGTTTATATTAAGTACAGCTTATGTTATATCAAATTAAAGCTAATGAAGAATGTCAGAGGTAGATTTAAGCTTATCGCTTACCTAACACACATACGTTGATTATATAAGAATAAGGAAGTTATGGAGGATCAAAATTGTGAAAATTAAAAAAAAAAAACATTTCAAAGGTTTTTTGTTAAATTTAACTCCTAGTTAAATAGAGGTACAGGAGCAAGTGTGTTTGTCATTTTAAAGGGAATTTTATGCCCTTTAAAATGGAATTTGGTTTATAGTTCTGACTTAAAAAGAAATATATTTGAATATTTAAAAGCGGCTATGGCTGCCAAACGAATACAAATCAAGGTATATAGTACGCAGGAACTTTTTTGATCCATTTAGGATGCCCCACCTAAAATCTATTTTTTTTTTACATTAAAAAGTGAAAAAAATTGAGAGGTTCCGATGGTATTGATTTTAAAAAATCCTAAAATGTTGTGTATTTAAAAACAATCTAAACATATAAGTTTTTCAATTTTTAAGTTTTTGGTAGTTTTCATACTACGGAAAGTTAAATTTTAAAAGTTTTTCTTTTAGTAGGGTTACTATCAATAAGAATCATATACAAGGAAATAAACTAGACTACTTACATAGAAGTCGTTCTCACGGGAAAAATCTAGTTCCTGAGCAAATAGCGATCACCAAGGGAGGGTTATTTTGGTGGTAAAGTTTTGTAGAATGTTAAATAATTATTTAATGTAACCACAAAAATTCGAAATAACTAATAAATGGAAACCACTGGGCCATTTATTTATAGTAATTATGAACTCGGGTACAACAGAGTTTAATACAAGTTGAATCGGACAGATTTTTTGTGTTTATTGATGAATAACGAGGATAACGAAATGAAGATATTAAGAAAACGTTTCTTGCAACAAATCCATCAATTTTAAAATTTAAAATGATTCAAACCAGACTCACAGCTATTCTGGAATGGCGCTGGAGGCTTAAAATAGGCTTTTGAATGAAGTGAAAGAGGCGAAAAATGGAGATGCGAAAAAACCCTTTTTCGACTCGACGTTTCGGAGTTAATAACGTTTTTCGAACGACTCGATGTTTCGGAGTTAATGAAATAATAAATTAGGTTTCTGCGACTTAGCCGGTGAAGTATTTCGTAGCTACTGCAACAATTTCAGATGTCATGGAATCGTCTCGTGTTGCAGTAGTAATGACTAGTATACCTATAAAAACTCGGTATTAGTATTAACGCAAGCGTTTAGCCGACACCTAGTTTTGACGCTAAGTTGGACTCGACTTTCGTAAAAGTGTATTCACCTAGATTAGACTAATTCCGGCTGTTTGCAGTTAATATAATAAGTAGAGAGAAGATACTGAAATAACGAAAAAATTAAATTTTAAGATTTTAATCTCCCGAGTCCAAAAAAGTGTCTTTTTAAAACAAAATCTGTCTGTCGTCGGTGGAGACGCAAGGGGTCTATTTCAATGAAATTAGGCGTAAGGATCTTCAGATAAATCATAACCCAAGGCCTAATTTCAGAAATGAATTTTATTTGGAGCTGCTTCGCTAAAAACACTTTTTATTATAAAAAATAACTTCTCCTGGGTGGGGGATCGAACCCGAGTTCTCTCTATCCGCGTTTTATGCTATTTTCTCAGGAACTAGATTTTTCCCGGGAAAACTGCTTATACTAGGACTACATTTTAGAAGTTTTTAATAAAAATCGTCGAAACCATTTTCTTGAAATAATTTTTTTTCAGAGTATTTGGGGGCTATAGCACCCCAAAATGTGGAGCTAAAATTCATTTCTCGATTTATATTTCCCGGGGTATGATTTTTCTGAACATGTATGCCAAATTTCGTCAAAATCAGCAGTAGTTTAGGCTCCAGACGTCTGCACAGACGACAGACATTTTTTAAAAACCACTTTTATGGACTCAGGGGACCTCAAAACGTGTAAATCCATCAAAATTGAATTTTCGCGCCATCACAATACTTTCTCTTTGTATGAGAAAGTAAAAATAATTTACCAAAATTCCGTTAAATCTAAAACTTAGTCCTTTTAAATTCATTATCTCTATGTACTATGTACGTAAGAAAGTTTTGTTCGATTTTGTCGTAGCGATTTTTTTTTTTTTTTAATAATCTTTTCTCTTATTTTAACTAATATTTAAAATGTATAGATAGATAAAAAAAACGACTATTTATTTTTTTAATCAACATATTTAAGATAAAAAAGATAATAATGATACAGGGTAAAAAAATAAAACATAATAATAGAAGAGATAACATATGTTAAAGATATCCTTCCAGATATCAGTAGTCATCCCATATTTATCTAGTCTGTATTCGTATTCACAGTTAGGAATTAATACTTTAGAAGAATTAGAACCAAGTTTTATTTTAATAATTCGGAATTTCGGAGTTATAATTTTCATAGTGTTAATATTTATATATTTTACTTATAAACTAAGATAAAAAAGCAGAAAAAAAAATTAATCACAGTGAATAAACCCTTAATGAGTAACCTAAGTTAGTTGTACTTATTGATACTTACTTTAAACTTACTCACTGTGAATAAACATTTAAAGAGTAAAAAAAAAACATTTATTACATTATTTCCACAGATTTATTTCAATATAAAAAAAATTAAACATTTTAATTGTAGTTTAATTATTTAAATTAATTTATTATTATCAGTTCCTTATTAAAAATGAAATTACTACAAGCTTCATTAAGATATCGAAACGTTATCGATTTATCGAAAAAGCGCATAGTTAAATTAAATAGTGATATTACCAAGAATACGTTTTCATCGTTGAATTATCGAAAGTCTGTATCGACTTTAAATATCGAAAGAACGAAATATTTAAATCAGGTATTTACCAATTATTATTATTAATATTTCTATTAAGATAGTTAAAAATCATGTCGATTTAATTACATATGTTTTGAATTAATTACGTTTAATTTAAGGGCTGCGTCGACAAAAGTACGAATATATAGACATTTTTATAACCTTTGCTTCCGTTCTAGTCCGGAGTTAAGTTATGCTAAAAGTTATTACTAAAGGTAACTGAAGCATGAAGCATTATAATTATAATCATTCTGAACAAGATCGATATTTTTAGGGTTTTGTAGATACTTCTCAAAACCCTTATGCTGAGGATGATGTGCCCGTCCGTCCGTCGCTCTTTGGTTCATAGGGCCCGAACCGTTTAAGCTAAAGTGCTGAAATTTGAATCACTGGTGCAACTTTTTGACCCAACCCAGGAAAAATATACAGAAGTTAAAAATTAAATATGCGCATGCGCAATTCGCAAAAATGTAGTAAACTAAAAAATGTATATATATTTTTTTTTAATTTTCAAGTGGGGTATGAAATGAAAGCTGCTGAAGAGTAGGACACAAATATATATATTATGTGCTTTTTTAAATGTTGTATTTTTTTATTCGTTTTATAAGTCAAAATATGTCCCAAAAAAGTCCCCCCCCCTCCAACCACTATGTAACCCCTCGTCCTAAAATTCGAAATAATTCATGGTTATACCTTATGGTGGGGCGATGAAAATGTTCTGAAAAAATGTAATTTGTCTTGTCGTTATTATTGATAAAAAAAACATTGTGACACCCCGGGGGATCGAGCCCGGGACCTTGAGAACGAAGAAAAAAATCATAATTACATAACGGGTATGCTTAATCATCTACAAAACCCTAAACAGTACTTGGTAGTATTTGAAAGCCCCCCCCCCCCCCCCTCGAACCACTATATAACGGGTTGGTGTATTTGTAGTCCCTGTTATTTCTTTTATAATGTCTTCAAATTCAAAACTTCTTGGGCAGAAATTCGTCTTACACATCAGGAAACATTTCGTTTTTGTCTTCGTTTGTCGGTTTTACTTTTTTGTGAACCATGTCTTAAAAACTGCTTTTCCGATGGATTTTAAATGGTAGGTCAAAATTAGCCCGCTGTTTAACCCATATAAATTTCAACCTACTACCTATTGCTTTCTTTTCCGTACGCGCACAAACTTAGTTGTTTATTTCACACCTAGGTATATCTTTAATAGCACACACGTTAGTCAATAGTAGCCCAATGATGGTCCCATAATTCAGCCGCCTGTGCAAATTTAATATTTAATAAAAATGAATAAAAGTCATCCAAATGGGAATCGAAACAGGTCCAAACAACCAGTGGGATTATTTTAACTCACTCATGTGCCCATTTGTCCAATAATAGGGCGCAAGGAAGCTATGGGCCACAAAAATTGGTAGGCTGTTTTTAAATGTTAATGGATTTATACAATTTGTAGTCACCTAACGCCTAAATAGGAAAATTGCCGGTCTGTCGACAGTGGCGAAAAGTGAAGCTGATATAAGTGAACCAATTTTTATCAAAACATTTTTTTTTTTTTTTTTTTTAAATCATACTTCAAAGAAAAAAGACACGTTTTGTCTATAAAGTATCGAAATTTAAGGGTACTACCTGCAAAGAATTATTATTTGCTTTATCCTGTAGGAATTTGATGCTGACAGTAATTTAGAGCCCAAAAACTATGAGATTTTTAATGAAATTCGGTATACTTATGAAATGGTTAGTAAAGCGAGTCGAATATCGACCATCAGAACTCAAAGTACTGTACACTACCTTCCCAAAAACTGATGTTTTATCATCCTATAGTGTTTTATCATACACGATTATGTATGTATTGAAATATGCAATGCAACCTCATCCATTGTACTGTACAACTGAGTTAATATTCTTTTATCTTTTATCCTGTAGAGTTTTGATAATATGTTACCTGATGTATCGAAATGTAGATTGTAAAAATTTCTATTGAACTATAAAAGTTGTAATTCATCATTGTATGTTTTTTTTCATTTTTTATTTAGGTGGCCAATAAAATATTATCAGATGGAATCAAATATTCAGCGATAAGAAGTAGTTCTACCTCGGTTGAAGATGTGTTTAAAGGAAGAGATGAATTCTCAGGCAGACATATCGGGCCTAGAGAAGAAGATCAGAGAACCATGCTTGACTTCTTAGGTTTCAAGGTTAGTCCAAATAATGAGGATCCCTCAATGTTCTAATTTTATATTTTTTAAGAATTGGTTAGGAATAGTTAACCCTCTTGTAGGTGATAGATTGGAAAGGGAATACGCAAACCAAGCAATTAGGCCACCAATAAAAACTAACCTCTCTAGGGTTCGCAAAAAGGGCTTTTGGATGATAAATTACCTGATGACGTAATGTATTGCCGTGATTTCTTTGTTTGTCCCTCTTTTATATAACTATGTTTGGTGTGGGTCGTTAAGGGTGAGTAATTAGTCCACAGTATTTCATCTTCGTTGACGAACTTTCGGCTATATTTCGCCACAGAGGCACATATATACGTGCCTGAAACATCATACATCATCTGGTTGGGGGGTTTTTACGATGTTTTCTTCTTTTCTTCCCTATTTTTTTTTTTTTTTTTGTCTATTAACTCTTCTGACCGGCTAATTTATTTTCCCTTTCAATTTGTTTTTTTTCCTTTTTTTAAGGAGAAAACAACGAAATCACGTAAATAAAGTAGCAGGTCAGAAGAGCTAATGGACAATAAATGGAAAGAAAAGAAGAAAACATCCAACCATATGATATTATAGTTTTCAGGCACGTATATGCCTTAGAGGCGAAATATAGCTGAAAGTTCGTCTACAGGAGATGAAATGGTTTAGATTAATTACTCACCCTTAATGACCCACACCAAAACAGAGTAATGTACTGGAATGTACATTGTAAATTCATCTATTGAACAACATAAGTAGTAATTCTTTACTCTTTCCAAATTCTGTCAATTATCCAATCACCTATTTAAATTTTGCATCAAAGTTATTGCTATTTATTTTTTTTCAGTCGTTAGAAGAACTAAGTAATAAGGCAGTTCCTGATAAAATTAGAATCAGCAAGACTCTTCAAATGGATCCACCTGTAGGTGAGTAAACCATTAGGGTATTATTTCTTTCCTTTTTCTAGCAACGTCGGATTATTTTAATAGATAGGAAACATGGACTATGTCAGCCGCTGATATAGAATGAATTGCTATTACGTCTATTTGAGCGGAAAGTTTCAAGAAGAATTTATGACCCTGTGAGGATGAATGCGATCTAATAAAGAAATAGAACGGATTCTCTGCAGGGAAAGAAGTAAGATTTGTTAAGTTCCAAAGACTGAATTTGTTTGAATCAAACGAAACGTAGAGGAAAGAGAATTAACGATTCCGCTGAACGATTCGTATGAGATTTTCAAATCCAGCCCCTAGGGGATATTCGGCTGCCTCAATTCTATTTAGAATACGCGGCTGATGTTACTTTCTGCTACACGGTCTCATACAGACTATAAAATCCGAATCGCTTAGAATAGAGGTCTAAGAGGCGGTACGAGTATCTAGAGGAAACCCAGGTGATAGCAGAGGTTGAGGCAGATAAATATTTCATTTTCCGTAGACATAAATTTGCCTTTAGAGGGAGTAAAGTATTAGTTTATTACCATAAAAAGTGTGCAATTTAAGTTAAAGCGAGAAAGAATTTCTGTACTTTACTTGTTATGGTATAAATTATTTTCAACACACATATATATATATATATATATTTTTTTTTGCAATTCTGAACCACGCTTTAACAACCCTCTTCCAATCTCGCACCTTTTTTCGGGATCTAAATCAGTGTGCACTTTATGCAGTATGCAATGTGCAAAGGGGTATGCAAAGTAGCGCCGAGGAAGTTTATGTATATTAGTTCTATAGGACGATTCTAGCATCGACAGCAATATGCGCATTTATCGTAAGAGGGAAAGTGAGGAAAATTTTACTTTTTATAGGATAATTAATCCAAGATAATTGCTAGTTTTTGAATTATGGTGCACAGAATAATGCAGCAAACTTCTAGATTAAAACTTGTTTAGACTTATGCATCGTGGATCTTTAATTTTAAATACAATTCATCAAAAAATTTAACTTTGTTCGTTTTCTTACAGGTGAATATGAGCTGATGAAAAGGATTCGGGAAATTGGATCTAAGAATCAACTATTTAGATCCTACATTGGTATGGGATATCATAACACTTGCATTCCTCATACTATAATGAGAAATATATTCGAGAATCCAGGCTGGTTAGTAAAACAAGCAAGTTATAACTGCATGTACATCTAATTCATATCCGATGATCTTAAATAAGTGTTGAACCCAATAACAAACTTCAATCTAAGATCTTACATCGATAATTTCAACTTTTGATACATTTTACTCCTCGATAATATTCGAGGCTAATCCACTCAAACATCCCTTAAATCCCTTTTGAAACACAATAGGTTTGTTCCAACCAAGCAGGGAACTGTCCGAGGGATCATCACGGGCATTCGCAATGGATAAAATCCGTTCCAACCCGACTTAATCATGTCTTTAGTGATGCTACTCTTAAAATGATTTACTACAATGTGATTTTGAATGTTTTAGGACAACACAGTATACACCATATCAGGCTGAAGTAGCCCAAGGAAGGCTTGAGAGTTTGCTAAACTTTCAAACAATGGTAACAGATCTGACAGGGCTTCATGTCGCCAATGCTTCGCTTCTTGATGAAGGAACTGCTGCTGCAGAAGCACTGGCATTAGCTTACAGGTACAAACCTACACATAGAATAATGTACAAGCTGCTTTAAAAGTGGCTCTTTTAATTTAGTATCTCCCTTATGAGTTGTCCCAGCACTCGTTCTCAGCTGCGATTGTAACATGTGTTTCCTAATTTCCATTATAAGTTTACCAAATTAAAATTGGAATACGAACCAGACCTTATACACTATCTATTATTCTATTGTGTTTTAAATTTACTTGTAGTTTTATGCACAAAACAAGGTCAAAAATTGTGTTACTATTTATTTATATAAATCCAAAATACCACTGACTGACTGCCTGGTTAATCACGTTATCTCTGGAACCACTAGACCTATGACCATGAAATGTTTGTTCTTAGGTTTCATTTAGCCCCTAGGTATTTGCAGTAAAAAATTACTATCCGGCATCTTGATTCAAGGTGGCAGCCATTTAAGTGCAAAATTTGACACAACGATTTCTTATATTTTATATTTTACTAGAACCTAGAAATTTGGAAGTTAGCTTCCTTCTATCTATAACAAACTTCTGTAAAAGGCCCCTAATATAAGTTTGTTCTTATTTGTTTAACACAGGCAGACTAAACGGAATGTTGTTTATGTGAGCGAACGTGTTCATCCTCAGACAGTGAGTGTAGTTATAACTAGAGCCGAATCTCAAGGATTGAAAGTGGTATCAGGTGATGTCTCTACAATGGACTACAGTGGCCATGACGTAGCAGCTGTTCTCTTACAGTATCCAGATACTCATGGAACTCTTGAAGACATCAGCCATATTGTTAACAAAGCTCATTCTAATGGGGTAAGAACAAATGTTATGTTAATTGGATAGCAGTTTCAAATTGTCACACGCCGTACAAGCGTGGGCCCCAGGAGGCAAAAAGCAGAGTGGTAGACCTAGGCTTAGGAGGATGGAAGATGTGATGGTGACCTAAGGAGAATAGGAGAACATCTGTAGCGTAGCAAGCAACAGACCCAGATGAATGGCAAAGAATTGTGAAGGAGACCGAAACCCCAAATGCCTGTAGCGCCATGGAATGAGTAGAAAGAGATGTCAAAGAGGATCTCAATCTCAGAACAATTTTTCCACTTGCACTTGATTTATTTTTTAAAACTATTTACACGTTTCTGTTCTTTTGCAGACCCTAGTTGTAACTGCTTGTGATCTACTCAGTCTGTGCCTAGTTATGACTCCGGCTGAGATGGGTGCTGATATAGCAATTGGTTCGACACAAAGGTTCGGTGTACCTTTAGGATACGGTGGACCTCATGCTGGATTCTTCGCATGCAAAGAATCATTAGTCAGACTCATGCCTGGACGTATGATCGGAGTAACCAGGTAAATTGTCTGACTTAGTCGCCGTTGGTTTTACTAAAAACAGTTTATCTCATCGAATAGATAGAGTTTTTCTCGTCCTGACATTCCTAAAGCTCACAGCTGCGCTCAATCGCATGAACAGATAGAATTTTTAAACAAACTTAGCATGTGTTTTGGTAAAAGCGCCAACATATGTATCAACACCACACACATGTATGTACCATACATGTACATATGTATGGTGTTGCGAACATATGTATCAATTTTTGTTACCGCTACACACATAAATCTTACTGACAGACAGACAAGGCAAAGTTTTGTTAAATGTAAGATCAATTATCTGCCACGTTAAATTGCTGCTAACTTTATTACAGAGATGCAGATGGTGGATCTGCCTACAGACTTGCTCTTCAAACCCGTGAACAGCATATCAGGAGAGATAAGGCTACAAGTAACATCTGCACAGCACAAGCTTTGTTGGCAAATATCAGCGCAATGTACGCAGTTTATCATGGACCACAAGGACTAAAAGACATCGCTTATAGAGTTCATAAAGCAACCCTACTTCTCAACGCAGGTCTGTGTGCCATCAATTCTTTAATATCTTTTTATACTTTGTCAGCTATCTTACACCAAAGATTTATTTTCTAACTAGCACTACTTTAGTAACGGTCTTCAGTTTCCTTTCAAAGGAAACCTCTTGCATCAATCCTTCTTGAAAATATATTATAATAATATAATAGTGTGTGGCAGAACAACCGGTGAAAAGCTTGTGTAAGGGGGGTGACACACTTCGCACCCAGGTGGCGCTACCCGGTCGTCAATGAGAATAGATGGAACCTGTCACACGAGGTGGCGCCACCTGCCGGGTGGCACTACACGGTCGACCGTCCCAGGGTCTAGCCGCCACCCACAGGTGGCGCCACCCGGTCAACCCATTGTTTTCAATTGAGCCTATCACACGGTGCCACCCAAGTCCCTGCCACTCAGCCCCCACTCCTTCAATCAAATATAGGGGAAATCAAATAAGAGGCTGACTGCATCCCTCATATAAGTGGGTGGCGCAAGTCAGGTGGCGGGAGCAAGTGACATCAACCAGGTGGGCGCCACCCAGGTGGCGCTACCCGGATGGCGAAGTGTGTCACTACCCTAAAGGGTTAGGGGGCAACTATACATTTCGTCTGCTTGAAGAAAAAAGTCACTAAATAATTTTTTTCTTTTTTAAATAATACGAGACCTTCCAACCACTTTTACCATTCTTTATGACGAGGACTATATAAACATCGAAAACAAAAGACTACTATCCCATTTTTGAAGAAAATGCTTTTTTACTTTTACCATTAGGTAGGACGACATTATATAATGGATGACACAGTTCTATTGACATTCCTAACGGGATTAAAACCTTTTCATATAAGTAGCTACCCATTTATATGGCGATGCTGCTTGAACTCCAAGCGTGGGGCGCCTTGCCGGAGTTGGGAATCAAACCATTAACCTCCAATTTTTCAAATCAAATGGTAGCATGAGCATCCCCATAAAATCATAGATGATATTTTTCAAGATTTGTTTTATAATAATTATACTTTATGTTGATAGATTTGAGAGAAAGTGGAAATGTTGTACACAATCATCAATTCTTTGACACTCTGAAAGTCAGTCCTAAATTGTCAATTGAAGAGATTCGAACGCGATCTCTTGAGAAACGAATCAACCTTAGATACTTCGACGACGGAGACGTAAGTAGTATTATAAAAATATTAAGAATGTGAATTAAAGAAATATTAAGGATATCAAAGATCAGTCTTAAGTTAAAATCAGATTGTGGATTTACTGACGTAAAAATGTATTGGCTTCATCAAGGTCAGCTTGGCTTTTCCGGTCTGTTTGGCCATCTATGATTCGAGTGCCGAACAAGGTCATGGGTTTGAACCAGACTTCGAAATTTGATGCTGAACGCTCAACAAAAGACTACCTAAGAGCAAAGGCGACGGGCACGATCCATAAAGTATAGTGCACATATCAATAATTGAACAGAAGAATTTAACAGTGACAAACACTACTGAACAAAAATTACATACGAGATTAATAAGATACAAATTTGGCTCAAATCATCTGCAGAAACTAGAGCATTTACGAAACGTTTCATCCATAACTACATTGCTACCCTATAAGAGACACGGATAACAAAGTTTAACTGACTGATATTGCCATTGGTAAAATACCAATGGATTCTATAAACCTTTAACTTTAACAAATAACCAAGAAATATCCATAAACTTTTAACCATCTCTAACTTTGTAGGTACTCTGAACCATTATTCAAGTTCCATACTCTCTAACCATCTCTAGCCCTGTGGGTACTTGGTACTTAAAAACATCGTTCAAGTTCCACACTCTCTAACCATCTCTAGCTCTGTAGGTACTCTAAACTCTAAACTATTGTTTAAGTTCCGCAATCTTAAACTCAGAATTGTAATTTGACATTGTTATTAACAGGTTGGCGTATCGCTGGATGAAACAGTAAATCAACAAGATCTAGAAGACTTACTTTGGGTCTTTGGCTACACGAATCCAATCGGAGAGGTAAACAGTAAACAGATTATTCTTCATTAAGAGTTAATAAATTACCGTACTTAAACTTTCTTGTTTAAAGAAAGATTATAACTTAATTCGAAGCTGGGAATTTAATTATAGATAGTTTATTTCCTTAAAAAAATCGGTCCGAGACAACTCAGACAAACTTTCTCATATACGAGTTTATAATTACTTAACCCAGTATTTTCCATTTATTAGTTTTCATATGTACATAAATATTATTGAACATTTCATCAAAATTTATCATAAAAATAACTTCTCCTGGGCGGGGAATCGAACCCGGGCTCTCTCCCTCCGCGTTTTAAGCTAATTTCTCAGGAACTAGATTTTTCCCGGGAAAACGGCTTATATCGTTGGATTCGTATTCAAATGGACTACATTATAGAATTTTTTAATCAAAATCGTCGGAACCGTTTTCGAGAAATAATTTTTTTTCATGTTTTTTCAGAGTTTTTAGGGGGTAGCGCCCCCAAATTTAGAGCTAAAATTCATTTCTCGATTTCGCCTCGGGGTATGATTTTTGTGAACATGTATGCCAAATTTCGTCAAAATCGGCCCAGTAGTTTAGGCTCCAGGCGTCTGCACAGACGACAGACAGACAGACATTTTTTAAAAACCACTTTTTTGGACTCAGGGGACCTCAAAACGTGTAAATCCATCAAAATCTCAAAATCGAATTTTCGCGCCATCACAATACTTTCTCTTTATATGAGAAAGTAAAAATCGCAAAGAAAAGACCAAATTTAGAAAAATACTTCGATAAACATAATCAAAAAGTTGGAACGGCGCGGCACTGTTCCAGTAAATATTTAATAAAGTTGAAGAAATTTAAACATTTGTTGGAGAAAAAAAGCCTCCAACAAGCACCAAAAGTTAGCGCAGATATAATTAATTTAATAAACAAATATAAAACAGCAACCAAATCGTAGGAACCGCTGTATAAAGAGTTTTTTTTATTTTACCCCCCTCAAAACTAAAAATAACACAAAATAGAATATAACAAAAATTAATCTACTATGCAAGAGCTTTTATACGATATACATCATATAATAAAAGATTAACTTTAACATTTGTACCCCTGTACTCTGAGGTACCAAAGTTAAATTTTTAAAAAACAAACAATACAAAAGGGCATTCATTTAACTAATAAATACATATAAATAAAAAATCGGTCCGAGACAACTCAGACAAACTTTCTCATATATGAGTTTATAATTACTTAGCCCAGTGTTTCCATTTATTAGTTTTCAAATGTACATTTAAATATTATTGAACATTTCATCAAAATTTATCATAAAAATAACTTCTCCTGGTCGGGGAATCGAACCCGGGCTCTCTCCGTCCGCGTTTTAAGCTAATATCTCAGGAACTAGATTTTTCCCGGGAAAACGGCTTATATCGTTGGATTCGTATTCAAATGGACTACATTTTAGAATTTTTTAATCAAAATCGTCGGAACCGTTTTCGAGAAATAATTTTTTTTCATGTTTTTTCAGAGTTTTTGGGGGGTAGCGCCCCCAAATTTATAGCTAAAAATCATTTCTCGATTTCGCCTCGGGGTATGATTTTTCTAAACATGTATGCCAAATTTCGTCAAAATCGGCCCAGTAGTTTAGGCTCCAGGCGTCTGCACAGACGACAGACAGACGACAGACAGACATTTTTTAAAAACCACTTTTTTGGACTCAGGGGACCTCAAAACGTGTAAATCCATCAAAATCTCAAAATCGAATTTTCGCGCCATCACAATACTTTCTCTTTATATGAGAAAGTAATTTATATGAGAAAGTAAAAACAGTAAACGAACAAAGGTTGTCAGCCCAAGGTTGTCACCACCGCCCCTAAAAGTAGGTGCAATAAAAATAGACTTTGTCAACTCACGAATTTGATGGATTTACACGTTTTGAGGTCCCCTGAGTCAAAAAAAGTGGTTTTTAAAAAATGTCTGTCTGTCTGTCGTCTGTCGTCTGTCGTCTGTGCAGACGCCTGGAGCCTAAACTACTGGGCCGATTTTGACGAAATTTGGCATACATGTTCACAAAAATCATACCCCGAGGCGAAATCGAGAAATGAATTTTAGCTCCAAATTTGGGGGCGCTACCCCCTAAAAACTCTGAAAAAACATGAAAAAAAAATATTTCTCGAAAACGGTTCCGACGATTTTGATTAAAAAATTCTAATATGTAGTCCATTTAAATACGAATCCAACGATATAAGCCGTTTTCCCGGGAAAAATCTAGTTCCTGAGAAAAAAGCTTAAAACGCGGACGGAGAGAGCCCGGGTTCGATTCCCCGCCCAGGAAAAGTGATTTTTATGATAAATTTTGATGAAATGTTTAATAATATTTAAATGTACATTTGAAAACTAATAAATGGAAACACTGGGCTAAGTAATTATAAACTCGTATATGAGAAAGTTTGTCTGAGTTGTCTCGGACCGATTTGTTATCTAAATAGCATGAGTAGATAATTTTCAAAACCTGTCCTCGCCTCCGGCTCGGAGGCTAACTTAATCACTCGTCAGTAAAATTCCATTTTGCTGCCTAGTTACATAAATAACTATTTTAAGAATAAGTGAAACATATTCATTTGACAGTAGAAATCAAAAACCGATAAGGTTATATTAGTAGAAAGCACTATTTAAAAAATGACAAGAGTAAATAGCACTTAGAAATTCACGAATTTTAAACATTTAAAAAAAAAAGTTTTTCTCAATTTTAGGTGGGTAGGTGGGGGGGTCATGTTAGACCCATGTACAAGAGAAAAGAATTTGTAGAGTAGAAAAAGAGATTAATATTAGTCCTGGTGAACTTATTTTTCAGGGGCTTAGCCCCGTTCAACAGCCTAGATCATTACAGGACGGGTGTTATTATCCGACAACTTTACTCATCTCTATGTCTCAGCTCTCTGGGATTCTGGTTTAGACCTTGGTTGAGTCGAGTGCACTAACAACTCGGCTACGCCGCTCCCCTACAGCTTTTTTGTTGCTAAAAATTGTTCACCAGTTCAAAAGTTTGCGGAACGGTTTAAAATACTCTGCCAATTAATGTGGCACATAGCTTCCTCGCAAAGAAAAGACCAAATTTAGAAAAATACTTCGATAAACATAATCAAAAAGTTGGAACGGCGCGGCACTGTTCCAGTAAATATTTAATAAAGTTGAAAAAATTTAAACATTTGTTGGAGAAAAAAAGCCTTCAACAAGCACCAAAAGTTAGCGCAGATATAATTAATTTAATAAACAAATATAAAACAGCAACCAAATCGTAGGAACCGCTGTATAAAGAGTTTTTTTTATTTTACCCCCCTCAAAACTAAAAATAACACAAAATAGAATATAACAAAAATTAATCTACTATGCAAGAGCTTTTATACGATATACATCATATAATAAAAGATTAACTTTAACATTTGTACCCCTGTACTCTGAGGTACCAAAGTTAAATTTTTTAAAAACAAACAATACAAAAGGGCATTCATTTAACTAATAAATACATATAAATAAAAAACCTATTATCAAAAAAGTATTTTAACCCTTTAACCTACAACAAAATTATAAATCGGTACAACATTTTTAAAAAATCAACAAATAAAATAGCTTTAATGTACATATCAAGGCCTTTAAAATGATATACGACACAATATTAAAAACAAAAAAAGTGGTCACGTGACACGGCGCATGGGAAAAAGTTTACTCTCATGTTCTCAGCAAGTAAGATGAACTAATGAAATAAAATATACTCAATTTAAAGAGCATTAGTGTGAGATTCAATCGCCGCAATCAGAAATAAAATCGGCCAGCTATTATAGAAACTATGGCCATTCAAAGACAAAAATGGAAAAAAAAATAAAACCAAGAAATAACAAAATTATCATACCATCTAGGGTACAACCGATGATGATACGACAAAAACTCATAGGACTAAAGTTGTAGATCTTTTAAAATCAGTCACCACTTTTGCTATCCATTTTCTAATACGACTTACCGTTTAGCCGCAATAAGCCCCACAATTCACCAGGACATAAATCAATGTGGTTTTTCCTCCTCTAAAAATGCTCTCCTCTTGTATTGTTTGGAGCTAAAAGTGCGTTTTATCACCCTAAAATTAAGAAATACTGAAAAAAACTCAGTTTTTGGCGAATGTCATAGAGCTATGACTCAGTCAATTTGTAACCTTTTTCGACGAAAGCCAATAAAAAATATGCAAGTATTTGTTATGTTCTACAAATTTGAGCCCTTGTTACACTGGTTAATTTAGTGCTTACTTTTTGGTTTATTTTTAATAATACATGGACTAATTTAAAATAATTTATTAATTATATTGTAAGTTGGAGAGTGATCCAAGCCTTGGTAAATGGGATCTGACAAATTCCAAGCTTAAGAGAACATCGACCTTCCTCACACATCCAGTGTTCAACTCACATCATTCCGAATCCAGGATTGTCCGATACATGAAGGCCTTAGAGAACAAAGACATCTCCCTTGTACACTCCATGATACCATTGGTAAGTTCCAAGTTAATTTATATCACAGTTATAAAGTTTAGACCTGATTATATATTAATATTAGGAAACTTTTTAAGTAAATAGTACCTTTCTACAATAAAATAAAAATCACTTACATATTACTTGTACTTTTGACACTCATACAGATCATATAAAATCCCATAATGTCTAATTTAATTAATTTAGTGTTAAAAATATTTATAAAGTATTCAACTGGTGATTGCTTAAATCTCGTTTTTGACTTTAAGAGAAACAATTATATTTTTTATCAATATTTCGGAAACTAGATTTTTACAGGGAAAACGAAGTGTGTAAATGGGGAAATTTATATTTTAATGAATTTCAAGTTAGATTTTTAAATCAAAATCGTCAATGGTTCAATTTTTGACATTTTCATGTCTTGGATATGGCTCATGAACTCGAAAAGCGTTACTAAAAATCCAAGCCAAAAACGTTACCCGTGTGTAATAGGAAGTTAGAAAGATATAGGAGGTGTGCAATCCAGTCTTCAGCTGTAGGGCCTTCCCCTACCACGTTTCGTAGGGCTGAAGAATGTTGAAAAGAGTTCCACTGCTACCAGGAAGATAGACAGTTGCAGGAGGTAGTTCGTAGTCGCATAGTATAGTCTAGTCTAATCTTGAGGGTTGTAGAAAGAGCCTTCAGCCTTCCCACCGCGGGCTCGCCATCTTAGGGGCTACATCTTCACCTTGCGCGGTAACTGGCTCTACGCCCCGACTTCTTCTCTCTCCCAGCGGCGCCCCTGCCCCCCCCCCCCCCCCCCCCCAACTACAACTTCTGTTCTACTGCTCCGACTTGCACCGGACAAACGCCATAACCCTTAGAATTTTATTCCCAATAAACTTTCATACATCAAATTTATTTTTTACTTTATTATTATTTTTGTTTCACTATAATTTTTTGCATTTATTATAAAAATATGGGTGAAGAAGCTAAAATATTACTTCTTAATAAACTGAAGAAGAAGAAAAGTACTTTCTTTCTTCGTGCACAACATATGTTCAATTTAATACCTAATATACAAACTCAAAAATCTGCATGCTCAAATATTTTGACATTTTCATGTCTTTACTTAGGCACATTAATTCGAAAAGCGTTACCAAAAAACGACACCGAAAAGCGTTACATGAAAATTTTACTCCTCCCCCTCCCAAAATATTACAAGGGTTTTTGGGTATTGGGTAATTACTTTTCTAATTTTAGACCTAAAATTCATTTCTCGAAATCATCTCTATGATTTTTCTGAACATATAGGCCAAATTTAATCTAGATCGGTTCAGTAATTTAGCAGGCTCCACTCATCTACTCAGACGGCAGACCGAACTTTTTTAAAAACTACAATTTTGGACTCGAGACTTTCTAAATCTATCAAAATCGAATTATTGTGCCATGACCACGATATTAGTTTTTCTATAACATGTCATTTCTTCATTATACTTCATTATTATACTCATGTGATCAATCCAATCAGAGATAGTACGCGAGCAAGAGTTATATGCCACACTAATTGTTTTAATTCTGTACAGGGTTCTTGTACAATGAAGCTGAACAGTACGACTGAGATGTTAGCATGTTCTATGAGAGAGTTTAACGAACTTCACCCGTTCGTACCTCGAGATCAGGCACTTGGCTATGAACAACTGCTGGATGAACTACATCGCGATCTTTGCACTATCACTGGATACGATTCCATCTCCTTCCAGCCTAACAGGTAATTTTAAGTTGACTTATTACAAAGTTGATTTTTTTTTTCATTTCTTTTTTCTTTTCACAGTATTGAATGTAGACATAAGGTAAACCATTGTCAAAGTAAATTTGTTTTAAGGATAATCCATTTTTATTCTGTTTCTAGTCATTGTTTCTAAATTAATTACCATTAAAAAAAATAATTGTGTTTAAATTAGTAATTTCTGGGTATTATGAATTGTTATTTTTAGGCCTGATGATGCCCAGGAATGGTAGAAATATTTCCAATTTTTTTTTTACCCAAAGACCAAAGAAAAAAAAAAATTCTTGAGAGAAACACAGTTTGATCGATAGAACACTTAATATATTGTTATAAAACAAAATACATAATTATTATTCTAGGAACGAGAATGAAATTAATACTTCGAATAACATTGAAAACAATTTCAGTAACCAAGGTGGATTGTGGATATTGAAAAATGACTGGTTAGTCAAAATAAATTAACACGCCTCCTCACATTGGTTTCTGAATTAATGCGTTTGCAATGTGTCAATTCCAAGTTTGCGGGAGTTCCGACTTGTTTTGGTTGGGTCTAAGCTTTTTGTCAGAATATCGGCGGTCATCTCCGACGTACATATATATTTTATTTGTATTGTTTTATCCTCTATGAGGTTTCGAATATGGTGATATTTTACATCAATATGTTTTGTTCTCTTATGATGAACAGGATTTTTTGCCAATTCTTGCGCACCCATATTATCACTATATATTAAAGTTGGTCCACCCAGGAATCGGTTTAGATTTAATTCAGCTAAAATTCTTCTAAGATTTAGAGCTTCATTAGCTGCGTGTGTTAGTGCCATATATTCGGCTTCTGTGCTCGAGAGTGCAACTGTTGTCTGTTTCTTTGCTTCCCACGTGATAGCGCCTCCTGCCAGTAAGAAGCAGTAGCCAGTGCGAGACTTCCGGTTGTCTTTATCACCTGCCCAGTCAGCATCCGTATATCCCGTTAGTGGTTTACCTGTTGGTTTAAATACAAGTTTATATCCAGCTGTACCTTTTAAGTAGCGTAGTAGCCTTTTCGCAGCATTGAAGTGTTGTTGTCTAGGATCTGATGAAAATTGGGCGAGTTTATTGACACTGAAGGAGAGATCTGGTCGTGTAGCAGTAGTAAGATACATCAATGATCCAATCAGGCTTTGATATTCGGCTTGATTCACGCTTCCTTTTAGTTCAGGTTCTTCGGGTTCTTTTAATAGTGTGTTATTAGGATCCATCGGTGATCTCACAGGTCGACATTCCACCATGTTGAATTTTTGCAATATTTTTTCAATATATCTGCCTTGACTTAGTTTGATTCCTGATTTGTCCCTTTCGATCTTAACACCTAGGAAGTAGTGCAATTCACCTAGATCTTTCATCTTGAATGCAGACTCCAGATCACGTTTGGCTTTTGTCATGCACTCTTCCGAAGTTGAAGCAAGTGTTAAATCATCGACAAACACGGCTATGATTGTAAATTCGTCCCCTTCATGTTTTATATACAAGCATGTATCTGATTCCAGTTGCTTGAAGTTCATTTCTTTTAGTTTATTATCCAGTTTTTTATTCCACATTCGACCTGATTGCTTTAAACCATATAGTGATTTCTTCAATCGACAGACTTTTCTTTCTTGATATTTCTCTACAAATCCTTCAGGTTGGTCCATATATACTTCTGTATCAAGGTCACCATTCAGATATGCAGTAGTTACATCCATTTGATGCAGGATAAGGTTTAGCTCGACAGATATTGCCAGAAGTAATCTGAGTGAACCAAATCTCACTACAGGGGAATATGTCTCACAATAATCTATAAAAGGTCGTTGTGAGAATCCTCTGGCTACTAGTCTTGCTTTGTGCCGTTCTAGAGTTCCGTCAGCATTATACTTCTTAGTAAGTACCCATCTGCATGATACTGTTGATCTTCCTTTCGGTAGGTCCACTAACTCCCATGTGTTATTCTCAAGCAATGAGTGATACTCGCTACTCATCGCTTCCATCCATTGGGCGTTTTCATCTCCACTGAGCGCCTCCTTAACGGTGATAGCACACATGCCGAGAAAACTTTGGTCCTCTAAGATATAGTCTGTATCATCAGATTGTTTGGTTATACTAGCACTTTCCCCCCCTGAATCATTAACTTGTTGTGACAAATGAATAGGTTCAGTGCTATCTGAGTCTGTGATGGAATAGCTAAAATCTATCAGGTCTGAGTTTTTAGGAACATCGCTTACGAGATCAGTACTAGTTGTAAATGATGGTTGTGGTCCTATTAACTCTATGAACCTTACATCCCTACTCTTAATTACGTTTCTAGTACCCGGCTCCCATAGTTTATAGGCTTTGCATTCCTCAGAGTATCCGACTAGGATGTACTCCTTTGACCGAGGTGCTAATTTTGGTTTGCCTGGTCGTTTATTGAGAGCGAATGCTTTTGATCCTATAATCCTAAAATGTATAACGGATGGTTTTTTTCCACTCCAAATTTCTTCTGGGGTTTTATCTATGGCTCTAGAAGGACATCTATTGCGAATATACGCCGAGGTAGTAATTATTTCAGCCCATAAGTTATTTGGTAGGTTGGCATGTAACAATATACAACGAGTCATCTCAACCAGTGTTCGATTGGCTCGTTCTGCTAGCCCATTCTGTTGAGGCGTATATTCAGCTGATAGTTGATGTATTATCCCATTTTCTGTTAGGTGTTTGTTAAATTCTTTGTTACAGTACTCTAGTCCATTATCCGTTCTTAGTATTTTTATTTTTTTATTTGTTTGATTTTCAACTAGTTGTTTGAAATTTTTGAAATGATTTAATGCCTCACTTTTATGTTTCATAAGGTATACGAACATTTTTCGTGAATAGTCATCGATAAATGTAATGAAATATTTATTACCTCCAAGTGAAGGATTATTGACCGTACAAACATCAGAGTGAACTAATTCCAAAATCGAGTTGGTCTTAGATTCTGACTTTGGGAATGGTAATCGAGACATTTTACCCTTTAAACAGTTTTCACACGTTTCAGGATTGAGATTTTTGTTTATCTCGAGACCATGGACTAAGGATTTTGAATTTAAAATTTGTATATCCTTGTAGTTTAAATGACCATATCGGAGATGCCAAACTGACATTGGTAATCCCTTATTGACATTATTTGGTTTCGTGTTTTTATCGCTTACTTTGCTGCATGACCCTTCAAACGGTTTTACCAGGTATAAATTATCATGCTTCTTAGCTTGTAACACTACTTTGGCGTCTTTTGAAACTTGACATGTGTCACGTTCAAAATTTATTTTAATAGATGGATTACTTGTCATTTTTGAAACTGAAATCAAATTCGCTTTCAAGTTGGGAACATATAGAGTATCGAGTAAAGAAATCAGACTTGGGGTATTATTTAAGTCAGTGTACATTCGTACTGTTCCTATACCTTCAACATTTACTTTTCTATTATCGGCCACTTTTATTGTACCTTTGATCGGTCTCATGTCAACAAATGTCTCTTTTAAGCAACACATATGACTTGTCGCTCCCGAATCAATGAAGAATTTATTTTTATTCCCAGCTTCATATTTGACAGAAAGAGCTGTGCCTATTTCAACACTATTTTTTACTATATTTGCTCTTTGATTATTAGGATTTATTTTTTTTGGATATTTATTTTTATATTTTATTTTATTTTCTCCCTGGCATTTATTTTTGTTCGGTATATTATTGTTTTCATTTTGACATTGGCATTTACATTTTTTGTCAAAATGTTTATAATTTAGTTGGTTGAATTTATTCGAAGAAAACAACGCGTCTTGGGCATTCGGCTTGTCATTTCTCCTATTTTCCTCCTCCAACATTTTAATTTTAATACTCTCTAAATCCGGGAGTACGTCCCTACTCTCTATGGCACATCTAAAGTTGTCATAATCGTCAGGCAGACTACAAATTAACAGGACTGATAGGAAATCGTTTGGCGGCGCCCCTTCAATTTCTGTTAGACTATCCACCAGTGAAAAAAAATTATTAAGATGGTCTTGCATACTAATATCGGAAGTCTTTTTTAGGCTTAATAAATCTTTAATTAACTTAACCCTACGACTAGGTCCCCGGGGTTGGTAGACTTTCTCTAAGGCGGACCATGCTTCCTTAGCATGTTTGCATTGCTTGACATGGATGAGTTCGTGGGAGAGAATTCCTAGAACGATCGTTGCAAGAGCTTTTTGATCCTTTTTTGACCATTCAAAGAACGCGGTTTCTTCAACCTTAGGCATAGGTATATGTCCATCAACATATCCCCACAGTTCCTTATCAATAAGAATCATTTTCATGTGCATCTTCCAACTTTCATAGTTTTCTTTACCTAATTTCTCAATTTGATAAAGATTTGAAAGTGACATATTTTGATTTTTTTATAACTTTTTTTGTTTATAATTTAAGTAAAACTTCGAACCTTTGGGATCTTCTTTTACTTATCTTCGATCTAGACTGCTTCATCGGCCCATAACCTCTTGAGAGAAACACAGTTTGATCGATAGAACACTTAATATATTGTTATAAAACAAAATACATAATTATTATTCTAGGAACGAGAATGAAATTAATACTTCGAATAACATTGAAAACAATTTCAGTAACCAAGGTGGATTGTGGATATTGAAAAATGACTGGTTAGTCAAAATAAATTAACAAAAATCATATCAAAGGGATTAACTGAAGATTGACAAAAAGTTAGTTATTCATATTTTACCATTTTGGTAGTATTCATACTACAGAAACACTCGGTCTAGTTCTATGTCATTAATGTTGACTTTTAAGACTTATGTGGAAAATTGAAAGCTTAAATTCGGGGCAAGGTATCATTAACGTCAGAGAAACTCATTCTCCAGCGTAGCTTAGTTGGTAGAGCACTATACTGGAAATATAGAGGCCCGTGGTTCAAATCCCGGCGCTGGAGTGTATTTATCTCTGTCTGTTTCCCGTAGTTAATAATAATTATAATTTGATTTAAAAAAAAAAAAAGTTAGTTTAGATTCATCTCTAAAACTCCAGAATTTCACAACAACTATAAGATCACTTAAACACCCTCCAATTATTTGAGTTTGTTTCTTGGTTGCTAGTGGAGCACAAGGGGAATACGCTGGTCTGCGAGCTATCCAATCCTACCACACTGCTCGAGGTGAAGGAGATCGTAGAACAGTGTGTCTTATACCCGTATCTGCTCATGGAACTAACCCTGCTTCAGCTCAGATGTGTGGTATGGATGTTGTTCCCGTGCCTGTCAACAGACACGCTGAAATTGATATGGAACAACTCAAACAACTGGTAAGTTAACTAATTTTTTTAAAAGTTTGAAATTAAACTTTACAATTAATTTTTCTTTAGGTTAAATCAACGCTGAATGAATCTTTTATAAATCGGATTTTCTTTAGGACAAATCAACGCTGACTGAATTTGTCATCAATCAAATTTCCTTAAATGATCTTAAACAATTATCTTTAAACTGAAAGGTGAACAATTACATTTCACCATAGAAATGACCAAAGAAGAAATCTCCTGTCGAACAAATATTAGATTTTGAGTACATTATTTCTGAAAAGAATTATTTCAAATAATTGTTTTGTAACTGTTTGATTTTGAGCTTAACGAAGGTAACAGAAGAATTGTGATCACTCTGAAGAACGAAATGTTTTAACAAAAACTTCTTATCCGATATTTTAATTAAATTTATAAAGTAAACAAGGGTGTTAGCCCACAGATGGCCCCATATTTTCAGCAGTGTGATAATTCTGGAAACCTTTTTTTTGGTCTATAAATTTCCTCGAATGAAATGCGTTTCAGACATCCAGGAAACATTATTAGACTATCATTCAGTCAAAAAATTTTTACAAAGCCCCATATTTATAAGAAAAAAACTATTCCCACTTTAATGAAAAGTGAATGCTATGTTAAAATTAGCCCATAGATGGTCCCTCATCAATTTAAACCTTTGCTTCCTCTTGTGTATGTGCACAACCTCGTTTTTCGATTACTCAGTTATTCTTTATTTTATACTCATATGATCATTCAGCTAGTCATAGTCATAAGGCATAAGGAAAGTATAATCACACTGATTGATGATGGGCATTTTTTAATTTACAAAAGGTAGTTTAAACTTAAACACATAGAATTGATGTTTCAATATAATAAAAATTGAGCATAGCCAGGATCAGTCAAAAGTAAAATCATAATTTTGGATTTAATGACATTTCAGAAACATTTATTTCCCTCTTCAAAGCTTGAGGTACCAGGGACCACATATTCTCATAAAATTCAATTTTTTTTTTTTTTTTTTCAGGTGGAGAAGCATAGTGATCGACTTTCCTGCATGATGATCACTTACCCTTCTACGTTCGGTGTATTCGAGGAAACTATAAGTGATATCTGCAACCTTGTTCACAAGCATGGCGGACAGGTAAATAATATATTTATTAACGATTAACAGTATGGTTAATTTGTCTCATCATAAATCTCATAATTATACGATAGTCCGTACAAAAATATACCTGTAAAAGCTGTCATAAAGTTCAAAGAATAGTACATTACGCGTCGAGTGCGGAAAGTAGCATTTTGCATGCGAGTGTGGAGTTTGCACCCGAGCGACAGCGAGGGTAGTAAAACCACACGAGCTATGCAAAATGCCGTTTTCGCACGAGTTGTGTACCGTACTTTATCTACGATTGTTAGATTTCAATAATAAATACAGGAAAAAATAAACTTGCTGTATGTAAGTTCGTATCTCTCTCTTGATAAAGATGGCATTTATTCTTGAGTTGTATTTTTTGCCGAATTAATTATTTCTGGAGGAGTATTATTCTCCACATTTTAGTCAAAGCCACTTGATTCACTCATTGTTTTTCACTAAAAACCCGATATAAACAGTTACTAATAAAAGAACACCAAATTAGTTTTGTTAAATGTAAACAAACTCGCTGATCGTGCGTAAAGCTGAAGAATTCCTCTTTTTTACCACCCTAGTGTGGTAAAGAAGAGGAATTCTTCAGAACTATGAGACAGACGCGCATGCGCAATGAATACAAGTACGTAAAGAATCCCTTTCTACGCTTCTAAACAGAGATACAATGTTTATATTTCGTGTCAATCGTAGATAAAAGAGTTTGTATACATGAGAAAACATTTTACGTCAATCACCAGTTCGAAAATAAAAAAAAAAGGTCTGACAAACTCCAACAAAACACTCTCATATACTTAATGAAACTGAATTTAAATCCAAATACATCTAATTTAATTAAATTATTATTAAACCAATTTTAAAAGTGATCAACAGGTGATTGCTTACATTTCATTTTCAATTTTTAAGAAAAATCGAATATATTTGAAAAATAGATTTTTCCAGGGGAAAACGACTTATACAGTTAAATTCTTAATTGAGAGGACTACAAAATACATAATTCTTAAAATCAAAAACATCAGAACAGTTTTCGAAAAATAACTTGTTTAAAGAATTTTTGTGGGACAGTGCTCCCAAGTAAGAGCTACAATTTATTTCTTGGCTTAGCCTCAAAGTATGCTTTTTTTGATCATGAATCCAAATTTAATTGAAATTGGTGTAATAGTTTAGACAGACAACTGACAACAACAACACAACACATGTTTGAACACAAAAAACACATTTTTGAATGTGTAAAACCCATAAACTTTTCTCGCTATCACAATACTTTCTTCCTATGAAATAAATGAAACCAATGAAGTTAAAGTACTAAACTCATATGTTTTGATTGTTTTCAGGTATACTTGGACGGTGCAAATATGAACGCTCAAGTTGGTCTCTGTTGCCCAGGTCACTATGGATCTGATGTATCACATCTTAATCTTCACAAAACATTCTGCATTCCTCATGGAGGAGGTGGCCCCGGCATGGGACCTATTGGAGTGTCAGTATATATTTAACTATCCTCTACAAATTAATGGGTTTTAAGATCCCCATAAATATAGTAAAACCAAAAGATACTGAGCTGGTTAAATGGCTTGATACAACACGCCTCACCCAGTATGGGCATACACAGGATTGTGCAACTGAACAAAGTTGTATAAAATGTCTCAAAATGCATGGGGCCCTTAAGCTTTTACTACTACATCAAAGTAAACAATTTGGAAATTCAAAAAAGGTGGTTAGAGGTAGATAGATAAGTTATACCAATACAGTGAACATTTTCCATGGGCGGATATCTGTGGGGAATAAAAATTGTGCCTGCTATTCAGAATTATTTTTAGCTCTCTATTGGGAATACAAAACCTGTACAAAAGTAATAATTAATTTTATTATTTTGCTATTGTTGATAAGCAAATAATTCTCCTAAGGGGGGTAAGCAGTGAGAGGTTGTACAGAATTTTATAACTGATCATTATCTTTTTTGTATTGAGTATGAACCAAAATAGGTTCGAAATGTAGTAATAACGAGACTTTTAATTCCTTAAAGACCTTACTAATCAATATTATTTTGATTTTTGCACTAACTTATCTACAGATTCACTAGTAGATTAACCTTTAAGTTAATATTGAGTTAAATACAACAAAAAAACTGCATCAAGTATCCCAAAAAAAATATATATACAAGGGTGGGCAAAAGTCAGCTTGCAAAATTTGCAAAAATTGAAAAAATCAAGTTTACGAAATTTAACTTTTATTTAATTATACCACATTTATTTAATTTTATACCACATTAATTTTAATTATACCACATTTATTTAATTTTCAAATTAAGTGCTCGAAGTGGCCACCGTTCATCTCAATGCACTTCAAATAACTTTTTTCGAAGGAGTTAACAATTCAAGCGAGCATCGCGAGTTCTTAATTAATGATATCGAACTCAATTGTTATCCAATGTTTGAGATCTTCGACGTTATGGATCGGATGACTAAAAACTCGGTTCTTCATCATGCCCTAAATCGAAAAATCTAAAACGGTTAGGTCTGGTGACCTTGGGGGCCAAGCGGTACAGCCACCTCTACCAATCCAATCAGGAAAATGCTCATTGAGGTACAGGCGAACTAAGAAGCTAAAATACGCCATCCTGCTGCAAAATTATGTCCCGTCCTTCGAATCTCTCATCTTCATCTAAACTGGCGCGTAGTTCTTGTAAAAGCAGCAAGTAGGATTCCACATTCACTGATCCGTCGAAGAAATAAGATCCAATCACGCCGCGATAATTCACCCCAGTCCAGACCATCATCCCCGGAGAGTTCACCTCCTTTTCGAGGATTTCATGAGGGTGGGTATCGCTCCAATAAACACAGTTATGCCTATTTACTCTGCCATTAACCTTAAACTGTGCCTCGTTGCTCCACAAGATTCGTCTTTCGAATGTATATGTACTCACGCAAGAGTTGAAGTTGCTCCTGAGGTGGCAAATGGTTTGGTGAAATGAACTTTTTGCCCAATTTGATGGACTTAGATTTTACCCACTGCAGAATTTCACCTCCTAGTAGTTCAGCTTGATTTGAGCTCAGCTAATGTCATCTGTAATAAAATAATCAAAATCACACATAATTGGAGTGGCCATAATAATTTTAGTCCTAAATGGGACATTGAAATAGGGGTGTCTAGCTATTGTAGCTCCCAGGATTTTTTTTTTGGATTTTTAGGCAAATTAAAAAAGTTGACATAACACTAATTATTAAAAATTAATAATAAATTTAATAAAGATTTTATTAAATTCATCTGTAACAATACTTATTTTAGTTTAGTAATACCTCACAATAAATAATAAATTTACTAAGATTAAAAATTTCTCCAACTAATTACCTATGGGACAAGTTTTTCATTTAACTCAGACCTTCTGGAAAATGTCCCATTTTTCCGAAAACAGAACATTTACAGAAACAGGATATTTACAGATGCTTTCAAAAGCTTAATACAACAAAATAGGGCGTACGGCTACCCTACATATAAGTAACACAATATAGGAAGCATTTGTATGAAGAAATAAGATTTAATTCTAAAAAAGTCTTTTTGAAAACTGTGTTTTCATGCACTTTCCAATCTAGGTTGAATTTTAAACAATTTGAAAACTTTTTTTCTTTGCTAAGACAAATTAAAAAGGTATAATCTACTGCACTCTGTATATTAATATTGATTAGTGTATTTTTGTTTATTTTTTTTTTAGGAAAGAACATCTTGCTCCATTTTTACCAAGCCATCCAGTAGTTGAAACAGGTGGTGCAAGCAGTTTTGGTGCAGTAAGCGCTGGACCATTTGGATCGGCAGCTATTCTACCCATTTCATGGGCTTACATTAAGGCAAGTCAATCATAAATATTATTCAATTATTATAAACATTGTATTTTCAATACAAAATTTATTGAAAGTATAAAAATAAGGTTTTATTTTAAAATTAATTACATTATTCCAATATCAAAAATGCAATAATAACAATACTTATGAAATTATTATTATTATCAATATATATTTATATGTTAATTCTTTGGTCGAGATTATTGGTAAATATCAGATTAGTTTGATTTACCTTCAAAGATATTCAGAGGGTGCTGAATTGAATGGACCAGTAAATACAACAGTTTTGTAAAACTTCGAGTTTTAAATTGGGTCAAATGAGGTTTACACAAACTTTTCTTGTAAAGTGTACCCTGTACAGTGTTCCATATTTCTTTCCACTAACTACACTGTGCAAGCTGGCCACTGCCATAGGACCACTTCTTAAAATCAATTTAAAAGTATAAAAGTAATAAAATAATTGTCTTTTTCCAGATGATGGGAGCTGAAGGACTGAGAAAAGCAACCCAAGTAGCCATTCTAAACGCAAACTACATGTCCAAGAAGTTGGAAGGACACTATCCAACTTTGTTTAAAAGCCGTGTTAGTGAATTGGTAGCTCATGAATTTATCTTGGACACAAGAGACTTCAAGAGAACAGCTAATGTAGAAGCTGTGGATATAGCCAAAAGGCTTATGGATTACGGTGTGTTTAAAATAAGCTATATCTTTCTAAATTAATAAAACAAAGTTTCATCAAAACACAGGTCCCGTGAGTAAGAAACTAAAATGTTAACCAAGGATAAAGAGGAAGCGGAGTACAGAAGAGGGTACATAATCTGTGTGCTAAAAAAGTATAGAGTTAGATAGAGGATAGAATAGTACATTACGCGTCGAGTGAGAAAGTAGCATTTTGCATGCGAGTGTGGAGTTTGCACCCGAGCGACAGCGAGGGTGGTAAAACCACACGAGCAATGCAAAATGCCGTTTTCGCACGAGTTGCGTACCGTACTTTATCTACGATTGTTAGATTTAAATAATAAATACAGAAACAAATAAACTTGCTGTATGTAAGTTCGTATCTCTCTCTTGATAAAGATGGCATTAATTCATTAGTTGAATTTTTTGCCGAATTAATTATTTCTGGAGGATTATTATTCTCCACATTTTCGTCAAAGTCACTTGATTCACTCATTGTTTTTCACTAAAAACTCGATATAAACAGTTACTTTAATAAAAGAACAGCAAATTAGTTTTGTTAAATGTAAACAAACTCACTAATCGTGCGTAAAGCTGAAGAATTCCTCTTCTTTACCGCTCTAGTGTGGTAAAGAAGAGGAATTGTTCAGACGCGCATGCGCAATGAATACAAGTACGTAAATAATCACTTTCTACGCATCTAAACAAAGATATAATGTTTATATTTCGTATCAATCGTAGATAAAGGTAATTTTTTGTAGCACTGCCCTTTTATCTAGTAGTAGAAAGGGGAGGACGAACAACTTGTTGGAACCTAGCAATTAGGCCACTTATTAGGGCCCTTAACCCTGTATGGAGTTCAGCCACTTTCCACTTTACACATCAATTTAATTCCAAAGCGAATATGGAGGTATCAGTAGTAAGTCATGCAAATCAAAGTGCCTAGGCGTTGGATTGAACCTGTGACCTCGACCGCAATTCTTAGATAGCTGAGCAGATTTTAAGACCATGACTACCCTAAATCCCCTCTCTTTTAGGGTATATACTTCCAATTCACCCAACATAATTTATGTTTTTTAAAACAGAAAAAGAGAGTAACCATGTCTTTCAACCAAATCGCATTCAAAATTTATTTGATTTTAAAACTGTCAATTTAACATTTGTTTTTTTCAATTTTCCATAGGTTTTCATGCTCCTACGATGTCATGGCCAGTTCAAGGTACCTTGATGATTGAGCCTACCGAATCTGAAGATAAGGAAGAATTGGATAGATTCTGCGAAGCACTCATATGTAAATTGATCAATCAATACTATGATTATAAAAGAAAAAATGGATAAAAAGAAAGATGAATATTTAATTTTAAATATTAATATTTAATTTTGGGTTACTTCAATTGTTATTTTGAAAACAAATCTAACAATATACATGCTAAAAAGTAGAACAAAGTTCAATGGTAAACGTGTAAAAGAAGTTAATACCTGTGCTTTATGTTACTCCCAAAATACCAACTACAGTAGAGTCTCGCTAATCCGGGTTTGACGGGACCGGACCCAGTCCGGATTACCGAAAGTCCGGATTAAACTGAATCAGTTTTAAAATATAATATAAAACAAGTTTTAGTTGAGAAAAACTATTAAAATCGATGTTATTATCGTAAAAGTTACTTCTACTAGTCTCAAAAACATACTTGTACAACGTAGGTTCACTATTTTAGGACTATGACTGTTCTGTCACCAGTCCAAATATCAAATGAATTAAAATAAAATTACAATCTACTAAGCAGGTGCAGGTATAGAAGGGACTTCCAGGGAAACAAGCTGTGTTCCGATATGAAATTCCAGCAACGGCTAATCATTTCACAAAAAGTTGAGACTTTATACACACGCGGCTTGGCGAAATTTCACGGAACTGCGTTGAGCCCCCGCTACGTATTTCTTAAAACTCTTACAATCTTTACTCGTGTAAGATTGTATTTCCTGGAATACACTACCTTTATATCTTCCGCCCTACATTTCTATGGAACCAAAAGAGATTTGTGGATGTTCTTACTTATTCTAAATCTGTTAATTTTTAACTGAAATACCGAGTATTCATCGTGTCGAACGTTGGAATGTACACCTGTAAACTATTCTAGGAACAATTTTATATACATTTTAATAGACAATAAAAGCAGAAACTTCAATAATCTCAACAATTCATAAATCTGAATTAGCCCTGGTTCCAATTTGTACGTAGTTTTTAGCCTGTCCGGATTATACGGATGTCCGGACTAGCGGGGTCCGGATAAGCGAGACTCTACTGTACTTTCAATATATATATTTTTTAATTAATTTTTTATTGGCAATAAATGCTCATTAATTAAATTCTAATCCTTTGTTGTTATTGAGTTACGCCTCTTTGTTTCAGGTATTCGAAAGGAGATTGGAGAAATCGAAGCTGGAAGAATGGACAAGCGTCTAAACCCACTTAAATGTTCACCACATACACAGCGACAAGTTATCAATGAAGATTGGAACAGACCTTATAGTAGGCAACAAGCTGCCTTCCCAGCTGTGAGTAACTATATCTAATTGTGAATTAATTTAAGTTCCTTAAAATGCCTAATAATCATTTAACTATCTTATCTTAGAGTATAACAGACTTGATTCTTGCTTAAGTCACCTTAATTTTACTGAATTCCTTACAGTATTCAAATAATTCTTACACCAACTTAACAAAATGGTTCACACTTGAATCTTGAGGGGGGGGGGGGGGGGGGTTGAGGAGGAAGGAGAAGTAGAAGTGTGAATATATCAAATTATATAAAAGATAAAATAAAACCAATGATAGCGCTTACGGCTAAATTTATTAAAGCATGGGACACAAGCAATACATGAGTCTAATTTTTGCTAACTAAAAATAGAAATATTTGAGATAAACTAATGTTGAGATAACTTTACACACTGCCAATTTTCAGGGGGTTTTCTAGGTGTATCAGCTCAAAATATTTCTAATTTTTAAAATACAATTATTTTTCATTTACAAACAGCTTTACAGAGGGTTGAAATATGAAGTTAAGTGTGAAATATGAATAATATGTTTTAAAAAAAGAAGAAGAAAAAAAAAAAAAAAAATCCTTAAAATGGTACATCCCACAAAGATACAATGGTTTCTTTTTAGTAATATATATATTTTTTTAAATATAAAGTAGATTATTCTTTATAAACTTGAATTAAAGCTATAACTCCAGAAGTGGTGAAAAAAGACAGTCACAAACTTTTCTCAAAAGAGTTAGTGCCACAAGGTTACTGCCAGGAAAACCATGGTTGACACTCTCGGTTCGATAATAATCGGTTTAATAATAAGTACATAGTTTACTGACCAAAACTTCAAAACATACATGAAGTTTTTTTTCAATAATCCAAGTTTGGACCCACCTATTTGGTCTATGTCTACGAGTGTAAAAGCCCACGGAATATAAAATAAATTCAGAACCTACCTTATCAAAATATCTAACGCACTTGAATCTTGCTTGAAGCTTGCCTTACCTCAGTTTTAAACTCAGTAGTCTTTAAGTTCTAAGTCTTAATCAGAAAGCCTAACACCTTAAATTCTACTTAATTCCATACAACACTCAATTTACTTTAAACCTTATCTATATAATTAAACATATCTTTCTCTTATAAGGAAACATGCTTTAGGAATAAAGAAACACATCTCTCTGCTATAAGTAACTATAGTATCAAAGATGTATTTCTTTATTCCTAATCAAGTGATTCTACTGCTGATATATACAAGAGTAAGGGTACCTACAGAGTGGCGCCTGGTTGGTAGCAGGGCAAGTCGCATGTTTCCTATCTGGTTACTTGGTAGATACACAGTGGAGCCTAGCTGGTCGCTTGCTCTCATACAGGCTGGAAAAATTGACCCTTGCTTCTTTACGGGCATGAACACAGTGGAGCCTGGCAGGTTACCTGGTTGGGTGCAGTAAGCATAGCAGGAAGCTTGAAGAATTCCTACCTCGATTGTTACATAGCTCTATGGGAAGTGATTGGCCTTGAATGCGGGCGCTTTAACATTTTTCTACATGTCCTTACACAGTGGAGCCTGGTTGGTAGCAGGGCAGGTCGCATGTTACCAAGCATGTAGCGGGCCACACAAACATTGCAGCTTGTTTTTAGGCGCATAGAGCTATGTAACAATCGAGGTAGGAATTCTTCAAGCTTGCTACTATGCTTACTGCACCCAACCAGGTAACCTGCCAGACTCCACTGTGTTCATGCCCCTAAAGAAGCACGGGTAAATTTTTCCAGCCTGTAAGCGAGTATGCGAGCAAGCGACCAGCTAGGCTCCACTGTGTTCGTACCCTAAGGCCTTTAATGTTGTCAATTTATAATGTAATAACGCATCAACGATTTAAAAGTAATTTTCTAATGTCTAATTTCATTACAGCCTTTCGTTAAGCCGGAGACTAAGATATGGCCAACAGTAGCAAGAATTGATGACATATTTGGTGATAAACATCTAGTCTGCACTTGTCCACCGATACTCCCTGACTACGACTTTTGAAATTATCAACATCTGTAAAGAATTTTGTGGCATCTGTTGTTATAAGTCTGGTCCTTTAAACTGTCCTATTACCTAATCCTGTCCTTATAATGACCTATTATTATAGAATCTATGTGTCCTATTGTCTTCTTCTTCATGCCATCTTAAATTGTTGAACCCTCGGAATAAATAATTATATAAATTTGTCTTTCAACCACAGGTAGACTCATACTGAAAGTGATTCCTAATTAATGAAAACTTTTTATAATAATATGTATAACTTTTGGTGTAGAGAGAATCTAAATGTTTGTTTAGTCATAACAAATTACTCCAAAGTTACACCTAACCTATCCCAAACCAAATGTACCAAAGTTATTTCTTTTTTTTATTAATGATATAAATATATAATGTATCTTGTTACAAAAAACCTTTTATTTTAAAGAATGACCATTACTAAGAAGCAATATCTTAAACTTTAATGATGGTAAAGTATACTAATCTGTATGCAGACAGTTGCCTTCAAAGACAGTATAGGCAGGGACATCTGGAGCAAGATAGTCTAATGTAGGGGTCAGCAACTTATTTTCCTACAAGGGTTCAATACCAGATCAGAAAATCGCTGAGGACGCACAGTCCTCAGTCCTCCAGTGCTAGTGGTTGATGAGCAAAAAAAATACACTTTCAAAAAACGTAGTACCTTATTATAGGCTTCGATACTTATTATAGGCCGTCGATGCTAACAAATTAAAGAGAGCAATAAAAAAAAGAATATTTTTAAATGATAATGTGGGTTATATCTGATATCGGCAGGCGCAATGGAAGTACACTGAGGGTGCTGGGTTACCGACCCCTGGTCTAGTGAGAGTTGCGTCTGATTTACCTAAGCTGAAAGCTAAAATGCGACTAGACTTAAGTCTCCAAGAGTAGTGTCAGAGTTGACTTGAATAAAGTTGCTAGAGTAGTGTTCAGACTGTTCACACAGTGTTATGTTTAATCTAAATCACTTCCATATAGAAGAGTGTAGCCTAGAGGCAGTGTCTTTACTGTGACACTCGATCTAGATGCCACTTGTAGCAACCAACAAAAGTGTCCTTGCGTATACTGGCTTGCTAATCATACGCTTATTTAAATGATTTCATGAACGACAACAGTTACTAGCTCCGTATCAGTAATTTAACTTACTTACTGCTTCATTCTATACATCAAATTATGTAACTGATTCACTAGACTAGCCATGAGTTTGAAATTGAGTTTACAAAACACAAATGGCCTTTTTGACAAAATAATTTTTAAAAAATCACTCACTGAAGGGTATGCTAAGGTGCTTATTGTTTTGTGGATTGAAGTCTAGCAAATTTAATAGACTCAGATCACTGTTATTGAAAGGGTCCATAATGCACATTTATTACTCACCTAGGTAGGTATATATACATCGATAAATAGAATAATAAATTGTATTCTACAATAGTCTTACAATTAGAATACATTTTTTAAAGCATGAAAAATGAAGGATAAGTTAATGAGAGCCCGTGATTTTGATATTGGGATTCTTGAAAATATCTTGAAACTTCCACAAAGAAACCTTAACAAAAACATAAACAAGTATAACCAGTTGAAAGGTTACTTTCTTGTACATCATTCTTTTTCCAACAGCTAATGGAAACCACGGTGAACTTTGAAATATCCCATGCTCACGCTTTTTATTATTATATAGAATTTGAGGAAGCAAAGGTAAGTTAGAAGTAAAAAATAAAATTTTAAACTTAAGCTGTGTTCACTATGGCTGCCGGGCGTTTCTACTTCTATAAATAAGTATGCAATTACAATTATACAATTATCAAACTTTGTTTACATATTTAATACTTAATTCTATGGTTAAGCAAGTTTTTCACTATTATTTAAAATGAACAAAAACTTATACATGTTTATGTTTGTTGCAATTTTATAGTTAAATGTATGAGACATTTCTATTTGAAGTTATCCCCTTGTATTTTGGTTTAGTACATTAAAATAAATGTGTACCATAATGATACTTATTACAGTTTTTGGGCCTTTTTTACAACAAAAAATAAATAATTATATATATATATTATATTGAAATAGCAAAGTTTTAAAGTTATATTCGCTCATATATTTGAATTAAAATATACATATTAAGTTTATTATTCGAAACCCTATTTCAAATCTAATTAAAGATTTACAAATCCCGTGTCCTTCTATCTCTGGGTTTGTTTTGTTTATGTTTTTTGTGATAATGATAAGTGATAAGATAAGACATATTGTTTCTGTTTATTATAATCTTAAATTGGACTAAATTTAATTGTTTAGTTTTATTTAAAAGAAATGTTGATACATATATTGCTTATGAGTTATATTATATATAATAACATTTTAATATCTTTCTTTTAATGTGATACTTAAATGTTTACGTGGACTTAAATTATGTAAAAATGATAATTTTATGATATCGTAGTGTAAAAAGGGAAATTATATACTCTAAAATTACATGGAAAGGACGAAAGGAAAGTGTTGAAGTGTGTAAGAGGTAAGATTTATGTTATTTAAAGAAAAATTATTAAAGATAAAGGTCAGATAGAAACGTCACTCCTCTGTTCATAAAGGTGATTATATCCCTTAGTCTAATTAACTATTAAGACAAGGGAATATTTACACATTAAAGTAATTTGGGGTGGGTAACATTTGGGGTAAAATGAGTGCCACCAAGGGTAAACTTTTTGAGTTTGGAGGTTCAACTGAACTACTCTACTTAATTTCTTTAGAGATCCTCAAACACATTATACATAATTTATAATTTCCTATTCACATTTTTACTGTGAACACATTTTATAATTTTATTTTGTACTTATTTATTTACGTATTGATACAAATCTTTCTTTTCTTTCAGTTCTGAAACTATATCTTCGATAATCTACTTTCAACTAATGAACAAATAATTTGTTTGTTTTTTTTAAGAAATTATTTATTTTTTAACATATTTATAGTTTACCACACAAAAAATTAAGTTAATTACCTTAAAATATAAAATAACACCCGTTAAAAACAATGCAATGTAAATATTTACCAGATTATTTATTTCTTAAAATATTATTATTAGTAAATAAAAGTAATTGAAACAAATCTATATTTATAAATACATCAATGGCATAGCTTTTTTTAAATAATAATTTTTTTATACTTGATCGTAAGACGAACAAGTGAAGCAATCAATTTTGAACCCACTTTTCAACTACCAAAAAAGCTGAAACTTTCACTATTGATAATGTATTCCTGATGATAATTCTAGCTTTTGATATTTTTAAAGTGAGTTTTTTATTTTATGTTAATTTCAATTTTGAATTTTTTTATTTTTTTTAAATAAGTATGGCTGATAAAAGATATTCGAGGAGATCAGGTAAAATGTTAAAAAATTTGAACAATGAAACAAATATTAGTAAATATTTTGCTTCATGCGATGATGTACATTTGTTTCATGATCTTTCAACACGGAATTGTTCAAAATGGATACCTCCTAGATCTCCATATGCTTTAATACAGGAAGATCTTTATTCTGATTCATGGCAATTATTAGTTGCAACCATATTTTTAACTAAAACCTCAGCTGAACGTGCCATACCACAAATTCACAAATTCTTCTGTCAATTTCCATCTCCAGAAAAATTATTGTCGGCTAAAAATGAAGATATATTAAAATACCTATCACCTTTAGGATTGGAACATTTAAGAACACAAACTATAATTCGATTTTCAAGTGAATATCTAAATAAAAAATGGAAATATCCGATCGAACTTTATGGTATCGGTAAATATGGTAATGATTCCTATAGGATATTTTGTGCCGGAGAATGGAAAGAGACATTACCAGATGACATACCTCTAACGATGTACAGGAATTGGCTTTTGGATAATTGTGATAAACTTGGTATTTAATCAAACTTGGTATATAATTATAATTTTCACCATACATTCACTCAGGTGTATACATTGGACACTTGCCCCAGCATAATTTAAGGAGGGAGGATTTTTATGTGATTCTATTTGTCAGAGTTGAGCCTGGCAACACAATTTTAGCAGCCTTTTCGCTTTAATCGGCTGTCTTATCAGTGTTATCAGATATAGTTGATTTTTGCTAAGTGTCCAAAGTAAGGGAACATCCCTAGATGAGCAGTATAGTCCATTTATAAGGAATGGATAAATGTGTTTCTCTACATAAACTAACATTTTTAGACAAAGCCAGCTTTCCACTTCCTTGTGGTCATCAATGAGGGTGATATAAGTAAAAATGTGAAAGAAAAAAATCAGTCCTAGACAGCTCAGACTAACTTTGGTCCCAGATCCCAGAAAGTATAAATTACAGTAGAACCCCTCATATCCGTCACGAAAATGCGAATATTTCAGAGTAAAAATTAAATCTTTATTATTATAAATGAACTTACGCACATGAACTTACTATTCTGAATATATTATAAGAATATGCATACTAATCCAGTTGAGGAATATGCTTCAAAATCTTTCTGACCCTTATTCCAATCTTTAATTGTTGTTACACCAACTCCTAACTCTGAAGCTAGCTTTAGAAGGGATTCACCTGTGTCAAGCTGTTAAAGAACATCTAACTTCTACAGTTATGTACACAAAACCTGTTTTCGTTTTAGTTGAGCTGCCATATTCACTAAAAATATAGTGAAACACTGGATTGTAAGTATAGAAATACACGCACGGTAATAAGAAACGAAGTCTAGTACCAGTACGATATAAGTATATCGTAAGTACGATAAAATTATAGAGTATAAGTCAGTATCAGTACAATAACAAAGAATCGAATGGCTGTTTTTATTGTTTTATACTAAATATTTTGCTAACGATGAAGTTCGGTCGTGTCAGATTAAACTTCTTTTTTTTAAATCAAGGGGTGTCATGGTCAGATAAACCAAGGAGTCAAATATTCCAAGGTCGGATATGGGGAGTTCTACTGTATATTGTTATCTATACAGACGGATACGCGTGTCAATCCGCTAGCTGTGACTGTAAACCCACCTTTAGGAACCCTCCTGTAGAACCTTCCAAGTGAAGTCTCAACTAGTGCTCTGAATATTATATCTTTCACACTTTATCCCTTCTTAATAAGTAATTTAGATTTAAACCTCAAAAACCTGGCTTTGCACAAGTTACTTTAGGTAGAGAGAAATCTTTCTTTTATCCTCCTGTCAATTAAATGTTATTTTATTGTTTATTAAAAAAAAAAACTAAATTTAATTAAACTACCATAACTATTGTTAAATTGGATGCATGTAATTTGTATAAGATCTAGTCAAATTTAAGAGTTTGTGATATGTATAAAAATGATAATTTTTTAAACATACTTTGTAAACTTATATTTTATTTATATAAATTTTAATTAAATGGATAAGATTTTTTTTTAAAGATGTCTTGTGTGTTTACTTTATAATCTTTGGTGCAACAGCCCGTGAAAGGGTTTATGCCTGCCAAAGGTCTTATACACTGTATATATTAAAATGGATGATGAATGTGGATGACAGAGTTGATTTGTTACTCTATTAGCTGTAAAAACGATGTAATTGACATTATTAAACGCATATATGCCCATTTATATCACGATACTGGGTGAACACTAATGCCTTGATTACACGTAACGAGTACAGTGGCGAGACAGCAAAATATCACTAGGCCGAGAGAGTGGTGTAGGCGAGTAAGTGTTTATACGTATTTTTATTTTTTCGACTTCTGGGGCGAGTCAGTTCCCTTTCGATCATAAACCAGGCTATTTTTGTGTACCGAAACATGGATCGTAAAACATACATTAAAAAATATACTAAGCTGCTGCTCATACCACTCCTGATAGAAGAATTAAATGAATTATTGCTCAAAGAAGATAAACAACTTTCGACAAGACTGTAGATTTTAAGAAGACTAGACCGTGGTGCAAAATGCACAATTTTTAAGTAAATTGGAGTTAGAAGACCCTGATGAATTTAGAGCACTTCTGAGAATGGACGTAGAATGTTTTAATAAATTGTTAGAAAATATTACTCCAATGATACAAAGAGAAGATACTGTCATGAGAGAAGCTATACCTGCAAAGATTAAGCTATACTAGTAGCTTTAAGCTATTTGGCAACAGGGCTTAGTCACCATTATTTACAAGCCTTTTATCGAATATCTCTGGCTTAAACATCATTACTTATACCAGAAGTAATGGATGCAATATCCATCTATTTGGAGAAATTTTTAAGGGTAAATGATTTTTCAGATAGTGTAAAATAATTTTTAACGCATAATTTTTACCCATTTCTTAAAAAAAAAAAAATAGAGGTGCATGTGAAAACAATTACCTACTGATTTACCTACTCGACTTTTTGCAATTATAGATAGATATAAATATAATCATAATGCGATAACTTACTACGCCATATGTCTATATATAAGATATATATCATCCGTAAATGATTCATTTAACAAAAGAAGTCTTCTGATTTCTATTTAATTTTATGTTTAAATAATCAAACGAAGCCTCGAATAATTATGTATGTTTATTTTAACAGTCTTATTTAAGACGAATTACAAAATCTTAACACGTACTTTTAGAGTTATGCGTGCGAATGTTGAAATGAGTGGCGAGTACGGCCGAGTGTGTGTTTGTGTTTAAACATGCTGAGAGGGCTAGCGAGTCAGTGCCGGTAGGGTGGGGGTTGGCAACTCGGCCTAGTAAGTAGAAAGGGGTCCGAGTGACTGTCTCGCCATTCTGCTAGGCCGAACGCTCGGCCAAGTGCTCGGTAGTATGTTTATACCAGCCGAGCACTCGTCCGAGAACACTGTCTCGCCACTGTACTCGTTACGTGTAATCAAGGCATTAGAGCGGGGCCCCTTGCTGAAGTAAGGAATTGAACTCAGGCTGGACCTCCTTTGCTGTTTACCTTATAACTGTGTATACTTTTTCCCAACAGTAATTTTGATTGCATTGAGTTTTTGCATGAAAATGAAAAATATTACCTTTGGATTTATCCACAGCTCGCGTATAAAATAAACATAAACATTTTGAAACTAAGTGAGCTGTAATTGAAAGAGATGGACAGTTAAAGTACCGGTGTGGAAATCCCACACATGACTTCCATGAAATGTTGTGGTGTCAATACGTGAGCAAGAGAGAACTCAGTGTAAACTACATCGTACAAACATACATCGTACCGCGCTGTCAAAAAACAATACTAATTTGAAGTACCGAATGTAAAAAGATTAGAGAGAAAGGAGGTTTGTTTACATCTAGAGTTCAAGGTGAGTTTATGCGAAAACAAAAAAAAATTTATAAATCTTAATCCTTTATAACACAAAACTTAATTATTCAATGTTTGTTTACATTTTCTTTATACTTGTTTTTAACAATACAATATAAGAATATAATAATAAAAGAATTTAAAATCAGCCGATAAAAATGATTGTTTACAAAGTAAATAAGACGGTATTTTTTTACTTTTAAATTTCGATTCTTCTTTATAAGTACTACAAATAATTACAATAATTAATACTCGTTTTAAAGGGCATTAATGTGCGGTTTAAGCACCCCAATCAGAAATTAAATCGGTCAATTATTGCACACGATATTAGAGCTCAAAGTCGAAAATTTAACAAAAAACTGAAAAACATGTCTCTATTTAAGGTAGAAGGGATGGTCCTACGACAAAAAGTCATAGGACCAAAGTTGTAGATCTTTTAAAATCAGTTACCGCTGGTGTTATCCGCTTTTCGAAACGACTTACAGTTTAGCCGCAATTTGGTTCCGAAATAAATCGGTCAATTATTTCGAATAATATAAGAGCTCAAAGTCGAAAATTTAACAAAAATGACTATTTAAGGTAGAAGGGATGGTCCTACGACAAAAAGTCATATGACAAAAGTTGTAGATTATTTAAAATTGGTTAAACTGGTGTTATCCGCTTTTCGATACGACTTTCAGTTTAGCCGCAATTTGGTTCCGAAAAAACCTTTAAAAAAACACTAAAATACCAATATCTCCCAAACCGCTTGTCCGATTTTGCTCAAAAAGTATAGGTACAATCTACCATATAGGACACATATATACCCCAAAGGAAATTGAAATCAAATAAAGCCTACTAAAGTTATCGTCGACAGACCGATTTCGTGCTTAAGTGACTGTAGCTCACTTTTCAGTTTTCCGTCAGTTCTAAAAAATGCCGAAAACCGCATCTCAATACGATGTCTTGAAGCGATGTTATAAAGGTTTTAAGTTCCGAACGAACGTACGTACGACCATACATACGTACGCACAGACATACATGTATATGAAACGGATTTCAATGATACCCCCGGGTCCGTAAGACCCCTCCTTCACAGAGATCTCGGAATCACGTTTTGGAGGGTATCACCATACTTCCATTTTCATGGAAGTAAAAATGTGTAGTTTGTGTAAATGCTGGAGCCTAAACTACTGAGCCAATTTCAATTAAATTTGGCATACATGTCAGCATAATCAAAACCCGAGATGAAATCAAGAAATTAATTTTAGCTATAAACTAAGGGGCTTACTAAAAACTTAAATTGTGAAAAAAATTATTTCCAATAAATGGTTTTGACGATTACGATTCTATGTTGTCGTTTAATGTAAATACGAATGTAACCATGTAAGTCCTTTTCCTTTATCCTCATGAAAATAAATCTGAACTAGCTGAAAATCAAAACCGAAATGTAAACAACCACCTGTTGAATATTTTATAAATATGTTTAATAATCACTAAGTATATTAGAAAGTTCTGTTGACTGATTTGGTTACTGTTTCAAACCATCATAGGGTTTTAGGGGTAGTTTTTCTTTTCAAATGTGTTCAGGTTAAAGGGCTCTAAATAGCCTAAAATAAAAAAAAAAAATGGATTGAAAAAAGAATGAAATTTGGTGGGCTAGTTTGTCATACAGAGAGACATGCGTGCCAAATTTCAACTCGATCAGGACCATTTTCGATTTATAACAATTTTTTTTTTAATTTTTGCCGACTCAGCAAACTGGATTCAAGATGGCGGAAAAAGTTGATTTTCCGGGCGGCACCACTACAGGTAAGGACTGATTTTTCTGCCAAGTTTCAACTCTCTAGGTTAAATACCTTGGGCGCTACGATGATAACACACATACATACATACATACACACATATATACAGACGTCATGATGGAAACCACTCAGGAGGTCTTAAAAACACCCATAACGGATAATTCCGTTGAAATCTCGAAAAAAAAATGTTTGTGAAAACAATTCTGTTCCTACTATAGGTAGTGAGGAAAAGTAAAAATGTAATTGCCGCCCTGGGCAATTGCCCAATCTGCCCATTGGTAAATCGGGGCCTGACATGGATTGCCAATTTAAATTTCTTAATACTTAATTAAATAAAAGATACTGAAAATAATACAGTCACAGTGTGCTTTAGATTATAGATGGACTAATTGGCAATATTCAGGTGTTAGAAGTTGAAACTTTAAGGTTCTTTTCATATTTTCATGAATACAATCGATATTTTTCTCGAATCTCGTTCATTATATCGATATAAAACTTCTAAAACTCGATTATTAGTAATATATCGATATTAATTATATCGATGTTGCTTCCCGTTGTATTCGTAACTGGGTCCTACCACTACTGAATAAACCCCCTTCCCTCTACACTTGAACAACTACTAGCACATCTCCTTCCTGCCTATTCTACAATAACACGACGGAACTATCTGAGTATAAGTGAGAGACCATCCTTGTGGGGGACTTTCAGTTCGTAACAACAGTCCAGTAAACCAAAAAACTTCAGTCTTTAACCCGCTACCCACGTGATAACAGTGTTGATTCTTTATTTATTTATTTCTTACCATCTGTACTTTACATTTAAATAAGTGCGCGGTTATTTTCAAATTTAAATAGTTTTGACGATAGGGTATCAATACAATTACAAATAATTATTATTATACGTTTTCTTTGTTTAAAAATAAAAAATGTTTCATTAAATGTATAATTATTTAAATCTATAAAAAGTAAACAATAAATAAATCAAATTTAATAAATATATATTTATATAATTTATTTATCATTATATTTACTATACTTACATGAATTTAATTTGGTTTTACTATTTTTATATATTTATATAATGTTTATTTATTTATAGTTTATCCAAATAAGTTTTCGTGAGTGCTTATGACAGACATATAAGTGTTAAAAGATGTAAAAAAAACAAATTTGCAATGTCAGTAACGATGTATTTTGTCAATACGTTTCACAATTATTATTTGTGGTGATATAAAACAACGTTTTTCACACAATCAAATAGATTTAATTCAAACATATAAATGAAGCATTTGAAATGATGAATTTAAATTCACCATTTAAAGGAGACCCCATAACCGTAAGTAAACATTTTATTTTTATTTTATTTTATTTTTTTTTATTATTCTAAAAAAAGCGTATAGTTGACAATCGTATCGAATTTATCACTAATTATCATTATTATTTAATTATCCTATAATCCTATTGGTCTTTATGCTTTCGTGGTTAAATCCAAGTATATTTGCTAATGAATTACATAATGAGCTAACTCAATTGAGAATGATCTCTGTAATGAGAATGAGTTGAAAACCAAGGGATTTACATAATCTCAGTTAATAGACTCCTTTGTAAGATCTATATCAATCCATGTCTAGTGGCTAATAATTTACATCATTAGCTAACTCATTTGAGAATGATCTCTGTAATGAGAATGAGTTAAAAACCAAGGGATTTACAAGCAATCTCAGTCAATAGACTCCTTTGTAAGATCTATATCAATCCATGCCTAGTGGCTAATAATTTACATCATTAGCTAACTCATTTGAGAATGATCTCTGTAATGAGAATGAGTTAAAAACCAAGGGATTTACAAGCAATCTCAGTCAATAGACTCCTTTGTAAGATCTATATTAATCCATGTCTAGTGGCTAATAATTTACATCATTAGCTAACTCATTTGAGAATGATCTCTGTAATGAAAATGAGTTGAAAACCAAGGGATTTACACGCAATCTCAGTCAATAGACTCCTTTGTAAGATCTATATTAATCCATGACTAGTTAGTGGCTAATAATTCACATCATTAGCATCATTCTCAAATGAGTTGAAAACCAAGGGATTTACACAATCTCAGTCAATAGACTCCTTTGTAAGATCTATATTAATCCATGCCTAGTGGCTAATAATTTACATCATTAGCTAACTCATTTGAGAATGATCTCTGTAATGAGAATGAGTTAAAAACCAAGGGATTTACAAGCAATCTCAGTCAATAGACTCCTTTGTAAGATCTATATCAATCCATGTCTAGTGGCTAATAATTTACATCATTAGCTAACTCATTTGAGAATGATCTCTGTAATGAGAATGAGTTAAAAACCAAGGGATTTACAAGCAATCTCAGTCAATAGACTCCTTTGTAAGATCTATATTAATCCATGTCTAGTGGCTAATAATTTACATCATTAGCTAACTCATTTGAGAATGATCTCTGTAATGAGAATGGGTTAAAAACCAAGGGATTTACACGCAATCTCAGTCAATAGACTCCTTTGTAAGATCTATATTAATCCATGTCTAGTGGCTAATAATTTACATCATTAGCTAACTCATTTGGGAATGATCTCTGTAATGAGAATGAGGTAAAAACCAAGGGATTTACACGCAATCTCAGTCAATAGACTCCTTTGTAAGATCTATATTAATCCATGTCTAGTGGCTAATAATTTACATCATTAGCTAACTCATTTGAGAATGATCTCTGTAATGTATAAGAAACCAAAGAATTTGCAGAATCTCATACGCTATCTTTTTAAGAAAATCAAGTTTTTTAGTTCATTTTAAAATAAAAAGAATAATTACCACAATAAATTTGATTAAGATTTAGAAAAATGCCCATTTTTTAAAAAAAAAATGAGACATAAATAAATTTGGTTCTTCAGTTTGATCTCGAAATTTCCGTTAACTTCAGAAAGCTCGGAAGCAAGATGAAATTGGATAAAGAATTAGTTCAAGTTTTTAATTGCAATTTACTGTTTGTTTAATCTTAAACAGGATACGTTTTTGTTCAAAGAAATCGCTTTGAAAAAGCTTTCACTAAAGCAATTCATACTATGAAGGAAGTTTACCGGTTTTTAACACATTATCGAGTCACTTGATTTCACATCCTAATATCCGTACCATTACTTATCCACCTTTTTGTCGTTTTGTAGTCAAACAAACGACGTTTATAACCCAGGAAATGAGACTTGACTTACAAAAGAATCTGTAAGTCATCGACTTTCGCTTTGAGATGTTGGAAAAAAAACTATTTATTATGGTCATAGAAAAAAAATGATACCAATACCGTAATTTCACATTTCTTTTAGCGAATTTTCGAAGAAAATTAGACTATTGCAATGGCTGCAAAATTTTTGTAATACGAATTTTTGAAACTTTTCTCCATGGAAATCCGTTTTAGACCATTCTCAATCGATTCCTGAAATTTAACACTTTTTTAATGTATGTATATACGGATGTGTCACTCCAGACGATATCTCACCCTAGGCCAAGAATGCACTTAAAAAATCCAATCAAATGTTAAAATGTCAATAATATCAAAAGAAAGGATGAGTTCGTAGGCCAGAATTTTTGGAGTCCATTTAGGGGTCAAATTTTGACAATTTAGTGTCAAAAATAGCAAACTTTTTTCCCATTTTTTAAAACTTTTTTCCCCCATTTTACTTGAATTGAATTTTACCCTTTACATGTTAATTACCCTTTACATGTTAATACCCTTACATGTTAATACCCTTTACATGTTTAATTTTTGAAATTTTACCCTCTTACATGAATAAAAAAAAAAAAAAAAAAAGACAAAAGTGTACATAACAACTGTACTCTTAAAGAGCTTTCCAACGACATGCATATTTTTTTCTCTTTCAAGAAAATGTCTACATTAGTTTTTTTTAAAAAATTATTGTTCGCATCTTTGAGATTTCTTTGCGTAGCTTAGTTGGTTAGAGCGCTATACTGGAAATATAGAGGCCTGTGGTTCAAATCCCAGCGCTGGAGTTTATTTTTCTCTGTCTGTTTCCCGTAGTTAATAATAATTATAATTTGATTTAAATTAAAATTTAATCTTTCCGTAGTATGAATACTACTAAAATCGTAAAATATGAATTTCTAATTGATTGTACTAGGTACAGGTACTAATTGGGTACTTTATAATTATAAGCGTTATTTCTCGGTCTAGTTCTATGTCATTAATGTTGACTTCTCAGATTTGTGGAAAATTGAAAGCTTAAATTCGGGACAAGGTATCATTAACGTCAGAGAAAATCATTCTCCTGCGTAGCTTAGTTGGTTAGAGCGCTGTACTGGTAATATAGAGGCCTGTGGTTCAAATCCCAGCGCTGGAGTGTATTTTTCTCTGTCTGTTTCCCGGAGTTAATAATAATTATAATTTGATTTAGATTTCTTTGATGAAAATTCGCTCATTAAATCGTGTTGCATGACTGGACTTTTTTACTTTCCTCTGCCCTTTTGGGGTATATGTTTTTGGAAACAGAAAAATTTGATCTGAAAGACGAGTTGAACCGTTAATTGTCAACCTAATCGCATTTAAAAGTTATTTGACTTGGAAAAAATAATTTATTTTGTTTTTATTTAATAATTATAAAAATATGTGGGAGACTCTTACGCATTAGAAGTGAACAAAGTTCTAGAAACAGTTGATTTTATGCATTGCTCTCTTTGCATTTGTTGACGATTTTATTATTTTAGGATTAAGAAATGGTTATGTGGAATTAATTGAAAAATAAAATATGTTTATAACATTTTAGCGAATAATTAAGAAAAAACATGAAAACAACATTTATATAATTATAATGTTTATAATATTACGCTACATACCAATTCTGTGTATTAAAAAATCATCTACCTGTTGTGGTGCAGTGGATAGCACATATACTTCATGCATCACAGGTCGGTGGATCGAGCCTCGTCCGAGTGAAAGATTTCTTACAATTTTTTTTTTTCATTTGACTTGCCTACTTTATTAAGAAGTTGTTTTAATAATAATATAAGGAAAATTGAGAACACGGCGGAAATATCGTAACAGCAAATATTGTTTGAAAGCGTTAGTGTAGGGATTAGGGTTTTCTATTATTTATCAATTTAAACAGTAATAATTTCATTCCATAATAAATAAATATTTTCTTTGACTCATAAGTTCAACGTAATGTCTTAAGCCCTAAACCTTAACCTCCACTAAGGGCTGCCTTCGATACTGATATAGGTAAGGGCGCGCACCACCCTAAGGAATCTCTAGGAAGCGGCCACTTTCCAAGAGTTAATGAAGGAAGCGAGTAAGTGCCAGGGTCCTCTAGTTTTTTTAAAAGTTGATATTTATCAAGCAAAATAGCAAAAACTAAAAAACTTAAATGTTTATTTCTTAAAATATTGATCATATAGGTGCATCAATATATACTAAATGAAATTGAGTTTCTTCAAAAACTAGTTCGACTCAAAATAATAATCAATATGTTGTTTTAAGTAAAATAGTAAGTTTTCAGTTAGTAAAATAAGTAATTTGCTTAATAGTTATTTGTTATTTATGCACCATGGGAGTAAAGTAAGTGATTGCACACTGAGCGATAGAGTAATTTTTACTCTTGAGCTACGTACAAGATTTTACCTCCAGAAGGGAGAAAAAAATATGGAAAGATTTTAATTTTAAATTATTTATTGTCTAAATAAGTTTAATCACGTTAAATTTGAATTACAGCTCGTAATTATTTGAATTTCAATGCTAAAATTAAATGGAAGAATCAGCTGGAAGCTGAGTCGTGTATATTGAATGGTATTGACAACTCTTATCTCTGTGACAACTGATGTATTTACATATGGATTGGTTTATCTACATTTAGACATTATAATTTCACTTTTAACTTGTTTGTTTTACTGATGAATCACTATGGCAACCGTTGTGGAGGTTACATGACATGTGTGATTTAGATTAGACATTACAGATTTAGACATTAAACAAAAATTAGTAAATGAAATGTGTATTAGCACCAATCTTATTTACTTGTACTTTCATCTAGGGCAAAGGACAACACTGGAGGGAATCATGAAATTGTATGATTCTCTTATTTTTCATTACACCCTATTTTTCATTTAACCCTACCGGGTGCAATGAGTTATCCCTGTAAACTAGGGAGGAAAGTTCACGTTTTCTCCCTGCTGGAGGTAAGTAATTTACCAAATCCTTATTTTAACATTGTTAAACAATAAGAAACTTACATAATTTAGTAGAATATTGTCGCAGCTATAATTTATGTTCTATAAAATTTGTTCCTAAGTTGAATATTTAAAAAGTAAAATAGCAAAGCCTAAACTAAAAAAAATGTTTTTTAACCGTGCGAAACCACGATTTTAACTGCAATTAATATATCGAAATATATTATAATTACCGAGAAATCCTAGGACCTTCATAGTAGACAATTTTACGATCTTTAATTTTATATAGAATTACTTTTTTGTTGTAAACCTAGTCATTAGTCATTGACGAGATATTTGTGAACAACCGTACGTATTTTACTGCATATGTTAGTTTTATTCTTATTATTATACAGACATAATTAATAATTTTATATAGAAATATTTTTTGATTGTGGTCCTCCTGAAGACATGAATTATTTTATATCTCCGACTCCAAGATAAATTCCGTTTCAGACATCAGTGATCTTTTTAGGTCTCGTTTATTTGACTCTCTATAATTTTTACCATTTTAGCCATCTTAAAAATTACTAGTCCGATTTTATTGAAATTTTAATGGAGATAAAAAAAATTAGCCCACTATTGGTCCCATATCAATTTCAATCTGAGGAGTCAATTTCTTTCTTTTCCACACAAACTTTATATTAACACCTATATCTTCAAAAGTAACTCATCCGATTTTGAAGAAATTTGGATGGTTAGTTGAGAGTACACCACAGATCGTACTATATATTAATTTAAACTGTCTGCGCACATTTAGCATTGAATAAAAATAATGTAACCCCACTGGGAATTGAAACAGGCCCAAACCACCACACTCTCAATAGACACATGGGACCATTCGTCCAATAATACAACGCGAGGAAGCTATGTGCCCACACTAATTAGCAGATGAATAATGCAATTGTTTAAAAAAAAAAAAAATTAATTAAAGACCTACTGATCTAAATTTTCACTCTCGATAACCTAGACAAGAATAAAAATGATCTTATTGTGTATCATATAAAAATAATGAATGAATGAAAAAGAAAGGGGGAAAAAATTAATAAAATAAACGTGAGAAGTTATGATAATCCACCAAACAAACAAAGAGATCTAATTAATAAATTAAAACCTTTTTATGTGTGAAACAGGGAGGAAAAAAATTAATAATTCATTAAAACTAATGTAAAGAATGAAACATCATAAAAATTCACACACTTTAAAATTAACAGGTACAAAATGAGATATTATATTTTTATTAAGTAAATGTTATATACAGTATTATATATATATATATATATATATATATATATATATATATATATATATATATATATATATATATATATATATATATACATTTAGGATGGTTGAAAGTGTTTATACAGGAGTTTTCAATTATTCAAACCAAAATCTTATTCACAAAAAATAATTTATGATTGTTTTCAAGAATAATAGGGAGGTGAAAATGAAGTAAATTCAACTCATCTTCAAAGAGAAATTCAAATATTTTACTTTCTTATGCTTAAATATGTAGTCAATACAAAAATTATTAATTTAAGAATTTGATGTTACACGTTTAAAAGTCTGATGAGTTAAAAAAAAAAAAATCTGCTATAGCAGTCAGTCGTCTGTAGAGACGAGTGTAGGCTAAACAAATTCTGTTCCAATTAAATTTAACATACATTTAAAAAAAAAAATCATACCGCTAAACGAAATCGATAAATTAATGTTAACAAAAAAAAAAAAAAAAATACGTGTGGTGTCGTGGGACACCCGGTAGGAACGATGTTCCTTACGCTTTATGTATTAAATATAAATTATATAATTACAGTGCTAAGTATATGATACTAACTACTTATATATGGCGGAGTTAGAATAAGAGACAAAATTAAAAGTAACTATTTGTACTAGCGGAGTTAAGGCAAAATTAAAAGAACAACTTTTTATTATCTTTGAAAAGAGAGTCTTACAATAAATGATGTTATTGTAAATTGAGAAAAAAGATAATTTTAATTAGTTTATAGTTAAAGCAGATGGTTGTAGAGAAGAAAAGAACTGTCTCATAAGCCCTCCGTCGGCGAATCTCCAATTAAAATATTATAATATAAATTATAAATCACCAACACTAAACACATTCTGCTTGAATCAGGTTGAAATTTTACATGCCTGTTTCAATTGTACTGTAGACGATGTATATGAAGTTTTATTGAAATCGTTACGTTAGAATGTTAGAACGTAAGATATCGGTAAAAACTACCGATTGTTTTCTTTATTTAAAACGTTTAGGTCCGCTTTAATAAATTTAGCGATCTTTATCACTTCATAGCAGTGTCGGTATTCGTTTTACTAAAAAAAATATTTAAAAAAGTTGTTTGTCTCATTGAATAGATGATGGTAGAATTTTTTCCCGTCCAAAAAATTCGAATTTTAAATTTGAAGCTTACGTTTACGCGACCGTTGCGCGTGAACGCTTGGGCGGATAACGTTGTCCAACGAACTTAGCCTGGCAATTGGTAAAATGAACATGTGTTCCAAATTTCAACTAACTCGGTGATCTTTTACTCAAGTTATTGTCATCGGTAGATTTCGTGACGGATTTTGCGTGACGGTGATTTTGTGACGGTTATTTTGTGACGATGATTTTAGTAGTTTTTTTCGGATTTACTCCCGGGCTCCAGAACGTGCCATAAGGAACTTCGTTCCAAAAATATTTCTCTAAACGATTTTCGACAATTTTTATTTTTAAAAATATTTAATATAGGCAATTTAAATGTGAATTTAACAGTTTTAAGTAGTTTTCCTAGGGATAATCTAGAATTACAGAAAATTGTAGAGAGGTCGGGTTCGATTTTCTGCCAGGGTGAAATTATTTTTTATTGTAAATGTTTTATAAAATGTCCAATATTGATTAAATTTAACCACAAAAATTATTTTAAAAAAACCTTTTTGGAATTAGCCTCAGAGTTTGATTTCTACTGAATATGTTTATTTACAACAGTTATGCCCATGCTTCTGTTTACTTCACCGAACAACGTGAAAATGATAGTAACTAGAAAATGAATCTGACTATTTTGATTAAAAAAAAAATCTAAAATGTACTTAATTTACGAAGCCAACCATATAAGTTGTTTTCTGGGAAATGATGATTGATGAATAAAATCTATTTTTGCTGCTGAACAACCAAATGTTGAACACTTTCAAAAGGGTTTCAAAATAAATTGATTACATTAGATATTTATATCCAAACGTCTTCTATCTACGTGGAATGTAGATAGATCTTGCTATGTACGTGGAAATGTTTATTTCGAGTTTGTCGTACCGATTTTATAATGTTTATGAGGAAAGTTCCACTACCTATTAGTGGAACGAGGAGGTCAACCACTTGTTGGAACCTAGCAATTAGGCCACTTATTTGGGGACCTGATTACTAACACTGTATGGAGTTCATTCACTTCAAACACTAATGTAATACTGTAGTGAATACAGTGTGATCAATAGTGAGCCATGTAAATCAAAGTGCTTTGGCGCGTGATCGAGCCCACCAACTCCATGGTTCAAACCATTTTTTATTATTTAACTTTAACTCAAGGTACTTTTTAAACGTGTAAATCTATCAAAATAAACACACACACATATATATCCGCGTGTGTGCATGTATTTAGTTTATTACAAATATTAATCAAATAAAGAAAAATCAAATCGATAAATATATATAGATATTAACAATACATATGAGATTACACTAGTTAATTTATATTTCCATTAAAAAAAGATGGCAATTTAAAAGAAAAAAAATAGATCGTGGGTTGGGGTTATAACAACCTGTTTAAACAAAAAAGACAGATTTAGAAAATAAAAGAATTAAAGAATAAAAATAACAAACAGTTGAATGATCTACCTGAACACAACCTCCGCATCATTCCATTTTCAGATAGTCTAACAGTTCAGTCTACCTTCAACCTTCTATCCGTTTATATCGTAAACATCTCTCTAAATAAACGATCGTAAATGTGAATTTCCAATTCTACATTAGTTAATAAGTGTCGCTATCTATTGTTAATGTGTTAATGTGTTAATTTATTAATATTAGATCAAGGGAAAAAGATAATAGTTAATTACCGAAAAAAAACTCAAGTGTTTTAACCGATGAATTAAGTGTTTTAATTATAATTTTACATCGATAAACAAGAGTCATTTAATTTCTTGTAAATAAAAAGAAATAAAATATTCGATATTGCAGCAATCAATTATAAAATGTTAAGTTTATAATTTTTGTTGGTTAATTAAATCAATAATTAAAGAAATTAATTATAACAAAAAAAGCGGTTTGACAAAACTTTCTCATATTACTCAGTGATTATTCAATTTAAATCCCATAATATCTAATTTAATTAATTTATCATTAAAAATAAAAATAGGTATGGTACTTAATAAGTATACAACAGGTGGTTATTTATGTTTTGCTTTCCTACTACGTATCCTGAGAAAGTAAAAAAGTATGTTCTTGAATATTGACTGAACCTTATCAAAAAAACCTTGTTTGTCGACAAACATCCTTTAAAACCATTAATAGTATTAAAGAGGAAGAGAGAAATGCAAATAGAAATCACTTCACCACCAGGGAATCCTTGTGTTTACGTCACAAAACTCTACGCAATACAAAAGAAAACCTGCAAAAAACAAGAAAACTGCAGCTAAAAAAAGAAAGCCGTTAATTTATATTTTTATGATATCCTTTAACCGGGTAAACTTATTTTACATTAATGCCCAAAAATATAATATAATATATCGTTGGTTGATTATAAAAATAATTATAAAAATAGGTAGGGGGGAGGACCAAAAATTGAGAATTAGATTAGAAATTTAGAAAATTACGCATTCTACAGACTAATTCTTGAACCAATAATATGTAACTTATCTTAGTTTCGAGTTGTTATCACTAGATTGCTGCATTATCTAAAACCATATTATTGATAATATTAAAATTTAATAGTGCGTACTACTTTTTTTTTGTAATTATTTTATTTATCTAACATTTTTGCTTTTTTCCTCCCTCAATTATTAGCTATGATAAAGACAGTTGATTAAAAAAAAAGAAATATTGACTTGTAATTTACTATTTAAAAACAGAGAGATAAGAAAACAAAGCAAAAGTCAATTGACACTTGAAATATCTTTTAGTCTTTAGTGATACAGTAAGGTAAACTACAGACAACAACAAAATTAATTATTTGTTTTGAAGAAAGCAATGTAATACAATTTTTTAAGCCTAATGTTATAACTTCGGGTGATTTTGTGATTTTTTACTATTTTGTAATTATTTATGTGATTTACAGTGACTTTAACCGCCAAATTATGTATAATATGAATTAAAGCACCAATAAAAAAAGATTATTTATGAAAAATATCTCTGTGATTCGCGGAGAATTTTACCGCCAAATGAGTGTATTAGTGGATTTAGAGTAACAATAAAATCTTAATTTTTTCCAAAAAAAAAAACTGTTATTTACCGCCAAATGAGTGTGAACATGATTTGAAATAACCAACATTATTCCGACATGTTCTCGCGTTCACGTAGCAAAAGTGATACGTGTGTGAGTGACACTAATAAAATAGTTCGTAAGAAGAAGAAAAGCAATTCCTTGTTCTCTCGTCTTTCAATCGGATCTAAGGTAAATATTTTTAAATTATATTCTCGGAAAATTCCTTTTTCAAAACTGATCAGAGGAGATTCTATAGATATTGCGTATATAGGCTTCCGAGGTTGGTCAAGTAACAACAACCTAATCGCTAAAAGAGAGCCATGTTTCAGACTCTCTCCCAAAATGTTAGCTAGCAAAATGTAAGTAGAGATATCTATATAATGGCCAAGTCTGCTCTTTTACTAATCTATAACCTTTTCTTAACTTCTACTTGCATGAGCAACACTGCTCTTTTCTTTTTATTGCTTAACACTTGGCCAGTTTCTGAATGAGGCATAAAACAGACTTGATTCCAATGTAGGTATCACTACTGTGATAGGCTGTATATTTTTTTTTATTTTAGCCAGAACAATAAACTAAGCCCAAAGGGCATTAAATTACCATGTTTTTTAAAGGTACTTTTATAATTATTTTTAACAGTATGGCCTTTATGCTTAAATTAAGTATGGCATATGCTATGTCAAATTAAAGCCAATGACATAGAGTAATTTCTAAACTAATATATATTGACTATAGTAATAAGATCGTTATGGAGGACCAAGATTGTGACCATATTAAAAAAAAAATATATATATATATATATATTTTTAAAGCGTGTAATTACTGGTTAAATAGAGCTATAGAAGCAAGTGTGTAGGTAATTTTAAAGGCCATGTTATGCCCTTTGAAATACTGCTTAGTTTATGGTTCTGGCTTAAATAAAACAAATTGTAAACTTTTCTTGAAAAAGTCTTGATGTTTTTGTAACGAGTTAAAATCGAAGTATGGCCAATAGGAACTTTTTTTGCTCCATTTAGAGTTCCTAATCCAAATTTTATTATTTTTAAATTAAAAATGAATCACCCGCTATAGATAGATAATTGTCATAGTTAAATATCAATAGCATAATGTCATATTTGAAAAAAAAAAAGTTTTCCTTTTGTAATATGTCAATACAGCTGAAATTTTTAAAAAAAATTTTCCAAGGTTAAAAACTATTAAATAAAAAGTAATTTATATGATATAATATATATATATATATATATATATATATATATATATATATATATATATATATATATATATATATATATATATATTGAAAGAGAGAGATGGTTATATTTGAACAGATGTGTTTTTGACGTGTATTATTTAAACAAGCTGTTTTTTGTAGCGCAGGTTAATTTAATTAGAAAATCGATTGATCATTATAAATATGCTACAACTTGACCTTCTCAATAAATTTAAACGATGTAGGTATTATTACATTTAATTATTTCGTGTACCTTTAGAGTGCACGCTGCTCACAGTGTTCAAGCTGATTTCAGAGTGCTCGTAATTCCTGATTGGGATTCTATAAAAAAGGTCTTGTATATAGTTTATTACCTTTTTTTAGGGTTCGTGACAAAACCAAGGACCCTTATATTTTCCTGCGTGTGTCTGTCCGTCCGTCCGGTCGTCTGCTCTCACGGCTACACCTTTCGTCCTATCACTTTGAAATTTGGCATGTATGTGTCTTGTACCTACCCACATATTTTAAAAATATAGCGACTTAAAAATATTTTTCAAAAAAATTAGGGTAAAAGAACTTAAGGGTTAACATTTTTTTATTTTTTTTTCGACACCGTGAGGGGTATCATATGAAAGGGTACGTCGAACTGATTACAAAAATATATAATTCTTTGGTTATAACTTTGATAGGGCTAGTGTAGACAAGTTTGAAGTGGGTGTGAAACGTGTCCTACCCCCCCCCCCCCCCCCTCTATCTTGCTTATATGAAGTGCAAAAAATCTGAAAAAATTCCTGAACATTCTTCGACCAAAAGTAAAGATACCACTTTTTGGAAATTTCGAAAAAAATATTATTTTATTTTTTATTGACAAAATACGTTTTATTATAACTACGGTCTTTTCGATGTATTTATGTGGTTTTAGTCCGGTTCAGTGGCAAAAAAATACTTTATCAGAAGTTTGTTTATGTGTTTTGAGAATATCAGACCCATAGGATAGTTCAAAGTAAGCTTTTTAGCATTTTAAAAAACACCATCAATAGGGTACTACTTAAACTATACAGGGTTGCCTATGGACCCTCGACCCTCGCTGTGTGCTGAATAGTACACACGACCTGTTTATCTTGATTATAGACAACTACTACTTCATTGAATCCATTGAGGACCGAGTTTCGAAGGTTGAGTGTCCTGACGCTTCTACTAGTTCTACTGTCAACTCAAAGGGACACATCATGAACAGATAATGTTTCTAGTATTAGGAGCGAAACATTTCCATTCGATATAGTGGTCATTACCGAAACACCTAAAACTTCATGATTCCAACCGCGGAAGCATACGATTTTCATTTTCAATATTGCTAAGTTTAAAATGTTCACTATTTTTTTTAATCCTTCAATATGGGGAAAAACAAATTAAAATAATGACTCTTGACTCTATTCGAAACATTTAAGATAAGTGATAAGTGTCGGCTATGAAGCTAATATCTTTGAGCTGACAGTGTTGCTGACGAAATTTGTAATGAAGGAAAGTGAGACTCACTTCTAAATTTATTAATTTCAAGTACAGAAATCCCTTTTCGTGTTAATTTATAAACTTATAAATAGTTAATAATAAACAAAAGTTAAATCTACATGCCAGAAAAATAATCTGCCAATCCTGCAAGTTATTTATCTGCATCTTTCTCCACTACGGCAATCTTTTCTGACCTGCTTTTCTCAAGTCGACACATGTGTGTTTCGGTTCTGTTTTCGGTGCCTCAATCTAAATTGAAATCAGTCTGATCACCTTACCCTAAGTTAGTTATTTCGGTAATTATAAGGCAAACCGGCAAAATGGATAATTGTTTCAGTACCTCGATCTCTTGCAATCGATTTTTAACTTCCCGAGTAGCTAGACATTTGAAACTTTTAGAATTGCTCAGAACACGATGACAATGCATTATTTTAACACTTTTAGCCATCTTTCAGCAGAATTTAATTCGTTATGGAAAGTTAGTTCGGAAAAACACCGCAAGTTATTTTATTTGTTTTGACATTTTTCATTGTGACGGGTTTTAAATTTATGATATTTTATTTTAGTAGCTGGTATGGCTGATAAAATTGTTAAAATGTTCAAGAATGAATATATCAGGCCTTTTTACAAGCTTTTATTTTACTTGCAATGTTTGTTTGTATGTATGTATGTATGTATGTATGTATTATGTATGTATGTATGTATGTATGTAAGTATGTTCGGGTTAAATCTTGCACCTGAATTTTGAAGCAGTTATCCTCAACCAATTAAATTGAAATTTTGCAAACACGTTTAGTTTGGATGACAATGCATGATTTGCTAAGTAACGTAATTTTAAATCCAATATGGCGGGCAACCTAAGATGGTGGACTAGTTTTTTTTTAGCACGCCCATGATATGGGTATCAAATGATAGGGTTTGCTGAGAATAATACGAATAAAAGCTTGTTTTTAAAAATATTATTTTTATAATCAACTAATTGTTACCTATGTAAACTAATTGTATTTTTAAGAGATAAACATTGAATCACAGCGAAACAGGAAAAGTAAACAAAGAAATAAATTAATTGTCAACCAGGTTTGATTACACTTGTGTCCTAGGTATTGGTTTAATTTTTCTGCATCTGTACTTCTTTATTTGTACTTCTTTTTCTTCTCTTACCGTCCCCTACACGGAGCATATCGATGGCACTGTTTAGATTCGATGTTGGCGAGATCCGTTGCTTAAAGATTTGTCCTTTTATAGGTTTAAGATCCAGCTGTCTAGTTGGTTGTCATTTACTACATGAATTAAATAAATTCGGAACTTTTTTTACTTTTCCTCACCTTCTCCGAAGGTATATAGGAAAAGTATTATTTTCCACTAACATTATATTGAACAATAACAATTATATTATCAATACTACATATGATTCAACAAAAAATTTAAAAACTTAGTATATAAAAAGTTCTTTATATCTTGTAATTATTAAGATCAAGCTCAATAAGTTCTTTCAGGGATACAATCGTATTTCTTAAATGAAAGCGTTTCCTTTCATAAAAACACGTTTTAATCCTCCAAGAAAACATAGCAATTCTTTGGGTAGAAGTTCAATCGTTTTGGAGCCATTCATTGAAGCTTACAATGTAAAGTACATAAAAACCAAAATAATACATACACGTGAAAGTTTTACGATTATTTAAATATATACCGGATTGTGTTTCTTTTAAACATAAATTCAAGTTCCAAATGTCAATTTGCTCAAAGAATTTAAAAAAGAAAGAGAAAACAAAAATATAAAAATATCTTAAGTCCGGTTTTAAAAACTAAAGATTGTACGGAACTGGTTTTGTAAAGTTCCCATCTGTTTAAAGAAATAATAAAAAAATAAAATTTTTAAATAAGTAATATTAATTTAATTTAAATTATTAATATAAATTTAAAAAAATAAATAGTTAATTTCATTATATTTACTAGAAATAATTAATATTACAAATTACGTGTGTTCAGAGTTTTTGGGGTGCGCTCCCAATTTTACGGTAAAATTTATTTCACAATTTCGCGTCGGAATATGATTTCTCTAAAACATGCGTGCCAAATTTCGCTGAAATCTGCCTAGTAGTTTAAGCTCCATGCGTGTGTACAGACGACAGACTGATTTTTGATTGCCATTCAAGAAGGTGGCCATTTAAAAGTTTATTTTTGCTATAATTTTTGTACTATTTATTATAATGACGTGAAAAATTTCTTTTTTTTCTCACAAAATATGTGACGTATGAAAAATTCCTCATAATAGTACATTACGCGTCTAGTGCGGAAAGTAGCCTTTTGGATGCTAGTGTGGAGTTTACACCCGAGCGATAGCGAGGGTAGTAAAACCACACGAGCAAAACAAAATGCAGTTTTCGCACGAGTTGCGTACCGTACTTTATCTACAATTATTATTAGATTTTAATAATAAATACAGAAAAAAACAGTTACTTTAATTAAACAAACAGCAAATTAGTTATGTTAAATGTACACAAACACTAATCCTGCGATAAGGATTTTTTGGAGCTTCTCTATAAGTTTGCTGTGTTTTGGTTATTACACATAACATATCTGCAAAGTTTCAAATTTTTTTGCTGCGTACTTTCGGAGATCAGGTGTGTTGGAGACAGTCAACAGAAAGGGTCTTGTTTTACTATCGGACATCAGTGCGTTGGAAACAGACAGCAGAAGGGTCTTCGTTTTACTTTCGGAGATCAGGTGCGTTGGAAACAGACAACAGAAGGGTCTTCGTTTTACTTTCGGAGATCAGGTGTGTTGGAGACAGTCAACAGAAAGGGTCTTCGTTTTACTTTCGGAGATCAGGTGCGTTGGAAAGAGACAGCAGAAGGGTCTTCGTTTTACTTTCGGAGTTCAGATGCGTTGGAGACAGAGAACAGAAGGGTCTTGGTTTTACTTTCGGAGATCAGGTGCGTTGGAAACAGACAACAGATGGTTCTTCGTTTTACTTTCGGAGATCAGGTGCGTTGGAGACAGTCAACAGAGTCTTCGTTTTACTTTCGGAGATCAGGTGCGTTGGAGACAGTCAACAGAGTGTTCGTTTTACTTTCGGAGATCAGGTGCGTTGGAGATATACAACAGCAGGGTCTTCGTTTTGCCTAACAGACCCTGAAAAAACAAACACTTTTTTGTACTTTAAAACGTGTAAATACATCAAAGTCGAATGATACAAACCAAATAATTGGCATTCGCAAACGGATTGATAACGATTCACTTTAGAAGTCACCCATTTATATGGCGATGCTGGGTGAGCATCAGGTGTCATGGCTACCAGGGACACATTAATGGGATTATGGGACTTTAAAAACGGATGAATATATTAAAACCTCGAAAAAAGGAAAAATAAATATAATATTTATATATACACTTCCTTTCCGCTTTTGATAAAATTACATTGAAACTAAACTGGAATTAGAAATTTGAGCTAAAATAAAAACGTACAATAAATATTTAGTCTACATAAGAAGTTTTTTTATGGGATTTAGAGGTTTAGTCATAAACATACAATTATTAAAAAACACTCACCTAAAATATACAAAACAAAAAAAAATGAACAATACGTAATTACGTTATCACGAAAGTTTTACGTTTTAAGTTAAAAATAACAAGAAAAATAATTTCAACAAAAAATCAATAAAAGCAAAGTAATTACTTGAATTGTAATCTACGATGAAGAATTAGTAGTTGAAGAGGTATATAAATGGACTAAAATTACATAGTCTGCCAATTAGTGTGTGTACATAGCTTCCGCACTTCCTATCATTGTCTTCCCACTGGTTGTTTTATACCTGTTTCGATTCCCAGTGGGGTCAAATTAATTTATATTCCACATTAAGTGAGCGCAGACAGTTGAAATTTATATAGGATCATCAGTGGGCTTACATTTTTGACAAAACATTCAAATTCCAATAAAATCGTGATTAGTTTCAAATATAGTATAACTATGTAGTTTTAAACTGAGATTTCTTGCAGGGCCACATTTATGAATATACTAGCTCAAGTACCCGGCGCAACCCGGGTTGTATAAAAATCAAGACCTAAGAGACTAAAATAACAATAAAGAAGTAGATTCCTAAATGTATATTATAAAAGTATCACCATATTGTAAAATAAATATGTATACATTTTTATGTAGTGAGGAAATTATGTTACAAATCTTGTAAACCTTACTTTTTTTTAACTGGACCATGTCATATCACTAATAAATCTCTTAATTTTTGGGCTAAAAACTGGACAGAGGTCAATACCCTCCATCCTAAATAAAAATATGACAAAAGTGTACATAAAAACAATAATGACAACATTTTTTAAGAACTTTCCAATGACATAAATCATGAGGGATATATCTGACAAACTTTTGTACCCCTTACCCCTGTTTACCAAAATTTAAATTTCGAAATCACATGTATTTTCAGTGACCAGCAAGAGGATCTTCGAAGCAACTGTCTACATGAGATTTCTAAATATACATTTTGGTACACAGAGGTATGGGGTACAAATAGTAAGTTACGAATAACCCTTTATGAAACATATCGTTTAAATCCTCTTTAAGATTAAAGTAATTTAAGATTTGAATGAAAGAAATACCCTCACACAGAAACTCTTCTTTTTATAATAATGTGTAGAGATAATTTTTCCTGTATTTTCCATTTTACCCTCCTCCTAAAAAAAAAATATGACAAAAATGTACATAACTATTACTACTGTATTCTTAAAGAACTTTTCAACGATATGAATCATAAAGGGTTTTCATAACTTTGAAATTTGAACCCCATACCCCTGTGTACCAAAATCAAAATTTCTAAATCTCATATAGACATTGACCTCCTCTTGCTTAAAAGGTTGAAACTGAAAATATGTATAAAAGACCCACATACCCAAAGACACTCTTCTTTATAATAGATATAGATATATTTTTCCCCCCTCCTAAATGAAAATATGCCAATAACATACATAACAACAATTACTGTACTCTTAAAAAGCTTTTCAACGATATGCATCATGAAGGCTATTCATTACTTTGACATTTGTACCCCGTACCCCTGGGTCACCAAGAATTAAATTTCGAAAATTCATGTAGACAGCGACCTTCCCCTTGCTTTGAAGGTCAAGTTTGAAAATTTTCATCGAGATGGGAATAAAACTGTTGATTTGTATAAAGGACATACATACCCATAGACTTTCTTTTTTATTAGGGTTTCGTTGGTAAAACCAAAAAAGAAACCCTTATAGTTTCGTTCCTGTGTCCGTCTGTCACTCTGTACGGTTCCAATAACTTTTATATATATAGACATGTCTCAGAAAATTAAACTTTTTTTTTTCCTGGGATAACCATGTATACGCTTAAAAAATCGGTCCGACATATTCGAACTAAACTTTCTTATGTACACAATGATACTAGATTTAAATCCCAGAATATCCTAATTTAATTAACTTATTATTAATCATAACTTAAAAAGTGAACTTATAAACTTATAGACACTTATCATTCTCATATAGGTAGTATTTTATTTATGGAAAACGGTTATGACGGAATTTGATTAAAAAATATCTTAGCTGAAAATCGAAATCTAAATAATCACGTGTTAAAGGCTATTAAATATTAATTATAATATTGATTAATTAAATTAGAGATTATGGTATTTAAATTCAGAATCACTTTGTGGAATATATATATATATATATATATATATATATATATATATATATAGGTTATAGTGGTTCCACTAAGTAGGGATTATCAATGCCTCACTTTTTGGCTTTTGTGGGTAGTATTTTTTTACATTAATGTAAGCAAATGTATTCTTTGAGTTAAATTCTTTTAAGAAATATTGATATGACATTTAAATTATATTGACATTTTTAAATTTATATAGAGACAGTGGCGCACCCACGGGCGGAGAAGAAAATACTATTTACTTACAGGAAATAGTCGTGAAGAAAACGATAGAAGTATATTTTTTAATACTACTGCTCATAAAACACATAATAATTGACTTTTTTCTTATGTGGACTATACACCCCCTCTCACCTTACTTCTTACCTCTTCCAGAAAAAAATCCAGGGTGCGCCACTGTATAGAGATAATTTTCGTCAAAAAAATCATCTTGAAGAATGTAGGTAGAAAATGTGGGCTGGAGTTGCCAACCTACAGTTTTTTTGAAGAATAAAAGAACTAAAAATATAAAGAAGATGGAGGAGCCTACTAAATTAAAGGTAGATTTAAAAGAAAAAAAAAACTAAAGGCGGACAAACAGGTTTGCCACCTCTACACCTCTATAAAACCAAGGTCGCCACTGTTTCTTAAAAATGTTATACACACATTGGTATTAAGGGCATGGGATCACAACACTACGAAAACTGTGCAAAAACGTAGTTTTGTGTTAGCTTTTAACTAAGCTTTATACTTTCTGATATAAAGAAAGAGATTTTGATGGATTTTCACGTTTTGAGGTCCCCTGAGTCCAAAAAAGTGGTTTTAAGAAAAATGTCTGTCGTCTGTAAATATCATACCCCAAGGCGAAATCGTAAAATGAATTGTATTCCAAAATTTGGGGCCACTTACCCCCAAAAACATGAGAAAATAAAAATCAAGTTAAAGAAGATTTAAGTTAAATGAAGTCTATTTAAATACGAATCTAACGATACATGTTGTTTACCCGTAAAAAATCTAGTGTCCGAGATATTGATGAAAATAAATCTGATTTTGTTGAAAATCAAAAACAAAAAGTTAACAACCACCTGTTAAATAAATTTTAAATACTAGGCATTGCCTAGGTTTATCATTGAAGAGACTTATTTCAATAAACATTTGATATTAAGCAAATTAATAGTTAATCATGATGAGTTTATAGTTTAAAAGGATGATTAGAGTTGACGGTAGTGCCTGGTGGGACTCTCACTTTACTTGAAAGGTATTATAGGAACCTCCTAGGTGAGTTCACAGTCACATCTAGCAGATTGACAGCCGTATCCTCCTGAATAGATAACAATATATTCATGTTTTCTGGGATCTGGCACCGAGATTATATGAGATGAGAAAGTTAGTTTGAGTTGTCTCGGACCGATTTTTTTTATATAAGAAGAAATAATAGTCTATTACCTTCCTGAAGAACCAAGGAATACAATGGTTTTTCGTTCAATTTGTTCCAAAAGTTTCTGAGATTAGCGCCAAAAAATATCAACAACCTTACCATTTTATATTACAGTAATAAAGATTAAGCCAGTGTTAAATAAACAATTTAATTGAAGCGAGCGTAGCGAGCTTCCTACATTCAACGAAATATGCTCCGTGTCTGTCTGTCTGTCTGTCATTAACGTTCACGCGTGTGACGATAACTTGAGTAAAAGTTGACCGATTTAGTTGAAATTTGGTATACATGATCCTCTTACTAATACTCAGGCTAAGTTCGTTGGACAGCGTGATCCGTCCAAGAGTTCGCGCGCAACGGTCGCGTAAACGAGAGGTACAAAAATTAAATTGGAATTTCAGGACGGGAAAAGATTCTATTATCATCTATTCGATGAGACCAACATTTTTTACAAATACCATTTTTTACTAAAACCAACAGCGACACCGCTATGACTTAATAAAGATCGCTAAAACTATTAAAGCGGACCTAAACGTTTATAATAGAGAAAACAACCTTTTTACCGATACCTTACGTTCTAACGTAACGATTTTAATAAAACTTCATATACACCATCTAATGCACAATTGAAACAGGTATGCAAAATTTCAACGTGATACAAGCAAAATTCTTTGCGTAGTGACGAGATACATTTATAATAATTGTTTAAAAGCTACCGCGGGTGGTGAAGATTGTTATAGTCGTATAGTGTATAGAGTATAAGGCTTGTTTAGGAAGTAAAGCTTTGTACCGAGTACCCCCACTCTTCCCCACACTACCCTCTTCCACTTATCTTCAACTATGACATTCATCATGATTAATAAATTTCAATATTCAGTATTTCATTGCAATACGCTCGCTTCAATGATAGAGCCACGCGATGCCTAGTTTTTAACTTCTGTTTAATGTCTATACTATAATGTATTACTGACAATGCAACCAACAAAGCAGATGCCATGGTGATGACTTTTAAAAAGACGAGCGGGTTAAGTAAATAAGAATTTTCAACAACAGATAAACTTATATAATATGCATCAGTCAGTAAAGCATTCAATGAATGACATTATTTAGTACATTTTATTTAGAGTTACACTATGGCTGTTATTATAGCCATATTTGTTACACTTATATGGCTATTATGGTTATTATTTTGACAATGACTTATTTTTGGCATATTTTACTTATACTTATATTAGTGTTATTATTATTCACATTGTGACTGTTGCTATTACCATATTTATATTTATGGCTGTATTATTGTTATTATTCAGACTATAAAGGTTTGTTTTTTTACATATTTGTACCTGTATGTGTATATGTTATTATTCACACTATAGCTATTATTGTTGTCGTATTTATAGAGACTATTTTTTGTTTAATCAAGACCCATTCTCTTGCGGTAACGTTGGTATGTGACCCGTTCATTTGAGTTCTGGTTTACTACAGACCTAGAATTAGACGGATCATTCACTTGATCCGTTTTTTTGTTTTGACTCGAGAGACTTGAAGTACCGGTATGGAAATCCCACACATGACTTCCATAAAATGTTGTGGTGTCAATACGTGAGCAAGAGAGAACTCAGTATTTACACCCATTTTCATGGAAGTAAACACACTAAAATGCTAATATCTCCCAAACCGCTTGTCCGATTGTGCTCAAAAAGTATAGTAAAGTATGGTAAGTATACCATGTAGGACACATATATACCCCAAAGGAAATTGAAATCAAATAAAGCCTACCGAAGTTATCGTCGACAGACCGATTTAGTGCTTAAGTGACAGTAGCTCCGAAACGTCGTGAGCTACGATGCATGTTCGGGTTTACGCCATAAGTTTTTCCGACAAAAGTTCTAAAATGCCGCAAACCGCATCTCAATATGATGTCTTGAAGCGATGTTATAAAGGTTTAAAGTTCCGAACGAACGTACGTACCGTACATACATATATATATGTATATGTATATGAAACGGATTTTAATGATAGACCCCTCCTTCACAGAGATCTCGGAATCACGTTTTGGAGGGTATCACCATACTTCCATTTTCATGGAAGTAAAAACGACACGACATATCTAAGATTTATTAGTGAATAGGTATATTTTATTGGTTATAAGTGCTTCATTTACATAAACGATTAACTATATCATTTCTTTCTTTTACTTCAACCAAATCAGCTATTAGCTGTGGCAAGGAGGTTTATCAGTACATGTATACAAAAGCATTTCATACTGAAGCACTTAACTTGGCAGGCGTACGATACCGCGTCAGTTGTAAGACTATAGATTCGTTCGTAAAGCGGATTGGTAGCGGGATAGACCAGTAGAAATGTAGGGTAGACATCCTATCATATTAGATCCTCTTATACATTTTATACACACACACACATATATATATATATATATATATATATATATATATATATATATATATATATATATATATATATATAAATATATATATATATATATATATATATATATATATATATATATATATATATATATATATATATATATATATATAAAAGGGGGATATATGATTTGATCTCTCACTATATCTATACAAGAAAGAAGTATGTTCGCCTTTGTTGTAAACTATTTGTTCTTCGTATTTCTCCTTTAGACAAGCTAGCATAACACTGATCTAGTTGGAAGTTCAACGAGGAAATCTTTGTCTCTACAGCGTATTGTATGATGTATGATGTGAGGCCAGTTATTCTTCTTCTTCTTCTGACAGAGACAGCTAGAGATGTAACTATGTAACGGTAACACCATCAACAGATGTCATATGAAAAACAATCCTACCAGAACAGACAGGAGAAGGAGATGATAAAAAAATAACAAACATATAACAGAACGAAAGCAGCATTGATAAAACTGCTAACAACTGACATGAATTCTAAACAAAACACAATTGATCAATTTAATGTGGAAACGTGTTATTAGTGTGGCACATTCACGTTCTATCATTAGACGATTGATCGCACACTAAAAACTTAGGACGCGAGCATTAGAAAAAAGAGCATTAACATAATTTAATTGTAAACGGGTTACATTTATTGAATGTGTGGTTAATCAGACCTGTTTCGAATTTCAACGGCCATATTTATTTTTGCTTATTCAATAATTAAACTTATGCGCAAGGTTGATATTAATATGGTATACCAAATGTGGAGTAACTTTCGACAACTAAACTTTCATAAATTTAAATATGTGAGCTTTTTAAAAATAATATGTGTTTTTAACAAACAAAAATGTGTCCTTTGAGAAGAGAGGAAAGCAATGGGGGATGCTACTAAAACCTTGACTGTGAGCACTAAAATTCCATAAAAATAAAGTGACCAAACTTGATTTTGAAAGTCGGTGAATTTAGAGGCAGAATTATCACAATGCTACTAATACTCATACCTTCGGTAAGTTATAACGTATAGTTTTTAATTTTATAACAAAAATATTTTGCTTCCGAGCTTACCGAAGGTAACGGAAGCATTGTGTTCACTTTTGAGAACAAAAAAATGTTATGTGTCCGATTTTAAAAATTCCAAGACAGAAACCCGTTTCAGACATCATGGAACATTTTTGGTCTTGTGTATGTCTGTCTGCCTGTCTGTCTGTCTATGTGTCCGCGAATTATGAAACGTGTGACGATAACTTGAGTAAATGTCGACCGATTTTGATGAAATTTGGTTGACATGTTGATTTTACCAATGCCCAGGACGAGTTCGTTGGACAACGTTATCCGTCCAAGCGTTCACGAGCAACGCTCGCGTAAACGTGATTTTCAAATTTAAAATTGGAATTTTGGTCGGGAAAAAAATCTAACTTCATCTATTCAATGAGACAAACATTTTTTACAAATACGAATTTTTATTAAAACCAACAGCGACACCGCTATGTAGTGTTAAAGATCGCTAAAACTATATTAATCGATTTTACACAATATAAAATATAACAATAAAGTAATATAACAATAAAGTAATATAACAATAATTTTAATGTTAATATAACAATAAAGTACATGATAGGATGCGAGGCACTAATTGGCAGTCTATTTTGATTTTGTTATTTTGTTTCCACATTCAAAATTTCCTTGAAAGAAATGCGTTTCAGATGTTAGAGAATTTTATGGTCTCGTATCGGTCTATCCATTTACTATTCTTGGGATCCACAAACTATTTCTCCGATTTTTAATGATATTTGGATGGTTCATCGAAAGTACATTACAGGTAGTTTCTATCTCCACATTCAACATTTTCTAGACAGAAATGCATTTCAGACTTCTTTTATATGTTCTAGAGTCTGTCAATTAATATTTTTAAGACCCATCTTACTCCGAATTAAATTTAATTTAGATTAAACTTTAAGTTAGCAACCGTTAAAACTAGTTGGTAAAAACTTATTTTTTTTTTCTTTAGACCGTATCTCACTAACTCTTTCATATTTAATTTAGATGGTTGATCCAAAGTAGCACACAAAGCTCCCCGTATTAATTTAAACCATCTGCGAACACTTAATATTGAATAATAATAAATGTGACCCTCACCATGCTCACACCTTATTGGATATAGTAATTAAGTGACAAGTGTTACAACTTTGAATATAATAAGTGTTAAATGTTTACACATTATTAGATAAAACAATGAAATATATAAAAGGCCTGATAATATCCCTAAAGTGGCGATAAATTTTGCACTTTTTTTTACCTCATAATAACCCAATACTTTAGAGCAATTATAGGAGACGGTTTTTTAAATTAAAGTCATGTCTTTATAATTCTATTTTTGCTTCATAGTAAGCTCGAATATTAAAAAAAAAGGATCGTTATAAACAATCTTTTAATATATATATTAAAAGAATATATTAAAGACAATATCATTAACCACATTAACCGCAAAAATTTGAACAACAACAGTTCAAAAATAAACTAAAATTTTATCCAACGGTTCTTAAGAAAGGAGCATAAGAGGCTACAAGAGTAAAATGACACCTGAGAGGGAATTTTGGTTTCTTGTTGCAAAGGTGTGGTCCTCGCTGGAGTCCCATATTAAGTTACAGGTGTTTTCAACAACTACCGTATCCACTGCAATCCAAGGTAACCCAATAGTTACGACATCTAAAATAATAGGGGTGTCCTTAAGAAATAAATAAAAGTTATTCTTAAGATACAAATTAATCATTTGGAATTTTCAAGTTTTACTTTATCATATAAAGTGGCCACTGAAGGGATCATCCAAAAGTATACCAAATAAAAGTTATATGGGGATCAAAACTGGTCAACTTGACCAGGCGAACACCTTAAAAGGTTGGCATATACGAAGGGATAGTGTTGTGAAGGAGCTAAAATTTAAATTTGAGGAATTTTAAGTTTTAAGATCCAAACAACTACCCTTTTAATGCCTACTGGGATGACATTTTCCTTCCGAGCTTACCGAATGTAACGGAAGCTATGTGATCGATCTTAAGAACTATTTTTTTTTTTATGTCTGTCTACGATTTCAAACATTATAAGACAGAAATCCGACATCAGGGACATTTTTGGTTCCGTGTCTGTCGCTCAATTTTTGCGAACCAACATATTTTAAAAATTAGACGTCCGATTTTAATGAAATTTAAATGGTAGATCATAATTAGCCCATCGTTGGTCCCATATAAGTTTTAACCTTCTGCGACCATTTGTTTCTCTTCCACATGCGCACAAACATAAATTTATTTATATTTGTACCTTCAAAATTGCTCATCTCCTTTCTATGAAATTTTATGGTTTGCCGAATCAAATAGCCCCAGATCAATTTCAAACGTCTGCGCTCTTAAAATTTTGCTAAATTGATACTTTAATTCATGTAAAAATAATTTTTTTTTATAGTTTCATAAACGTGGGGAAAATTTGACAATAATAGCTTGAAATATCATTGAAGTATACGAATTGATCAAATTTATCATTACTTAAATAATTAAAAGATAAAAGAACTTTTTATATACTACATTTTTAAATTTTCTGTCATAAATCATAAATTTGAAACCCGTCAAAATGAAGATCGTAAATATGGGATATGTCAAAACAAATAAAATAACTTGCGGATTTTTTCCAAACTAACATTCTATACAGCAAAATTTGCTGAAATCGAATTAAATTCTGCTGAAAGATGGCTAGAAGTATTAAAATAATGCATTTTCATCGAGTTCTGAGCTTATTCTAAAAGTTTCAAATGTCTAGCTACTCAGGAAGTTAGTTGAAAATCGATTGCAAGATTTGTACTGGACAAAAAAACAAACAAACAAGAAAGCAAGCTAATAAAAACGCAGTAAAAAAATAATTGTGGCTTCACTGAGAATTGAAGCAGATCCAAATCGCATGTGGCTATTAGTCCAATAATAGGAAGCTATGTGCCACACAAATTGGCAGACTATTTTACAGTTGTATTTATAGTGTCCACTTTCTTTTATGTTCAATTTATTTTTGTTCCAATCAACGAATGATAACGTATAAAAGCAACAGGGCTTTATAACATGCAGATGTGAAGCGATGTTAGATAAAAAAACCCGACTGTGGAAGGGGTGTGTCAATGACAGAGTCTGCCCTCTGCTAGAGGAAGTAGCTGTAATAGGCCTTAGATCAGTAACAGGATGCTACGACCGCACGATACCTCTCGTTGTCCTACATAGAGTCACTTCATAGCATTTCATTTAGATCTACTTAGTGCTTCAACTAACTCATTATATTACATTAAAACAGGTCTCAAACAGTTTCGCATTTGTAGTCGACATCAACTCGTGGTATATTTTGCATGCAACTAATAAGCACTAAAAAGCAACTAAAAAGCATAAACCTTGGTTCTAAACAATAGTCTGCCCAACAAAAGCCTCAAAGGATTGTGTGTTTGTCTCCCCAACACATTGAGACTCCTGGGGCAGTTTTATTACGTTATTTTAAAATCGAGTCTTATCTCGCGTAAGACTAAATCTTATACAGAAAACTGAAGGGCAATGACTTCTACAGTTTTCCTAGCGTATATTTGATATACATTTGTCTCAATTGTTGATTAGACTAAGGGATACACTATCACATTTATATATACAAGTGTGATATTCCTTTGTTCAAGGTATATTGGACTAAATATCCCTTTGTCTTATAAATTGTAATTTAAACTAAGGAATATTTACCTACTACTCTATGTATGTTCCTTTGTCTAAATAACTATTAGTCCAGTTTAGGTTTTCTGTTCCAAAGAAATTGGAGCTACAATTTATTTTTGATCGCTTCATTTTGTCGTTCTAAAAAACATTCAAAATCTGCAACGGGATCGTGGTCGCGCTAATAGATATTCAAGGGCAAAGGTCAACAAATTCGGTTATTTGCGAATAGCTCGCATCCTATAGCTCGGACACCAATCTAGGTGGTTAAAGATCACAAAAATTTCCACAAAAAAATACTCATTCATTTTTTACGTACAATTGACGGTTTACGGAGTATAGGGCAATGAAAATCTATGAATATCATCTAGTATCTGTCGCCGCACCATTTTTTACGTATTTTTACAAATATCTCGCTTTCTATGGCTCGGAGACAAATTAAGGTGATTATCAAAGAGCAAGATTATTAAATTTTCCACAAAAAAGGACTCATTCATTTTTTACGTACCACGAACGGTTTAGCAAAAACCTAGCTTACTATAACTTGCGTTGTTTATGGACGACTTTTTACGTATTTTTGTGAATATCTCGCTTCCTCTGGCTCGGAGACCAATTGAGATTCAGATCAAAATTGAAGAATGTAAAATTTCACACAAGAAACGTTAAGTTTAGTTTTTTTGGATAATAAAGAGCTCCTAAGTTTCCGCACATTACATTACACCCATAGATTATTTATATTTTTCATTCAAAGATAAAGAAACACTAATCGCTAAGGCTGCGGCCACACCGAAGCTACCTCGCTTGGAGCCTAGTGGCTTGGTGAGTCGCCAGGCGTGTAATCCATGTGAACCAACCTTCTAGAACATACGAGAGCGGCCACACCGCGCACTTGGTAACTAGGCGAGTTACCTAGCGAGTCGCTAAACGAACAGTCCATTCTGTTCTACATGGCGACTCACCAAGCCGCTAGGCTCCAAGTGAGGTGGCTCCGGTGTGGCCGCAGCCTAAGGGGTTTCAACACTCCAAAACGAGGCACAAATAATGAAAGAATCAATCGTATTAATTTAGATAAAATGTGTGCTTAAGGTAAGTGACATCAACTCGATTTCATGTACAGAAATCCTTTCTCGTTTTAATTTAAACAAACACTTTCTCGAACACTGTACTTCCATTAAAGAACGCTTATGTTTACGAAAAATGACCTGCGTGTCTACCAACCTGCCTCCTCTCTGGCCATCATATTTCCTTATGCCAAAGCAATGTATGCTTGTTTCAGTATCAGCGTCTCCCTCAGTTGGCCGTTAGTCAGATTTAAGCCTGTCTCAACTCTTATAGTGACTCTCTTCTTACTAAATAAGTTAGATCTAAACACGTTTCTGATTTCAGGTTATCTACCCGAATTTGAATCAACGTTCAATTTTGGTCGTAGCCTTAAACTGAACTTGCACTGGGCTTGTTTAATAGGTTTGATTCACTCATACGTGTTATTGTTCCCCAAATAGCAGAGAAAGAAAACAAAGCTCTTTGCAGCAGTTATATCGACTCCCAATGGTTAACGAATTGTTTGATTTCGCAGTTATAATATATGTTGAGTTAACACCGAACATAGATCACCTCATCGAAATCCTTACAGTGAAGCGAATACGAAAGAGCTACTGGGGAACCTATTACAAACCTAATAAAGGACATAAGAAAAACACTTATATCTTATCTACATATATAAACAAAAAAAGGAAGAACTCCCATTCATAAAAAGCTACGGTTGACAGAACAGACTCAAACATAATAAGAAGTCCTTCACACATGAAAGCCTAATATAATCCATGTCCCTTGAACCGTTCTATGTAACTCCACAGCACAAAATAGATAAGGAATGTACAACACAGTATGAAAAACCAAACTTACATAACTCCTGTCTGACTGACTTATTCAACCCTATTTCTATTTATCTCATTGAATAATTCCCATCTTAATGTAATTTCATCTAACTGTTATATTATGAATGAAGGGATATTTCTTCAGGTGACATATTCTCAGGTTAAAAAAATAAATATATTAGACAGGTCAGCTATAACTCAAAATCCTTTTGATTTAATATAAATAAATATATATATATTTTATATATATGTATAGAAGAAATCTACTGTTATGAAATATAATAGTAGGTAATAAAATATAAATTATAGATTAAAGAAATTATATAATAAGAGTGTTATGGGTTAATACTCATATAATATAAAAAATAATAGATAAGTTGTAAATAAAAAAACAAAATGTTTATATAATTTATATATATATATATATATATATATATATATATATATATATATATATATACATATATATATATATATATATATATATATATATATATATATATATATATATATATATATATATATATATATTTTTAGTTATCACGAGACACTTCTGCCGATACTACTCGTACTATTTTCTATTTTTAGGGTCCGTAGGCAAAAATCACCCTTATACTTTCATATGCTTGTCTGTCTGACTGTAACGCACTTCGATCTTTAAAAGTCCCCCCCCCCCAAAAAAAAGAAAAGGAAAATCATTGGGAAGCACCAAAAAATCGCCCCTAAAAATACACATTTATAGATAGATTATTAAATATATATATACAGATTCAAAGACCTAGGTATATTAAATTATCCGTGAACCTTTGTGTTTGCTTAAAGCACATCGTGGTATATTTATTCATTAGTGGTTTCTTTGTAACATTTAATTATTGAACACAGTGGCGTAACTAAGAAATCCGGCGCCCCCCCGCAGCCTTTGAAAATGCGCCTCCAACCTCCAATAGCTAACAAAATTTACCCTCCCCCCCCCCCCCCCCCTACTTCTTTTTGTAAAAATAATTTATTTTGCAATTTATTTAATTTCTTGCTTCTTCCTTGAAGACTTGAACTGGAATATCTTATTCAAATAATATACAGATGCACATAAAGCCACTGAATACCTAATTAAGAAACTAAAATACAATATACAACTATATACATACAACACAATCTGACAATTAATGTGGCACATATAGCTTCCTCGCTTAAATGATTTTATGCTTTTAAAACTTATTATTGTTGAATTTATTTCATTTTTTCCCCTACTAATTTTAAATTAATCAAAATTGTTTTTATTAATTTAACATGAAATAAAGTACCAATTTAGCAAAATTTAATGAATGCTAACGGTTGAAATTAATCTAGGATTATAATATGCGGGCTACTTTCGACAAACTATCCAAATTTAATAAAAATCAAATAAGTACATACTTTTAAAGATATTATAGGTGTAGGTGTAAATTAATGTATGTTTGTGCGAATGTGAAAGAGAAAGAAATAGGCGCTCACGATTTCAATTTATATGGGACCAACAATAAGTTAATCATGGCCCCCCATCCGAATTTAGAAGAAGTAAGGGGGGTTAAGAAAGAAAGAGAAATACATATTATATAGCAAAGACAAGCGGTAGAGAAAGAGATGGAAGTATAACTTGTTAAAGTTTGGAAAAGATTTCCTTATCAGTGCAGCTAAAACCGGATTAGATAAGATAACTTTTAGTTGTAATAAACACTTTGATCTCCTGCCAGTCGAAAATGAAGAAGGGAGCCCGATATACTTACACATATTATTATAGTTATAGTGACACAACTAGAAAACAAAACTGAGCAATAAGCTCTAAAGCATAACATCTCATATCATTCTCACCCTGTTTAAATTTTATTATTTGTTTATCTCTCATTTATTTTCAACTCCCAAAAATAATTTTATTAAAATAATTCCGCCCACATAGAGTTTCTAAACATTTTTATTATTAAATATAAATATTATTGTTTATTCATTTTTCGGCGCCCCCTAGAGCAGGCGCCCCCCCGCGCCGCGGAGTTGGCGGGGGCGCTATTTACGCCACTGATTGAACATATTATCAAAATTAATTCTTCTCCTGCAAAGAATCGAACCCGACGCTATAACACTTTCAAGTTATTAAAATGGTTAATTCGTATTTAAATCGTTAAAATGGTTTTTTAATTTTTTTTTCGCCATGATTATTCATAGGAAATTTATAGTCAATTTTCTTTATTGAGAGTTAATTTTTTTTTAACATTTTTTGTTTCCAAGTTTTTTGTGTCAATCCTTACACGATTCTGTATCCCATCACCCTAATCTTTTAGTCCAACACCTCTCTTCTAATTTAATTCCTGGTAATCACGAATGAAAAGGCAGTGGTCACGCGGTGGCCTCCCTTAAAATGTTTTAATGCATCAAAATTTCGAATTTCGCTTTATTACCATATCCTGCCTGTATCCAAGTATATAAAGTAGTATAAAAATGGGATTTATATGAGCAAGATATCTGACTCTACCTTTAAAATATAGAAGTATGTACGCCTTTGTAGTCTATAACTATTTGTTATTCGTAAGTCTCCACTAGAAAGGCTATAACATTAACACTGATCTAGTTTCGAGATACAACGATGAAATCTTCGTCTCTACTATATTGCAAAATATGAACCCTGTAATTCTTCTTTTAGTAAAAAATTAATTGAAAATTTTCTAAAACTAGATTTTTACGCCACTATACTACTTCCTCTGTGGATAGAGGTTATCTTTATTATACAAACAAGCTAAAGAAAAAATGCATCAAGTGGATTTATTAAATAGTTTAATTTTCTAAATGTGCAAGAGGAAAGGAAAGACCAACGCGGTAATTATAATTGTACTGTATACATGTTACTTTATATTTCTATTGTTGAAAGCGGTACATCTGCTGGAGCAAGAGTTGTGCATGTAAAGAGCAGCTTGTACTTGTGTGAAAGAGGAAGAATCAAGATGAGTTAGAGAAGAAAGATGAAGGCCATTCTTTCACAACTCTACCCACAAGAGAGAAAGAAAACTTTCACTAACTTACTGGCCTACTGACGGATCTCAACCAGGCTAACGGCATCCCATCAACAATACATAAAACACATACACTTCTTTTCTTCTAACTTTTATAACTTAAGACTGTATAAAGCCATTTTTATAGAATCATTCTTGTAGACTGCTTAAAGAACTCTACAGTAAACAATATTCAATCTAAGTTACCATTATTGTGGACTGTTTTGTTTAAAGAACTCTACAGTAAACAGTAATCGATCTAAGTTACCATTCTTGTAGACTGTTTAAAGAACTCTACAGTAAACAGCATTTAATCTAAGTTACCATTCATGTAAAGATTTCTACAGTTAACAGTATTCAATCGATGTTGCCATTCTTGTAGATTGTTTAAAGAACTCTACAGTAAACATTATTCAACCAATGTTATCATTCTTGTAGATTGTTTAAAGAACTCTACAGTAAACATTATTCAACCAATGTTATCATTCTTATAGATTGTTTAAAGAACTCTAAAGTAAACATTATTCAACCAATGTTATCATTCTTGTAGATTGTTTAAAGAACTCTACAGTAAACATTATTCAACCAATGTTACCATTCTTGAATGCCTTATTATTGTTATAGACTGTTTAAAGGACTTAGCAGTAAATGTAATTAGATCAATATTACCAATCTTGTCCGCCCTATTATTATTTTTGCTTGTTAAAAGATCAAGTTAACAGTATTCGATCCAGGTTACAATTTATGTAGTGTAGACTGTTCATAGAGCCTTACAGTAAACAGAAATCAAAGTTACCTTTCATATATGGGTAAAAAACTACAACTTTAAGTGTGTGCCTGCTTCATGAGGTTGTCAAACAGAACCGTATAAAGGTAATAAGAGTACAAAACGTTTAAGAACTCGACTTAAATTTTCGAAAAGGTTTGAAAACTAAATAGCACCAAATTTGGAGAATGACCCATATGCCCTATAAGTAAGATAGTTTACAAAACCCTACAGTCCTACAGCAAGCAGTATTGGATGTTACTATTCTTGCATGCTTTACAACTAAGACTGTTTATATAGAACCCTGTTGCACATGGAACAATCCATTTAATCAGGATCCTTATCCAATCCCAGTCTGTTCCAGGGCATAGACTTAAAATGAAGTAATTCACCCCTTGACTACAGTTTCAAGTCAGAAAAAGATATATTAGACTTGGAGCCAGGACTAAAAAAAACCTTCCATAATCAGAATTTTCAACTAGAGTTCGAATTAATAAGAACCTGTTTGTTCCCTTTACTTAGTTTACAGACGCTTCCATCATACTTTATTTGGCAAATCAAAGAACTGAAGTGGGAATAGTCCACTAGGCTTTATTTTCTACAGTTAGTTGATAAGATGTACTGAACTCCTCCCATAGTTCATTCCACGTTTTGTACCAAAACATGTTTTTCGCTATAATCACGAACGACAAACGATGAATGAGGAAGAAGTAGTAGTAATAGTCTGGTACTTCCTACTAGAACGGGTAGGATGAACCCCTTGTTCGAACCTAGCAATTAGGCCATATTTAGGCCCTTTTTACGCCCCGAGGTGGAGAGTTCCAGCTACTTCACACATCATATATTTGTACATTGTACCGCCAAAGCGAGTATGGTGTGGTCATTAGTAAGCTGTATAAGTGTGCGTCAAAGCGTGGGGGAAGAGTGCCCCTCAGGGGGTATCCCTCGCCCTGCTCCGCCCTCGAACCATAGATACAAATCACATCATCATGACACGGATCGGACCCACATCAATCGGACCATATCAAAGAGTGGGGGAAGAGTGCCCCATAGAGGGTGTCCCTCACCACTTTTTCCTTCTGATGCTCATGGAGAGATAACTTGGATTTCAAAACTGCACCTATCTATATACTTCTATAATTTTTAAGGACACAGGACGTCCTCTTCTTTTATTAAAAACGGCCTACACGACGCATTTTCTTGTTTGTTTTAAAATAGATCAACCCTTTGTTTTTGATGATGATTTTTTAGGGATTCCCTATATTTTCCCGTCGAACGAAGGGCCAATATATTATACGTCTGAGTTAAACTGGACGGAGGGCCAATGTATTAGAAGGGTTTTTTAAACCACCATTAAATTATTCAAGCGCTACAAACCTCCCATCTTCTTCATCTGTTTTACCATTATGTAAAATAATTACACATATTGTACGATAAATTTAAATTGATGACGTCACGAAACCATGTATTTCCTAGTATTATAATCCTTTAATTATAATTAATAATTTCAGTTAATAGTTAATTATGTAATAAAATGCATAGATAGGAATATAATTAAAAATAGAAAGTAAAAATAAAAAAATGAATAAATTAAATAATATAATCAATAATTATAAATTTATCTATCGCGTGATGTCAACAATTTCTTTTAAACATAATTTTCTAATTATTTTAAATTTATATATATAACGTATATATGTGTTATCTAGTAATTATTCCTTACTCTTCCAGTAATCAATTTATTAATTATTGAAAAAAAGCAGGAAGAAAAGCTTTTTGAAAAAATTAATAGAACACGATCAAAAAAGAAATGCAAGTAATTAATCAATGGATTTTAATCTTTAGTTGAAAAAAAATAAAACACAGAATAGATTAGGAGATTATAGTAGGTCGTGTAATCTTAGTAATCATAAGATCACTCATATGTTCTAAGCGTCCTGTTGATCCATAATAGGATGTGATGGTTATGGATCCATGAACATTCGGTTACACGATGCTCATGGATGATACCTAGTTTGTTTCGTTATTTTGACTAGAAAGAGTGGGTTCATGGCTCAAAGAGTAATTAATCAAGCGTTGACACGTTCCTTGTTATGGAATAGTTCATTGAGCTCCTCCTGAAGATCAAGTGAATCGAATCGTTCAAAGCCGTAATTAAAAGTCTAATGATTTTTAAAGTTAGGGTATTTTCTTTTGCTAATTATGGCATGCTTATAATTATAACAAACAGACACCCTATTAAACAAAAAAGAAGACTATGTGAAGTGTAATCGAGAAAGAGTCAGTGTAGGAGTTGAGACAGAGGTTTAAATCCGACTAAAGAAAAGAAAGAAGTGTGAAAGAGAAAGAGTCAGTGGAGGGGTAGGGGACAGAGGTTTAAATCTGACACAAGAAGAGAAAGAAGTGTGAAAGAGAAAGAGTCAGTGGAGGGGTAGGGGCAGACAGTGGCGGATTTACGGGGGGGGCTTCCGGGCTGAAGCCCCCCCCAAAATACTGGAAATTGAAAAGTTTATCTGGCTGAATCCTAGTAAATAAGCATCTACATATCGGGCTAAAATTATGACTCTGTGATTAAATTTAAATTTTAAGTATATTTTCTTACTATCTTAACGCCAACAGCGAAGATAAAAGGGACACGGGAGTGCTGTGCAAATAAATATTAAAACGATTGGCCTAGGCTGGAGGGACAGGGAAGTGTGTCATATTGGATAAAGTCGTATTAGGGAAATTAGTGCTAACTCCTTTAACTAAATACAAACATTCTTTAGAAGTATTTAAAGATCATGTTTCTAAAGGAAACCACCAGTTATCTTGTATGAAAGCTACAGAGTGACGGAAACTTGGACTACATGACATACAACGAAATGAAAGAAAATTCAGAGCCCTGCTAAGATTTCGTGTAGACGCAGGTGATAAGATATTACCACCACCTTAAATCAGCTCCTAAAAATGAAACTTTTATAAGCAAGACAACCCAAAACGCCATAGTTGCGGTTCGTTAATTATGGATGAAATCGTCAAAGAAGTTAGACATTCAAACTATTATTCCTTAATTGCTGAAGAAACAAGAGACACCAGTTCTGTTGAACAACTCACAATATGCAAGATTTCTTGACTTGGAGTCTTGCAAAAAATAAAAGAGGTATTTGTTGGCATTGTAGAGGCCACAGAAAGAACTTGAAGAACTAATTCTTTAAAAATATTGAAAAACTAGGCATAGATTTAAATTTTTTGAGATGCCAGGCTTGTGAAGGAGGTTCTAATATGGCAGGAAAATTTAAAAGAGTTCAGGCTCGCATTCTAGAATTAAACCTTTTTAGCCATATATATAAATATATATATGTTCATTGTTCTTCACATCAATTAAATCTTGCTCTTACACATGCAAGTAATGAGCCTATGATCAGAAATGATTGCTAAAGATTCTTCAAAAAGAGTAGGTACTTCTTTTGAAAAACATCATTAAAGAGCATGACCCGGATGTGATGAGACAAAAACTGATAACCCTTTGTGAAATTCGCTTCATTGAAAGGCATGATGCTTTAACATTTTTTTATATGTGTTTGGGGCTGCTGTAGTTTTCTTCGAAACTATCGAAGAAGTTCCTCTAACCATCCACAAAATCTGCGGGCATTTTATTTGCTATGCTTCAGTTTGAATTTGTTTTAACTTTTCACATCTTAGGAACAGTCCTTGATTTGCCTGCTGCTTTATCAAGAGACGTCCAGAGCCCTTAGTGTTGATCTTAATCTCTGCTACAATATGGCAAACAATTTATGAGAATGCTCTTAAAGTAGCCTCAGAACATAGATTGAAGTTATATGTCCCCGCATAGCAGGTGAACAAGTTCATCTATCAAACATTGGCGATTCAAACCCAAAAGAATACTACAGAAAGAGTGTTTTCATATTATTTATTGACAGACAAATTAGTGAACTATCAGACTAATTAGTGAATGTGATGCACTCCAGCTCATGGCGATTTAATGCTTTTGGCTGGAATCAAACTGAACATAATTCCAGCCAAATCTCTCAATCATAACGGTGATCTGGAAAGCATTGTCATTGCCGCTGAGAAGTACGCTGGAGACTGGAGAAAAACTCAGATATGAGATTGAATTGTGGATTTTGGCGAGAACACTACGGAGAGAGCAAAAGGATCGACCTTTTTCAGCAGTTGAGCGTTCAGCGGCCCAATCAGAAGGTGTTATCCTAACATCAAAAACTTCTTCATTTCATCTCAATTGTATCCTGCCAGTGACAGCATGTACTGTACTGGAGGAAGAAGCTTTTTAACATTGGAATTAATCATGTCATACCTGAGGTCACAATGGTAGAAGACCCGTCTGAATGGATTAGCCCTTATGAACATTCACAAAAATAGCAACGTGTTGAACCCGTCAAATGTTATTGACAAGTTTGCAAGTGTTCTGCCCAGACGAATGAGATTAAATTAATATGTTTTGTTGGTATTTTAGAGTAACTAGGCTAATAAATCTTGACATATCATGACTTTTAATAAAACTTAAAATATTTGTGTTTAGTTTTTTCAGCAATTAGACTAATAAATCTAATTTATTTTATATCATGTACATAGATTGATATTGGTAAAATAAATTTATTTCTTAATTAAGTGAGAACATAATTTAATTCCTTTTAAACATCAAGTGAAAGGGATCAACACTATAAATATTTTGTAATATCATTATGGTCAATACAATCTAAAAACTAGTTCTTTTTATCTTAACCATGTTTGTTTCTGACTTAAGAGTTAGTTATTAAAAATGCTAAAAATTCATAGATTTGCAATTAAAAAACCAAAAATTATCCGGGGGAGGGCCCCCGGACCCCCCTTCCTACGGGGAAAATCCTTACCCCCAGAAGCCCCCCCCCAAAATATTATCCTAGATCCGCCACTGGGGGCAGAGGTTTAAATCTGACACAAGAAGAGATAGAAGTGTGAAAGAGAAAGAGTCAGTGTAGGAGTTGAGATAGAGGTTTAAATTTGACTCAAAGACAAAGAAGTGTGAAAGAGAAAGAGTCAGTGTAGGAGTTGAGACATAGAATTAAATCTCACTAAAGAAGAGAAAGAGTCAGTGTAGGAGTTGTGACAGAGAATTAAATCTCACTAAAGAAGAGAAAGAAGTGTGAAAGAGAAAGAGTCAGTGTAGGAGTTGTGACAGAGAATTTAATCTCACTAGAGAAGAGAAAGAAGTGTAAAAGAGAAAGAGTCAGTGTAGGAGTTGAGACAGAGGTTTAAATCTAACTAAAGAAAAGAAAGAAGTGTGAAAGAGAAAGAGTCAATGTAGGAGTTGAGACAGAGGTTTAAATCTGACTCAAAGACAAAGAAGTGTGAAAGAGAAGGAATTATAGTAGGAGTTGAGACAGAGAATTTAATCTCTCTAAAGAAAAAAAAAAGTGTAAAAGAGAAAGAGCGAGTGGTAAATCTGAGTAAAGTGTTTACTTGTTCAAACAGACATGTTTACTAATATTTCGAATCAGTTAATAGAAAAATGAAGAAATGTTTTATCTAGAACTTACATTTAGTGTATTTGTTTACTTACTACACCCTCAGTCAATGATCAAGGAAAGTGGTCGCCCAGGGTATAATTAAATGTTAGATATTTAAGACACTCCCCATGATTTAAACTATAAAAACATACTTAAGGCAATAGAAGAAAACAGAAAAGAAATTCTAAGTAAGAAGAAGAAAGTCTAAACACATACTCGTACAACAATCTATGATGGATTCCCAGAGACATGTTCAGCACTAAAATGCTCACATAGATAAAGTGACTGATTTCTATCTTCCAATAATGACCTAATACTATCCTTCTTTGAACCAAAGTTCAATTACTAACATTAACCTCCTCGACTGTGTTTTTCTTCAGTGAGTGATAGCGACTCATCATAGAAGAGGTGTAGTTCAATAACCAAAATAACGTCTTCACAGAAAATAATTGTATTTGAAACAATTGCCTGTTTCGGCTGTTCTAAAGCAGCCTTCTTCAGATAATCTGTGAAGGTTATAAAGAGACACTAAAAGTACAAGTGAATTTTTTTAACAAATTGTTTAGCTGTTAAAAAATGTTAACATGTGCTTTTAGAGTCTCTTTATAATCTACACAGATTATCTGCAGAAGGCTGCTGTAGAACAGCCGAATATTTATATCGCGTGCTGGGTGTGGGTGAACATCGAAATGTTTCAGTCGAACCTGTTACCTTCAGATTGCAAAGCACAGATGATAGCAACAAGGTATGATCACATAGGCACGTGATCACACATGTATGTAAATTGTTATAGTTATAATATGAACTAATGCAATTAAAATATTTTTTTTGCACCTAGTGAACATTTTGGTACTCTTATAGAAAAGGGCCCCCCTTTTTGTTTTTTATACAGAAGAGTTTATATCCCTTAGTCTAACTACCTATTAAGACAAAGGGATATTCAGTCCAATATGCTTTGGGACAAAGGAATATCACATTTCGCATAAAAAAGTGTATTCGGTTGCAAGAAGGTATATTAGATTAAAACAAGAAGGGGGGCCCTTTTCTATAAAAGTGCCCATTTCTATTAGATATGTTTTATTATTTTAGGCCTGATGATGCCTAGGTATAGGCGAAAATTTTCAAAGTAATTTAACTGACAATAAAAAATATCAGTTTTTTTATTGACCATCCCTTATAGCCCTAGAAGAGGAGAGAAAAGAATATAGAAAATTTAGGAAGGGATAAACCGAAGATATTTCTAGGGTTTCGTAGGTTATCCTCGAAACCCTTATGCCGAGGGTGGTGTGTCTGTCTTTCCGTCGTACTTTGGTTCATATCCCCAAACCGTCCACACTATAAAATGTGAAGTTTGAAATACTGGCGCTGGCTTAAGTTATTGATCCGCACATAAGTAAATATTGAGAGGTTAACATTTAATATGCGCATGCCTAATACTCAAAAATGTGCAAAGTTCACAACTTTTACATATTTCTATTTTAATTTTCGAGACGGGTATCAAATGGAAGCTACCGAAGAGTAGATTAGAAATGTAAATGCTATATTATGCTATATATTGCGTTTTTAGTGCTACAATTTCACGCAAAGAAATTTCCCATCCATTTAAATGTGTTTGTTTTTTTACTTTCATATAGGGCGGGAGGGGAAAATACTAATATGTCATTTGAGCTATAATAACATAGATGCCAAATAACCTACGAAACCCTAAAATGTACCTGATTTTTAAGTTATAGTGTTATACGTCTGTTGGAATTTGAAATCAAGCATTTAAGCATTTCGACCTTTTCGTTGCTCTTCAAACATTTGATCTTTTTGACCTTTAAAGTATAATATGTTTGAAATGTCACCAAAAATATAACTGTTTCTCTTACGAAATCTTACCATCTTAATATTCCTCAATGCGGGTAATTTAAGCAATCTTCATTTCGTTTCTAACCTTGTTAATAAATGTAAATTATCTGCCAAATAATTCTTGAGCCGAAATGAAGGGGGGGAGATGTCTTGTTATTTTCAAAGTCGAAGGACCTTGAGAAGGTGATCGGATACTCAGTCGATCAGACCAAGTTGCTTGACCGGACATAAGGATACATAGGTGGTGGGGAAAGACTGATCCCCATGACCTACAATGCACCTGATTCCAGGTCTTCTAGCCTATAAGTTCACAATCGTACACTCCTCTCTGTCCTTCATATGGTTCAGACGTGGAGATCTGATTATGCCCACTCCGTTATTATACACTCCCACAATTCCTTTTGATGACGATTGTAAAAAAGAAAACTATTTTAATAATTTAATTAATTTGCTCGAGCTTACCGAAGGTAACGGAAGCATTGTGTTCACTTTTGAGAACGAAAAAAATTTATGTCTCTGATTTTAAAAATTCCAAGATAGAAATCCGTTTCAGACATCAGGGAATATTTTTGGTCTCGTGTCTGTCTGTCGGTCTTGTCAGTGTGTCCGCGTCCCCTGAAACTTGTGATGATAACTTGAGTAAAATTAGACCGATTTTGATGAAAATTGGTAGACATGTTCATTTTACCAATTCATTTGCCCAGGACGAGTTCGTTGGACAACATTATCCGCTCAAGCGTTCGCGTGCCACGCTCATGTAAACATGAACTTCAAATTTTAAATTGGAATTTTTTGTCGGGAAAAAAATCTATAATCATCTATTCAATAAGACAAACATTTTATTCAAATAAATTAAATTTTTTTAATAAAACCAACAGCGACATCGCTATGAAGTGTTAAAGATCGCTAAAACTATTAATAGTTTTTATTATCGAGAGAACGCGGGGAGGGAGATAGACGAGGGGAATAGGAGATTGCTAGGTCCCCCCCCCCTCTCAATTTGACCTACCTGTACAATAGCACAGCGAGCCTATGGACCTCGAGACCAGGCGACCAGGCATTATTTGGGGGGAAATTAAATAATTTAAACCATAATGGATTTTAAAATCCTAAAATCATTAAAGTATACGCAATAGGACGCGAGAAAGCTATGTGCCACTCTAATTGACAGTGTATTTTTATTTTATTTCAAATCTCTCAACAATCGTTAAAAAAATATCAAAATCGGTTCAAAATATAATGATAAACGGTTTAATTTTGTAGTCTATTAAGTAAGAAAATTATCATAAAAATCGTTTTCCCAGGAAAAGAAATCTAATTTTTTTGATATTGATTATAATATATGTATGAATATAATTTAGCTGAAAATAAAAAAAAAATGCAAACAATCACGTGACGAACAGTTTCCAAATATGTTTAACAATAAAATTACCAAATTATATTTTATGGGTTTCAAATTCGGTTTCACTAGGAATAAGAGAAAGTTTTGATAGCATTTGACGGACCGATTTTGTAACTCAAAGTGGCCTTTGGATTTATTGCCAATTGGTCGACATTTATGCACAGGATAATTAATATTAACTATAAAGAATTATGGACCATATTTGTCGCATAAAAGAGTAAACCACCATCGTTGGAGAGTTAAGTAAATGTTATAAATAAAAATCTATGATACACATGCGTTATGACAGTTGGACACATGCGTTATGGAAAATTGGACGACAGACATTATTAAAAGTAACTTTTTAAACTCGGAGCAACTTAAAACGTGCAAATACATCAAAACCGAATTTCAGGACCAATTAATTAATTAATTTTTAAACATATTAAAAGAAACAATAGTACATTACTCGTCTAGTGCGGAAAGTAGCATTTTGCATGCGAGTGTGGAGTTTGCACCCGAGCGACAGCGAGGGTAGTAAAACCACACGAGCAAAGCAAAATGCAGTTTTCCCACGAGTTGCGTACCGTATACTTTATCTACGATTGTAGGATTTAAATAATAAATAAAGAATAAAATATTTAATAAACTTCCTGTAAGTTCGTATTTCTGTTTTGATAAAGATGACATTAATTCATTAGTGATATTTTGTGCCGAATTAATTATTTCAGGAGGCGTATTATTCTCCTCATTTTCGTTATAATAAAATAAAGCAAATTAGTTTTGTTAAATGTAAACTAACTCGCTAATCGTGCGTTAAGGTGAAGAATTCTTTTTTACCTCGCAAGGCGGAAAAAAGAGGAATTATGAAACGCGTATGCGCAATGAATACAAGTACGTAAAGAATCACTTTCTACGCATCTAAACAGAGATACAATGTTTATATTTTGTATCAATCGTAGATAAAAGAGTAAAAGACCATTGTTGGAGGGATAAGTAAATGTTTTAAATAAAAATCTATGACGCACAATACACATGCGTTATGATTATGACAGTGATAATTGGACAACAGACATTTTTAAAAGTCACTTTTTACACTTAGGGCAACTTAAAACGTGCAAACACATCATTTCAGTACCAATTAATTAGTTCATTTTTAAACAAATTAAAAGAAACAAACATATTTAATAATCATTTTGAAAAGTTGATTGTACAGTATATTTCGATTACGATTTCAGCCGGGAAAAATGTATTTTATCAGTTATTCGGAAAACAGATTTTTCCCGGGAAAACGAATTATTTGGTTAAATGGAAAATATATTTTAGAATTCAAACAAACTTTTATGCATGAAATACTTGGTATATACAGATAAGTGATAGCCAAAATTTTATGACCTTCAAAACCACTGAAAGAAATTAAAGAAAAAAACAACATCCACATAAAGACAAATTAGTTCTTTTGTGGGAACTTTAAAATAATTAGTAAGGTATTGTTATTCTTTTATATATATCTATCATATAGAATAATCTCTCACAGAATTTTATTGCTCGATTTATTAAATCTTGGCCTGAGAATCAAATGAGAAAATAGTTTAACAATGGAATGGAATCGCGTGGAAATTCAAAAAAAGTACAAAAAGATGATATTTTTAAAAATTGGCCTTGATACAACAATAAGAATAATCTAAAAATAACAAATAATAAAATTAAATATTTATTTTAAATAAAATGTTAAATAATGTCTGAAGTAAAGGATCGACAAAACCCAAGTTATCTCGATATATATCGATATATTTTTATATTATTTAATTTTATCGTTATTAGATAAATCGATATTGTGTATTATTTTATTTCTTAGTTAAATATACCTACGATTAATGAACAAATATAAATTGAGAAAGTATTGTGATGGCGTGAAAATTCCATTTACAATTTTGACGTTGTAAGGTCTTTCAAGTCCAAAAAAGAGGGTTACTGTACCGATTTAGATGAAAGTTGCCATACAAGTTCAGTGCAAAAGTCATATGCTTAGAAAACTTATTTCTCGAAAACGGTTCAGAGAATTTTGATTTTAAATAAATTCTATTTTTTTTTTTTATTATTATTTATATCCTAATCTAACCATGTAAGTCGTTATCGCGGAAATATATAATTCATGAGAAAAAAACTAAACTATTGCAAAGGGCGAAGGTTCCCCGACCAAGGAGAAATTATTTTTATGGTAAATTTTGATAAAATATTTTTCAATAATATAATTACATTTAATCACAAAAACCCAAAAAATATTGAGATGGCATTGATAATGATAATTTTATAAATAGACTCGTTTTATGTATTATTACCAAAACATTCGTTTTAAAATCAATATATTTCAGTCTTCATAAGAATTAATACAATTTATAACAGTATATATAATTATAATAGTATAGTAATTATAAATGACAACGAATTTATTATTAATATTTTTTATTTTTTATTTATTTTTTTTTTTGTTTCAGGTGAGTCATTAAAATTATTTGAGTTTAAATTAAAAACCTAATAGGAAAAACGTAAGTAATTCTTTCATTTTTAAAGATGTACAGGTCATGGGTAACTGTGGTTAATTTGATAAATGAGTTCTGTCTTCCGACATTGACCACGTCTCAGTGAATGTAGGTTCAGAATCTATGTTTATCACCAAAAATCTGCGGAATCTATCAGTGGCGTATCTAGTGGGGGCACAGGGGGCACCCCACTCACTAGAGTAAAAAAAAAATATATCCCCGTTTTTTATTTTTAATACATATTTTTTACATTCACCTCATATTCAATTTCACCTCAGAGGCCCCCGGACCCCCCCACCATAAATTCCCCCAATAATTAACTACAGACGACGCCCATGACTTATACAGTAAGATATTGTACTACAGTAAGCATCAGCATAATTTTCTAACGAATACGTTCTAAAACATTTAATTGTTACTTGGGCACGGAGATTTGTTTTGTTTATTAGTTGTACATTTTTTTTTTGGGTGGGGAGGGGCAGCTGTTGAATAAGTAGTTCCCTTTTCTTGTTACCACTACAAGATAGAGGCGCAAGGCGCTTTTATCAGGGTTCCAATCAAGCTTAATCTACTCTGCAGCGGAATCTTTTCCGTTTAAAATTAAATCATTTAAACGGAAATAACCTCTTTTAACATGTCAGTGACATGATGTCACTGTTCGAGTTTGTTTACAATTGATTTTGAATATTACCGCAATTTGTTTTAGAAATTTAGCGATTTAATAATTTGATCTTAATAATTTGGTAAACTAATGAATTATGCTGTTTAGGTAGTCGGGAAGTGTGTCAAATTTAGATTTCAACATTTGTCCCGCACAAACATGTGAAGTTAATTAAATGCCTATAATAATAAAAAAAAATAAACCTAATTTATCATCTTATTGACGCAATATTATTTTTAAAAAAACCAACATTTGAGCAATGTACTTGTCTTGTTTCACAAAAATTTAAATTGGAACAATTTCTTTTTTTATTTATTTATTAATAAAACCGGTTAAATGTTTATTTTTTAAAAGATAGCATTTGTTTAGATTACAAAACGGGTTTTTTCCTATTCATCGTAGATTATGTAAATATTTTATAATTGACAAACAAATTAGGTACGCAAAAAGTAGAAATACAATCAATTTATAAGTTAGTTTTTTTACAGAAAGGTAGAGGATAATATCTATGTGTAGCTTATATATACGATTTTTTACGAATTTGAATTTACACATTTTATGGTCCCCTGGGTCCAAAAAAGTCGCTTTAAAAATGTTCTGTGGTTTGTATAGACGATGAAAATTGGTGTACATATTCAGAAGTAATCCATTTGTATTTCTTAATATCGAATAAAAATCTTCAAAAATGAATTTCTAAAAATAAACAGGTCGATTTAACACCTTGCATTATTATAATCCAATCATTTGTACACACCAACAATACACACACACACTCACAAATATAATGTGTGTGTTTCTTTAAGTATATTAGTATCACAATATATATTACATAATAGGTATTGAAAACATAAAATTACCAACACTGTGTGCTCTTAAAAGATCTATACATATTATATGCTTATCACGCAGACTTATTTTATGTAATCTGTGATGAAGTTTTGGGATTTATATACTTCAAGAGCTTAAACCCTTTATCTAAACAGCTAAAAGGGTGAAGGGAGCAAAGTAGATAATAATGTGGCTCACACATTGGTGTTATGTTTTCAACATGGGTGTTAACAAGTGGTGCTAGAAGTAGATAGTGAGAGTGAGAGAAAAGGGAAGTAATTTGAAAGTTACAATGCAAACAAGATCTTAAAAGGGGTAGAGCGAGCAATATGAATAAATATATGGCTCAAACATTGGTGTAGCAAGTGGTGCTAGAAGTGGATAGTGAGAAAAAAAGGGAAGTAATTTGACGGTTACAATGCAAACAAGATCTTAAAAGGGGTAGAGGGAGCAATATGAATAAATATATGGCTCAAACATTGGTGTAGCAAGTGGTGCTAGAAGTGGATAGTGAGAGAAAAGGGAAGTAATTTGACGGTTACAATGCAAACAAGATCTTAAAAGGGGTAGAGCGAGCAATATGAATAAATATATGGCTCAAACATTGGTGTAGCAAGTGGTGCTAGAAGTGGATAGTGAGAGAAAAGGGAAGTAATTTGACGGTTACAATGCAAACAAGATCTTAAAAGGGGTAGAGCGAGCAATATGAATAAATATATGGCTCAAACATTGGTGTAGCAAGTGCAGGGCCTGTAGCAGATTTTCCTCAAAATTAAGTGACTTTAGTGACTATTTTTTTCAAAATAAGTGACTTTTAAGTGACCTGCTTTCCCCAAATAAGTGACTTTAAGTGACTTAATTTTAAGTAAAAAAAAAATATTTTAGTTACTTTTTGTTGTCTACCACTAAACAAATGCAATTATAAAACTTTTAGAACGGTTTTTCGTTTATTTGATTTTGTGTACCGTAACTGTACGAAAAAAAAAAAATATATATATCGGATACAGGGTTCCTCGGAACTTTTCCTCACTTCGGAGGCCTCCAAAGTGGCCTCTCCTGCTGCTGGGAGAAAGCAGCATTGGACTCGGTCAGTACTTGGATGGGTGACCGTTTTGAACTAACTGAATTTATCATCATTTTTTTTTATAAAAAACGATGATTTTTAAAAAACTTTTTTTATAAAAGAAGTTAAGCTGTATTTTGAAAGATGTAAACAGACTTTGACTTCACCAAAATTATCGCACTAATAAATAATTATATTCTCTTATAACTTTTAAACTAATTAATCGAATTTCATCGGTTGTTTTTACATTTGTTGCTTAATTTTTTTTCCGGTTCCCACGATATGCTATAAGTCAAAAACATATATATACTTTCGGCATTATTAACCGTCAAAGTTTATAAATTGAAATATTGATAACTTCAAAATGGCGGCCAATATCAACATGGAATTTGGTGGGCTTGAGATACAGAGAGGTACATTCGCGCCAAATTTCAACTCCATCAGGACCATTTTCGATTTATTACGATTTTTTTAAATTTTTGCTGACTCAGCAAACTGTGTTCAAGATGGCGGAAAAAGTTGATTTTCCGGGCGGCACCACTACAGGTAAAGACTGATTTTCTGCCAAGTTTCAACTCTCTACGTTAAATACCTTGGGCGCTACGATGATAACATACACACGCACATACATACATACACACATACATACATACAGATGTTATGCTGAAAACCACTCAGGGGGTCTTAAAAACACCCACAACAGATAATTCCGTTGAAATCTCGTGAAAAAAAGTTTTTGTTGAAAACAATACTTTTCCTACTAAATAAAACATTCTTTTCATTTTTATATTCTTTTTATTTTTTTCATCCATCTTCTTAATATTGAAGATAAAACATAACACACGCCAGCTGAATCTAGTGCAACTGCTACAAACTTTATCATTCATCACAGTTCAAAGTAGGCCTAATATAAAATTGATAGTTAAAAAAAGTCGAGCTTACAAAATCCCTTTTGCAAAACAGTTAAAATATATGTTTTGTATTTAAAAAACTACAAAAAATATTTTTTTATCCTTGTAAGCCCAAATAAGTGACTTTCGGTGACTTTTTTTTAAATAAGTGACAAAAAAGTGACTCTCATCAAAATAAGTGACTTTTAGTGACTTTCAGTGACTCACTACAAGCCCTGCAAGTGGTGCTAGAAGTGGATAGTGAGAGAAAAGGGAAGTAATTTGATGGTTACAATGTAAACAAAGAGCTTGGAAAGGGTAGAGGGAGCAATATGAATAAACATATGGCTCAACAATTGGTGTAGCAAGTGGTCCTAGAAGTGGATAGTGAGCGAAAATGGAAATAATTTGATCTGAAAAAACATACAGTATATGAGCGAAACTGAATTCAGCCTTGAACTTCCTTTTAAAGGCATTTCGTTAGATTCTCCCCCTTATAAATACCCAGAGATACTCTCTTTAGATACTCCTCTAATAAAAAATAACAGAGGGGAGTAACAATCTAAAGAAGGTGTATACTGAATGTTCTTCTTGGGGTCCTGGGTGGCTCGGAGGCTAGAGCGCTTGCCGTGCAATAACGCAAGTTAAGCAGCATCGAACCGGGTCAGAAGGTGACCACAGCTCTGGGTTCGATTGATCCCCCGCTCAATGTACACCCAGCATTGTTTAAACAAATGGGAAGCTCCTCGAAAGAGTGGCACCACCAGGTTTCGGCCTGGAAACCATGATGATGTCACTCCTGGTTGTAATGCAACTAGGAGGGCAGTCATGGTTAACTACCATGTGTGAAGATTTCGGTCCCTAACCCGGGTTTGTTCAATGGGCCCACCTAAGTGGCCTGCGTCCTCGGGTGTAAAAGCCCCCCGGAATAAAATAAAAAAAAGAATGTCCTTCTTTAGACTGTTACTCCCCCTATAATAGCAGAACTGTGACATTCCTTTGTCCCAAAGTACATTGGACTAAACCTCCCTTTGTCTTAATAGTTATTTAGTCAGTCATTTATATTCCAAAAAAAAGTATGGGAGTAACAATGTAAAGAAGAACCCTTTTAAAAAATAATATTTTCCCATCTATACATCACTGGAAAAGCCTTTGAACATAAGTTAAAAATGAAAAAGACGGAATTTTATAAATAATAAAATTAAGAAGATGCCAACTGGCATTTTCTTAATTTTAATATTTAAAAATGTTTTCTATTTAAAACTACCCTTAGCTGTCTCGTAATATTTTTCTAACGAATTTAAATTTTTTTTTTTAAACAAAATCCAAAAGTAAAAATTACCATCACAAATAGAAATTGCCTACATTGGAGATATTGTAGAGCTGCGTCTTCTATAGAAGGTAATTTTTTCTCCATCAGGTCACTATGATCGAGTGAAAGGGTGAAAGTATATCGAATACAAGTAATGATACTGTACCGTGATAATAGGAAACATGAAAAGGAAAAAAAATCGATTTATCGTATTAGAAGAAAAAAAATCGATTAATCATTATCATAAAAAAAAGAAAAGAATCGATACCATAAGATTAGAAGTATATAAATCGAGTAACTGTTCCGCACTAATGATCACAGAGATAGATGAGTAAAGTGACTGATCCTCTATTCTGTGATGATCTAATCACCATTGAACTAAATAAAACAACACAATTTTAATTGGATTAGTAGGAAGGTGAGACTTGTTACACACTTATGTTCACATAGATAGAGGTGACATATTATGAGTGAGGTCTACAAAATATCTCAACAAACAATTAAATTTGGGTTAGATATGGAAGTGTCTATGCAGATCATCTTAAAGGAATGACACAAAACTCCAATTAATTGATTTCCTACTATGTGGAGAAGCAATTTGTATTATTCCTTTATGATAATCTTAGACGCTTCTATAAATAACATACAGGGTGGTCCAAAAGTCTCTCCCCCCCCCCCCCCTCAAATGAAGTTTATTTTCATGCAATCGCGCACTAGGGGCAACTACCCATTTTGCCCCAATTTGAAATTTTGAAGTTGGGTGGTCTGGGGGCAGAGTGGGTGGTTGCCCAAGTGCGCGATTGCATGAAAACTAACTTCCCTTTACAAGGTACGGATCCCCCAAGTTTCATTAATTTATCTCAATCCATTCTAAAATTAAAAGGGGGTGGGGAGGGGGAGGAGACTTTTGCACCACCCGTATATGTACGAGTATTTGGCAAATCAAGCCTTATTGAGGGTTACAGATCAGGTTGAGGTACTGTTGGTGGCCTTAAGAAGATTATGAAAACTGCTTTGTGAAATAACTTATTTCAATTTACATAGAAGGACAATTTTTGTAATTAAATATGTCTTTAAGTTTCAATTTTCACCAGCTGATCAATGAAAGCAATGATTTTTTTTTCTTTTTCATATAGGTAGATAGTAAATATAAAGAGAAATATGTGGCTACAATATTTTTATGTGGCTAAAATTCGCTTATGATGGCTTGTTTAATGGTCTCCTGAGCCCCAAAAAAATTGTAAAAATTTGTGTCTGTTGTCTGTGTCGTAATGTCGGGCAAAATCTACTCCCAATTTCAATGTAATTAGATATTTACTTTAAAAAAAAACAAAAAAAAATCGGTCCGAGACAACTCAGAAAAACTTTTTTATATACGAGTTCATAATTACTTAGCCCAGTGTTTTCCATTTATCAGTTTTAGAGTTTTTGTAGGTACATTTAAATATTATTGAACATTTTATCAAAATTTATCATAAAACTAACTTCTCCTCGGCGGAGAATCGAACCCAGCCTTTTTCCGTTCGCAATTAAAGCTATTTTTTCAGGAACTAGATTTTTCCCTGTTCGTATTTAAATGGAAAAACATTTAAGAATTTTTTAATCAAAATCGTCGGAACCGAGTTAGAGAAATAATTATTTTCCACGTTTTTTTCAGAGTTTTGGGGGGGGGGGGGGGGTAGCGTCCCCAAATTTGGAGCTAAAATTCATTTCTCGAATTCGCTTCGGGGTATGATTTTCCTAAACATGTAAGTCAAATTTCGTCAAAATCGGCCCAGTAGTTTAGGCTCCACTCGTCTACACAGACGACAGACAGACATTTTAAAAAAAAAAACTACTTTTTAGGACTCAAAACGTATAAATCTATCAAAATTGAATTTTCATCCTATCACAATACTTTCTCTTTATATGAGAATGTAAAAACCATACCCTGCATCAAAATCGAGAAATAAATAATAGTACTATATTTAAAGGCGCTGCTTCATTTTTACTAAACAAAAAAAACTATTATACTTTTTGACTGTATAATGATTTTAATTACATTTTAATACGTCTTTAACCATATAAGTCGTCTTCCAGTAAACAATCTAGTTTACGAGATATTGATAAAAATAAAGTTGTCCCCGCTGAAATCGAAACCGAAACATAAATAATTACTTGTTAAAAAAAGTTTATAAATATGTATGCTTAATAATAAATGGGATATTAAGAGATTTATACACGGTATCAATATGAGAAAGTTTTGTTGTGTATAATATTTAATTCAATTTTTTAAGGTCTGCTCCCTACGCAAAAGTACGGAACCATGACAATATAATATATGTATAAGTAAAACAGATTTCAATGCGATGTATTATATTTTAAACTCACTAAAAACTGTAAATAAATAAATACCTTTTTATTTCAACATCAGGAACGATGTATTTTTTCTTTAAATCGATAGTAAGGCATAAACAATGTATCGATAGGTGAACCTTGGAACTATGCTGTTGACTAATCGATAGTGTAGTCTAAGATGTATCGATAGTCCAGATTACATTAAATAACTATCGACTATTTATAATCGATTTCATTTAATAACTATCGTTAACAATAGTCAACTTTACATATCGATATGTAAAGATTAAACTTTTAACAATAATTATTCTTAATGCATTATACAAAAATAATGTAACAATTTAATTTTAGGTATCGTATATTGTTTTATTATTCTATATAAATAATTTATTGTACTTCTATCAGTGTATATTTCTGTCTCGTCTTTTCAACGATTAAGCTATGTGTGTGTGCATATATATATATATATATATATATATATATATATATATATATATATATATATATATATATATATATATATATATATATATATATTAGGTAATAGGTAAGTAAGACTAATGCTTTCTCCCGTGCATAGTGATACTGAATTTAAATCCTATAATATCTAATTTATTAATAAACATATCAAGTTTTAACAGATAATTGTTTACGTTTCGGTTCTGATTTTGTGTTCAGCAGGGACACATTTATTACTTACTCTCTCCTAACAAATCCGAAACCAAGATTTCAACGGAATTACCAGCTTTGGGTGTTTTTAAGACATTTGAGTGTAAAAACGTTGAGATTAACACCTTTCTATTTTTAAATTTTCATGTTGAATGGATGACTTATAGGTGTAATAAAAAAAACGTTTTTATATCATTTCTCTTAACATGAGACGTTTCGACCCTTTTATAGGGTAATCTTCAGTCATTGTTCTTTATTCTAAAATCACATTAAGATAATTTATATATTAATTCAAGTTTCTCTTATAACAATTAGTTTCATTAAGCACAAGCATAATAGATTAAAATGAGACTAATTACTAATTAACAGTGAAAACAAAAATTTGACATTTGAGTGGTTTTTAGCCGGATGTCTGTGCGCGTGTGTTGTTTGTGCGTGTGTGTCTGTCTGTGCGTGTGTGTTTGTCTGTCTGTTCTATGTCTCGCATAACTCCCACAGTTTTTAAGCAAGAGATTTAAAACTTAATACACAAATTAGTCCTTACATGTAGCTGTGCTGACAGGAAAATCGTAAATTTGTGACAATATACTATAGTAACCCATTTTGCTTCACAACTTTCAAAAATTCGTAAAAAAGCGAAAGAGTTTCTGATTGTAATGAAATTTGCACCAATTATACCTTTTTATAACACAAAAATATCCACTAGATTTCGTTTTAATATCTGCCACCATTTTGAAAATATTGACTTAAGAACTTTTAATTTAAACTTTAACGTTAAATAGTTTCTAAACAATTTCGACGATCGAGCTGATATTCGCACCAATGATACCTTTCTATAAGATAAATGAGTCCTTCATATTTTGTGTAAATAAATGCAGACATAAAAAAAAAAAAAAAACGTTTTTTTTTATATAGGAAAGTGTTTGCTTACATTTTAAAATACCTAACAATAACGGATCTCACTCTGAAGAACCTCAGTATAACTGACAATCAAAATTATAATTATTTACGTAAAGAAAATAAACTTTTATTATTCATAGGTTTATTTTTGGTAAAGTATCACTGCTGAGGTAGTGGTTAAGACAAATTAATTCATGGTTTAATCGTGGAGGCAACTAAAGATATGTTTACCTAGACGCGACTCCTGCGATAGACGCTCAAGCGATAGTCGCCCAGCGACTATCGCTGAGGACTCCTCTTCTGAGTTTACATGTTACCGTTTTCCTTGCTGAGCCGACTTTTAACATGCAAACTCTTATCATTTTTTTGCTAGCGACTAACACTCTATCGTTGGAGTCGCGTCTAGGAAAACGTACCTTAAGTCTATAAAATCCCGATTACGAATTTTATTTAAGAAATATAAATCAGTGGAGACCTCAACTCAACTCTATTCTTACTCAGGTCAAGCACTATGAACAAGATCGTTACTTAAAGCTAAGCATAGAAGCGTTTTCTTTTATATAGAAAATTGATGGAGGAGGAGGAGGAGGGCGACAAGTTTGTGATAAGTAAACATTTCGAGCCTTATTCAGTGAGTGACTTAGGTTTCTATGATCTCCGTTTCTCTTTAAAACTCAAAGGCGAACTGCAGGGAGTGAAGTGTGTACCCTGGTTGCAACACAACGCCGAACTGGAGGATTGTTCCATGTGCTCACTACTTGCTCGGCCTACGCTACTTTAAGAAAACAGTTATTCCAGAGGGGACTTTTTTTTATGAAATTTTGAAAAACGCAATATTGGCGGTAAAAAAAGTTATTTTAAGTTTAACTGGTCTATAGGGTATTAATTTAAAACAACTACCAGGTGTTGCAACATTTCGCCCCCTCTCGAGGTCTTTTCAGGCCTTTATAATAGTTTCTGTTTACATTAATCTTTTGATTTGCCAAATTCAACCTGTTTTCCCTCTGAGAAAATTAATTTTATACATAGTTGGAATTTTTTAATTATTTTTAACATGTATCAAACTAAAATATGATGACAATGTGTAGACGCACGGATAGATGGAGTAGAATATGATGTAAGTATAGTCTGTTTCATATTAATGTAAACAGAAAACTATTATAAAATCGTGAAGATGCCTCGAGAGGAGGCTAAATATCGCAAAACCTGATAGTTGTGTTTAATTAATACCCTACGCCAGGTAAGTTTGCCCACGGTACCATTTGCACGAAAAGGGTAATTTAAGATTAATTTATTAAATGTTATACAGGGTGTTACCGACCTAAACCAAAAATTTTTTTTTGGGCGAAACTAGATCCAAAAGTGGATCAAAATGGTTTCTCTATTTAAATTCAGGCTATTGCCCTTTTTTGGGCCTACAAACCCAACACAATACCGACTTACATTTCCTAAAAAAATTCGGAGGACAGATGAATCAACTTTCACGTGGCGGGTGTGTTCAACATACACAATCGTCACCACTAGTCCCATGAAAACCCTTACAGGACTCATCATAGTTCATCATTCCAAACTAGATTCACAGTCAACGTATAGGCGAATGTTATTTGTGATCGGGCCTTTCATGGGTTGTTCCATAGCGGTATTTAACAAACACCTGCAAAATTCGATACGATGAGCAGGATCATTTTCCTCAAAACCTTGCACAGCTGTGAAATAATAGGGATGCAATCCGTCCTTATTTAAAGTAACACACCACGATATTTTTTCTATGCGTGTGTTGGTTGGGTTTGTAGGTCCAAAAAAGGCTAATAGCCTGCATTCTCAATAGACTAAACCACTTTGATCCACTTTGAAAACCACTTCAAAATGTCTTATCTAATTGTCCGTATCAAAAATTGTTTTTTTATTAAAATGTTTTATGTAATAAATTTCTATTTTAAAAATTTCTTGATTTGATTGATTTTTCTCGATCCATCCAAGCATTTTGGTAGGCACCTGCTAAAAGTTTACGTGCATAAGGTGACGTTTTTTTGCATTCAAACTTAAATTTCTCCATGAAATCGATACGGAATCGCAATTTTATTTATGCCGTGCGAAAGAGTATTAAATGAGGAAGTTTTTGTGAGATTTGCCAGCCTTCAAGAGTTTTTATAGGAAAATAGTGAGCGTTCAAAGAATTTCAGAAATTTTATTTTTTCTAATTTTTGAACGTTTGAACTGATATTTCGGTGTTTAGTTAATAATTTTAATTTAGGAGTTTTCGGTTTTGTACGTGTCACAGAGTGTATGTCGCTCCCGATTATTTGACAAATTGAGTGCGAATTGTTGATATTTTGTTTCGAATTTTGTGCTAGTGGATATAGAAAGACCCCGTTTATACTATATGCATGTTACCTTAACCCGGCATTAGTTAAAAATTAATATCTTGGGGTTTTTACGTGAACAATGAATCCTCACATGGTGAAATATAATTCTTTGAATTAATTTTAAGTGAGTTACTCCCTACATTATATAACTACCTCCAAATCAAGGTTGTACATCCTTTTAAATATTTTAATAATCAATATCTAATTAAAATAATTGATAAATATATAATTAGTAAAAATCTTGATCTAACCTAAACCTGGGCATTAAAATCTGGAAAATCTTATGTGGAAGAGAATACACTGGCTTGAGTCCTGAGTGTATATAAGGTCCGTAGCGTAGTGGTCATCGCACTTGGAAAATACGTTAATTGAATCTAACATCAATAGTTCGATTCCTACTTGTGGCACTATATTTTGATTAAATAAAACAACTACGTCCATAGCTTAATTATATGCTATATTCTCTAATTCAGCTCGAACTAATCTAAATTATATCACCATACGTATTATCTCACGTTGTTATTGTTTATATCTCAATAAATACTCACCACAATAGAAAATCTTCAACGACGAGAGATTATTTTCCAAAATAAAAACATGTCAAGTAAGAAAGAAAAAAATGCTTTTTTCTCCCCTAGGCCCAAAAGGCAAATGAGAGATTCTGATGAAGATATTGCAAATCCAAATCAAAGCTCTAATGTTGGTTATATGAATTTAGACGAGATAAAAGAGGCCATGAGATCAGTATTCGATGAAAAGAAAGTTGCAACGAAGGATGATCTTGAAATTTTGAACAAAAGAATGGAGGCCCTAGAAACTGAAAATAGTCAACTGAAATCTGAAATTATCTACATAAAAACGAAAATGGAGATTTTAGAGTCTAACGTCGATCATCTGCACAATGATAAAAGGAGAAACAATATAATTATTAGTGGGTTAAACTTTGATAAAGAGGATCCCCAAACATATAAAGAAGAGATTCGTAAATTTTTTTCACAAACTTTAGAAATAGAAGAAGATATACAATTAGATTACATAAGACCTATCAACACGAAAAATAAAGATAGCAAATTAATACTTGTTTCACTGAAATCTTTCACAGACAAAATTAAAATCATAAGGCTTGGTTGGAAATTAAAAAATACTAACTTCTCACTGCAGGAAGACCTAAGTTATTCAAGCAGAAACCGAAGATATTTTCTAAATCAAATTAAAAAAGAATTAACAAAAAGAAACCGTAATATAAAAATGAAACTTATAAGAGATGTGTTATATATTGAGGGGAAAAAGTTTACCTGGAAAAAGGAAGAAGGAATTATCAGCAAAGGTGAGAACCCTGTCCAGTTAATACTTGATATTACTAAACAAGATCTAACGACTTATATTAATACACTAATGTCGCAAGACTTAAATAAACAAATATAGCAATCAGTGAAACAAAATAAAACGGAAAATAATAAAAAACCAACATGCAATATATTAACCTACAACTGCCGCACCCTTAGAGATAATATTAAACTAAAAGAATTGTTAGAAGAGTTGGAAGGAGTGGACTGGGCCATTATAGGGCTAGCTGAGGTAAGAAGAGATGGGGAAGGAGCTTACGAACTAAATAATGGTACCAGGCTCTATTACAACGGATCTGGCTGTGTCGGTGGAACTGGGTTTATAGTAAATAGTAACATTAAACAACAAATAACATCTTTCAAAACATATTCCCCCCGAATATCGAAACTTATATGGAAGCCTTATAAAAATAATAAAAAATGGGGAAGATTCAAAATAATACAGATCTACGCTCCTACCAGCACATCCACTGATGAAGACATCAACACATTTTACGACCAACTCCAGTTAGCAATAGAGGAAGATGATTGCTCTAATATCATAATAATGGGCGACTGGAATGCCAAAGTAGGGAATTCGGAAGGAGAGGAAGTAGTAGGGCATTACGGTCTAGGAGATAGGAACGAGAGAGGCTGGAAAATGGTAGAGTTCTGTGAATCTAATAAACTATACGTTATGAACACTCTTTTCAATAAACCTTTATCTGATAGATGGACATGGATAAGCCCTGATGGGAACACCAGGAATCAACTTGATTACTTTGTGTCGAATAAGAAAAGTTTATTCAAAGATATAAATACCTACGACCGAGTAAACACGGGAAGTGACCATAGACCTGTCAAAGCGGTGGTTAATATAAGAATCAAAAAGAAGTGGAGTAATAAGAGAGATCAGAAACTTAGTTTGGAAGAATTAAAATTAAATGGATACGAAGAGGCTCTAGCAAGAGAAGTAGAGAATTTGGATATAAAGTTAAATTATGATATAAATGAAATGGAGTCGAAAATAATAAATTCTATCACTAATGCAACTAATGAAATAATAATGAAAAAGAAAAATAAAGAGAAAAATAAATTGCTTCCGAAAGAAATAATACGACTGATGAGGAAAAGAAGGAAGTATAAAGGTAAAGAAAGAAGTAAAAGTGAGTTCACGGAAATATCAAAATTAATTAGAGAACGACTAAAACAATGGTACTTAAATAAAGAAATAGAAAATATGCAGAAAGCCGTAGAAAGGGGATCAAGTCTTAAAAAATGTACCCAGAAGCAAAAAATCGGAAAAAAGAAACTAACAGCTATTAAAGATAAAGAAGGAAATATACAAAAGAATGATAAAGATATATCAAAGGCAATCACTAGCTTTTACCAAAAATTATATAGCAAAACAGGAGATGATATAGGGGTGAATAGTGATGAGGCATATGATGAAGAACCAAGGAAAAATCAGGGGGTAAAGAAAATAATTATAGAGGAAGTAAGGTATGCAATTAAACAGCTAAAAAGTGGAAAAAAAGGAGGAATGGACAAAATTGTCTGCGAACAATTAAAAGCCGCAGGAGACAAAATAGAAAAACTGTTATGCCACTTGTATAATAAATGCCTTACTACTTGTATATTGCCAGATAATTGGCTCAAATCTCAACTTATACTCCTCTTTAAAAAAGGGGACAAATTAGATATTGCAAACTACCGCCCAATCAATCTACTGTCTGTGATATATAAAACGTTTATGAGTATTATTACCCGAAGGATCACACCAAGCTTAGAAATACAATCTCCGTTAAACCAAGTCGGATTCAAAAGGAATTTTAGCACTGTTGATGCAATTATAGTTATCCAACAACTCGTCGCAAAAGCACATGAATACCATTTTCCACTATTATTATTATTCATCGACTTCGAGAAAGCTTTCGATACCATCTACCATAAAGATATTGTATCAGCCCTTAAGAGAAGTAATATAGAAGAAACCTATATAAAAGTAATAGATACAATAAATAAAAAAGCAGAGGTACACCTACAAATTGGAAATGAAAGGACTTGTTTTAAACCGATGAAAGGTGTGAGGCAGGGGGATGTCCCTTCTGCTAAGTTATTTAGTGCTACACTCGAAGAGGCCTTCTTGACATTAGACTGGCATGATTACGGTGTTAATGTTAACGGAGAAAGAGTTAATAAACTAAAATTTGCAGACGACATTGTTCTTATTGGAAGAAGCAAACTCGAAATAAATGCCATGTTATGTGATTTGATAGAGAGTGCCGAAAAAATAGGACTAAATATCAACATCGGTAAAACCAAACTCTTATGTATGAATACTGATAAAGATATAGAGATCTCGGTGCGAGAAAATAAAATAGAAAATGTAGATGAATTTATATATCTTGGCCAAATTATATCGACGGAAAACTGGATGGATAAAGAATTAAAACGAAGGATAGGATTAAGCTGGAGGGCTTATAATAGTTATAGAAAACTATTCAGATCTGACGTTGGAATTGATATAAAAGTTAAACTGTGGAATAGCGTTGTCAAACCTGTCCTACTCTATGGATCCGAAACTTGGTGTCTGACAAAAAAACTTATAGATAAGCTAAGGATTTCTGTCAGAAGGATGGAAAGAAGTATGGTAAAAATTGGAAGAAAAGATAAGAAAAGAAACTCGTGGATAAGGCGTCAAACTAATATGGAAGATATCGGTAAGGAAGCTATAGGAAGAAAATGGAGATGGGCCGGGCATATTGTGAGATCAACCGACGGAAGACTTGCTAAAAAAATAATAGAGTGGACACCGCTGGAGTTTAAAAGAGGAAAAGGAAGGCCTAAGATGAAATGGGACGAGGAGATGAGGAAGTGCTGTGGAGGATCTACATGGAGAAGAGTTGCTATGGAGAGAATTGAGTGGAAGAGAATGGAGCAGGTATATAAGCAGGTGTACCTACACGAATAAACATAAAATAATTATATTTGTTAATTTATTTATTTATTAAATTAGATTATTTATTTATTTATTAAACTTGATAATTTATTTATTTATTACATTTGTTAATTAATTTATTTATTTATTAAATTTGTTAATTTATTTATTTATTAAACTTGATAATTTATTTATTTATTACATTTGTTAATTAATTTATTTATTTATTAAATTTGTTAATTTATTTATTTATTTAATTTGTTATAAATATAGTGTTGTAATTTCTGTTAGATATTTGTTACGAAAAGTCTTTTTGTTTGTTTATTATATATTTTGATATTTACTAGAATTAGAATTTACCACTGTAAATAATAATATCTATGAATTTAGTTATTTAAAGAAAATAAAATAATTTATCGATGTTTATAACCTTTTAATAGTAATACTTCTTTGTTTAAATAATTTAATATGTAATTTAATAAGTTTAAGATGTTAAAATGATTTAATATGTAATTTAATATTTTGCTGCCGAACACAAAGACCAATTGGTCACCACAGCTACGGCTGAAAAAATGCTAACGACTCATATATTAACTTTATGTATAATTTGGATGTTATATACAGCATTTAATAAATGGTTTATTATTATATTATATTATATATAGTTAATAATTCCTAAAAATAAAAATGCTTTAGTTTTATAGGAAATTTAACGCTGATTTCGAAAATATGGTTAAAAGTTAAAAATAATTTACTTGAAGTGGAAAAATTGCGGTTTTATTAGCAACAAACGTGTTTTTTACAAACATTCTTTAAAAAATCATATCTCGGCAACGGATTGAGATAGAAAAGTGAGCTTGGTGGAGTTTTGCTCCATTTTGGATCTAGTTTCGCCCAAAAATTTTTTGCGGTTTAGGTCGGTAACACCCTGTATAGGTTTGTAATCAGTAGCTTAAGTAGCTTTCATTTGATACCCATCTCGAAATTTAAAAATTTCGAGCTTTGCACTTATTTGCGCATTACGTATGCAAATATTTAATGTTTAACTTTTGTATATTTTCCCTATATATGGCTCAAAAAGTTACGCCAGTATTTCGAATTTCACATCTTTAGCGCGTAAACGGTTTGAGGGAACCAAAGTACAACGGACAGACAGACACATCACCCTCGGCGTAAGGGTTTCGAGGATGATCTACGAAACCCTAAAAAAGATCAAACCATCGAAACCGTTAAAGAGAATCCATTTTTAGAATTTTGCCGCGGAGTATAATTTTTCTAAACGTGAATTCTATGAAATCGGCCCAGTAGTTTATGATCTACGCTTCTGCTTAGGCAACAGATATTTTGTGAATGTCTTTATTGGATTCAGGGGACGTTTTAACTCCATCAAAATAGAAAATATTTTCTCTTAACATACGTATATGAGAATGTAAAAAACAAACATGGCTTTAATTGCAACAGGTGACAATTGAAACTGAAAAATAAATTTAATTCCACGAATTGTCCCTCCAAGCAAATTAAAATTTGTTTTAATCAGGTATGTTTGTGTGTGAGTGTATACCATGTGTGTGTGTGTTTGTGTAAACAAAATCTGTTGCATATCGATACATAATAGTTTTAAAACTTAACTCATATATCGATTGTTAAAGCCCGTATAGTAAAAAGAAAGACAAAATAAAATAAAAACTTAACTAAAGCAGTTAATCCCGTTGTAGTTGATAAAAACTACCGCTAGGGACCAGCACCACACACTAACCTACTCCAGTAGCATCGTATACACCGAGATAGTATAGCCTTATCTATTGTACCCTTGTTTTCTTTTTTTATTTTGCGATAGGCATGGCTTATTATATGCCAGTTGGCTCGTCGAACGCGTCCTATACAATGAATGCCGCCGCGTACGACTTGCGTCGTCGAATTAGACACGCCCGTCGCTTACGATCTTACGTCAAACACAACACAAGTGCGCTTTATCGACGAAGTTTGGTGTAAATGTTTTTGTATTCTTGTGATTTAAAATATTATTTTCTAAAAAAAAAAGTTATAAGGATGAAAATGTTTAAATATTTAATGATTTTAGAAAAGTCGGGATTAGCTAAAACAGTAAAATTAGTTTCGAAAAAGCTCAAAAATGATATGATATTATATGATTTTTATAAGAGAGTATAATAGCTACGATCTCATAAGTTATTCATTGATTAGTGAACTGAAATCTTATTTACCGTATTAAACCGTATACACAAAGTATATTGTCTGTAAGGATATTGTAGAAATTACATTGAAAATTAAAAGTCTGAATTTTAACCTTATTTAAGAAGCATCTGTGGTCAAAAGTACAATTTATACAAAATTAAAAATCGTAAATAGTCGAATCATAATAAAAGTTCGATCCCTAAATTAAATTAAACAGAAAAGTTATAATGTACATAAATAAGCACTTTATTGATCCTTGATTAAGGTTAAATTAAATGTAGTTCCAATAAAGGAAAAATTAAACTAAATCGGAAAGTTTTTATGCTTTAGCTTTGTTGTTTATTGGTGCTTTAAAATAAACATGTCATAAGTCCTGAAAGTTCTGAAGGTCTGATAAGTCCGCCATCTTGGAAAATAGACCCATATTTCGGTTTCTCGCAAATATCTCGAAAAATATTGAGTTAACAAAAAAAGCAAATTATTAAAAAATTAAACCTCAATCTACAAAAATCTACAAAAAAATGGTCCTTATATATTTTTAGATAAGTGTGTAATGGTTTTTAGAGACATTTTCAACCGGTACTTACTTCACGTATCACCTATCTGATTATTATATCCTATTAGAGACTAAACAGCACTTTTAAATATTATTAGTTATCATTAGTTCAGAAGCAACTAACAATAAATAATAATTAAAAAACTTTTTTAAAACAAAACGTAAAAAAATTTTTTTTTTTATCTACGATTGACGTCTCCCAATTTCTTAAACTTCTTACATAATTGTTATTGTTAATTTACGTTTTTTTTTTTTTTTTTTTTTTTTTTTTTTTTTTTTTTTTTTAAAGCGCTAAAAAACACTGAACAAAATATAATTTACAATTTAGTCACACTGATTATAATATTATATTGAATGGAAGGAGTTGCGTCAAACGTATTTGTTTGTACTAACTAGGCTAAGCTTATTCACAGACGCGAATCAGACTCGGGTCTCATTGTCAAGCTAAGAACAAAAAACCCTGAAGTAAACAAAGAAATATAAGATAGTAGTAATGTAATACCTAACATTTATGTATTCTTATCAGTGTTGTATACTGTTTCTTTGGTGTAAAAACAAAATTAGATAACGGAATACCTGATACCTTGAATTTTATTACAATTATTATAACATAAGCTGGTTTAAAAGTTGGTAAAATATTCAGTCAATAAATGTGGCGCATAGTTTCCTCGCATCGTATTATTGAACAAATGGGCACATGCGAATTGAAAGTGTGGTTGTTTGGACCTGTTTCGATTCCTAGTGGGGTCACACGTATTTTATTTAATATTTGATGTGAATAGACGGTTAAAATAATGGACTATTTTTGACAAAATATCCAAATTTCTTAAAAATATGATAAGTACTTATAAAGATGTACGAGTTAATAAATAAAAAATTGGGTGTGCGTGAAGACTTACTTAAGAAGGGTTTCGTTGGTATTTTAAACATAAAATTAGTTAGAATAAGGGGGGGGGGGGGGCCACGCATTAATTTGATGTTTTTTTTGACAAAATGGCATGAAAAATTAAACAATTTCCACAAGTGTTATATATTTTTGTAATCTACTCTTTAATACCTTTCATTTGATACCCTACTCAAAAATTAAAAATAAATCCCCTTAACAGGAATTATCCGCTATTTTATATTCCCAGTTAATCAGATCAAATTGCTATTCATATTTTTTCCATGGCCCGCAGTAGACCATACATATTGCTTTTTTTTATATTTTCAGTTAACCTTTCATTTGACACCCCACTCAAAATTTGAAAAAAAAATTATTTTTTTTCGCGGGACTGGAATTATCTGCCATTTTTGATTTTGAACAGCTGATAATTTTAAGACGCTATATATTTCCTGTGTGCGCGTCAAAATGATCTTTAATACTGGAAAGTTTCATGTTTTCTTTATCTCTTTTGATTCATAAGTTATTGTATAGGGATAATTTAATTTGGGGACATAACACAATTTCGTTCTTCAGAGTGGTCACAGTGCTTCTGTTAGTCTGTTTCGTGCATAGCTTCCTCGTTTTCTACAACGTACTTAAATTATGTTATGCTTTTACAAACCATTAATGTCAAATTTTCCATCGTCAAATAAAAGTATCAATTATGCAGCAAAATTTAAAGAGTGGAGACGGTGGACATTGATATGGGACCATCTGTGAGCTACGTTCGATGTGCCATCCAAATTTCTTAGAAATGAGATAAGTACTTTTAAAGATATAGGTGTAAATTGGTGTATGCTGTGATAGTAACTGATAAGGGACCAAAAATGTTCCTTCATGCCTGAAACGGATTTCTCCTTTGGCGTCTTGAAGTCGCAGACATAAAATGTTTCGTTCTTTAAAACGATCACTTATCACTTCCGATACTTTCGGTAAACTCAGAGGCAAAATTCTTTATCTAATTGAGTAACTTCACTATTATTTTAAATATGGATTAATTTATTTGACTTACGTAAAAATCCTTAGTAGAAGTTATCAAAAAAGCATTATCCTGCAAAAAAAACAAACATATAAAATTATAATTAATAATAAAGCATTTATGATCACTATAAGAATAACATATTCTGAACTTTACTGATGATTTGTTTACAAGATACAATATCAAGAAACAGATAACACCTATACAGAATAAAAGATGGAAAATAACTACTTTAGTCGTGTAGTAGATGATGTTTACAAGATATATTTCAAAACATTACATAAGAAACATAATATCATCTAAACACTGCAGGATAAAAAATTAAAAATTGCTACTTTAGTGGTACAATAAATGAGTTGAATACAAGGAACATATCAATACATTGGATCAAGAAACATAACATCTAAACACTACAAAATACAAGATGAAAAATTACTACATTAGATGAGACATTTAAAATTCATATTTATATGCAGGTTATCTTTTATCCTATAGAGTTTAGATGCTGTGTCACATGATGATGTAATATATTGAAATGTACATTGTAAACTCATCAACTGTACAACTAAAGTAGATATTGTTAGTTTTTTATTGTTATAAATCATTAAACATAATACTTGTTGACATGTTGTCAGTCAACCTTGGGATTAGTTTGTATAATAGCCATTAAAATAGTTGGCTAACCTAACTATGCTTTGAGGGTTACGGGATTCGACCAAATTAACATCATAGTCGAGTGGACATTAGGATGGGAAAGGTTCGACGACCTTACATGAAAGAACTAGTCTCATGGAATATAATGACAGAATCCAGGAAGAATTCGTTCTATTGTACAGAACCCATTATAGAAATAGTGTAGTGTCCATCACGTCAAAACTAGGCTACTTTAAACTCACTTATTTACTTACGTTCTTTTACTAAGTTAGTTACTTCTAAAGGGCAGTGGGTTAAGGGAGAATAATGAATGAAGAAGTGGCTGAATTGCTGACAGCAGGTAGTGCTGGAATCCAGTAGCGAGAGAAAAGTGAACTAATTTTCACGTTTCTCTGATGTAAACAAACCAAAACAAAGGGTGGCATGTGTAATGTGTATGGATTTTATATTGCTTCCGAGCTTACCGAAGGTAACGGAAGCTATGTGATCGTTCTGAAGAACGAAATGGTTTTAGGTCTCCGATTTCAAAAATTCCAAGACAGAAATCCGTTTCAGACATCAGGGGTCATTTTTGGTCCCGTGTCTGTCTGTCGTTCAATTTTTGAACCAACATATCTTAAAAACTGCACGTCCAATTTTACTGAAATTTGGGTGGTAGGTCATGAGTAGTCCCATATAAGTTTCAACCTTCTGCGCTCATTTGTTTCTCTTCCACATGCACACAAACATACATTAATTTACACCTATAGCTTCAAAAGTACTTATCTGATTTGTATGAAACTGTTATAGTTCATCGAAAGTAGCAGATAGCCTTAGATTACTTTGATCCGTCTGCGCTCTTAAACTTTTGCTTAATTGATACTTTAATTCAAGTAAAAAATCAAAACAATTATGACGGATTAAAGAAACAGGGGAAACAATTAAACAAATTAGACAATAATAGCTTGTAAAAGCATAAAATCAATAAAGTACTTGATAGGATGCGAGGAAGCTATGTGCCACACTAATTGACAGTCTATTTTTTATACGCACAATAAAGACCGTGAATAAATTAATAGAAGATAAATTGGTCCAGCATGCGCTTTCAACACAAACAGAGGTTTATAGGCAATTTACTAATAGGACGAGTTCGTTAACCAGCATAATCAGCCTATCTGTAACAAGATGGTGGCCATTAATTTTGCACTAGCTATAACTTTTGAACCGTTTATTATAACGATTTTCAACAAACCCTATTTGAACATTTGTCGACCAAACTCAATGAAACTATTTTAACTACATATCATTTAGTACTAACTACTTGGGCTAAACTACTATAGTCCAATAACATATGGCGCAAAGATGAATTAGTACAAAAAGAAAATCAAATACAAACCTACTTGTACTCAGGATGTACTCTTCCTTCATTTAACTCTCCACATGACGCATTCCCCGTTAAAATGTCAACCCTTTGTTTTTTATAGATTATTTTTAGAGCTTCACTATAATTTTCCTGTTAGGGTTATTACCAGAGACCTTCAAATGCCTTTTTGCCATGGCGCCATGCTAAAATGCCACATTTTGCCTATTTTTTGCTAAAAAGCCACATTTTGCCGATTTTCGGTAAAATGCCACACTTTGTGCCACATTTTGCCTTACATGGGCCAAGTTCTGAGAAAAAAATAGAAATACATATTATAATATTTTAAGGTAACTACAACCCATAAAACCAGGTAAGATACGCCCTTGCAGGGCAGGATTCCAAGGTGCTGAGGATTCTAATGAGAATAGAATGCAACCCTGCCACACGAGGTGGCACCAACCGCTGGGTGGCACTACCCGGTCCACCATCCCACTGGCTAGCCGGTTAGCCCATTGTTTTCAATTGAACCCGTCAGACGTTGCCACCCAAGCCTCTGCTACTCAGCCCCCACTTCTTCAATCAAATCTAGGGGAAATAAAATCAGGGGGTAACTGCATCCCTCATACAATGTCTCTACTGGTCAAGCTATTCTTCAATATTCTAAGCAATTCGTTGAAAGTTCCACGCGACATTCGGCAACTGTTAATGTCCTCTTGACGCGAGGTATACACTGTATGAAACAAACGAGTATCCTTTTTATCTGAAATTATTCGTTGAACTCAAAAACGCCTTTTTTCCTTCTTCTTTCACAAACATAATGATATGCATGCACAGTTCCATTTCTCGACTGCCCGAAAAAAGTAAAAATTTGGGTGGTGCAAGACAGGTGTCGGAAGCAAGTGGCATCAACGGGTGGCGCCACCTGGGTGGTTCTACCCAGATGGCAAAGTGTGTCACTACCCTAAGGATTAAGAGCCATTAGTTCTAGCTCATCACTGCTCTATGTGGGTCATTGTAGGGTATTGAAAATACCTGTAAATTGTAATAAAGTTGTTAATATGACTCAAGTTGCATGATTTAATATCCATTTTACAATGGAAAGGGGGGGGGGGGGCGTTGGAAAGTTGAAAAATAAATGCCACATTAGCTAAAATAAATGCCACATTAGCTAAAATAAATGCCACATTTGGCCAAAATAAGTGCCATATTGCCACACTTTTTAGTGCCACATTTCGTAAAAATAAATGCTACATTTTGAAGGTCTCTGGTTATTACACATAACCTAACTGCAAAGTTTTAAAATATTGGGTTGCGTACTTTCGGATAATAGAGCGTTACAGACAGACGAGCATAGGAATGTATATAAGGGTCCTTGGTTTTGCCTACGGATCCTAGAAATGATTATTTTTCGTTCCTAATATTAAAATATAGGGATTTCTGCATATTATAGCCTTAAAACTGTAATTTACGGACAATTTTATTGAATTATACGTATAATGTAGTCCTGATTAGTTTTTATGAATGGTTTGGACGAAACTATTTAGGCATTTTATTTAATGTCTTGGCCTAAATTTTAATGTAATATATTAGCACCATGAAATATAATAGCCACTGATACCTAGTCTTCATCTCTAGTAATTAATATAACTTTTAGACTAACTAAGATTTTTTTATCAAGATACTAAGGAAATTACTTATAATGAACAAAAATTTGAGAAAGTTAGTTGATTCTATCATGTTTTTTTCAAACTTACATGTACTCATAATGAAAACCAACGTTAATACTAAATAAGTTGTTTCTACCTAAATATTAAAAAACTTACTTATAACTATTAAATGTTTAGGACTAAGTCATTTGTTACCGAGATTTTTTAGAACTTGCTCTTATTGAGAATAACTCCAAATTCAAAGAAGTCAAGATTTAATTGGTATCAAAAAGTCAATAGATTTATTTTCCCAATTCCGAATTATATTTTGAGAATAAAAAATATTTATTAAAAAAACAACCTAAAAGGCAATTAAAAAATCCTTTTTTAGTTATATATGTGAAGAGGTCATTGGTAGTCTAACTAAAGGTGGCTTGTTTTTAGTTCCGGGATACGGGATATTTAAAAAAAAGAAGATATTTTGGCTTAAAATTTACCACCTATTATCATCCTATTATCTTTGTCTAACCCTTTATAAATAATAGAAGAGTTTTAAAAGGCATGTAAGAGGAATAGAGAAAGAAGACAAGAAGTTTTGGATCAACTCCAAAATGGATGCATCAAAAAATGAGATAGATTTTTTTAAAAATAGAGTCGCGACAGTAAAAAAAGAAATAGTCTCTGTACGAGAGAGTGAAAAAAAACTAAGAATAGACGAGTTGGCAAGATGTCGAGTGAGTATAGTATGAGATTGGTCAGAAGACCTAGTTTGAACATGCTATCTGAAGCAAACGTATCGGTATACGGGTAGTCGGTCTCTCCTCTTCAAAGAGATTTTTGTTTCAAACACCTGTCTTTTATATTAAAAGTCCGGTGTTTGGTGTAAAGATAAATGTCCGGTAGTGAAACGTTTAGTTGGATGTCCAGGGTATTTTCTTGGGGAAGCCGTGAAGAAGGTGGTGGAAGATCGGAATCGACGGAGGTACTGGGTGACGAGAGTCCGAAGACAGAAGAGTCAGACATCATCATTAATAATGGCGAAGTATTGGACGAAAGTACGAGCGAAGAAGAGCAAACGACACCAACGAAATTAGATCAAGAGAAACCATCGATCAAAGACAATATGGAATCTGCGAAAAATTTGCAGGATTCAGATCATGTTATTGTGGTTTCAAATGATAATAAGGATATTTTAAATTCGTCTAAATTATCAGTGGTAACGTTAGACGACGATAGAGATGTAAGTAGAACAGATGATGAATCTGAAAACAGTTTTTGCACTATTGAAAAAGTACCTGATGTTCTTGTTCTAACAAGTGATGAAAGCGTCGAGGATTTAAGTGGTGTAGAATTAAATGCGGTTTTTGCTCGTCTGGACGAGCACGAATTCAGAACATCATTAGCACCGGTTTATAGTACCGTGATGAAAAGAGTACCTGAAGTCCCTGAACCGGATTGGTCGACAGGGTCCGAATCAAGTTTTGTATCGAAATCCGCGTTGACTTCGTTAGCCTATTGGGATTCAAAAGTTCAAAGATTAAGAAGAGAAAGACGTAAAAGAAGTGGTGGTAAATCTTCGTGGAAAGCTTTTAGAAATTGGTGGGAGAAGGAGTTAAGAGCGGCTCATATAGTTCAGGATGTACCTAAAGTACCGGCAAGTCCTGCGAGTATAAGAGGTAGCAGAATTCTTAGCATGGTTATCGACGAAACACAACAAGATATCCTTCTGGAGCAATTACAGGTAATTTTTCGCTTATTTTATTAAAATCTTTAGCACTGATGGTAGACTTACTAGACTAAGATAAATTAGTAAACTAATTTCTCTCCACAATAGCTTTTATTGTGGAACTAGCTTTCAACCACAAGCGGTCATAACTCCGGAGAGATGGGGGTCGGGTAAAATTATGAGTCAGTAGTTCATAACTCTGTCCTGCCATATTCGCCGACTCCTAGATTCACCTGACTCCATCTCTCCGGCACTGATATTGACCACTCCGGTTGAAAGCCGATTTCTCTTAATAAAATCTTTTGTGGAGAGATACTCTTTTACTACTTGCTCCATTACCGCAGTCGAGAATAGATTTACTGATCTATTATAAAGATGATAAATTAAGAGTTATAAGATGAATAATATTTTAAAAAAAAAGTATAATTCTTAGTTTTCAAATAAAATCTACATAATTGTAGAATGGCCTTTCTGTATTTAAATTAGTAATTAATTTTAAATTTGTGGTCTTTAGGGTACTGACTAATAAAACATTAACACCTCAATTCTTAAGGCAATATTTCACAGCTCTCTTTGATGCATTTTGAAGCCTTAATAATAGAAAGAATCTACTTCCAACAACAACTTGTATTCGACCAAAATAAGGACATTTAAATAAGCATATAGCCCAATATAATAATATAATATGCATATAAAATTAAATTATAATCTCGTTACTAAGCCCAGAATTCAATTATTAAGGTCTGAAGATGCTATAAAGGGAGGTTAAATATTGCATAGATTGACAGTTGGATCAGGTTAAGTTACCTGGATTTTAGGGTACTTCTTTAGATTGTTACTCCCCTATGTTTTTTTTAGAATATAAATGACTGACTAAATAACTATTAAGACAAAGGGATGTTTAGTCCAATGAACTTTTGGAATGAGGAATATCACACTTCTGTTTTTATAAGGGGAGTAACAGTCTAAAGAAGAAAATTCCGAACAACTTCTTTAGATTGTTACTCCCCTCGGTTTTTTATATCAGGGGAGTAACAATCTAAAGAAGTGCCGATTTTAGTATGTTTTATTTTTTTTTAAAAAAAGCTTTATTAACCAATAGTGAAAGTCATAGAATAACTATGAAATTTTAGAAACATTATCCCAAACAATTGACAATAACCATCTAGGTTAGAATAAAATATTTTTTTTAGCAAGAACAGGATGGGATAGTAATCTTCTAGTCAGCTTGAAGATGACCCAAAAAGGGATGACCAAAATATTGCAAAGTGAGCTTTTAATTTTTTCCTTTGAACCCTACAATCAATAAGATGTTAAAGTTTTATAAATTAGTGCACTAAAGACAACAGATTGGAAATCTAATAATAATTGAAATAAAATCAACGTCGCGAATCATTTGTAATCTAACATTTCAATTCTGTAAGTGAAAGTATTTCTAAAACAGAGTTCTTAAACATAGTGATGTTAAATCGAAACATGGATAAGACAACTAATTTCATGTCAATCAGTTATGTTGTTGCTTCAAGTAAGCATTGCGATCCTTAGCATCACTGAAAATTCTTCCTATTATATTATAATTAATTTCGACTTTCATAAACAGATTTCGCAGTAAATCCGAGAATTTTTCGACGGGTTTACGGAAGCCTACCAACCAAGTTCCAAGCCGAGATAAATGTACAATTTCTTATGTGGTTGGGTTTGAAAATTCATTTAAGCTCAATCTTACGATTTCTATCCTCTCTTTGAGTCATTCTCAAATTGACTAGAATACTTAAATGAATTCAACAAAACTCGTTTTATCCATTTTTTTTTGTTTTTTATTGGCAACCTAAGTAACTATAGTTGGCTCATCTACAGAACACTTTTTTTTGCCAAAGGAGGTAAAAAGGTGTCTCATTTAACATAGACTACATATGACTAAAAAAACACTTCAATAATGCATGTGTGTTTTCTTAACGAATAATAGCGGTGCCAATAGCAGTTTACCCACTAGACACAAACAGTGTTACCACATGATCAGAATAACGTAAAATATCCAACTAATTTGATTTTGATTCATTTCATGTACTTTTAGTTGGTTTAAAAGCAAAGAAATTTAAACAAGCGAAATTGAATTAGAAATCGACAATGAATAAATTAAGAATTAACTGATATCTGCATTACTGTTAATGGCAATTTGTAAATTTCAGTACATTAAATAAGATAAAATAGGATCTAATCACAACAGGATAAAAGATAAATAATTAATACTTTCGTTGTACAATAGATGAGTTTACAATGAAAATTTAAATAAATTACATTATAAGGTAAAAGCTTTTAAATACTATACTACAGTATTAAATATTTACCATTATTGCACAAGAATAAATGGGACCTAATGATGGCTTGGACGTAGTAATATTTCAAATTTAGTCTTACTCGCATACCCAATTCTATTCTTGTAAGTCTATTTCAGTATTAGAAGATAAAACCATTTGAACGATTCCAATAAGAAAAGGGCGAATGTTCTTGAAGTTTAATGTCATTGTACAAGTTTACATACCGCTGATTGAAATATCAACTTTTGTTTAGAAGAGCTATTATAAAATGTTAAATCATCAAATAATTGCTTAGAGAAGCTAGGGTAAAATATTAAATCGTCAGCTTATTTCTTAGAGGAGCTAGTGTAAAATGTTAAATCATCAACTTATTGCTTAGAGAAGCTAGTATAAAATGTTAAATCATCAACTTATTGCTTAGAGGAGCTAGTATAAAATGTCAAATCATCAACTTATTCCTTAGATTAGCTAGTATAAAATGTTAAATCATCAACTTATTGCTTAGAGGAGCTAGGGTAAAATATTAAATGCACTCTTCGGGGTGTGATTTTTCTAGAACTTTATGCCATTTCATCAAACTCAGCCCAATAGTTCAGGTACCACGCCGAACAGACTATAGACATATACATTTAAAAACACTTTTTAGGATTCAGGGGACCTTAAAACATGTAAATCTATAAAAATCTCAAAATCGAACTTAGGTGCCTATATAAGAGAAAATAAAAAACGCAATAATATTGTCTAATTTCGACTAAATTAATAGTCTAGTTATTTTAGTCATAACTAGTTATTTTAGTCATAAATATAGCTTCTGTTCCAAAAAAATCGGAACTTAATTTTTTTTTTGATCGCTTCATTTGACGTTCTGAAAAACATATTGGAAATCGGCAACGAGATCGTGGTCGCGTTAATAGATATTCAAGGGCAAAGGTCAACAAATTCGCGTTAATAGATATTCAAGGGCAAAGGTCAACAAATTCATTTTTTGTGAATATCTCGCTTCCTATGGCTCCTATACACCAATCAAGGTGGTTATCAATAATAAAGATGACAAAATTCCCCACAAAAAAGTTTCATTCATTTTTTACCTACAATGGACGGTTTACGGATTATAGGGCGAAGAATATTTATGAATATTTAGTATCCGTCTCCACACCACTTTTTACGTATTTTTAAGCATACCTCGCTTCCTATGGCTCGGAGACAAATTAAGGTGATTATAAAAAATCAAGATTATTAAATTTCACACAAAAAATGTCTCATTCCTTTTTTACGGAAACTTGTGCGGATACTTCGGAGCCCTTTATTATCCAAACGGTTGATGAATAAAAAATGAACAAAACGTTTCTTGTATAAATTTGATATTCTTCAATTTTGATTTGATCCTTAATTGGTTTCCGAGCCAGAAGAAGCGAGATATTCACAAAAATACGTAAAAATTCGTGCAAAAACAAATACTACGCAAGTTATAGTAAGCTAGGTTTTAGCTAAACTGTTCGTTGTACTAAAAAAGAAATGAGACATTTTTTTGTGGGAAATTTATTAATCTTGATTTTTGATAATCACCTTAATTTGTCTCCAAGCCATAGGAAGCGAGATATTCGTAAAAAGTGGTGAGGAGACGGATTTACAGATATTCTTCGCCCTATAATCCGTAAACCGTCCATTGAAAAGTTCATTCAATTATTTTGACATAAAAATTGAAGCTCCGATTTTTTGGAACAGAAAACCTAAAATCACTGGACTATAAGTGTCGTACAATTATTATAATGGTGTCCCAAAATTAACGCAAGTATTGAATTAAATAGAAAACACTGCTTTTAGACATTAGATTGTTATTTTTTTATTGAATCATAAAGTACATAGGATAGGGATATTTATGGAATAACACATCGGGCTAATGGCCTCCACGGCTTTGCTGGCACATATGCACTCTTTTGTCGAAATTTTCCATGTGGCTGAATTTCGTTGATGCAGCGTTTAATTTCCTCCTGTAATGCGTGGGTGGTTGTGGGCTTATTGGTATTGTTTGTTGTGGGACCTTTGACTTAAATTAACCCCATTAAAATAAATCTAATGGTGTTAAATCACTCGATCTAGGGGGTTAAATTAAATTAGGGGGTTAAATTAAATAAATACATTAAATAAGTTAAATTAAATATATTTACGGGGTTAAATCACGATAAATAATAAAAACACGTTGCTGTATCGTGTAACGCTCCATTTTCACTAACCCTATACTCTCAGCTGTCGAATTGTTATTTTTTCAGGGTTGCCAACAATTTACAGCACAAATGGTGGAAAATTCAAAACTGCATTAATTTTGGGACACCCTTATATGACTAAAAAAATAAAATAAAATAAAACGGGAAAATAATTTCCCCACCTTGGCTGACCATAAAGCCTCAAATAATCTTGGTTGGGTTTCCAAAATGAGGCATGTGCCACATTATTGATCACATAGATAAATGTGTAAAGTGATTGATCCCTTAAACCTGTACTAACATAATGCTGTTATCCCTGTTATATTGTAAATAATCAGGGTTGGATTCTCGGAGGGAAACATCTTCTATATAATGATCACATACATAGATTTGTTAAGTGACTTATCCCTCCATCCGATAAGGAGTGAGTAATTATCTCCCTGAAACCAAAGTCCAAACACTAACTGTATCCTAGAATGGATTCCCAGAGAAGTAAGACCTGTAAAGTTACTTATCCCTCAATCCTGTACTACCTTAATACTGTTCTTCCTGCTCTAAACACTAACAAAATCTAGGTTGGTATGTTCCACACTAATAATAACATAGATAGATGTGTTCAGTAATTGATTCCTCGATCCTGTACTAACACAGTTTTCTCTGATATAGTCTAAAAGTCTAAATATTAAAAATTATCTGGGTTGGATTCCCAGAGTAGTGGGACTTATTCTACACTATTGTCTATATAATTAAATGTGTTTAAGTATACAGTCCTGTAATAACTTACAACTAGAAGTTCTATGAACAGTAGACCTCGCATAAAAAAAAAAAAAAAAACATTCATGGATTAATAACTTCAAAGAACATCTTTGGCGAATCAAACGCGTCAGTGCTAAACGGTCGAGTTAAAACAGAGACCTGTAATAATAAAATAAAAATAGAAATATTAAATAATTAATCAATTAAATTATGTCTGTATAAAAATTTTTAAGATAATTCTTTTGACTTATAATTTTTTTTAATTCTGTTACAGGTGAGTGATTTACTGGGATTTTTTACATAAAAATAAGGCTATTCAGTAAGTTAACAATGTTATTTATTTATTTCACTATTGCTTGGATTCTCATTCCTTCAAATGAAGATTTATAGTATTAATTTTAGATCAAAATGTACCCTGGACTCAAAAAGTACAAATTTCTAAAATCCTACATGAGGAAACCGGACCAAATTTCGACTATTTAAGAAAAACGTATTCTTTATAATTTTTTTAGATACTATTCCAAATTTCTTTAAATTTGTCGAAAATTGAATTTGAAAATATTCCCCCCCCCCCCATTTATAAAAAGGTAAATTTGTCTGATTATAATGAACAGGAGATCTAGGAGATCTCTCATTGAGTGCATTAAAAGTTTTGGTATTGCTTAATTTAATAAAAACAACACAAACCCTTATTAAAGGGGAAAATTGATTAAGAAAACAGATTCATGTTTTTAAAATGATAATTCTTCTATTAAAAAAAATTAAATAATATTTAAATCATAAATACGATTTTTTCTATAAATAATTTTATATTGTTTTTATAACAAAAAAACACACAAATACTAGGAATCATTTAGGAACAAGCAGGAGATTTTATGAAGTGTTTTTTTTTTTTTAATATACCACGTATAGGCAACTTCATCCGTAACACATACTTTGTATATAAGTAAAGAAATTTTATTCTTGACAGTATAAAAAAATATTAATTTTTACTTCATTTTATTTAATTACTTTGATTAGTATACATTTATCATAAAAACCAATGTTGAAAAAATGAAATAAAAGATCATTAAAAAAAATTTCACTTACTTCTGCACAAATTTTGACTCTTATTTATAAATCCCTAGGAATTTTGAATCCTGTTGAACACTGTAATTCTGTGATGTAATTCTTTCTTTAGCTTATCATATTATTTTAAAGTAATATTGACTATTGTTGTTGCGTAAAAAATAATGGATTTCCTTGAAAAAGATCGGGAATCTATATTTTTTGGTTTTGTAGTAGGACTAAGCAGATTTAAATGCTTAGATTAAGTTTGGTGGGGAGCGCTATCAGCAAAATCGCTCACGTGCAACCCTCGCACAATCGTGATTTAAAAAATTAAAATTGAATTTTACAACAGGGAAAAATTCTATATTTATCTAGTCATAGAAACAACATTTTTTTTTGTAAACATTTTTTGAAAACACCAACAGCGAAACTGCCATGAAATGTTAAATATCACCAAATTTTTTGAACTACTTTTGCTTTCCAGTGCAAAGGAACAGAAATATTAAGCAGAAGTCCAAAAATTTCAATATAAACTTTTGATATAATATTCCTCTACTCTACAGTGAGACACGCTAATATTTATACACATAAATATTAGTTTATTTATTTATACATATATATATATATATATATATATATATATATATATATATATATATATATATATATATATATATATATATATGTATATATATCACATACATTTTATTTGTATATGTACTATGTCCACCTTATTTATGTATGAATGTCACATAGTAAGCTAATGGGGTTAAAAAACTTAATCCATTCATACTGTATTTTTGACTGAGTACATGACACACACATAAATATATATATATATATATATATATATATATATATATATATATATATATATATATATATATATATATATATTGCACTATATGTAGATGCATATATATACCTATACATATACACATTTGCATACCAGCACTGAAAAGAATGTATAAGTATAACGTAATACACTAAGAAAGTATTACACTAATCAATCAACACACACTAACATAACACACTGTCCTTGATTTCTCCAGTGTTCCGCTAGATCGCACTGCTATAGTTATAATTATTCTTAGAGGTAACTCCCTCCACTATGAATACTTATAACAAAAAATAGGATAATTAATTCTTTCAACAATACATTCAAACTGTCTCTTGCTTTTAGTTTATGTTCGGATGTGTTCGTGAACGTTTCGTCTCTCGTGCGTAACATTACAATACAGTCAGTGCGCTAAGCGAATTTAATAGTTTAGATAAATATTTTATAATATGATATTTGGTTCAATTATATGAATATATTTATTAATTCAAAAGTAGGTCAGAGACTGAAAATATGCAAAACGTTTACCTGCTTACTTAAATTTATGTGTAGTTTAGTGACTATAGGTTAGTCATTTTTAGTTACTTGTGTACTAGTTATTTATATAGAGAAAATAAGGTGATGGACCGAATAGAAAGAAAAAATGTCATTTGGTCATCGTGTTATCTGACATTTGTACAGACGTTGTGAGGCTCAAACTTTTATGCCAATTTCGAGATTTTGATAAAAAGAAATTCGTTCGATATAACTCACACTTAACTCTCTCAAATACGATTTCATTAATACTTGGTTTTACATGTAATAGTTGTTTCAAATTCTCGTGATTACATTTAATTCTAAACTCCTCCCGGAATCGAACCCGACCTCTCACACTTTGCATTTATTCGTTCAGGATCTACAATTTTTTTTAAGGTACTTGTTAATTAGAAGCCCTCCCTAAAAGTTAAAAGTAATTAGAAGTGGTTTCTCTAACCACCTCTAACTTTTAGTTAACAAGTACCATTTTTAAAAACCACTTTTTTGGGCCTTAAAACGTGAAAATTCATCGAAATTTCAATCTACCAATGTATATAGATAAATTATCTACATATATGATAAATTAATAAATTTGACCCAGTTAAAATAGAAACCAAGTTGTAACCAAGCACCTGTTGATAGCGATTTAAATATGTAATATATTATAATCTAATAATAAATTAATTAGATTAGATGTAGTGGGATTTAACTTCAGTATTATTATGTATTATTTGAGAAAGTATTGTTCATGTTTGTCCGGCAGATATTTCTTAAAATTCCACTTTGTGGTCTAAGTGATCGTTTGTGTGGCACCTTTCTTGTAATACAACTCATTATTTTTTGGTGTTTGCCTTTGGGGTCTAGGGCCGTTTAAAGTCGTTAGAAGATCTTAAAATTAGTCATTTAGTTTTTACATTTGTCTATGTAATCATAAGTGTTGACATGTTCAATAAGTGTGAACATGTCCCTGAAATCAAATCCGGATTATTGTTGATAATTGGACTTAGATTCCAAGAAGAAAAGGATTGGTTCATTATAAGATCTAGGGTTAATTCACGTACCACCTTTTTTTATGTTCTGATAACTAATGGTGTTCTATCCAATGCCAATTCGCCAATTATTGTTAGTGCACATCTATCTACAGGGTGGCACACTTATAGCTCAGCTTCTGTAATAGATAGAGATATGGGGTTTGCGGGGTCTGAAAACTACATTCTTCTACTCTAAATTTCATATCTATAACTTAAAATACTATTGGGTAAAAGCCATACAATGACGGTTTGAATTAGGGTCTTAAAAGAAGTCGTTTTCCGGGTAGTTTTGATAAAATAAATGTATTAAAAAAGAATGTTAAACAAAATTAGAAAAAAAAATAAAAGCATATGTTACAAATTTATTTGCTGTATGTGTCCACACACAACAACAATGTGTCCTCCTTGTTAATTTACGACAGCCTGCACTCTCCTTCTGCTGTGGGATATGGCCCCAGCAATAGTTGATTGACGCATATTATCGCCCAGGCAAGGAAAATAGTTCCTTGCAAACAATTCAATACTTGCAAAAGAATTGCCCAGACTTCATTCAGCCAGACGAATGGCCGCCCAACAGTCCAGACCTAATCCGATTGATTACTCTTTATGGGGTTGGTTAGAACAAAGAGTGTTCGTGGGAGGCAGAATAAAGGACTTCGATGAACTTCCTCTAACCACCTCTGAACGTCGAAGGAGGATTCTTCGTGCCTGGGATGATATGCGTCAATCAATTATTGCTGGGGCCATATCCCACAGCAGAAGGAGAGTGCAGGATGTAGTAAATTGACAAAGAGGACACATTGAACCACACAACAAGTAAATCTGTAACATATGCATTTTTTTTCTTCTTCTAATTTTGTTTAACATTCATTTTTTATAACATTTATTTTATCAAAACTTTCCGGGTGGACAACGACTTTTTTTAAGGCCCTAATTCAAACCGTCATTGCATGGCTTTTACCCAATAGTTTTTTAAGTTATAGATATTACAGCAGAAGAATGTAGTTTTCAGACCCCGCAAACCCCATATCTCTATCTATTACAGAAACTGAGCTATAAGTTTTCAAAAAAGTGCGGTTTTTTTCGCCCACCCTGTAGTATATGATCATGATTATGGAAAACATCACACCTCTCTAAAAATTCATCCCAGATTATGGTGAATGTTTAGACTATACCAGGGAGAACAGCAATAAAAAACTTAGCACATTTATCTATGTGATCATTAGTGTGGAAAACGTCTCACCTCTCTGGGAATTGAACCCAGATTATTGTTAATGCTTAGATTATACTAGGGAGAACAGTTTTAAGAAGTTAGTACAGGATAGAGAGATGAATCACTTTACACTTCTATCTACGTGATCATTAGTAGATGTTTCACATCTCTGAGAATCCTAGTAGATTACAGTCATTTGTTGGAGTTAAAATGATTTATATCTTTCCACAAAAGAACTGATTTCCATACCTTACAAAATAGTTGTCCGATGTTCGTTGCCAAAATGTATACATATAAGCTTTATTGTTATTTCAATATTTAATGTTATAGATAGAAAAAGATGATACAAAGATAGGGTAAGTAATAGCGGGGAAGCCTTATTTATGAGTTTTACGTAACCTGACTGTGACACCCCCTCCCTACCTTCAGCTTACACCTTGTTTCTCTAGTCTGCTTTGTAGGTGATTAATACCTCAAGTCATAGGTAAATACTATAGAAATCTCGACACTCAGATTCCAATACAAGTCTTATTAAATCTATGATACATACCTTAAAACTGTTCGACAGAGATCTTAAGATTTAGATTCGTATATTGCATTAATAAAATCTATGAATCACACCTTAATGCCATAAGATAGATATTTAAAGATTCACGTTCAAGTACTAGTTTCATCAAATCTATGATGCATACCTTAACGCTATACAATAGATATTTAAAGATTCACGTTCAAGTACTAGTCTTATCAAATCTATGATGCCTACCATAACGCTATACAATAGATATTTAAAGATTGACATTCAAGTACTATAGTCTTATCAAATCTATGATGCATACCTTAACGCTATACAATAGATATTTAAAGATTCACGTTTAAGCTATACAATAGATATTTAAAGATTCACGTTCAAGTACTAGTCTTATCAAATCTATAATGCATACCTTAACGCTATACAATAGATATTTAAAGATTCACGTTCAAGTACTAGTCTTATCAAATCTATGATGCATACCTTAACGCTATACAATAGATATTTAAAGATTCACGTTCAAGTACTAGTCTTATCAAATTGTTATACAATAAAGATCGAAATATTCAGGTTCAAATACAAGACTTATCAATTTTATGACACCAAAGTTGTACAATAGATAAATTTAGATTTGATTATTCAAAGTCTCATCAAAGCTATATGTAACACACTTGAACGTTATACAATAGATATCTAAAGATTCAGGTTCCTGTATTCTATGCTTTTAAAATCTACTATACATAGATGTACCTTATGACAGTGGTAAGTTAGGCAGACAATACATATTATAAAAAAAAATACTATCAAGCAAGAAGTGGGCAGAGCCTCCATATTTAATAAAATGTTTATTTAAACTTTATAAACAAAATTTAAAACGATTCTCCATTAATTGTCCGAGTTTGGCGAGGGTCTTGGCGGCAAAGCCTTTACAGTATCTTCAAGTACTAATTTACATGTTATTATAATCTCAAAATACGGTCTGACAGTTATTATTTAAAAAAAGAAGATAATTTTTCAACATAATACAATAACCAGTGTCAACTACCGTTCGACTACCTTGACTGTGAAAACTTTCTTTCCGCCTTGCCTTTGAGAAAGAAGAACCAGCTGATTTTTATGTACAGGAAATATTCAGTTAATTTTTAATTTTAGATGTAAAAATGAAGGTATTACGAACATCCGAACGACAATCTTGAATGAACAAAAAACGAGTTATAAACGTACCCGACTTTCACTCATCTTATCCACTTTTACCAATCAACAAGTATAAACGATGTCAAGGAAATAATTAGAATAAAAATATTCTTACTGAGTAAGTCCGATTTAAACCTTTGTCTTAATTCATAAACTTACTCTTTCACAAAAAACCGCACTACTTACTCTTTCACTTTTAACACTTCAAATCTTTGTACTGAGTAAGTTAGTTTTACCCCTGACTTATCTCATAAACTTGCACAATAACTTTCACACTTCAGTTCTTCTGACTGAGTAAGTCAGATTTAAACCTCTGTCTCAACGCCTAAACTTACTCATTATCGTTCACTCATCATCTCTTCTTAAAGAGTAAGTCAGATTAAAACCTCTGCCTCAACTCCTAAACTTACTCATTATCGTTCTCTCGTCATCTCTTCTTACAGAGTAAGTCATATTTAAACCTCTGTCTCAACTCCTAAACTTACTCATTATCGTTCTCTCGTCATCTCTTCTTACAGAGTAAGTCAGATTTAAACCTCTGTCTCAACTCCTAAACTTACTCATTATCGTTCTCTCGTCATCTCTTCTTACAGAGTAAGTCAGATTTAAACCTCTGTCTCAACTCCTAAACTTCTCATTATCGTTCTCTCGTCATCTCTTCTTACAGAGTAAGTCATATTTAAACCTCTGTCTAACTCCTAAACTTACTCATTATCGTTCTCTCGTCATCTCTTCTTACAGAGTAAGTCAGATTTAAACCGCTGTCTCAACTCCTAAAGCTTACTCATTATCGTTCTCTCGTCATCTCTTCTTACAGAGTAAGTCATATTTAAACCTCTGTCTCAACTCCTAAACTTACTCATTATCGTTCTCTCGTCATCTCTTCTTACAGAGTAAGTCAGATTTAAACCGCTGTCTCAACTCCTAAACTTACTCATTATCGTTCTCTCGTCATCTCTTCTTACAGAGTAAGTCAGATTTAAACCTCTGTCTCAACTCCTAAACTTCTCATTATCGTTCTCTCGTCATCTCTCTTACAGAGTAAGTCATATTTAAACCTCTGCCTCAACTCCTAAACTTACTCATTATCGTTCTCTCGTCATCTCTTCTTACAGAGTAAGTCAGATTTAAACCTCTGTCTCAACGCCTAAACTTACTCATTATCGTTCACTCATCATCTCTTCTTAAAGAGTAAGTCAGATTAAAACCTCTGCCTCAACTCCTAAACTTACTCATTATCGTTCTCTCGTCATCTCTTCTTACAGAGTAAGTCATATTTAAACCTCTGTCTCAACTCCTAAACTTACTCATTATCGTTCTCTCGTCATCTCTTCTACAGAGTAAGTCATATTTAAACCTCTGTCTCAACTCCTAAACTTACTCATTATCGTTCTCTCGTCATCTCTTCTTACAGAGTAAGTCAGATTTAAACCGCTGTCTCAACTCCTAAACTTACTCATTATCGTTCTCTCGTCATCTCTTCTTACAGAGTAAGTCAGATTTAAACCTCTGTCTCAACTCCTAAACTTCTCATTATCGTTCTCTCGTCATCTCTTCTTACAGAGTAAGTCATATTTAAACCTCTGCCTCAACTCCTAAACTTACTCATTATCGTTCTCTCGTCATCTCTTCTTACAGAGTAAGTCAGATTTAAACCTCTGTCTCAACTCCTAAACTTCTCATTATCGTTCTCTCGTCATCTCTTCTTACAGAGTAAGTCAGATTTAAACCGCTGTCTCAACTCCTAAACTTACTCATTATCGTTCTCTCGTCATCTCTTCTTACAGAGTAAGTCAGATTTAAACCTCTGTCTCAACTCCTAAACTTCTCATTATCGTTCTCTCGTCATCTCTTCTTACAGAGTAAGTCATATTTAAACCTCTGCCTCAACTCCTAAACTTACTCATTATCGTTCTCTCGTCATCTCTTCTTACAGAGTAAGTCAGATTTAAACCTCTGTCTCAACTCCTAAACTTCTCATTATCGTTCTCTCGTCATCTCTTCTTACAGAGTAAGTCATATTTAAACCTCTGCCTCAACTCCTAAACTTACTCATTATCGTTCTCTCGTCATCTCTTCTTACAGAGTAAGTCAGATTTAAACCTCTGTCTCAACTCCTAAACTTCTCATTATCGTTCTCTCGTCATCTCTTCTTACAGAGTAAGTCAGATTTAAACCTCTGCCTCAACTCCTAAACTTACTCATTATCGTTCTCTCGTCATCTCTTCTTACAGAGTAAGTCAGATTTAAACCTCTGTCTCAACTCCTAAACTTACTCATTATCGCTCTCTCGTCATCTCTTCTTACAGAGTAAGTCAGATTTAAACCTCTGTCTCATACCCTTCACCGACTCTTTCTTTTCACAATTCACCTGTTGGGCACGGGGATTCAGAAGAATGCAATATCACTACACCTACCCTGATCCCTTATTTCTTATCTAATTATCATGCAGAAAGGATAACCGACCTGGCATTATTGCAATGAAAGCTTTTTAAGGGAAAGACTGTACCGTTATCGTAATGAAATTAGTGAAGCTTATCACGTTCTATACATCCGGCATTTCGGAATTAGGAAATGAGTTTATTAAGAAAAAAATACAATAGGGCTTATAATAATATAAAATAATACTTTGTCTATGAACGGTTTTGATATTTAATGCTTCAGACTTTAAGTTAGGACTTGCTAGTAATTAATCTCTTCTTAGGATATTGCTAGTTTAAATCTCTCTAACTCAGTAAGAAGAGTGAAGTGTAAAGGGTCGGTGTAGAAGTTAAGACAGAAGTATAAATCAAAATTCTCCCCCCCCCCCCCCCCTCTTAACTTTTGAATGGTTTGAGATAAATTAATGAAACTTGGGGGATCCGTACTATGTAAAGGGAAGTTTGTTTTCATGCAATCACGCGCACTAGAGGCAACCACCAACTTTGCCCCCAGCCCACTAACTTCAAAATTTCTAATTGGGGTGTATTTTTTATCTCCGATATTTTGCCCCCTACACGGGGGCAAAAATGGCGAAATAACCCTTCGAAAATAGTAAAAAAAAACACTTATATCGTTATAAAATCTAAACCGTTTGAAATAAAGTAATGGAACTTAGGGGATTTGTACCATGTAAACGGAAGTATGTATTCATCTACTCGCGTACTAGGTGCAACCAACATTTTGCCCACAGGCGCTGAAATCTACCATTTTTATTTTGCCCCCTATAGGGGGCAAAATATTGGGGATAGAAAAAAAAGTTAGAAGTAAAATATTTTTATTTTTCACCCTAGAATCCAAATCTGCTATCAAACATGTAGACTCAAGTTTGAAATTTTAAACTTAGGTGGCCTGAGGGCAAAACGGGTGGTTGCCCCTACTGCGCGATTGCACGAAAACAAATATCCCTTTACATGGTACGAATCCCTTAAGTTTCATAATTTATCTCTAACCGTTTAGATTTTACAACGTATTTTCGGAAGGGTTATTTTGCTATCATTGCCTTCCTATGGGGAGGGGGGATATTGGAAATATAAAAAAAAGTTTCAAGTAAAATTTTATTACGTTTCATAGTAGAATCCAAATATGCTATCAAAAATATACACTCCAATTTGAAATGTTGAAGTTGGGTGGCCTGGGGGCAAAGTGGATGGTTGCTCCTAGTGCGCAATTGTATGAAAACAAAGTTCCCTTTACATGGTAAAGATCCCCTAAGTTTCATTCATTTATCTGAAACCGTTCAAAAGTTAAGGGGGGGGGGGATTTTGGGACACCCCAGCATACATAAGACCTTTGGTAGTCTTAAGCCCTCCACGGGCTCTTTCGCGCCTCAAAGTTTTATTATTTTTATGGTTTATGATGATAATGTTTATTTTCTAATTAAAATCCATGTAATTTGATAAAGCGAAGTCTAAACACAATAATTCAAGAGAGAGTTTTTTTCTTAATGTTATCGATAAAGACACGTTACACACCCGCTTTTTTAAATAGAATGAACTGTGCATGTCCTACCCGAAAAAAACAGAACTAGCAGAACCTGCATTTACATATCATACTCGCCGATTTCAAAAGCGAAAGTACATTTAAGAAACAACAGTATATATATATTATATATATATATATATATATATATATATATATATATATATATATATATATATATATATATATATATATATATTCTAAGTTCAAAAACCTCTAAAGAAAAAACGCAAATGAAATAACTGAAATAAAGAGTTGAAAATCTGTTTATAAAAAAAGGTGTGATTTACAGAAAGGAAAAAAGGGTGTTTATGTATTCAACAAGTGGTAACACTGACTTTTTTATACAGACAAACAACAGACAACGGAAATAAGTGAAAGTTTATGATTTTTGTGGTTAGACGCCAAAAGAATTCTCTTTTTTATCTATTAGATTGTCTTCCTTTTTTTAAATAAACATCAAGTAAGTTCTTTTGTGGAAATGATTATAGATGACAATTGAAGTATTTGGGGATAAAATTATAGACTAGTTTTTTTTGTTGTTGTGAATATTTTCATTTCTTTTATTATTAGGATATGATTGACATGAAAAAATATCAAATGATTATTGTTAATAACAATGTTTTATAATAAAGAAAATGTTTCCGGAATAGAAATCGCTGTGGATGGAAAAGTATGATTTAGAAGTTTCATAAATGTTATGAAAATATTTTATTATTAAAATTATTATTATTGTGAACATTTTTAAAGAAAGAAATAAAATACATCACCGCAACGTGAAGATTTTGAGTATAAACAAATCATAAGGAAGAAATGTCTTTAAGATATCCTTGAACCTGTTTTGTTTTATAAACTACTCAACATGATAAATATGTTCAGACTTCTTTGTACTAACATGGTGAGTTGTTTACAGAATACAAAACAATACAAGTTCAAAAATATCAAAGAAATTGCCTTCTTATCAAATAAATTACTTTAAACTACTCCTGTTCTAACATGTTGAGTTGTTTACTGAACAAAACAGGTTCAAAGGTGCCTTCTTATCAAATAAATTGCTTTAAACTGCTACTGTTCTAACAAGTTGTTGTTTACTGAACAAAACAGGTTCAAAAGTGCCTCAACAAAATTGCCTTCTTATCAAATAAATGACTTTAAACTATTCCTGTACTAACATGTTGAGTTGATTACTGAACAAAACAGGTTCAAAGGTGCCTTAAATAAATTGCCTTCTTATCAAATAAATTACTTTAAACTACTCCTGTTCTAACATGTTGAGTTGATTACTGAACAAAGCAGGTTCAAAGGTGCCTTAAAGAAATTGCCTTCTTATCAAATAAATGACTTTAAACTTCTCCTGTTCTAACATATTGTTGTTTACTGCACAAAACAGGTTCAAAGGTGCCTTAATGAAATTGCCTTCTTATCAAATAAATTATTTTAAGCTACTCCTGTTCTAACATACTGTTGTTTACTGAACAAAACAGGTTCAAAGGTGCCTTAAAGAAATTGCTTTCTTATCAAATAAATTACTTTAAACTACTCCTGTTTTAACATGTTGTTTACTGAACAAAACAGGTTCAAAGGTGCCTTAAAGAAATTGCCTTCTTATCAAATAAATTACTTTAAAAAACTCCTATTCTAACAGGTTGAGTTGTTTAGGTATCTTAAAGAAATTACTTTACCTGATAAAAACTTCAAACTATTCCTGTTCTAACATGTTGAGTTGTTTACAGAACAATACATGTTCAAATATATCTTAAAGAATTTACCTTTTTATCAGACACACGTTAACGTTAATAATTAAAAAAAAAAGTTAAATAATTTCAAATTATTATTGTAGATTAAACTGTATTAAATTATTACTAAACAATAAAGCGTAAAGGAGTCGAAAGAATTTTGGAGATTAGCGGGATTATTTAAATTAACAAAACAATCCTACAACAGCTCAATACAACCCACAGCTTGGATTAATTATTTTCAAATGCTATTAAACCCGGACTTAAAAGCAGGTCAGATGTCATATGCAGAGCCTAATTATAGGGATCCCCTGATGGATGCTGATTTTACTCTAGAAGAGCTACAGCTGGTACTGGCGAATATGAAGGAAGGAAAAGCACCAGGGGTAGATGGTATACCTGCTGAGTTTCTAAAAGCAATACCTCTCAATGTACAAAAAATGTTACTTGAGTATTTCAATCATATCTATAAGACGGGGGTGATAAATGAGGACTTTAGTGATGCTATTATTTTTCCGCTTTTGAAGAAAGGAGATCCAAAGCTAGAACAAAATTATAGGGGTATCTCATTTTTAAATAGTCTGACAAAAACATATTCTGGATTACTGTTAAGGAGGCTCACAGATTGGGTAGACTATAGAAGCATTTTACACGAGGCGCAAGCTGGATTTAGAAAATCATATTCAACTACTGATAATTTATTTAACCTATGTTCAACCATTAATATTGCACTAAAAAGAGGGAGGAAAAAGGTATTTTGTTTGTTTGTTGACCTGAAGGCTGCTTTCGACACAATAGATCGGGAAGCATTGTTTTACAAACTGAGTTGTGCAGGGATCACAAGAAAAACCATAAATGCGATAAAGAGTTTGTACAGGACGACTAAGTCATCCGTATGGACAAGACAGGGATTGACCCAGTCCTTTGCTTCTGGTATAGGACTGAGACAGGGATGTTTGCTTAGCCCGTTGCTGTTTTCCTTATTTATAAATGATGTGGTAGAATTTATACAGGGGGGTGTGAACATAGGTAACCTCAAAATAAATGTTTTGTTATATGCGGATGACTTGGTCATCCTGTCGGAAAACCCTATGATTTTTCAAAAGATGATAAACAGAGTGGCCACTAATATAGCTTGACAAAATTCCCTGACATTTCCCTGATCTACTTCAGGTTTTCCCTGACCATCATCGATATTTACTTTACAAGATTTACCTTTAAAAAGTTAAAGATCATCAAGCTAAAATAGAATACATATACAAGTTGATAATTACTTAGCCCAATGTTTTTCATATATTAGTTTTCATGTTTTCGTAGAAAAAATTAATTATTATTGAACATTTCATCAAAATTTGTCATAAAAATAACTTTGCCTCGGCGGGGAATCGAACCCTGGCTCTCTCCATCCGCGTTGAAAGCTATTTTCTCAGGAATTAGATTTTTCCCGTGAAAACAGCTTAAATTGTTAGATTTGTATTTATTAAATGGACATTTTTTTTTTTTTTTTAATCTAAACGATTTCGAGAAATAATTCTCGAAATAAATAATAGTCAAGAAATAGTATTTTTTTGCCCAAAATTTCAAGCTAAAATTCATTTCTCGACTTCGTCGTGGGGTATGATTTTTCTTATGTCTAGTATTTCGTCGGGTCCACACCGATTTTTCCTGTTAAGCGTTTTCCTGTTCAACGCTAAAAAGTTTAAACTAATCGTAACCTTTCAGTATTATCCTAGAAAGTAACAATTCACGTATTTTTACTTTCTCATGTAAGTCCCCTGAGTCCAAAAAAGGGGTTTTTAAAAAATGTGTGTCTGTCTGTGCAGACGCCTGGTTTAGGATCCAGGCGTCTGCTGGGCCGATTTTGACGAAATTTGGCATACCTACATGTTTAGAAAAATCATACCCCGAGGCGAAATCAAGAAATGAATTTTAGCTCTAAATTTGGGGGCGCTACCCCCCAAAAACTCTGAAAAAACGTGAAAAAAAATATTTTTTATTTTCGAAAACGGTTCCGACGATTTTGATAAAAAAAATTTAAAATGTAGTCCATTTAAATACGAATCTAAAGATATAAGCCGTTTTCCTGGGAAAAATCTAGTTCCTGAGAAAAAAGCTTAAAACGCGGACGGAGAGAGCCCGGGTTCGATTCCCTGCCCAGGAGAAGTTATTTTTATGATAAATTTTGATGAAATGTTCAATAATAATTAAATGCACATACGAAAACTAGTAAATGGAAAAAACTGGGCTAAGTAATTATGAACTCGTTTATGAGAAAGTTTGTCTGAGTTGTCTCAGACCGATTTTTTGATATAATTTTTAAGTATCGTTAATCTTTCTGCCTTTGTTCCAAATACAGCATTTTTTATTTTTATTAGAAATTTCGAAAAAGTTAAGGTTTCTGTGCTTTAAAATGATGAAATAAGGATTTTAATTGCCGGTAGATTTTCCCTGACCTATGACAAAATTCCCTGACTTTTCCCTGACTATTCCCTGTCGGCCGAAATTCCCTGACTTTTCCCGGTATTCCCGGTTTTCCCGGTCAGTGGCCACCCTGATAAACAACTTGGAGGTGTATTGTGATTTGTGGAACTTGCGGGTCAATTTGGAAAAATCAAAAATTATAATTTTTAGAAGAGGTGGCAAAGTTGGTAACTCATCCTGGACATTTAAAGGAAGTAAAATTGATATTGTGAATTCTTATAAGTATTTAGGTTTAACACTCACTTCCAAATTATCGTTTTCAGAGCATATTGAAGATAAGATTAAAACTGGTAGATTAGGAATCAACACATTATGGAGTAAATACATAAGTAACAGTACTGTACCGTTTAACGCGAAGCTACGTGTGTTCGAAGGTGTCACTCGTTCTATAATTACATACGGTGCTCAAATATGGGGAGGGAAGAAGTATGAGACATTGGAAAGATGTAAGAGATTATTTTTAAAAAGAGTTTTATTTGCACCAAACTATACACCCTGTTACATGCTAGAATCTGAGTTAAAAACTGAATACATGTTCGAGTACACTCTCTCGCTTAACATAAACTACATTAGGAAAGTTATAGAAATGGAGGAAGGGAGACTGCCCTATACACTTGCTTTTGAAGCTGTAAGAGCTAATGCCGGTTGGTATAAGGACTGGATAGAGTTTGGTGAGGAAATGGGTATAGAGCTGAGTAGAGGATGGGAAAAGAGAGATTGCTGGGGAAAAGAGATGGTCCGGGCTTTGGAAGTGTGGAAGAGAAAAAAGGTGGAACAACGGGAGGAGGCAATCAGGAACGCATCTTTCTATCCGCTATACTCTGACTTACCTCCAATACCAGTGGAATGGTACATGTCACCACACACGGCCATCAATAATGTAAGAACCATGTTTAAGTTGAGATGCGGGTTGCTACCACTAAACTACAAACCATGGACTAAAGGGAAAGCAAATGGAAAATGTGAGTTATGTCATGTTGAGGATGAGACCACTTACCACCACATAGCCCTTTGTCCGAATTTAACAGAAATTAGATCCAAGTATTTGGGAAGGCAATTTTTGTCTTTATCCGAATTCCAGGCGCTTGTGGCTGATACTGGTAGAATACAAAAAGTTCAAAATTATTTAAAGGCAACACTTAAAGTCAGAAATTAATTATTATTTTCTATGATTCATATTGTTATTTTATATTATTTTTTTAAATTTTACTTTATATTGTTTACTCTCAAAAAATTTAAGCATCAATCAAAATAATTCTATAATAAGAATCACATTTATTGTAAGAAGTAAGATGTAAGAGATAGACTCTCTCCCGACAGCGAATGCTAGGGAGTATTATGATTTGTTGGAAGATTTATGTATTTATAATTTAAAATAAAATCATTTTCATTCACTAAACAATAAGAAATGACAATAAATTTCAACAAAATAATACAATATGCTAACTAAATTCATAAAGTGTTTATTAAAATAACATTTCTGCTCGTTTAAACCAAGTTTAATCGTAAAAAACAGAAATGTCTGTTCGTGGTTTTGACACATTAAGCAGAGCTGCCTCAAGAAAAAGCTTCAGATCACGAAGTGCTCAACGATCATATGAATTATGCGAACAGGTAATCAAAATAATTGTTATTATATCTCAGTATTTATAATCTATCTAGTACCTCGACTGTATTACGGACATTTGTACTCTTGTTCCGTATTAAATGAATGTAGAAGGTTAAAAATTATAATAAGGGACCTTCTGTGGACTATTTATTAACGTATTTATCTAAATTTAATTAAAATTAGATCAGAAGTGGATTTAGCATCATGTTTGAGGGAGGGGCACTACAGGGGGGGGGGGGGGGGGGTCTGGAATACTCTCAGAAGAGGGGGAGCGCCCCTACCGAAAAAATCTTTTTAAAAAAATATGCATCTTAAAAACACGTTTTCACGCATTTCTGAGCCCAAAATTTCTATTTTTAAATTTTTAATTTTTTATAATGTTACAACCGACAAAATGGAACAATTTTGGAAATTTAAGAATATTACTATAGCCAATTTGAAATTTAAAATAATTTTATATCACAATGCCTCATACAACAAGAAATTATGAATCATTTATTGGTAAAGGTTTATAGTAATATAAGCATTTCACATAAAACTACTTTTATAAATTCAAGAAAAATATGCAACGAAATATGCATCTTGTCTGACTGTGTGTAACGTTTACGTGTCCGACGATAACTTGAGTAAAAGTTGACCGATTTAGTTGAAATTTGGTATACATCTTCCTTCTACTAATACTCAGGCTAAGTTCGTTGGACAGCGTGATCCGTCCAAGAGTTCGCGCGCAATGCTCGCGTAAACGTGAGCTTCAAATTTAAAATTGGAATTTCAGGACGGGAAAAAATTCTATCATCACCTATTCGATGAGACGAACATTTTTTACAAATACCATTTTTTAGTAAAACCAACAACGACACTGCTATGAATTAATAAAGATCGCTAAAACTATTAAAGCGGACCTAAACGTTTAAAATAGAGAAAACAACCTTTTTACCAATATCTTACGTTCTATCGTAACGATTTTAATAAAACTTCATGTACATCGTCTAAAGTACAATTAAAACAAGTATGTAAAATTTCAACGTGATACAAGCAGTAGTATTTGAGCAATGAAGTGATACATTTATAATAATAATATAAAAGCTATTACGGGTGGTTAAGATTCTTATAGTGTATAGGTTTGTTTAGGAAGTAAAGCTTTGTACCGAGTACCCCCCCTCTACCTCACACTACCCTCTTCCACTTATCTTCAACTATGACATTCATCGTGATTAATAAATTTCAATATTCATTATTCATTCATTCAATATTCATTCATTATTGCAATACGCTCGCTTCAATGATAGAGCCACGCGATGCCTAGTCAAATTTAATGTCAATGTCATATACATAAACACAATCATTAGCAGAAAATCCCATTTACTAAAGTTAAGTTAGAGAAGGGAAGTCTGATATATACTGCAGAAATTGAAAACAGAATACAGGCTAATGTAGGCGGTAAAAGACAAATGGCAAATAACATATATGTAAGAAAACAAGAAAATAATAATATATTGAAGATATAACATTCGTTTAAAAATGTTTTAAATGAACGTCATCAGTTCAAAAACGCTTTGAAGCTAACTGAAAAAAAAAAATAAATAAAAAAAAATAAAGGAAGTAAAAAGGCAATTAACCTAGTTTATTAACCTATGAATTATAATTATGTGTTATCACAAAGAGATAACAAAATTATTTTCAGTGACAGACATCTTATCAATATTTAGTGATTAACAGGGACACTTAAAGAAAATGCAAACTTTCAGTTCATTAACCTAATTTAGAAATAGGCATGTCTAGTTTTAATTGTTTCAATATTTCTCTTACGAACTTAATGAAGGTAACAAAAGCATTGGGTCACAAGCATTGAGTACTTTCTCTTTATGTATGATATAGATATGGGAAAGTAAAAAGTATGAGCTTTGGAGACATCATTTTGGTAAGCTCAGAGGCAAATTTCTAAAAAATAGTATAATTATTCCATTAAACATTTCAATAAATTTATTTTCTCTTAACCAAAAGTCTAAAAAAATAAATCTATACCCTTTTACACCTATATATCGATAAAATAGTCCTTTTATCACCTATATCCTATTTTTAAAGATGAGAAATTTTTGAAAATTACTTCCTGGCACTCTGGCGTAAATTAAAAAAAAATCAAATGTTGTATTACATGTTATTCATTAACGTATCTTATGCAACTGTTTACCTTGAACGAAGCAAGGGATAAAAAAAAAAATAAAGACAATTAGCATATTCTAACAAGCGTAACAAACTAGAAACAAATTAAACTAGTTGTGAAGTAATATTATTACTAGCTGGGAGAAATATAATATTAAATAATCAAAACAAAAATTAATTCATGAAATATTTTATTCTGCGTGTTTAAATATAATTACGCATGTCAATGAAAATATTGAAGTAATTTATTCTTTTGTACTTATTAATAGTTTCATGGATTTTTAAAGTTTTTTTATATAAACGTTTTACTTTATATTGACCAAGGGCGGTGATAAGCCTTGAGAAGTTGTCTTGTGTCTTGAATTAAAGGTCGACCAAAAAGCGATTGAACTCAGGGAAAACTGTTAACTTAGCTTCGTTTAAAATCGGAACTTCCGAATATTGCTGAAGTCAGTACACTCTGGTACTAATATTTGATTTATTATACATTACAGCTCTTCATGAAAATTAATCAAAATATAGATTTTATCAACATTAAATGTATTTAAAACAAAATAAAAGCAATGTGTTTTTTCTATCGAAATGATATCTGCATTTCCTACTAGTCCAGGAGATAGATTGCAAAAAAAGTTCTGACTAACATCAAGCTAGAATTTTGTATACAAGTCAATCTTTTAGCGCCTTTTAAGAATATGTGGTCGGCTAAGTTCGTCTGCGGGACATAGCTTGGCAATAGGCGTTTGAAAAAAACAAACCGGTGGAGAGCGGCCATGTCACACTAATTATGGTGGACAATGTGATTTTCATGATCCTGAGTACAGAATTAGTTAGTAGACCGAAAATCAAGTTGATGTTAGATCCTCCTGATTTTTTAGTAATATTTGAATAACTAACCTATCAAGTGTAAAAATAACATTGACTTGAATTTTGGTCCACTAACTAATTCTGTACTCAGGATCATGAAAATCATACTGTCCACCATAATATTCGGGACATGGCCGCTCTCCACCATTTTGTTTTTATCAAATGCCTATTGCTAAGCTATGTCCCGCAGACGAATCTAGCCAACCACATATTCTTAAAAGTCGCTAAAAGATTGACTTGTATACAAAATTCCAGCTTGATGTTAGTCAGGCACTTTTTTGCGCGCTATCTCCTGGACTATACGTAAATTTACTAGATTTGATTTCAACAGTGGTCTATTTTACTAAAAACTGACTATATATGACACAAAAACAACACAACTTGCGTACTCCACAAATTGCCATCACTTCTTGGTCGAAATTTAGGATAGTTAAACAAAATATGTAAGGGGTAGAGAGGTCATAGTGGATATAAAAGTGGTTCAAACATTGGTAACAGCAGGTGGTGCTAGAAGCTTGTAGTGAGAGAAAAGAGAACTAATTTAACAAGTTCAAATGTAAATGAAAACAAAGTAATGAGAGAAATGAAAACTTATTTAATAGTTTTAATGTGAACAGAGCTATTAAAAGGAGTAGAGGGAGCATAGTAAATAAATAATTGGTGCTAGATGCGGGTAGTTTTAAAAGAATTGTCTGCTATTTAGAAAATTTGCTAAATAACAAGTTCAACAATTCAAGGGGAATGAAGATGTGTCCGTTTTAGGGAAATTTCCCCTTCTCAGAAATGTCCACTAAGACAAATTTAACTATCCTATCTAAATTCAAGAGAAATGTACAATTAATGTGTGTAAAAGAACAATTTTATATTTATATAGATTACAATTTAATTTTTATATAAAACAAGTAAGGCGCGTTTCACGTAAGTACGTGAGGCGATAATCACTGGCTACGTTTTCTTTATGTAAAATTGCAACATTTTATACTAAACATTTTCAATAAATTTTCTCGCATTAATGTTATGTTATCGGTGACACATATGTCTCGTATCTTGGGTATTTCTTTTCGTAATTTTGTGAAACTTGATTATAGACTGTTTCCGTGTCGTAAAGTAAGATAAACATCGAATAAAAGCCGACATTATGCAGTATGAACTTCTTTTGCCGGTGTTTTCACCCATTTGAGTTACAATTTTGCGTGATTTACGAAATATATTAAACTGTAAAAAATGTCAAATCATCATAGTTGAGCGAAGATCGGGAACTGCCCCCAATTGCCCTGCCTATGCTCTCCTTTCAGTACGTAAACCAGGGCGAGGAGTTAGATGCCTTTGCCCAGACTTAAATGTGAGCCCACAATGGTTTGTGAACACTTGTCATGGAAGTGTAAATACCACTTTGACGTAGGTCCACGTTGGAAGAAAGAGCATCTAGTTTTGATGTCGTGTTGTTGGCAGCATAGGAGATTTCAATGTATTGCCCGCCATATTGGCCGCCATTTTGAAAATGTAAATTGTACAATTGTAATAGTTGCATATTCTTTTTCTACACTTCAAGACCTTTAAATTGATGTATAACATGTCATGGTGACTAAAAAAAGGTTTTTTTAGTCACCCACCATATTGGCCGCCATCTTGAAAATATTAAGTGTGAAAACTCCAAAAAGTGTACAGTTGTCACAAATGCCGAGATACACCTGTGTGTCGAATTTCATATTCCTAGCTATAGTAGTTAATGAATTGAAACAAGCCAATGGACAGACAGACAGAGCCGTTATATAAGGTTGCTTTTCGTACTTCGCACAGAAACCTAAAAGTCAACTATTGTGAATTGATAAGCTAAAGCCGGGGCTGAAACATTTGCCATAAGATACCGTAAGCATTATTTGGCCAACATGTGAGTTGGCACTCGTGAAAGCGCTGATGGAGGTTTGAACTTGGTGTTGGCCAACTGAGGCACATTCGCAAGTGCAAGCTTTCCAAACATTTAAAAAAAAACCAATCTTTTTTGGACTCAGAGGACATCAAAACGTATAAATCCATCAAAATAAAAATTTTCGTACCATCACAATACTTTCCCTTTATATTATGAGAAAGTAAAAATTTAACTGACGATTTAATGAAGTTTTATAAAATGGTGTGCCACATGCCACATCGAACTGACGACATGCCGATTTGACAGTATGTGAGGCTTGTTCAGTAAAGTTCTCCTAACTAGTAATTCTGCGCATGCCCCGGTTCCGGCGTTATCAATTATTAGAAGTTATCAATTTTCAAAAACCAGTTGATAACTCTAAGAATAAATCGGGGCGCTTCACGTAAGTACGTGCGGTGATAATCGCTGGTTTCTGTATGATTAAGTTAAAATTGTAAGTGTAAAATTTTAATAGTTGCATATTCTCTTTCTACACTTCAAAACCTTTATTGATGTATAACATGTCATGGTGACATAAAAATTTTTTTGGCCGCCCGCCATATTGAAAATATTAAGTGTGAAAACTCCAAAAAGTGTACAGTTGCCTTAAATGCCGAGATGCACCTGTGTACCGAATTTCATGTTCCTAGCTATAGTAGTTTATGAATTGAAACAAGCCAACGGACAGACAGACAGAGCCGTTGTATAAGGTTTCTTTTTTTACTTCGTACAGAAACCAAAAACGAATAAAGTACGTCTTCTTGCAGTATACTTAAAAGACTTGCTATCAGCCTTTCATGAGTGGTTATTACACTTCTCATACTTGCCTTGCTCTTTTATTAAAGGAGAGCTAATGAAAATTGTTGAAAACAAGTTTCTTCGTCCATTCTTAATTAATTATACCAATCTTTAAGATGAAACCTGAGCTCTTCCAAAATTTTATATGTGGGAATATTTCGTCCTTCTTGAAAGCCAGATTTTAACCCATATTCTTCTTTAAATTATTTTTTTTTTACGCATCGATGTAAAGAGCCACAGCACCATTAGCGAAACATTCCTCCTTTACTTGAAATTTGCATTTATTATATATAAATTTTTTTTTTTTAATAACACACGTCAAAGCTAGAAATAAACTATGTAATAAAGCAAGATAATGTGACGCACCAATCCGACTGTGTGGAGATACCCGATTGCTGTAAGTTCGATTTGATCAGTTTATGATCAACTAACACATCTGACCGTATATGGCCAGCTTTAGGTACAACCGATGAAGGTACGAAAAAGGTCATAGAATCAAACTTGTAGATCTTTCAAAATCCGTAGCTGTTTGTGCAATCAGTTTTTCGATGCGACTCACCGTTAATTCTTAAAAACACTTTAACGTTTCGTCCGTCAATTTAATTCTTTTTTGGAGTGTGAGGGTTTAAAAATGAAAATTTTTAACTTTTTGGAACTTTCCCGCCAGTTAAATGGCTATAATACAAGTGTGCCAAATTTAAACTTCTAGCTATTCTGGAGGTATAGCACTCATTTATTAAATTAAATAAATGAGAAAAATGAAAATAGTTGTAAACTTCAAATTAAATTTTAAAAAGCGTATAAATCTTCTACACTGGTGACGTCAGGGTTTTCTTAAGCGACGCCCACCTGTCAGAATTTAGGTATCCTTTGCTTACCAATCCTTGCTCAACTCTGAAAGCTGTCAATTTTTTAAAACAATATCAATGTTTGATTTTTCGAATTTTTGCAAAATGCTCTGTGTTGTTTTCTCTTATTCTTGATCTCAATTTACCATTTATATACTTTAAATTCATTGTGTTCCAAAAATTGTAAAAATGATTGATGACAACTCAAGGTGACGATTGTTTGAATCAAAAGAATCTTGTAATCTTACGACGGACAACATAATATACCTCCAAATGAAGAATAAAAGATGATTTCGAAGAGGTTAAACGTGACAAAAGGTTTACCATATTTATCTAATTTAAAATTTAAAGAAAAAAATAATTTATTTAATAGTCGTATCCATGAATTCTCATCTATTACACACCGCAAACGAAATTTGTTTTACAATTCGTTTGGAAGATCTGAAGATTCGGTATTTCAGAAATCAAAATCACCCAAAGTAAGTAGGAATATCAGAAGATATTTGAATTTTGTCAAAAGGAAAACAATAAGTGATATTCAAAGTGAAATAAGCAAGATTGCCGGAGTCAGTGGCAAGTATATGGAGGAATTACCGAATTGGGATTTTTTAAATGATATGATTCCTTCAAGTCAAGAACAATTACCTGAAAGATCGATGGAAGATAGCTACGACGAAGCATATTTACCTTTGGAAACAAGCACGCTTTTAAAAGATAAATTTACAACAGTTATCGGCACTGTAAGATTGGGTCGTTTGTTAGAAGCGATGGATTTTTTCGCAGTCTGGATAGTTTTGAAGTACCTAAGTAACCCGCTTCAAAAACCCGACAAACCGTCTCCTTACGGTATCGTTACAGGGCATGTTGATAACATATCTTTCTTAGGAGCTTTACCGAGGATTAAAAGAGATATAGTTTTTAAAGGGCACGTCACCTACGTAGGACGATCGTCTCTCGAAGTATACTTATGGATGGAGCAATTAAACGAAAAAGCGGTTTGGGAAATTTTAACAAAAGCTTACTTCATTATGATCGCACGAAATAGGAATAATACTAAATCTCTACCTGTCAATCGTTTGAGTCCGAAAAACGAGAGCGAAATAAAAATGCTCCACGAAGCACAAGAACGAGTTGCTATAAGAAAAAGACAAGATAAGATGTCCCTTTTAAAAACCATACCTTCCAACGAAGAAACTGATTTCATACATAATTTATTCATAAAATCAACCGACATACGTGATAAAACTTTAAGTTTACCGTCGTTACCGGAAAATTCAGTTTGGATGAATTCAACAAGGATGACTTGTAATTATTTCCCTCATCCGGAAAACCGCAATTTTCATCTGACACTCTTCGGCGGTTTCATTATGAGAGCGGCTTTAGAAATATCGTGGATTACGGCTATGTATCATGTCAAGGCCAGACCGAAATTGATTGAAATCAGTAATATTACATTCGACGAACCGATTTTCGTAGGGTCCTTTCTACTGATTTCCGGTCTAGTTGTATACACCGAAGGTATTTACTTAGAGATAATGTCAGCGTGTACAATTGAAGAGGTGACAACGCGTAAGAAACATACGACCAGCACAATGCACTTCACGTACGAATGTTCAAGTGTCGTTCCTAAAGTACTGCCTCAGACGTATCAAGATGCAGTTCTTTTACTAGACGGTAAAAGACGTTTTGAACACGTAATGTCCAAACGAAAACTCTAGAGTACTTCTGTAACTAATCTTAAAATAATTATTTTTTAAAAAAAAGTATTGTTCATTTGTTTTAATTTGAAATTATCATTTATGCTTATATTTCTAACTAGTATGATTGTCGAGCATATGGTAGCTAAAAAAGAAAATTAAAGGCACTTTCACTTCAACCTTTGGCCACCATATTGAATTATAACAGCCATCTTGGATTTAATAACACTCTATTATCTCAGCTTCCAGTGGACCTAGAGATCTGAAATTTGGTACATAGACTAATGGTAGCTAAAAAAAAAAAAAAAAAATTAAAGGTACTATCACTTTAAAAAATGGTCGCCATCTTGGATTTATCAAATAACAAAGTATAAAGTATTTTATTTAATGAAATGGCCTACTCAATAAACAAATATGATAGCAATAGGTATAGAATATTAATAATACAGCCACTGATTCCTAGCAAGATCCCCGCGCTTCACGCGGGGTGAATGCTAGTTTATTATATAATAACAATAGATGTAATTTACAATCACGTTCAAAGTACTAGATTTATAATGATGTATTTATTATAGACACAATAAAAGATGAAACAATATTAATAATAAAAACCATAAAAGAAATAAAAAATTATCAAAAACAATTGATAATGTTGATAAGAGTGATAAGCTATCAGGTGATAAAACACAAATTGTTCATAACAAGACGCTTTACCATTTAGAAGCACTGCTAACACAAATCTTTTAGCAACTTAATGAAGAGGGGGTTTTAGGCTACTCCCCTCAATCTTCTAAGATCTTTGTGAAGTAAGGAGGGGGTACTCGCTTTACTACTGTAACTGTAGCAAATAAATAACAGTGACATATCGGGGTTCGAATGTCAGGTGACATAAAATGTTTCACCCTAAACAATCACATTGATAGAGCATGCGCTAAGAGAATGAATTCATTCAAACATACTAACAGACATCTAGATTGGATTCCAGAGAATTTCATAGATTAATGTAAAAAATGGTTGATTCCTATATTCTGTAAAATACTGAGGTTACTTCAGTTTTTTCCAAGTCAAGGTCCTAGATGTATGAATGATTGCGAAAATAACAAAACGTATAAACCGAATGAGAAAAAAAACTTCACACAATACAAAGAAAACAATGGTGTATTTTCCTTACACTAAGCCTGACATTGCCTTGAAGCAGTTGAGTGCATCATACTTACAATGATTTCGTAACAACGAAATAGCACACCTTATCCACTTCACAAAAATAAGAAACCCTTATATGGATGTCAAATTTTTGGATTTCCACTCCTGAGGAGATAGGAGAAAAAGAGACTCCTCTTCTGAGTTTGCATGGTAACTTCTTCCTAGCTGAGCGACTCTAGCGATAATCGTTGGAGTCGCTAAAAAGTGTAGGGTCAAAACGGGGTAAGAAAAGTGTAGACTACTACTTCATAAGACAGGCTATATTTCGTCCCGAGAGGGACATCTTCAGGCCTGGAATCAGAAGTATTTTTCTAAAAAAAAACTAATCAAATATAACAATACTAACATTTACAATGAACACAAAGTCCAAATACATCAATTCAAAGTGAAAGGAGGGACCACTGGAGTCGCGATTGCAGCAAGGCCACACTAGATAAACTATATATGATAAACTATGTATATTTAGTGTGGCCTTGATTGCAGGCCTCATGCTCCTGTTCCAGGAGTAGTCATAATCGCAGTCGCGAGCGATTCTTCGTGAATTCCACTCCTGTAGTGCCGGCGAAACGCACCAAAAGGCAGCTATCTTTGGAGGTCAAAATGAGGGATAAATTTTTACACGGGAACAAATTCAAAGTTAAATTACTTAAATAAATTAATATACATATAAAATATAATAATATAATTTAATTAATATAATTAAATATATTATTAAATTACCAAAATACGACAAAGAACCTTGAAAATTTCTAGAAGCATTTAAAAAGATATTTCATTTGCCCTAATTCGATATTGGAAGTTTATTCGATATGATAACTAATCCAGCAAAATGATAAAATCTAAGAAAACCATGAGAAGGGATGCTTCGCGCTATTGCGTAATATTATGGTTGTCAATTTTTTCCCCACCAGTTGACCTTAGGGGAGATATAATCGTAGGGAAAGGACAATTGCTAAAGGTCAACAAGAGGTGATGGCAATCTGAGGAGGAGCCCATCAGTTGTTTTTGTCACGTAGAGTCGTTTTTAATAAAATAGACCACTGTGTAGTAATATAAATACGATGTAAGGAATGTTTGCCAGATGCAGGTTCTCTCTAAAGGCCCCCATACACGGTCAAAATGTTTGCGCAAACATTTTGACCGTTTATGGGGCTGTTTGATGTTTGCCCAAATATGATATTTGACGTGTATGGCCTAAATTTGCCCGACATCAGGTTTGCGCAAAATGTTTGATCGTGTATGGGGACCATTACTCTTGCTCTATCTAAATGTAAAATGACCTTCCTAGTTCCGAGTGTGTCGATCTAATAATTTATCTGTAAATTGTCTAATTTAAAGACTGATAAAAAGTGTCATAAAACACAATGTCACTGTGAATGTACGAAGGAATTGCAGTTATTTTGATAGGAAAAATCTCATTGCTGTTCTTTTGTTTTTAATAAATTTATTTTTGACAACTTCTATATTTTGTTTTTATTTACGATTTACGAGTATATTAATTGTCATGGGCAGGTGTAATTTATAAAGTATCAAATATTAGCACAAGACTGTTCTGACTAAAGCAATCATACATAACAAGTTACACCTCTTTATTTTCCACCGGTTTCTTCAAATAGGAGAATGAGAAATGCTCGCTCTCCAGATGTGGAGTTTTTCTTGAAACTCATAATTAATTCACGAAACTACCGAGCAGTTTAGATCTACCATTACTGATGTGTTGCAATAGTCGCTGGAAACGCGTGGAGGAAACACCTTTATAATTTTGTGCCAGCGGCTATCACTCAGCTTCTGTCGCTGGAGTTGCGTCTAGGGAAACGTGCCTTTAATGGGTTGTAAAATAAACTAAAATTTAATATTTATGAGTTTTTTTTGCAATGCTAAACAATATTTTTCAATACCATCGACAATAAATGGTAATTTATTCTTGAAATTTGTTTTAACTTTTAAAAAAATCGAACACCCTGTACAAAAAAATTAGTTAGAGAGCTCCTGTGTTTGACGTGTATTGCCTAAATTTGCCCGACGGTTTCAGGTTTGCGCAAAATGTTTGATCGTGGGGGACTTTACACCCTTTGCTTTAGTGATTACATATACATATCCTTATAAATACATTGCATAGCATGGTAAAAGAAAAATATGTAATGTTATTGTACTCTAGGGAGAGCTTAAGTTGTGGGGGGAGGTTCATTTACCTTGAGCCTTGAACGCACAAAATATAACTATTGCTGACAACACTGATAGTGAAGAAAGGAAGGTTTCTCCAATAGTGTTTCCAGACTCCGCTTTGACGAGTAGTATAATAAACAAAATTTCCTCTCTCCTTAGAATTATATGTCCAAGGAGTAAGAAAATCTTCCCAACACTATCCAAGTTTCGATTCCCCGCCGCGATTCGTATTTTTAAACCTTTCTCTTTTTTCTATTCTACAAACTTTAATATAGATTTATTATATTTAACTATTTTGATTTCAGGGGCAAGCAGGATTCGATGAACTTCGAAAATATATCAAACAAGGAGGGGATTTTTGCAAGGAACTTGCGGTTATACTTAATGAAAGGTAATTCAAGTTATTACTATTTGCGACCTTAACATGTATCACGTACTCTTCTTTTTTTTAGATAAATAATGACGAACGTCAATAATTGGAATTTCTTTTAGTCACAGTAGACGTTATTATATCTTCATCTCTTCTTACTGAGTAAGGGGAGTTAGATTTAAAAGTAAGTCTTAACGACTATTACATTGAGTCTTTCCCTTTCAAAATGCATCTCTTCCTATTGAATAAGTCATTTGTAACCTCTGTCCCAACTCTTACAATAATATTCTCTTTCAAACTTCAATCTTCTTACCGAGTAAGTCACAGATTTAAACCTCTGCCTCAACTCCTACGCTGATTGCTATTTTCACATTTCATCTCTTCTTGGAGAGTAAGTCATATTTCAACCTCGGCTTTAACTCCTATAATGACAATTTCTCTTTCATATCTCAATTGTCTGACATCCAATTCCCTTTATTAAACTACTATTTATATTTTTGTAAATTTCTGTTTCGCTCTTTAAATAAATTTGATTAACTACATGAACACGTTTTTTTTTTTTTTCAAATTCCCTTTTAGAAACAAAATATATTATTGTTTTGTTTATGATTACAGGTCGGAAGCTGAAGCACAGTTTGCCAAAACGTTGGCTAAACTGTCAACAAAATTAGTGAAATTTACCAGAGAAGGTTCGGGAACCGTTAACACTGTATGGCAGAGAATAGGAGTTGAAATGGAAGCCCAAAGTCTACTTCATAGGTATTAATTAATAAATAATATATCATTTGATTTTTTTTTCTTAGGAATGTTTCTATGAAGGCTTTGAAGACGAAACTACATATTTAGGGATTATATTTAACTGTTTGGCTTGGCCTACACGATAGTAAGAAAGATAAAGTACGGTACGCAACTCGTGCGAAAACTGCATTTTGCTTTGCTCGTGTGGTTTTACTACCCTCGCTGATTTGCTAAATGCTACTTTTGCACTCGACGCGTAATGAACTATTATGCGCCCTGATGTGAGCTGATGCCCTGGGGCAGGCTGCTTCAATGCTACACCTTGATAACGATTCTTGCTTTAGTTAAACTTTAACTCAAATCGAACCGTTTTTAAATGCCAAGGAACAAAGTTAAAATTTAATAAAAACCTAACTAAATATTTTTTTATTTCCGGGTATTACTTTAAAGGATCTTTCGGAATAATTATTAAAAATGTAAACTATATAATAATTATAAAATAAAAACAAGTTTAGAAAAAGGTTCAAGAACCTTGAAGACAAAAACTGGTTTAGCGAACGACTCGATCATACCTCGAATAAAAAAATTAGCAAGCCCTTATAAATGCAAATATAATTACAGGCTTAACGTTTCGCCATAATCAATAATTATTTCATAACTTTTTCTCGTTTATATATATATATATATATATATATATATATATATATATATATATATATATATATATATATATATATATATATATATATATATACACACACATATACATATATATCCTTAGGATTTTGGATTTTAAATAATATAGTTTGTTAATTATATGACAGTGGTATTTTAAGAGCGTCCCTTTTTGAATAATAACTGAGTGTAGTTATAAATTATAGGCGATATTAGGAAAGAAAAGAGAAATTATGGTACTTAAAAGTATCGGAATTATAAAATATCCTTCCTGAGTGAGATTAGAACATTTATTTTTCTTTAGGGCACATAGCTTCCTCACATCTTATCACGTACTTTAATCATATTATGATTTTACAACCCATTATTGTCTCGTTTATTAGATAATTTATTTCATTGTTTCCCTCCTTTTATTAAATCTATTTAAAATGTTTTTTTTTTTTGTTTTTTACACGAATAAAAGCACCAATTTAGCAATATTTACTGTGCACAGTGCACAGGCGGTTGAAATTAATCTGAGGCTATCTGCGGGCAACATTTAACAAACTTCCAAACTTCTTAAAAATCAGTTTTAGGTTTCTGTACAAACTACAAAAAGAAACCTTATATAACGGCTCTGTCTGTCTGTCTAGAAGAAAAGGAACTATTAAAATTTCACACGTAATATTTTCAAGATGGCGGCCAATATGGCGGGCGACTAAAAAAAGTTTTTAGTAACTATGACATGTTATACATCAACTTAAAGGTCTTGAAGTGTAGAAAAAGAATATGAAATTATTAAAATTTTCAAGATGGCGGCCAATATGGCGGGTGACTAACGTTGTTTTAGTTACCATATCATGTTATACATCAATTTAAAAGTCTTTAAGAGTAGAAAAAGAATATTACTATAAAAATTAGTGTAATTATATTACACTTAATAATTTTAACTTTAATGTACAGAAACCCGGCAATTATCGCCCCCACGTTTCATATCTCAACGTGAAGCGCGCCTAACTTGTTTTGTAAAGAGATAGGTGTAAATAAATTTTCCTACAGTTGACCGATAAAGTGGTTGTTATGGCACTCAAAATAGTACGCAAAACAGCAGATTCCTGCACTTACTACTTTACCGCACTCATTTTACTTTACCGCACTCCAGTGTTCCAACTTACGAACATAAAGAACTTAAATCTAAACAAATATTAAATAATCAAAATTATAATAATAATAACAATGACAACTAATCATTATTTTTTAACTAACTACATGATTTAAACACTATATATCAAATATAAAAATGGTACAACACAAAAAAGTAAAGATAGACAATCTAAAAAAAAAAAAAAAAAAATCAAATGTGATGAGTAAGTGTTATGATGAAAAAGAATAACAGCGCTTGGTCAGGTTTGCTGAATCAGGCAAAAAAAGCAACACTGGCTATAAACAGAACAGCTGGTTTAGTTGATATTGTAACACCTTTTACATGTTGATGAACACTCTATTATTTTATATTTACAGATTAAAAACTAACAGTAGGAAAAATTTAATGTTCAATTTGAACTTAAAGTGTCTTTGCTGCACTCGAGAAACCTTTCCGCCCTCGCCTGCGGCTTGTGCTTAAATATTTATCTCGAATGCAGCAAAGTGCCACTTTGCGCACTAGTTGCACAAATAACTAGTATGTTTGTGCGCATGGAGAAAAGAAACAAATGGGCGCAGAAGGTTCAAACTTATATGTAGGACCAACAGCAGGTTAATTATGATCTACCATAAAAATCAGACGAGTAATTTTTAAGATATGATGGTTCGCAAAAATTGAGCGACATACAAACACGGGACCACAATTGTTCCCTAATGTCTGAAACTTATTTCTGTGTTGAAATTTTTGAATTCAGAGACATACAAAATGTTCGTTCTTCATAACAATCTCATAGCTTCCTTTACCTTCGTAAGCAAAAGATTACGCATTTTTCTTCTGAAATGTCTAAGACAGAAATCCGTTTTAGTCATTAGGGAATATTTTTGGTCACTTGTTCAGGAGGAGTATGTATCCAAACAAACGCAAAGTGTAGTATAAGAACTTCGCTTTGCTCAGCTCAAAAATTACTTAAATAATTTAGTATAAATATAAAATATAATAATATTATTAAATAATATAATTAATATATTATTTATATATATTATTTTAATATATATTATAATATTAATTAATATAATTAAATAATTATTAAATTACCTAAATACGACAAAAAACATTAAACATTTCTTGAAGCATTTAAAAAGATATTTCATTTGCCCTAATTCGATATTGGGAGTTTATTCGATATGATCACTAATCCTGTAAAATGATAAAATCTAAAAAAAAACATAAGAAGGGATGTTTTGCGTAATTGTGTAATATTATGGTCATGGTTGTCAATTTTCACGAATATTTTTGGTCACGTGTCGGTTTGTCGATCTGTCTGTTGCGAAACAATATGTCTTAAAAATTACTCGTCAAATTTGATGAAATTTTCTATTTTTGGTCCCATATAAGTTTTAACATTTTGCGTCGTTGAGTTTTCTTCAACATACACACAACGTTTTTTCTATTAACACCGACATCTACATTTTTGGTGGATTTACACGCTCTAAGGTCTCTTGCTCATGATTGTAATTAGGAGAGAAGTGAGGTTATAGACTAAAGAGAGCAGACTTTGTCGTAGTGTACAGTACATATCACAACTTCGATGGCCTGGCTTTCTTGTCTAGTGTCTGTTGGCTTTAAGTTCTAGTGGGTCTGGAACCTGGTCCCTTTTCGCGGTTTGGTTTTGTTGGGGACACAAATGTTTAACAATATTTACATTTAAATTTATAAAATTTTTTTTAAAGTAAACGAATAAATACATATTGAAAAATGGAGCTGTATAACGATAAAAATGAGCTACCGGGGACAGAAAACTGTTAATTGTCTAAAAACAATACCTAATCTTTAGTAGAGACCGGTTTTGACAATTTGAGTATATAAAAGAGGTATATACTAAAACTGTCTGGAAATTTTTATAGAAAGAAGCATATAAAATAAAAAATAAACTTCGATATTTTCACCTTGATAATTGAAGTCTTTTATATATACTTGGATACAAATGTGGTTAGTCAATAGCTAATATGCGTATTTATATACATACATGTCCATTTTATATATATATATATATATATATATATATATATATATATATATATATATATATATATATATATATATATAAATATATATATATATATATATATATATATATATATGTATATATATATATATATATATATATATATATATATATATATATATATATATACCTATAAAATAAAAGTAAATTATAAATTGAAGGCCATCGACTTGAAACGACCCTGAGACCAATCTTAGTATGAAATGTTGATTAAAAAAAGACATTATCTTAAAATACAAATGTTAAACTCACTTGCTTCTTGCTTTATTTTCCTTTATTTTCTAGTTATCATTTCATTTAATTGTTTCGGAATTTTATTATTCACAAGTTGAAATAACTCAGCAGAACAAATAATATAGTATTTTTTAGGTATTAGATATATTCTTTAGTTTACAATTTTTACTATTTTAAAAAAAGACAACCCAAGCTGTGTTAAATTTTATTATATTTTTAAAAAAATACTAGGTATAAAGTGATTAAAAATTGATATTAAATGTGTTCATTAAGTTAAAAGTTATAGATCCAAATTTAATATAGTAGGTTTATGCGGTCAGAGTCTACACATTACATTGAACTTATGAATTAGCATTACTTTCACTCTAAAAAAAAAAAAATCACTAACAAGTATACGCTAACTCTGAGAAAAAATATTTGGTTTTACGACATGTTCTTCATTTACCTTATAAAATAAGAAAATTCAACTTACAATATTGCTACTTCGTAGATATTATTATAAATAAAACATTTATTAAAGACAAGAATAATAAAAAATAATACTCATCCACGGAGTTAGGAATGTAGTATGTTTATCGTAATTCGTAGTTTCGGCCGAGATTATGTGATAGTTACTCATATTTAAAAAATAAAACACTATTTAATTTTAGGTACTTCTTTATTCTCTACATCACAAATATTTTTCACTATACACAATACCGGTTTTAGCATGCCTGCAATCGTCATTGGTTAAGTACAAACAAAAATAAATGAAGGTTGAAAAAAAAAGTTCAAAATAAAATGAGTGTGTTTGTATTTAACCACTGACGATGGCAGACATGCAGAAACCGGTATGGTGTATAGTGTAAAATATTTGTGATGTAGACAATAAGGCACTTCTTTAAATTGTTATTCCCCTTATAAAATAAACAGAGGGGAGTAAAAATCTAAAGAAGGTGTGTGGAATTCTTATTTGACTGTTACTCTCCTTTTTAAAAAAAGTGTGATATTCCTTTGTCCCAAAGTACACATCCCTTTGTCTTAAAAGTTTATTTAGTCAAAGTCATTTATATTCTTAAAAAAACATAGGGGAGTAACAATCTAAAGAAGTACCGACAATAAAGATGTACCTAAAATTAAATAGTATTTTATTTTTTAAATAGTCATTTAAAAAATTTTCGTGCCACAATTAGATAATAAAACTACCGATTTTATTTGAATGAAAAACTTTTGAGAAACGTATTTCTTCAATAGCTTTGCGAATTTTTATTCGATTTGCATGATTGTTTTCCATTCGACTCGACTTAGATAGTAATTTAAACGAATATTGAAAAGCTAACTGTCCCTGCTGAAATTATATCGCAGTAATAAAAATAAAAAAATTTCAAAGTCAAAAACCTTTTGAATGCGATTCTGTAAAACAAAACACAGCTAGTTTCATCTGTTAGGTCAAATCTTTCACTTTCTAAAACATGCCACGAAAATTGGAAGCAAAAACATCATAAAAGTAGTGCGAAGTAAACGTGAAATCTAAAAACAAAAAAAACAAAAAAAACGCTGAGTAGACGTAGACGGAAAGAGCGTGTAACGGAAGATATTTCCTTCCTTTTCCAACAAAAAAGGGGAGGATATCTCTCATTCCTACTACTTTTATAATTTAGTCTACCCTTATCTTCCTTGGACACTAGACTCGCGTTTCTAATTACATATATTGAAAAATGTTTTAATTCCTTAATTGACCCAAATTCTCAAGAATGGAAAACTAAAAGCTTCAATTTACTAATTTTATATATCATAAGATTAATAAGGAAAATGGATCTTACACAACCCCGGACACTTCTTTTCCAAAGGAAATTGTACTTGAATACATTTTTATTTGAAATAATACTGTGCTTTGTATGTTACCAGGAATTTTGCCAATGCTTTAAATGAGGACGTGGTGAAACCATTAAGAGCTCTAGTCGAATCTCAACATAGGATAAGGAAGTCAGTCGAAACAGCAGTAGACAAGAGTGGTAAGTTGCTACAGACTTAGTTGCTTCAACCAAGATACACTTTACACAAACCAATAAAACTATAACTAGACGAAACCGGCATTGAACAAGAAGTTGCCATCATCAGCAGAGAGATGGAGTTAGGTGGCACTAGGAATAAACTAAAGTTCACATCTCTGTCCAGCCTCTGGCAGAGTCAGAGGGCCAGATCTCTGAGCAGAATCCTACTTCCACTTGACTCTCTGTGGCACTGGCGATGACTGCTTAAAGTTGAAAACCGGTTACGCCATAATAAGGCCATTGTCGAGGGACAGTTACATACTACTTTATCTCAGTCTACAATAACTCCACTGATTAATACTGAAGTTTATTCTTTTACATTAACTTCACTTATATAATGTTATGTCATTTCCAGGTAAAAGTTTGGGTGAATGGAGAACGGCTGAGTCAAAGGCGAAAAAGTCCAGCTTCCTTTCATCAAGAGAATATGAGAAGCTGAAGGAACCTCCCACGGGTAACGAACGACAGAGGATATCAGCCTCGGCACTACACATACCTAAACCTGACAAAGATTCTGCTAAGGTATGTATATTATGTTACTAAGGAATACAGAGTGACCGTGGTGCTAAAGTAAAAAGTTACATTTGCTCGCCCATCTATGAATCAAGCTTGAGATCACGGGTTCGATCCCATGTCTTGGCACTTTGATTTACATAGGTCATTATTGATCACGCCGTATTCGCTTCGGTGGTACATTGGTGTGAGAAGTAACTCCATTCAGGGATAGTGAGACATTCCTAAATTATTGTCAAACAAGTGGAGTGGCCTCCCCGTTATACTTCTAGTACATAATGTCACTAAAATTGAGTATTAAGATTAAATTTGTAGAACATTCACTCAAATCTTAAGTTTTTATTTTGTTAATTTTTCCATTGTGATAACTTGATTGTATTAGACATGTTAAATTTCTTTAAGCATTTAAAAACATTTTATTTTATTCTACATTGATTTTTTTTTTTTTTTTTTTTTTTTTTTAGATGGAATCGAAAAGGAAAAAGGCTGAGGAATGTGTGAAGAAAGCTGATGTAGATTACTATAGTGTTTGCCTAAGGTCCGAAAGAGCAAGGCTTGAATGGGAATCTGCTGTAATCAGGGGATCACATTGCTTCCAGGTTTGTTCCCATGTTCGGTGAAATTCAGATATGTTTGTGGTTTGTGATAACATTACTATAGTTTAATAAGTAAGGTTGCATAGAAGTACCAACTGCTGTGCAATCGGCAACTTTTTAAAGCGAAGCTTTGCATTTCGCTCTTGACTCTTGGATGTAGTGATTATGATTGTTCCAAACCCCCTATTCGTTTAAGAAAAGTGTTATGCAAAAGCGCTTATGTGGACCATTATAAATCCATTCTCAGGTAGGGACGGGTTTGTAAACCTCTTTCGAACCAGATTAAACACATTCAAGGAAACCTAACATATAAGGAACCTTAAAATTTGCGACGGTTAATGGCTGTAGAAGGGCTTCTAGTCCGACTTTTCGCTTCCACTTCTGGAAGCATCTTCAGGGATGTGGTACATCGTGATGTTTACACATTAACGACGTCTTGTTGTTGCTTCAAGTAAACATCACGATGCACCACACGAGTAACATCACAAGCATCGTGATGTTTACTTGAAGCAACAAGACATACTGACGACTGGAGTGAGATACGGTGAATTTATACGGGTTTTCTGAAACTTAGATTGTACCAGGATTTCCCGGGGTTCCTTGAGTTGAGCTAATCCTTTGTCGGGATGGTGCAATCGGGCAGGTGCCGCCTTCGCGGTGTTCCTCAGTGGAGCTGGTGGTTTGAAGTCGGGAAGTGCCCGCGGCGCCGCTTTTCGCTTTCTGATAGGCACAGGTGCTAACTTTTTAAAATCCATCCTCTCTGTAGAAGTTCTGGTTGCTTCTCGATCTCAATAGTCTCCCTTACCACCCTGTTGTGATACCTGTTGATGCGAGTAAACGTATGTCCTCAAACTTGACGAGATGACCGTTTTCTTCAGAATGCTGAGCTAGCGCTGATCTGTGATCGTTGTTCCGGATCTTGCTATGGGCGCAGTCCTAGAGTAGAACCTTCATCTTTGATGTGAAGTTGTCCTAGTACATCACAACCGAAGCATTCCCTTTGTCAGCGGGAAGTACCAGGATGTTAGAGTTCTCTCGTTGTTTGCGTAAAGACTCGACCTCCGGTTTGTGATGTTCTAAACTAAACTCACCTCGTTTCGAAACTGTCATCGCTTCATGTCGAGAAAGAAGATCTACTGGTTAGCTTAGATATTGTCTCTTTTCACCAACCTGCAGATAGACGACACCACCGCTATCATAAGAAGAAAGGTATGTGAAGACGGAGCACAACTTATAGAATATTATCTCAAATCTACATACTTCTTATTCACAGAGCAAGATCTGTGAACTCATGGAAAAAATGGCTCCAAGAAGCAAGAAATACTGCATGTCCTCCACCAAGAGATTACTGGGAAACACTTCCAGCAAAAAGGACGGATGACTAATCTCTCACACATCGAAGGAACGACGGTTAAGACAACAGGATTCTCAGAAAACACAGCATGGGGACCGCCATCCCTTTAATCTCAAAACTTGAGGTGTCTATCAAATCCCTTGCAGTTTCGGCAAAAACTACATCGGACAAGAACACGTAAGAGCAGTGAAAAACAATGAAGGCAGATCAGCGATAGCTCAGCATTCTGAAGAAACCGGCCATCTCATTTAAGTTCGAGGACATGCGTGTACTCGCATCTGTCAACAGGTATCACAGTAAAGGAGGCCTATTATGTCATCGAAAAACAACCAGAGAAGAACTTCAACAGAGAGGATGGATGTCTTGTTGTTGCTTCAAGTAAACGATAACAAATCACGATGCACCACACCCACCAAGATGCTTCCCGAAGTGGAAGCAAAACGTCGGACTTCAACCCCACTATTACTGCACATGCCGTACAAACCGGTACTTGGTTTTGGATGTAGCGAGTTTTGGCTCTAGTGCAGTATTACATAATTGTCACTGCACATGCTTAAGTTTAATTTCATGTATAGGTATTTACCCTAGAGTTGGACCTGTCACCTGTTCTAAAGTCGTTCATTGTCAACGTTTAAATCTATCATATATCACAGTTAAAAATTAAAAAATCGGTCCGGGACAACTCTGACAAACTTTGTCATATAACAGTTCATAATTACTTAGCCCAGTGTTTTCCATTTATTAGTTTTCGAGTTTCCGTTGGTGCATTTAATTATTATTGAACATTTTATCAAAATGTATCATTAAAATTACTTCTCCTCGGCAGGGAATCAAACCTGGCCTCTCTCCATCCGCGTTTTAAGCTATTTTCTCAGGAACTATATTTTTCCCCGGAAAACGTTAGATTTGTATATAAATTGACTACATTTAAGAATTTTTTAACCAAAATCGTCGCAACCGTTTTCAAGAAATTTTTTTTTTCACGTTTTTTCAAAGTCTTTAAGGGTACCGCCCCCTAATTTGGAACTAAAATTCATTTCTCGATTTCGCCGCGGGGTATGATTTTTCTTAATATGTATGCCAAGACGACAGGCAGACTTTTTTTTTTTTTTTTTTTTTTTAAAAAAAACACTTTTATTGGTCTCAGGGGATCTCAAAACATGTAAATCCATCAAAATCTCAAAATTGAATTTTCGCGCTATCAAAATACTTTCTTTATTTGAGAAAGTAAAAAGGTTCGGGAGCAGGTTACTCCTTAACACATAGTTGTCACTGCGTATTGCGTATGCCCACGTTAAAATTTTTATGCATTTTCCATAAATTTGACCCTGAAACACCTTATTCTTTCGACTTTCACTGTATAAAATTTTGAAAATAAATTTTACAAAACAATTATTATTAACTGTACATTTGTTGCAGGTTATGGAAGAAGAAAGACTTAAAGGACTACAAGATTTGAGCCAAAATTACCTTAACAGTTTCCAATACATTGGCCCTAAATTAACAGAGGTAACCTTTAGTTATAACTACATAATCGTAATCAATGGTGATTATTATAGTTACATTTTTTGATGAAGATGTTAATGAAGAATATAAAAAGAAAAATTATTAAAAACTAAAGATAAAAAGTTCTTTAAAAAAAATCTGAAACAAGATAATGTGTTTAAGGCTAATTTCTTAAAGTGCAATTCACATTCCACCTCTTCTTACTGAGTAAGTCAGATTTTAATCTCTGTCTTAACTCCTTCACTCACTCCTCCTTTTTCACATTTCATCTCTTCTAAATGAGTCAGGTGTAACTCTCTATTTTAACTCCTACACACTCTTCCTCTTTGACACTTCTTTATTTTCTAGAGGCAGGAGGCGGATTTAACTCTCTGCCTCAACTCCTCCTTTAATTCCTTCTCTTTCACACTTCATCCCTTCATATTGACTAATTTATATTTAAATAGCTGTCTCAACTTCTGATCTAACTTTTTATCCTTCACACTTCATACCTTCTCCCTAACTTAAATTTATTACGTCCTTAAGATATTGCTAATTTTATTTATTTTATATTTTTTTCCAGATCCATGCAAGAATCAGGGATCCAGTTTGTAAAATAGACGTAACAAGTGATCTAGAAACAGCTGTTGGTCTCAGATTAGCTTCACTACCAAACCAAGAGCAAATTCTACCAGATTTCTACCCTGAACACCTCTTTTTAGCAATGAATCAAGACAGGCGTAAACAGGTACGCTAGGTAGAATTAAAAATTCCAGTCATGCACCATGACTTAATGAGCGAATTTTCAAAGAAATCTGCGTATATTGGCTTATGATAATATAGAAAAAATTTGGTTTAGAATTTGCATGGGTGAAAAGAAAAATTGGTACACAGGGGTTCGGGGTACAAAAGTCATAATAGTATTTACCCTTCAAGATGCATGTCGTTGGAAAGCTCTTTAAGAGTACAGACAGTAATTGTTGTTGTCTACACTTTTATCATATTTTCATATAAAAGGGAGGTAAAATGACCCTAAATTGTAAAAATTTGACCCCTAAATGAACTCCAAAAATTCTGGCCAACGAACTCATCCTTTCTTTTGATATTATTGACATTTTAAAATTTGTTTGAAATTTGTAAGTGCATCCTAAGGGGAGATATCGTCTGGAAAGATACACATACATACATAAATAAGTGTTAAATTTTAGGAATCGATTCAGAATGGTCTATAACGGATTTCTATGGAAATTTTTTTTCAAAAATTCGCGTTGCAATAATTTTGAAGCCATTGCAATAGCATAATTTTCTTTGAAAATTCGCTAAAACCTTGTTGTCATCGACTAAGCTCTTAAGAGTTAGAATCTTGCAACCTTTAGAGGTTTAAAACCAATGTATCCTTAATAAATAAACCCGTGGGGGGTAGGTGGATGAACCCAAACTAAACCAGCTTAGGTTCGGAGTTCTGATGACGCATGGATAGACAAGTGACCTGTGTGTCTATGTCCAGGTTACTCAATAGACCCACCTGTGGTCTATTGATTAAACTCAACACTAACTTTTTCCCATTTAAATATACTTCAGACTGCCAATGCTGGACGAACAAGATTTTATTCATGAGCTCACAAAGGTGACGGAATGAGGGAAGCACTTTTATTCATTCTGAAAGCGAATTTTGTTTGTTTTGTCTACAAAATTTTAAATTTTCTTGACAAAAATGCGTTTAACTTGTTTAACTCTAAATTTATTTAGGCTCATGTATTGAAAGAAACTTTTAATAAATATTTAATATCAGTTTATCATATTTGAGGGTTATTATAATTATTATTATGATCATTATACATATATCAAATATTACATAAATTATTTATAATAAACACTCTGTTTTTGTGAGTTATTATTATTTATCAATTATTTTATTCTGTTGTAGGCCCTGTTAAAACTATTGCAACTTATAAAGCAAGACTTGGAAAGAGAAAGGCGGGGGAAATTCGGTGTTGAAAATTTGGCAAGAGCTCTTAAACAGACACCAACATTCGCTGCTGAAGATACACAGCAGAACCTTACGGATAAATTACATCATGTAAGTCCAAAAAAAGATTAACCATTGACCGATTTATAGCACTTTAAATGTGCGCCAAAATCGAGGTGTTTCCAGTTTTTCTCAATTAAAGGAATGTAAAGCGCATTATTGACCTTATATGCAATCGGAAAGAATTGCTAAAGGAGGAAAAACACATGATATCGGTCTTGGCGAACATATTTTTCATTGAATTTGACCACCTCTTTGGAAGTGAATTGTTTCATGATTCGGGTCAATAACGAGAAGTTATCATCATTAAAATTGTCAATATTGTTATTTTAGATGAGGTCTATGCTGGCATATCTGGAAGCAACAAGATACAAAGTATCATCAGTGTTATCAGAGGTTGAAGGAAGACAGAAGCCATCTCATCCATTGGCTGAACATATCCATGTTTCAAGGGATAGGCAAGGTTACCAACACACCGTTCTCAAGGTATTTTAAATTTTAATTTTCTTAAATTTAAAAGAAACTCTTAAAGTATTTCACTACAGTTGTGACAAATGAGTTTTATTACGTTGACAGCGCAGGAGAGTTAAACAAAATGGGGGTGGGGGGAGACAATGAGAGCTCAGGTTTTTAAATCCTGTGCTCTTATTGGTCTCCACTCTTCACCCCATTTTTCGACTTTCCCAAGCTGTCAATGCATTAAAAATCATTTGGCGCAGACAATAGTCATTAAAAGACTATCTTGAGGTCTTATATTTAACCCTCTTAAACTATCTTAAGGATTAATTTTATTTTTCTTTAAAAAATAATCATAATGCATTACATGAGGCTTTACAAAACATTCTTAAGATGACATTGCTCTTTACATAACCATCTTAAGGTAGCACAACGCTATTTACAAAACTATCTTAAGGCAAAACATAGCATATTACATATTTATCTTAAAGTATTGAATTAGTATTTACAAAAAAATTTAAATATATAATTGCATTGCTCTTTACATAGACATATTAAGGTGGTGCAACGCTATTTACAAAACTATCTTAAGTTATAGCATTGCTCTTTACATAACCATCTAAAGGTGGTGCAACACTATTTACAAAACTATCTTAAGTTATAGCATTGCTCTTTACATAACCATCTAAAGGTGGTGCAACACTATTTACAAAACTATCTTAAGGTATAGCATTGCTCTTTACATAACCATTTAAAGGTGGTGCAACACTATTTACAAAACTATCTTAAGTTATAGCATTGCTCTTTACAATACTATCTTAAAGTATTAAATTAGTCAATAAAACTTCCTCAGGTCACACTGATCTTTACTAAACAACTCGAGATTTAACACTCCAAAAATATCTTAAGATATTGTGTCAAATACTCTATGGGTTCATGGTTATATGGTATTGCATTTCTGTTCACAAAATGATCTTAATGTGTTGCATTGATCTTAACACAAAAATTTAAGATATTTCATTGCTGTTTACAATTCTATCTTAAAGTATTACATAAGTATTTAAAAAACTATCTTATGGTATTGCATTAGTACTTACTAAACTATATTATGGTATTGCATAAAGGAGAAACATTGCTTATTACATATCAATTCTATCTTAAGGTAATAATTTAGTATTTACAAAAATAATTAAAATATTGCATTGCTTGGTTCTTTAAAAAACTAAGACTATCGAGTTTTTATTTGAATACAATTTCTAGTATCTAACATTTCTTAATTATTTATGTTTTACTTGTATTACTGTTCCAGGTACCACCATGGATCCATAAAGACGTGGTTGATCTGCCAGATAACGACTGGGTAGAACGAGGAACTGCAGATGGTAACTCAGTTCAACCTGACAGTGACTTCGGTTAGTTTTGACTACATTTAACTCATGAAATCTGTTTGTTTCATTGAAAAGATGTTTGCTAAACTGCTGATATTTGATAGATAGTTCGATGGTGGATCGTAAAAATTATTCCTTCAATAATCCCCAAGGAAATCATAAATGGAGGCATCTTTAATATATATGCTTATATCCTAGAGAGAGGCACTATTTCACATCACCCATATTTTATCCCTTATGGATTAAATTAAACCCGTTCTTATCACACATCAATATTATTTTCAATTACATGAATGATTTTATCTTAGCGTTTAAAAAAGTGCTGATAATTATAATTGTAAGGGAACTTTGTTTCAAATACGTATGACATATGTATATTTGTATAAGTATTTTACAAAATACTTAAGCCGGGTTTACACGATCCAAGTATACTTGGACCAAGTCAGTCTTGACTCTAGTTTGATCATGTAAACAGTGTGTCAAAATCATCTTGGATATCCAAGTTGAGTTGGATGGGTTCCATCAAAGTAGACTTGATAAAAAAAAAAAAAAAAAAAAAAATGGTACCAACCTGACAAATTATGAGAACGAGCAGTAAAAAAAATGACAGATGTGAGGTTAAGCTGGGTTTTGTTCACCAGTGGGGATATATCACCACTGTTTTAAAACTTAATAAGCACAATTTAACTGGAAAGTTTTAGAGGGAAGAACATTTCACACTATCTCTCTTAAACTCTACTTTATAGTACATCAAAATTCCACTACTTGGACAGAGTATACTTTGATAGTGTAAACCTTAAGCCGGGTTTGCACGATCCAAGTATACTTGGACCGAGTCAGTTTTGACTCTACTTTGACGCTATTTTGATAGTGTAAACAGTATGTCAAAGTCAACTTGGACATCCAAGTTGAGTTGGATGCGTTCCATCTAAGTAGACATTGATAAAAACAAAAATGGCGCCCACCTTACAAATGATGAGAACGAGCTGTCAAAATATGACAAACGTGAGGTTGAGCTGGGTTTAGTTAACCAGAAGGTGATATATAACCACTGTTTTAAAACTTAATAAGTAAAATTTAACTGGAAAGTTCTAGAGGGAAAAACATTTCACGCAATCTATCTTAACCTTTACTTTATAGTATATCAAAATTTCACTACTTGGACCAAGTATACTTTGATCGTGTAAACATTACTTCAAAATTCCACAAACACTTGGACCAAGTGATTTGATCAAAGGGACTTGGTCCAAGTATACTTTGATCGTGTTATCATTGCTTCAAAATTCCACAAGCACTTGGACCAAGTGATTTGATCAAAGGGACTTGGTCCAAGTATACTTTGATCGTGTTATCATTGCTTCAAAATTCCACAAGCACTTGGACCAAGTGGATTTGATCAAAGGGACTTGGTCCAAGTATACTTTGATTGTGTTAACATTGCTTCAAAATTCCACAAGCACTTGGACCAAGTGGATTTGATCAAAGGGACTTGGTCCAAGTATACTTGGATCGTGTAAACCAGGCTTTATAAAGTTTGTGCCAAATGATTGTTAGAGCGTTGACAGTGCGAGAAAAAGAAAAAAATGGGGTGCGTAGCCAATAAGAGCCTAAGATTTTAAAATCCTGAACTCTCGCTACCTACTCACCCCATTTTGACTTTCCCGCCCTGTCAACATCAACGCATTAAAACAAACATTTGTCACAGTCACGAACTGTAAAAAATGTTTTACAGTACTAGTGCTGCCATCTGTTTGTAGCAAAATAACCAAATGAAGTTCTTTATTTGGAATTTTAGTTGTATAAATGCTCAACAGATGGCAGAGCGAGTATCGTTTTTTATAGTTGAGACAACTGGTTTTCTTGTTTTGAGTTTACACTTTCGGATTTAAAATGTTAGCCGACGATATTTTAATACAATAATTAAAACTTCTACCAATTGCCAATAGCATCTTTGTGTACTATCACTCACCAAATCACATGAGTGTAAAATAAAGAATAATGAGATAGATCCCAAAATGTCAGTGTTAAAACTAGGGACTATAAACTAAAATCTTAGCATTAAAGAAATCCCATAAATAATGCGCTCTACTGGGAATTAAATGAGTGGTTATTTAGACACTTTTCGATTTCCAGCGAGGCCATATTTGCTTTATTCAATGTTAAATGAGCGCAGAAGGTAGACATTTATATTCCAAGTAGCACGACATTGTCCATAAGATCTTTTGTCACTTGATTGCCCATCGTCTTTTAGCACATCCCGTGGATGATGAAACCTGACGGTTGTTCGTCTAACGTCCATTAGAAATCCATGGCATATCCAGAAGGGCAGTTGAAGGACTTATTTTGGGCAGTCAAAATGTAAATTTTTTAAAAACAGTGAATAGTTGTGACAAAAGTAAAAGCCTATGGTGTTTACACAATGACTCCTTAATATTGACCCCCAAGTAAATTTTATTAGTACTATAATATCTTATGCGTATCTGTGAAATTTGAACCCGGTCCCTCCTGGATTGTTGATTAGACACTTTAACCACTAAACTAGGAGACATTTCCGATTGGACCGATTTCAAAATAGATACTTAAACTTCAAAACCATATATTTTATGTAATGCGTGGATGAAGCTAGGGATCACAAGCTGTGTTTCCTATTGTCTATTGTCATAAAAATCAAGCAATAAATTACAATATTTTTTCACAAGATTGAATTGAATCTGACAAACAGCATGATAATGCGTATAAACATATATACTTATCAACGTCTCAAGATCTTTTATCTTTCATATAATACGAGTAAAAAAAAAAAAAAAAAAAACGTAAATTAAATCAAATTAATTAATTTCTTTCTTTTTGAAGAAAACTCCATGAAAAGGTAAACAATATACATTATACATATTAAGCCGCGTTTACCCAGCAGTTTGCAACTAAAACGTTTACAACTTTTGAAGAAAATTAGAATTTTTTCAAAATACTATTTGCAAAATTGTTGCAAACTTAACGAGTTTTAAACACAATCATCGAGTTGCAAAACCGAATTTCGTGTTTCCACAAGTAGTCGGTAAAATACTGAAACTTCCTTTGATCTTTGTTTGAAACTCAAATGAACACCAAAAGTTGCAAACTTTCTCCCTCCCTGCGTCTTAAGAATCTCCACTGGCTGAAAAACGCATTGCCAATACCAGTTTTTCATTTACGGGAAGGGCTATGTGCCAATGTGTGTCGGCCTTAGCAATTTTCGGTCCTACTTGAAGTATCATAATATGTTCAAAGTCGCTGCTTACTATTCTCAAAAAGTTTTTAAAACTGTCATTTGCAAGCAATTCTCCTGACAGTGGATCAATATCATCTCTGTTCAGATCTTCTGTGGTAACCAAATATACTGCACTGCCACTATATCTGTAACTATATCAATAACTATACAATAACACTATATCAATAACCGACATTAATATGAAAAGGCTTTTCTATTTTAAAATAAATTGTTAATAATCTGGGTCTACTCAATATGTTTTTATAAAACCAAGCCTAGAAACATGCGCAACATGTTGACGTACACCTCTGCGTAAAAATCAATCGATTTAAAGCAGCTAGTTTTGCGCCTAAGTTGGTGGCGACTGATAGACAAGAAAAAAGTTAATGCAAGTTTGGGTTATTATAGTGTTTGACAAGAATATGTATCCAATTCTGATCAATGTTCATCAAAACTATAATTTTATAAATATATATTATCTCAGAATAAATTTCAACTTATTAAGTACGTCTGTCAACAATAACTGCAACAATACAAAAACCAAATAGATAATGTTACTTTGTTAGTGTGAGATCTTAGTTTCGTTCAGCAGCCCAAGAGTGACCGTAACTAGATATTCTTTGCATAACCTAATTTGGCATCCAAAATGGGATGCCATATCGTGTTCATTACTATATGAACACGAGACCAATAATGTTCCCTGATGTTTAAAAATCAATTCTCAATAATCAATCATTTTTTCAAAATAATCATCGTTTATTGATGTTGATCCTTAATATTCTCACAAAAATACGCTTCTAACCATAAAAAAAACTGGAGAAAACCTAGTAGAGCACCGAATTATGCACCAAATGCGACCAATTCCAGCTTATAATAAACTCCTGATTTCTAAATTCTAGCTAGATTTATGTATATTCAAAATAAAAAATTATTAAGACGACCTCCTTCAAACGCTCTAATTCCTGAAGAATTAAAAATTTAGCTTGAATTTAAAATCAGCTATGATTGGTCTCATTTGACGAAGAATTCGATTCTCTACTAGTTTTTCTACCAGGTTTTTCACGGCAAAAAGCGTAGTATTTGAGAATATCAAGGAATATAATCATATTATTTTTCAGGACTAATTTTTAATTTTGCTTTCGAGGTAACGGAATCTATGTGATCATTCAAAAAAACGAACTTTTTTTTATGTCTCAGAATTAAAACATTCCAAAACAGCAATCAGACAGTCTGATGACAACATTTTTGGTCTTGTATCTGCCTGTCGGTCTGTATTTCAATTTATACGAACCAACTTATCTTAAAAACCACACGTCCGATTTTAATGATAAATAGATAGTAGGTCATAATCAGATAATTGTTGGTCCAATATAAGTTTCAATCTTCTGCGCCCATTTCTTTCTCATCCGCATGCGCACAAACATACATTTATTTACACCTATATCTTTAAAAGTACTTGTAAAAACAAATCACAGGGAAGTACCTACATCAAAGAACTTTTTAGGCTTTCCTAGATTATTAAGCATAAATATGAAATAACATTTTGCTTCCGAGCTTACCAAAGGTAACGGAAGCATTGTGTTCACTTTAGAGAAAGAAAAAATTGTATGCCTCCGATTTAAAAAATTTCAAGACAGAAATCCGTTTGACATTAGGGAACATTATTGGTTCCGTGTCTGTCTGTCGGTCTGTGTGCCCGTGAATCCTCGAAACGTGTGATGATAACTTAAACAAATGTCGACCGATTTTGATGAAATTTGGTAGACACATTCATTTCACCAATGCCCAGGACGAGTTCATCGGACAACATTATCCATCCAAGCGTTCACGCGCTGCACTCGCGTGAACGTGAACTTCAAATTTAAAATTGGAATTTTAGGTCGGGAAAAAATCTAACTTCATCTATTCAATGAGACAAACATTTCTTCAAGTACAATATTTTAGTAAAACAAACAGTAACACCTATGACACCGCTATGAAGTGTTAAAGTGTGTTCTTCACCTTTACGCACGATTGCTCGTGTGGTTTTACCACCCTCGCTGTCGCTCGGGTGCAAACTCCACACTCGCATGCAAAATGCTACTTTCCGCACTCGACGTGTAATGTACTATTACAACTAATTATTGTTAAGATTTAAAGAGAGCAGAAGGTTGAAATTAATTTGGGGGCTATCTGCTGGCTACTTTCGACAAATCACCCATATTACATATAAATCAGACGAGTACATTTGAAGATATAGGTGTAAATAAATGTATGTTTTTTCACATGTGGAAGAGAAACAAATGGGTGCAGAAGGTTGCAATTTATATTACGACTTGAAATTGACCTTATATTATGTGCTAATTATGACTTACCTTCCAAATTTTATTAAAATAGTACGAGAAGTTTTTAAGATATGGTGTTTAACAAAAAAAGGAGACAGACCGACAGAGAGACACGGAACCAAAAATGCTCCCTGATTTAATGTCTGAAACTGTCTTGGAATTTTTAAAATTGGAGACATACAAATTTTTCGTTCTTCAGAACGATATCATAGCTTCCGTTACTCATGATAAGCTCGGAAGCAAAAATATAATCAAATTTAGGTGGAAGGCCCTAAAAACAAACAAGAAATAAAAGGGTTCCTTGGGTTGTAAAAGCATATAACATTATTAAAGTATGCGCCATCGGACGCGAGGAAGCTATGTGGCTCACTAATTGGCAGGCTATAATTTTATTTTAGGTGAAGCCTAATCTTCTAATTTTATTAATGGCACGATTCCTGTATAATTTGTATTTCCTAAAACATTACCTTATCATATCACTACTTACTACTTAGCCCATTCTATACTTTTATTATTTCTCACCTGTTAGTACAACACTACAAGAATAGTTATAATTTAATTTATAAATAATTAATTACATTTTAATTTTCAGATGAGTTTTCTAGTAATGAAAGCGAGAAGGAATTTGAGTCTGAGATCAAAGCCACCGAGGTAGTTCATACAAGATGTAAAGCCCTCTATAACTACACTGCTAACTTATACGATGAACTTACTCTTAGTCCAGGTAATAACAAATACAAATCTATTGAGTATGGAGAGCAGACTGAGTCCGTAGGTCCGCAGGTCCTATTACTAGTGATGGGAGTCGAACTTGAAAGAAAGGTTAAGTCATTTGTTACATTCTCCTTGGGACAGCAAAAGTGAAAACGAATAATGGAAATCCTATATAGGGTATCCCCAAACGAAACAAATTGACTTTGAACAAACAAATTTCTTTAACCGGGATCCGGTTCGTTTTTCGAGGTATTCACAATAAAACATTTAAAATCAGCATTTTTAACGATTTTCCTTAAAATTCTTACGATCTATGCTTCTTACCATAAAATATCTTAAAAGCAAACCTTAAGGCCTCTTCCACTCGGGACACTTGTGTCCCGGCCACTGAATCCTGAGCCACAGCCGGAACACATGAGTAAACGAGAGCGTTCAGACGGAGACACAGTATCCCGGGCCACGGGACACTGTGTCATATCGGTGGCTCTCCCCGCGAGCCACTCGTGCACTCCCTGTGTCTCAGACACCTCTCCATTCAGTCATATCAGAGCGTTCAGACGAGACAAAGGAGGCTTCGTAAGGGGTGTTTTCCTTGCGTACTAATCAATGGGAGTGTTTTCCTAGAGCGCGTCTGACGGTGACGGCTCAGGGCCATCAGCGTCAGACGCGAACCACTCCTACGAGAGCAGTATAGCCCTACAACCTCGCGCGGCTCGGACCTACTTTAGCTTCTATTCTGCTAGTCCAGGAGATAGCGTGCAAAAAAGTGTGTGACTAACATCAAGCTAGAATTTTGTATACAAGTCAATCTTTTAGCGCCTTTTAAGAATATGTGGTCGGCTAAGTTCGTCTGCAGGACATAGCTTGGCAATATATAGGCGTTTGAAAAAACAAACCGGTGGAGAGCGGCCATGTCTCACCAATTTTGGTGGACAATGTGATTTTCATGGTCCTGAGTACAGAATTAGTTAGTAGACCAAAAATCAAGTCGATGTTATTTTCACACTTGATAGGTTAGTAATATTTGAATAACTAACCTATCAAGTGTGAAAATCACATTGTCCACTATAATTGGTGAGACATGGCCCTCTCCACCGGCTTGTTTTTTTCAAACGCCTATTAATTATAAGGCGCTAAAAGATTGACTTACGTATACAAAATTCTAGCTTGATGTTAGTCAGACACTTTTTTGCACGCTATCTCCTAGACTATACCCTTTAAAACCGGTTTCTAGTTCGTTTTTTTTCACAATGGCTGGAAAAAAGTAATTTTTAGTGTTGAAGAGGACGACCACTTGATCGAAGAAGTCCCCAAATTTACATGCCCACACGACATGAAATCTACCTTGAAATCTAATTTTTATATTAAACATAGGGTCAGGGCCTTGTATCAAAAGCATATTTTTAATTAACGTGTGGCGTAGTTAATAGTTCAGAGTAAATGTAATTTGTTTATTTTATTTTTTAAACAATCTATACAAGGAATATTATAACTGGGAATGTGAAGTATGTAAAAATCCTACAGTAGAACTTCACAGTTACGTACTACATAGGATCTAAAGTCTAAAGCTACAGGGTTGTCTATTGTAAAAGTCGGTAGCATGGTTCAATAGTGATATCTTCTTTCACCAGATTCAGTATGTGATCAAACTGTAGTATATTCAGCCTAAAAAATCGCCTAAACTTTTCCTCGTTTTTGCTAGAAGGTGCGTTCTGATAAGTAGATATAGCCTTCTGCTCTTCGATTTGAGTATAATGGCCGATGGGGGTTCCTCTTCAAGAGTTAGAGCACTGACATGAGTAGCTCTTCGTTTGCGGCTTCTTCCAGAAGCAGCCGCAGACGAAGAGCTACTCATCTAGAGCTACTCTTCCAGAAGCAAATAAGCACTAAAAGTTTTTTCTTTAATGTCAACGAAGTAGACATGACGAATGATGGAATAAGACTGAAAAGAAAGATCGCGGCGCCAGCCGCGTTGTAGGAAAACACCCCATTCACGTCAGCCACCAAGTCGCTAGACGCGCGCGTCTGACGCGCACTAGGAAAACACCCTTATAGAACTCGAGCATCGCATTAATTGAACAATTATGCGTCGAATGAGATCAATCAGAGCTCTGTACAAGTCTTACGTCCCCGTTACATCATTTAGTTTATTCCATTCAGATAAGTATGTATTATTATTCCATTATTTCCATTGACGATGGACATTTCAATACATTTATCTGGTATAGCATATAGAATCCAATTACAAGATAAAACATAAAGAATTACTACTTTAGTTGTACAATGAGTTTACAATGTACATTTCAATACGTTATATTATCATGTAGCATAGGATCTAAACACTCCAGGATTAAATATAAATAATTACTACTTTAGTTGTACAATAGAGTGATTATAAATATTTTTCGTTTCTTTTCAGGTGATATAATAAACATTCACGATAAACAACCGGATGGCTGGTGGCTAGGAGAATTGAATGGTGTTGTTGGAATCTTCCCAGCTACCTATGTAGAAGAGATCAAATGATTCATTAATGCATTTAATAGAAAGGTCAAATATCATGTTTATACCAAGTCACCGCATATAAGCCAGTAATGCAATTAAGTCACCGTATTGAAGAAAAGTCATCTTCATTCAACTTTAGTTGAAATTCAGAATGTTTGTGCCTCTTAAAAAGTGAATTGAAGATTGAATCTCGATACTCATTAGCCGCGGCAGACAATTCTTTGTTTTGACAGCAAAAAAAGCCCTGCATATAAAATATATCGATATTAGGCCAAAAACCTCAATTATAGTTAGTGTAGAAGTTGAGACAGAGGTTTAAATTTGAGGAGAGATGAAATATAAACAAGAAATATTAAGACAGGTTTAAGCCGTGTCCAGACTGGCGAACCGAACAGAGGAAACGAGCCGAACATTGGCCTCTGCGCATGCTCAGTACAAAGTGCGCCTGCGCATCTCATACTGGGCATGCGCAGAGACCCATGCTCGGCTAGTTTTCTCTGTTCGGTTCGGCAGTCTGGACACGGCTTAATACTCTTTTTACAATTAGTATTGACTTTTGACAGCGCGGGAAAAATCAAAATAATGTGGAGGAGCCAATCAGGGCGCTGGATTATGAATTCGAGAAGGTCGGGCCAACCATGCAAATAAAAATATCACTAGTAGAGGGGCGCGGACCTAAGGGTAACCGGTCGAAGAGACTTTATAACTTCCACCGCTTGAATCTTTACATTTCCTAAATTAATAAACTGTGTAATCGTTATCGTAAAATCGTAATTATGTATGAAATATGCAGTATGAACAGAAACAATTATTAACATTATTAGCAAATTCAGCTGTACATAAACAAAAAAGGACAATATTTCCATGTTACATAATAGGGTTTATTGTTTATTTACCGAAAAATTATAACTACAACTTTTTCACACTGTAAAAAATGTAATAAATTAAAATGTAAACCTCGACTGAATTAATAACCAACAAAGGTTCTTACAATTAATTTTATTTTAATTTATCATCTATTAGGTAAATTTTTTATTCATCTAAGTAGTTTTAATCCTACAATTTTTATAAAATTATATTACCGATATTACATTTAATGATTCTATAAAGGAAATGGACTCTTTCATAAGTTCAAAACATATTCGCAAGTTAGAAGTAAAAATCTATGTGGCAAAATCAGGTAAAAAGGTCGTGATATGTTCAAGGAGTAAAATAAACCTTCCTTTGCTGAAAAACAAATGATACTGCCCCACCCTTCTAACAGGCCTAGTGGCTTTATTTTTTCCTTCACATAGGTTGGTCAACCTGAGTGTCAAAAAATAATACTAATTGTAAAAAGAGTATAGTCAGATTTAGGGTAATATCTACTGAACCTCCTACACAGACTTTTTAACTTTCACACTTTTGTCTCTTCATAAAGGTCCCCATACTCGATCAAACATTTTGCGCAAAATGTTTGCGCAAACTTGATGTCGGGCAAATTTAGTTAAACATCATGTTTTCGCAAACATCAAACAGCCCCTTTCACGGTCAAAATGTTTGCGAAAATATCAAACAGCCCCATTCACGGTCAAAATGTATGGGGGCCTTAAGTCCGATTTAAACTTCTGTCTCAACTCCTACACTGACTCTTTCTTTTTCTCACTTTATCTCTTCTTACTGATAAAGACCGTTGGAACTCCATGACTTCTTTCTAAATGCATCAGTACTTATATTATATCGACCACTAAGCTATCCTAAAATCATATTTTTTTGTTGACTTATTAATTACATTTGGTGACCTTAAAAATAAAGATTGTTTTTACCACTAACTTAATACCTACATTTTTGAGTTTGTTTTTTTGTAATTTTTAATATCGAATAAGTTTGTTTTAATTTTTTATTTCTAATTTTAAAACTATGGACTATTGTATATAAATAAAAAAACAAATAAATTAATTAATGAAATTAATTAATAATAATAACAATGTGTATATTGTCTTATAGAAAACAATTAAATAATTAAATTTTAATAAAAATTGATTTAAAATAAATAAATTTAGTAATTGAAATAAAGAATTTTGTACATAAAGAAATAAATATATATACTTAAAAATAATTGTTTTTATTTACTTATTTATTTATTTATTACATAAAAAAACGATTTAAATATTAATCTAGAAATTCCAGATACCACTAAAAAATTAGTCCAGTAAAGAGAGGGTCCACCCCTTGCGTTTGGTGCAGGAAACGATTTTATTTTTTGTGTCCTCAGGCATGATTAGGAGATGTCAAAAACAATTTGTAATCAAGGAAAAAAATGTGCCCTTGTATTATTAAATTATATTTTTTTGGAGTCGTTCAATTTTTGAAACTGTTCTTAATTGCAATAAGATTACTCAAATAAGTAGCAGATTAGCAATTATTTGAGATTAATTTAGCTAATTAAACTTTAAGAAATAATAAAAGGTACAAATTTTTGTTCTTCTTATAAATATGTCAGGATATGAAACCCATTCTTATTTCATTGAAGATGTAAAAATTAATTATGAAGAATGAACTACTTGAGACAGTTTGTTGTAAAAAAAATATGAATAGTGTTAAAAACAAACAAAGATGAATAATGGCAGCCATAAGTTGTCAACCGGAAAATAAGTAGTAATAATCTAGAGTAAGAAACAAACAAAGATGAAGAATGACAGTTTAAAGTTGTAAACAAGAAAATTAATGATATTAATAGTCTAGAGTAAGAAACAAGCAATGACGAAGAATGACAGTTTAAGGGTGTAAACAAGAAAATGAATGATATTAATAGTCTAGAGTTAGAAACAAGCAATGATTAAGAATGACAGTTTAAAGTTGTAAACAAGAAAATTAATGATATTAATAGTCTAGAGTTAGAAACAAGCAATGATGAAGAATGACAGTTTAAAGTTGTAAACAAGAAAATTAATGATATTAATAGTCTAGAGTTAGAAACAAGCAATGACGAAGAATGACAGTTTAAAGTTGTAAACAAGAAAATTAATGATATTAATAGTCTAGAGTTAGAAACAAGCAATGATGAAGAATGACAGTTTAAAGTTGTAAACAAGAAAATTAATGATATTAATAGTCTAGAGTTAGAAACAAGCAATGACGAAGAATGACAGTTTAAAGTTGTAAACAAGAAAATTAATGATATTAATAGTCTAGAGTTAGAAACAAGCAATGATGAAGAATGACAGTTTAAAGTTGTAAACAAGAAAATGAATGGTAAAAGTCTAGAGTTAGAAACAAACCAATACAAATAATGACAGCCTTAATTTTTCAACCAGAAAATAAGTGGTAATAATCTAGAGTAAGAAACAAACCATGAAGAAGAATGATAGTCTTGAGTTTCGAACAAGAAAACGAATGATATTTGAGGTGGTTTGAGTATTTTGTTTGTCTGAACGATCCCACAGCTTTCGTTACCTTCGGAAAGCTCGGAAGCAAAAATGAAAATATTCTAGAGTTTGAACAAAGCATGATGACAAAAGACTGTCTTGAGTAAAAATTAAGAAAATCAAAATAAATTACAATGTCAAGTTGCAAATAACTCAGATCATGAGTGACCCCCTTGAGAATGATCCCTGTGATGATTTAGAAATCAAGAAATTTACACTGAAATCGTTGTACTTCTTACTTTGCTCAATATTAATCTATGTCAAGTTGCAAATAACTCAGATCATGAGTGACTCCCTTGAGAATGATCTCTGTAATGTTTTGAAAAACCAAGACGTCTACACAATCTCATTCAGTGAATTCCGTTATAAGATCTAAAGTGATCAATTTCTAATTGCTAATAACTCCCTGAGCAATTCCCTTGAGAATGATCTCTGTAATGAGCTAGAAACCAAGAGATGTGCTCTATCTCAAGTATAGTCCAATCACGAGAGGTGCAAAAAGGAGGTCCACCTTGCGTTATGTGCAGGAAATGATTTTCTTTTTTTGTGTTCTCAGGCATGGTAAGGAGATGTCAAATCCAAATTTGCGACCTCTAAATCAGGAAGGATAACTTTTGGTGGGCTAAAAACCACGATTTTTTTTGCACATTTTTCGGTTTATCGCTTATAACTTGAAAACGGCTGGTCCTGTTGACAAAATGGTTCAATTCAAAATTAAAGATCTCAAACTTTCCTTTGAAATGCACTAGTCGAAAGTATTTCTTTTTCAATTTCTACAGAACTTTTAAAATTGCTAAAATTTTCCAAAATAAAAAAAAACATATATTTGTGTTTGACAAAATATTGTGTGCTCCGGCTAGGCTCACTTAATTTCTAAACTTGCGCTTTCTATTTATCCGATGTAGCTTAGTATGTAGTAGAAAACGAATGACAATCGTTTTCTTGTTCTCAAATCAAGACTATCATTCTTTTTCATTGTTTGTTTCTTACTGTAGGCCATTACCACTTATTTTCTTGTTGAAAAATTAAGGCTGTCATTATTCGTATTTGTTTATTCGCTATAGACTATAAATATCATTAGTTTTTTATTTACAACTTTATACAACTTTAAACACTCATTCTTCATCATTGCTTGTTTCTTACTCTAGACCTACACTATAAAAATATCATTAATTTTTTACTACGTTTTTATTAGCATGCTTTCTTGTTTGTTTGTTTGTCCAGTACAAATCTTGCAATCGATTTTTATCTAACTTCCCGAGTAGCTAGACATTTGAAACTTTTAGAATAGCTCAGAACACGATGACAATACATTATTTTAACACTTTTAGCCATATTTTCAGCAAATTTTGCTGTATAGATAGATAGTTCGGAAAAAAATCCTCAAGTTATTTTATTTGTTTTGACATGACCCATATTTATGATCTTCATTTTGACAGGTATCAAATTTATGATTTATGACAGAAAATTTAAAAATGTAGTGTATAAACAGTTCTTTTTATCTTGCAATTATTTACAACTTTAAACACTCATTCTTCATCATTGCTTTTTTCATACTCTAGACCTAGACTATAAACATCATTCATTTTTTGTTTCCAACTTAAAACTGTCATTCTTCATCATTGCTTGTTGCTTGTTGCTTACTCTAGACTATTAATATCATTCATTTTCTTGTTCCCAACTTGAAACTATCATTTTCATCTTTGTTTGTTTCTACTCTAGATTATTACTACTTATTTTCCTATTGACAACTTAAGGCTATCACTTTTTGTCTTAGTTTGTATTTAACACCATTCATCTTCTAGTTTACAATTTGAGACAGTATATCATTCTTCATAATTTATTTTTACATCCTCAATGAAATAACCTGGGAATTCCCAATGAAATGAATGGGTTTCATAACCTGACATAATTACATATTTATAGGAAGAAGAAAAACTTTTACCTATTATTATTTCTTAAAGTATATTTAACTAAATTAATCTCAAATATTTGCTAATCTGCTACTTATTTGAGTAATCTTATTAATTAACAACAGTTTCAAAAATTGAACGACTCCAAAAAATATAATTTAACAATACAAGGACACATTTTGTTCCTTGTTTACAAATAGTTTTTTTATTGACCTTGCTTAAATTGTAAATTAGTTAAATTAATTTAATTATTTTTTGACTACCGGTATTTAAATTCTAAAGATATAAAATTAATAATACTGTTACATGGAGAGATTATTTCTATATTAATATATTTTAATAGAACTAACTCATTATAAAGAATACATTTTTTCTATGTTAAAAAGAAATTCAATTTCTCTTATACCTCGAAAGAATTATGACGTCACGAAAATTTTCACGATTTTTATGAATTTTCACCTTTTAAGGCCCTCGCAGTCCAAAATAAGTCTTTGAAGAAGTCTATCTGTCGACTAAAGCAGACTACTTAACCGATTTGCAAGACATTTGTCATTCATGTTCAAAAAAAATCAAACCAATTGAAAATAAAAAACAAAAACAATTTAAGCTCTAAAATTGGGGGAGCAACCCCCAAAACAATAACAACTAGGAGCGGGGGGGGGGGGGGGTCTCAATACTGGTCCAACCATTTTAATTAAAGACTTATAATATATATTTGGGCACCTTCAAACGAGTTAATTCCTCACATAAAACAATATTTCCGCCCCTAAAATTTACAATGTATGTGAGGAAATAAATATATATTTATAGGTTAAAACCTAAGTTATAAAAGTTAGAATATGAAGCGTTAGAGGAAGTCATCATGAAATGTTGAAAGAATAGTTGAAGAATAGAAAAAAATGTTTGTCTCGTTGAATAGGTGAAGCTAGATTTTTTCCCGATCTAAAATTCCAATTTTAAATTTGAAGTTCACGTTTACGCGAGCGTTGCGCATTGGTAAAATGAACATTTATACCAAATTTCATCAAAATCGGTCTACTTTTACTCAAGTTATCGTCACACGTTTCAGACACACAGAAGGGTTCGCGGACATACACATCGATGGATAGAGAGACAAACAGACAAACACGAGACCAAAAATGTTCCCTGATATCTGAAATGGATTTCTGTCTAGGAATTTTTAAAATCGTAGATATACAATTTTTTCGTCCTCAAAAGTGAACACAATGCTACAGTTACCTTCGGTAAGCTCGGAAGCAATAAGCCATATTATTATGAAAGGGCTATTTATAAGGTTAATGTTTAATATTAAGGGTTTATATTATGAAAGGGATAATATTACTAATAATAAGAAAAATAGGTCAACACAACACTGTTTATATAATGAAAGATTGAAAACTTATGATGTTGATGTGTTATTATTAGGGTTAATATTGTGAATAGTTAAGAAATAAGTCAACACAGGTTACATTATGAAAGGGTTAATATTATGAAGCGGGTAAGGTGAAGGTTAAATATAATCTAGATCCCGAAAGACAGTGTGAACTAATTATTAACATAACCTTCTAAAGAAAAAAAAATCCTAGGAGGGGAGAATTTGGTGTATTTCTAAACAGAGATCCGCTATGTAGCTGTGCAAGGACAACCTGTCTTGAGTAAATTACACGTCTTATAAACCTGACTCCGCCTATATGCGGCAACACTGACTATTTCCGCTCCGAGTATTAAAATAAACCGGAAATAACTTTAAAAACTTGACTTTATTAATTGCTCAATTCTAACGGTAGACCTGAAGACCTTTAAAATTAAATTAGTATTTTTTTTTAAAAATTTAAAATTATCTTTAAATTACTAGTAAAATAAAAGTAGGCATAATGCCTAGGGACAGCTATAAAACACCGAAACCTCTCTACATGAGGTGTGAGGAATTAAATTCTCCTTTATTATATTTCTCTGCCAATAATCGTGGCACATTCCTCTCATCCTATTATTTTCGAATAGTCACATGTCACATGGGAAATAATAGTGTACTTATTTGACCTTTTTCGATTCCCAGAGGGACCCCACTTATTTTTATTCAATATTAAATCTGACGCAGACGGATGAAATTAATGTGGTAGGCTACTTTTGTGGTAGGTACTTTAAAAGGTAGTTTATTAGGGTTTCGAGGTCATCCTGGAAACCCTAATGCTTTTGGTAGTTCGTCCGTCCGTCGCATCTTGGAGTATATCTCCCGACCTACTGAAGCTATAGACTTGAAATTTGGTAGGTATACAAGTTAATTTGCCCAAAAACAGAAATTCTATTGCGAACCTAAACACAATTTTTTTTTGCGATCTGTGATCAATTGCGAATAGATCGCAATATTTTATATTTTTTGTAATTTTCAAGTTGGTATTATTTTAAAGGTATTGAAATGTAGATTACAAATTTATATCACGTTTCCAAAATGCCATTTTACCCCCCAAAAAATTAAAAAAACAAAAATGTACCTCCCCTACCCCTGCACTACCTCATTAGGATAGGCCCTAAAAAGGCATAAATACATAAATATACATCTTTATGGTCCAATGAAATTTCCGGTTGTTGATCTAAAAAAAGGTCAAATTTTAGAAATTTTAGGGGGCTGTAACTATGAAGCCCCAAAATTTTTATGATTTAAAAATTCAAAGTTGGGTATCATTTTAAAGGTATTGAAATTTGGTTCACAAAAATATATCGTGTTTCCAAAATGGCGGCCATTTTACCCCTAAAATAACCAAATAAGTGCATACCGAAGATACTAAAGGATAATATATTATGCACACCTTGTTTCACACACATTTCTTTGAAAAAAAAAAAAAAAATATATATATAATAATATTGTATTTATGAATTCTTATCACCGAAGAAACCCTTTTAGTAACTTGCTGGCAAGTACTTGACGGGATTTTTTATTTATATTTTTTTTTAGTCCCGTTCAACAGCCGTTCAGGTGGAGATAGTTGACATTTATATGGGGCCAATAATGGGATTATTATTATGACCTAGCTTATAGTCTTACAATTTATCAAAATTTAATGAGTGATTTTCAAGTTTTGTTAGTTCGCAAAATTGTTTAATGACAGACCGATGCAAGACCAAAAATGTTCCTTATGTCTTATACGGATTTCTCTGAAGGAATTTTAGACATAAAAAAAATGTAATTATTCTGAATGAGCTCAGTGTTCCCATTACCTCCGGTAAGCTCAGTATATAGCAATATCATTTCTATACAATTTAAACAAGACATTCTAATTATACGAGTACATAATTACTTCGTTCACTGACTTTTATGTCTCCAAATTCAAATTGGACTAGACAGAAATGCTTTGTCAGAAAACAGGGAAACAAAAACATTTTTGGTCTCCTGAATTTCCATTCAAAATTTTGCGAACAACCATATTTTAACAATTATTTGTACATTTTAAACGAATGGTATTAAAATACGATTCAAATGGTACTGAAACCTTTTATTAGTTTATTTCTTACATGCGCACAATCAATCTTTTTATGGTCCGTAGGCAAAACCAAGGACCCTTATATTTTCCTGCGTGTGTGTCTGTCCGTCCGTCCGTTTGTCGCCTGCTCTCACGGTGACACCTTTCGTCCGAACACTTTGAAATCTGGCATATATATGTATAGTACCTATACCCACACATTTTAAAAATATAGTGACTTAAAAAAAAATAAGGGTAAAAAACTTAAGGGTTAAAAAATAATTGTATTTTCTGGAGACCGTGTGGGGTATCATATGAAAGGGTACGACGAGCTGATTACATAAATATATAATTTTTTGGTTATAACTTTGATTGGGCGAGCGTAGGCGAGTTTGAAGTTGGTGTGAAAAGTGTCCCCCATTCTATCTCGCTTATGTAAAGTGCAAAAATTCCTTAACATTTTTCTACCAAAAGTAGAGACACCCCTTTTTGGAAATTTCAAAAGAAATTATTTTTGTTTTTATTGACAATATAATGTTTTTTTTTTTTATCATTATGCCCTTTTGGATGTATGTATTAATAATATATTAGTCAATTAGTCCGGTTCACTGGCAAAAAATACTTTATCAGAAGTTTGCTTATGTGTTTTGAGAATATCAGACCCATAGGATAGTTCAAAGTCCAAAGTAAGCTTTTTAGCATTTTAAAAAGCTACATCAACAGGTACTACTTAAAAAGATGTGTTGCCTACGGACCCTCGCTGTGTGCTGACTAGCACACACTTGACCTATTTATTTTATTAATCTTATCTTTAAATATACTTATCCGATTTTGATAAAAATTTAAATGGTTTGATGAAATTAGGCCGCAGATGATCCCATTTTAATTCTAACCGTCAGCTTACATTAAATATTGAATAAAATAAATGTGATTCCTCTATAAATCGAAACAGGTCCAAACGTGAGATCCATTATTTTATACTCGTGTGGCAATTCGTCCAATAATATGCGAAGAAGCTATGACGCACACTAATTGGCAGGCTATTTAAGTAGGTATACAGTAAAACTAAAATAGCTTTATAAAAGGTAAACAGTTAAGAGGTTAAAGTGGTCACACCCTATTACGGAAGGAAGAGATTCATAAAACCCGCACACTATGGAGACTTAACTTATTACAGGAACCTAGTAGTAACAAGTACCGCATTGTAGTTCCTGTACTTTCAAAGCGCCGGATCAAAGAGTTTTCAAGCACTCGGCACCCAACATTATAAAATATTCAGACAAGGACGCTAACCACCCCACTTGAAATCAAGGCCTTAAATTCCAAGACAGTTTGAAGCCCATTTAGTAAATGACTTCCAGCACATTTCACATCGGCAATTACCCTTCCCCGTTAAAATCATATTTAAATTAAACTTTATTATTTTCTTTCTCGTTGCATTATTGTCATATTTTAGTGTCTTATCAAGGTTATTAATAATAAACATTATAGTGGAGAATCTATACTTATCCAATTTTATATTTTCTCATATACAATACACATGGTAAGAATGTACATACCTTTATACATATTATATACCTATACAGTGTGTGTGTCCCACATTAGAGTACTAAGGAACAGTAGCGTACACAGAAAATTTTTTCGGGGGGGGGGGGCAACCTAATTTAACTTATATGCGGGTTTAGCATTCCCCATAATTTATTATAATTGTAATTTCTCCCCCTTTTCAACACTCTAATTTCAATTTTTAACCTCATATTTAATTAAATTAAAATCCTATGAGGTAACACCTCACTATGTGATGTGATCGTTCTAAAGAACGATTATGTCTCCGATTCCAATAATTCCAAGACAGAAATCTGTTCCAGTTATCAGACATTTTTGATCCCGTTTCTGGCTGTTGTCTGTCTCTCGCTCAATCATGCCGAACAATTCTTAAAAACTACTCTTTCGATTTTAATGAAATTCGGATGGCAGTTAATTAGCATATAAAAAGTCCATTGTTGGTCCTATATAAGGTCCAATCTTCTGGTCCCATTTCCCTCCACCACATTTCTCCACCTGCCACCATTTCTCTTCCACATGTGCACACACACACATTTATTTACACCTTATCTTCAAAAATATTCATCTGATTTTATAAAACTTATCTGATAGAAGCTCACAGATTAATTTTAACTGTCTGCGCTGTTTAAATTGATACTTGTACTTTTGAAGATATAGGTGTAAATAAATGTATGTCTGTGCGAATGTGGAAGAGAAATAAATAGGTGCAGAAGCTTGAAACTTATACGGGACCAGCAATGATATAACCTGGCTAATTATGTCCTACCATCAAAATTTCAATAAAATTGGACGAATAGCTTTTAAGATATGTTGGTTCGCAAAAATTGAAGGACAGGCGGACACGGGACCCAAACTGTACCCTGACGTTGAACAGATTTCTGTCTTGGAATTTTTGAAATCGGAGACTTAAAAATTGTTCGTTCTTCAGAACTGTCACATATCTTCCGTTTCCATTGGTAAGCTCGGAAGCAAAACGTGATCCATACTGCAAAAGCACACGTGGATTTGGAGCACATGCGAATTTCAAATTTTTATCTAGAAGAGAATTCTTCTTTAAGAAAATTAAATACCTATTGCAAAACAAAAGAATCATTCGCTCATTCGCTGGGTAATTACATGGGACATTTAACATCAAATGTTTTCTGAATGCTTTAGATTTAAATTTAATATTACTATGTAATATGAATCATTTTTTTCACAAAATGATAAACCGATTTATTTTTATTGCCTCTGTTTTCCCACTACATGTCGACGAACACTAGTCCGACCTGAGTCAGCAAGAGGGGAATGCCGCATAGACAAGAGGACCCACGTAGCTTTCTACACAATCCTGGTCCAAAATAAAAATTTGCTACTGAAATCCACAACCATCATTTTCCCGTTTAAGCCAGTCTAGTGTGCATATTTTAATTCAATTAATTTAATTCCATCGGCAAAAGTTCGAGTTGACTCGGGCCTCATTTAATTTAATGTGCTTAACACCTAGGCCGAGCCGGCAATCGGGTCTATTACTGAACGCATCCCAATTTATTTTGATGCATAATTTCCATCGACAAAATCGGGCCTACTAGCAATCAGGCCGATTCATTGTACTCATCCTAATCAATTCAATGCACTTAATTCTATAGCAAAATATCCGGGCCTAGCTGTCAATCGGAGCAGTCTATTTTTACGAACCCAAATTCAATTCATTGCATTAGGATTCGTAATGAATTGAAGCTGTCCTATAATGCAACCTATGCTAATGAACTGGACTAAAACCACAAAAAATCATTGAATTCAACTGGCGAAAAATCGGGCCCAGCCGAAATCGGGTCGATGAAGTTTAATGTTTTTAGTTACACTGGCAAAAATCAAGGCCTAGTCGGCAAATGAGCCGATTTATTTCATGCTTCCTAATTTAATTCCATCAGCAAAAATCTCGGTCCAGCCAAAACAAATAGTTTTAGTTTGTCGACAAAAATCCAGGCCCAGCCGACAGTCGGGCCGTTATAATGTTTAATAAATTTAATTCCATCGGCAAAATCCGGGCCCAGCCGACAGTCGGGCCGGTATAGTGTTTAATAAATTTAATTCCATCGGCCAAAATCCGGGCCCAGCCGACAGTTGGGCCGGTATAGTGTTTAAAAAATTTAATTCCATCGGCAAAATCCGGGCCCAGCCGACATTAGGGCCGGTATAGTGTTTAATAAATTCAATTCCATCGGCAAAATCCGGGCCCAGCCGACAGTCGGGCGGGTATAGTATTTAATAAATTTAATTCCATCGGCAAAATCCGGGCCCAGCCGACATTAGGGCCGGTATAGTGTTTAATAAATTCAATTCCATCGGCAAAATCCGGGCCCAGCCGACAGTCGGGCCGGTATAGTGTTTAATAAATTTAATTCAATCGGCAAAATCCGGGCCCAGCCGACAGTCAGTCGGGCCGGTATAGTGTTTAATAAATTTAATTCCATCGGCAAAATCCGGGCCCAGCCGACAGTCGGGCCGGTATAGTGTTTAATAAATTTAATTCCATCGGCAAAATCCGGGCCCAGCCGACAGTCGGGCGGGTATAGTTTTTAATAAATTTAATTCCATCGGCAAAATCCGGGCCCAGCCGACAGTAGGGCCGGTATAGTGTTTAATAAATTTAATTCCATCGGCAAAATCCGGGCCCAGCCGACAGTCGGGCGGGTATAGTATTTAATAAATTTAATTCCATCGGCAAAATCCGGGCCCAGCCGACAGTCGGGCCGGTATAGTGTTTAATAAATTTAATTCCATCGGCAAAATCCGGGCCCAGCCGACAATCGGGCCGGTATAGTGTTGAATGAATTTAATTCTATCGGCAAATCGGGGCCGAGCTTATTTGGGGTGATTAATTGTATACACACCATAAGATAATACTTACTTATTGGAAAATATTTACAGCCAATTCGAATGCATCTGTCATTACTGTGTTTTTTTGGTTTTAAGTGTATGGCGGGTCTTAGGTATGTAATCATTTCGGGGGGGGGGGGGGGGGGGGGGGGGGGGGCAGGGCCCCTTGGGCCCCCCCCCTGTGTACGCCACTGCTAAGGAAGAAATTCTTGGTTTATTTGTGGGCTTTCAAGGAATAGTCATTTTTATAAAAACTCCTGCTTGTTTCTAAACCACTAAACATTTTTTACGGAATGATTATAGTTTTTAAAAATCGACCTAGAGCTAGAAAACTACCGTTATTGTTAACGGTATCGAAACATATTAATTAAAAATACAGTTCAGAATTATGCTGTCCAATATAAGGTATGTCGTAGAAGAGACTCTAGCGAAAGATGCCGAGCGATGGTCGCTCAGCGACTATCGCGGAGGACCCCTTTCTGAGTTTGCATGTTAGGCGCACAATGGGGGCAAAAAAGTCTGCAGACTGTTTTGCCCCCAGTGTGCGCCAAGCCTAACCGTTCTCCTAGCCCAGCGACCCATATGATAAGAGATCGTAGAGTCCATAGCTAAGCGATTGCAGCCGCCTTCTCCAAGAGCAGTCTTAATCGCTGTCCCTAGCGATCATTCGTTAATTCCACAAGTGCAGAGCCGGTGAAATTCAAAGGCAAGCCGCCTATGGCGGGCAAACTTAAAGATAACTTAACAAATTAATTAATATAAACAAACAAATTTAAAATTAAATGACTTTAATAAATGAATATAACTACATCCCCGTCAAAATTAACGCACCACCTTTATATTTCTCAGTTTCGACTATCTCTAATTTATACTGATGTTTAATGATTCATTAATCATCATCTCATATTTTATCATCATCGTTAATAATATTTAATCATCATCATTAATTATATTTAATCATCATAAATTAATATTATATTTAATCATCATCATTAATGATTCACTGTTATTTGCAATTGATTAAATGAGAGCTCTCACATAGTTATTCATTAATACAGTTGTTTGTTTGTGTCAACATGAATAGACCTCCTAATTTAACTATGGAGGAAGCGATTAAAGCCGTAGTGTTGGGTTAAGAAGGGCTTTTCTCAAAAGTCGACTAGGAGTGACTCTCACTACTATAGGCCGAGCATTTCGGCGGTTTCAGGAGTGTGGATATGGTCGACAGAGGTGAAATAGGTCCGCCTGAGATGAAAACAATAGAAAAAAGATCCTAATTGAACGACTTTTGTGTAAGCATAAAAATTTTGAAGGGGAGTTTATAATAATTTAATGAATATAATTAAATGCAATATAAATTATTAAATTACACAAGTACGAAAAAAGCAGGACATTTCTTGAAGTATTTAAAAATATATTGACTGCGCTTACACAGAGTACAAATATTACTACTAAAACTATATCATCTAAGATGAAAATAATCAAGCCTTACATAACACCGGGCATCCTTACTTCTCTCAGGATTCGGGATACACTTTACGTGCAGCGTAGAAAATATCCCTTCAACCCAAATATTAAAAATAAACATATTTATTATAAAAATACCCTTACTAAATTAATTAACAGGTCTAAGTATGATTATTTTAAAGGAAGAATAGAGAATAGTGACTTGTCTCCTGGTAAAATCTGGTCTGTAATAAATGAGAGCCTTAAAAGGAAACCGAGTTCAAATAATAGTATAGAATATATTGAAATAAACGGCAAAAAAATAGGTGAAAACAATAAACAAGAACTAGCTGACAACCTGAATGACTATTTCATTGCGGTGGGAGAATCGATAAGTAACCTAGTCAAACAAAACTGCAAATGTGCTAATCAGACTCCTTTATCAGCTAAACAAAATAATATAAAATCCATATTTCTTGCACCCGTCTCGGAACAGGAAATAAGTAACCAAATACAAACCCTTAACAACGACACTTCTCCAGGTCTGGACGGTTTCAAAGCCCAGTACCTAAAGCTCTGTAGTAACGCTCTCACAAAGCCCCTAGAATACCTTTTTAACTTATGTTTATCAAAAGGCATATTTCCAAAGAAGTTTAAGCTAGCAGTAATAACGCCGATCTATAAGAATGAAGGTAAAAAATCAGAGCCCAACAGCTATCGACCGATATCAGTAATATCAAATTTCGCTAAACTTTTAGAGAAATGTGTAAAAACTAGATTGAATGACTTTTTAACTTCACAAAATGTTTTATCAGAAAACCAGTTTGGTTTCCGTTAAAAAAAAAGTACATCCGATGCTTTAATGAAACTTGTAGATAATATAATATCGAATTTAGATGAAAACAAAAAATGTCTTACCGTTTTTGTAGATATTAAAAAGGCTTTTGACAGTGTGAACCATAAAGTACTATTAGAAAAGTTAAACCGGATGGGGATAAGAGGGGTTGCGCATTCTGTCTTTCATAGTTATTTAACAGGTCGACAGCAAATAACTAAAATTCAAGATTGTAAAAGCCAGCTGCAAGTTGTAAATTGTGGCTCCCCTCAAGGGACCACAATTTCACCTTTGTTATTTTCATGCTATATTAACGAATTATTAGAGAGCAACTTTGCAGATGACACAATCGCTTTTGCTGATGATTGTGCGTTGTTTTTCAAAGGAGATGACTGGAATTCAGTTTTTAAAAAAGCTGAATGTGGTCTACTCAAAGTTAAACAATGGCTTGATTTACATTTTTTAGCCTTCAACACAAATAAAATTAATTATTTAACTTTTTCTTTCGATAAAAGAGGGCAACCGCCCCCTTGTAGGAAGTTATTGTTGCACAGATGTGATTGTGACGCTGTAATTAATCCTGCAGCAAATAATTTACCCTGTAGGTGCCAAACAGAAATCCAAAAGGCAAATTCAGTAAAATACTTAGGAGTAATCATCGATCAGCATTTATCGTGGAAAAATCATATCGACTCAATGGTTATCAGACTAAGGAAAACCCTCTATAGCTTTGTAATATTACGTAAATTCGCTTCCCTTAATATCCTGAAAACAGTCTATTACGCCTTAGTGGAATCTGTGTTATCTTATGGTATCCTTGCCTATGGCTCTGCTAGTAAAGTGCACTTAGATAAACTAAATAACATCCAAAAAAGAATTATTAAAATTTGTTTAAACCGTCCTCTCGATTATCCTACCCAACTTACATTTAGTGAGTTCTCAGTCCTGCCGGTTAATCTCTTATTTAAAAAAAATATATATCTATACTTTTTCAAAAAACAAAAATCACTAGTTAAACATAACTACCACACAAGGTCTATAAGCAGCGGCCACGTCCAAGTACCTATAAGTAAAACTACAAAAATGCAGCGCCACATTCACTTTTTAGCAGCTAAACTCTATAATGAGTTGCTGGATAATTTGAAACGGTGTAAATCCTTCTCTATTTTTAAAACAAAAATTATCTTATATCTAAAACAAAATAATATGATATAATAATCAACATGTATCATAGCATAATAATAGTATTTTTATTATGTACGTATATATGTGTATATGTATATGTATTTATCTATGTATGGGTGTTGTGTGTACTTATGTATGTATGTGTGTGTATGTATGTATGTATGTGTATGTATGTATGTATATGTATGTGTATATGTGTATGTGTGTGTATGTATGTATATATGTGTATGTATGTATATATATGCATATATGTGTATATATATATATATGTATATATATGTATATATATGTGTATATGTATGTATATATGTATGTGTGCGTGTGTGTGTATGTATGTGTATATATATATATATATATATATGTTTTATTATTTGTAAAAACATTATTATTTAATAGAAAGAATAGAATTTTGTTAAGATAGTAATTATGTGAATGTTTTATCTCTAGAAAGTTGCTTGTTATGATTTAAATCTCTCCTTATCTTTTATGTAGATATTTATTAAAAACCATAAAAATACATCTAACTAAGAATAAAGTCAAGACGGAGCTCTCGCTCTAGCCAGTTAGGCTATTGAGGGCTCTCACAAACCTTGTATTGTTTATTTATAATAAGCTTTGTATTGAATGTTTTTGTACTATTTTCATATAGCTTGATGCTAATTATGTTACCTTTATATTGTGGAATAAAAAATATTATTATTATTATTATTATTATATTTAATTTGCCTTTATTCGATATTAGTAGTTTATTAGATATGAATACCAATCCAGCAGAATAATAACATTTAAGAAAACTATTAATAGTGATTGTTTCGCTTTTTTAAGTACATTGCGTAATATAATAGTTGTCAATTTTTTAACGGCGGGTTGTTCATAGTAGGTGATATATATTCTTAGGGAAAGGACAATAACTCGCGCTAAAGATAACTCGATATCATCGGTTCTCGCTCTATATTTCCTTCTAGTTTCTTCAAATGTGAGAAATGCCCGCTCTCCAGTTTTGGGTACTTCTATTCTTCCACCAAAGAAGAATAGATGAAGTTCAGTAACTTACCCGCGCTAGAAAATCAAAGTTTTTACCTAAAACTCATTATTAAATTCAACAATTCTTCATTCAAAACTCATCACAAATTCAAAATGTAACACTTATAACAAGAGAAAGTAAGTACTTGTGTAGTTATTCCATTTGTTCTTTATTTAGTGAAAGACCACAGTGAAAAAATACACTGTCTTTCTAATCATTGTTGCCAACCCTCTTATTTTATCCCTACAACCTACAATATATAAAATACAAAGAACACTCACTCACTTTCTTTCTCTTTCTCTCACACACACACAAAACTATAATATATATATATATATATATATATATATATATATATATATATATATATATATATATATATATATATATATATATATATATAAAGCAGATGGGTTTTTTACAGCATTGTTCTTATTTGTTGAATAAAAGGAGCAAACCTGGGGACTCGATTCACCTCCCTTGCCTTCCTTATAATTCCCAAAGATAAAAAAGATAAGAAATAACAGAGAGGAATAAAGAGGAATAAAGAAATAAATTTAAATAAAACAGCATAGAAATGAGAGGGGAGGGGGGGGGGGGGCATAAAAACTCCCTATATTACATCACAGGACGATGGAATATGTCATAAAGGTTGAACAGCTGATAAATATTGAACAAAAATCTTTCCTACACATAAAATGTAATTTACAGGAAAAAAAATTATATAAATATTTAAAACATGCAAATAAATTTTAAAAGAGTCACTAAAAATATATATATATATATATATATATATATATATATATATATATATATATATATATATATATATATATATATATATATATATATATATATTATACATATTATCTTTTAACCTATTTAATACTTATTCAAGGATATATACAACTACTAAAAATGTGTAAATTCAACATTATAAAAAATAGTTACATATTTTATCAGCAAATATAATGTAACTTTATTTTCTCTTTTATTTACTATTTATCGGTCAGTAGGCAAAAATGAGGACCCTTATACATTCCTACGCTTGTCTGTCAGCACCGTACCTGATCTATGAAAATATCCAACACAAAAATTTATAACTTCGCAGTTATGTTATGTGTAATAACGCAAACACGAGAAAATTATAGTTAAGCCCCAAAAAATTAGCCCATTTAAAATTATAGGTAAGCCCCGAAAAATCTTCCCTCAAGAAAGATGTGTAGGATTTTTTGGACAGAAATGTGTCATGTGGGGTGCTGAATGAAAGAGGGGGCCACCCTGAATACAAAAATATATTTGGTATCATTTTTATAGAAATTAAAAATTTTCGTCATGTGTCCTCAAAAATTCCGGGTTCCCCCGCTATATTTTTCTCACCAAAGGACAATCTTAAACAAACCATATCTTAAAAAAACCATACAAATATTAAAAAACAAAACAAAAAAACCATAGTCATTCTCTGTCATAAAGAAAGGGTTTTTTTTAAAAAAAAAAAAAAATCATTAGTCGCATATTTTATAAGAAAAAAAAAACCAGTCATGCACCATGACTTAATGAGCATATTTCCAAAGAAATCTTCGTATATTAGCTTATGATGATTTTCATATAAGAGAGGGGTAAAATAGAAAAACACGTTTTACGCTATTTTTGACCCTAAATTGTCAAAATTTGACCCCTAAATGAACTCCAAAAATGTTGGCCAACGAAATCATCCTTTCTTTTGATATTATTGACATTTTAAAATTTGTTTGGATTTTATAAGAGCATCCTTAGCGTGAGATATCGTCTGGAGTGACGCATACATATATACATACATACATACATAAAAAAAGTGTTAAATTTCAGAAATTGATTAAGAAAGGTCTAAAACGGATTTCCGTGGAGAAAAATTTTCAAAAATTTTTGAAGCCATAGCAATAGTTTAATTTTCTTTGAAAAGTCGCTATCATGCCTTTTCCCCCAAATATAAATGCATTGGGACACTTCGAAGTAGTAAATTTATTGTGTTTATAAAATAAAAATACATATAAGGGTGTTGGTTTCACATCATTATTATAACTAAAACAAACTTTTAAATGGCCGCCATCTTGATTCGGTTGAGCCGATTTTGCTGATTAACATAGTCTTCTATATGCTGAATTGCCTAAAGACAATAAAATTTCATCTAATTTGCTGATAAAATATGCTCTTTTTTTCCTCCAAAAACATCATTTATGTATGTACTTTTGTAGGTACCCTCTCAATGTGCAGAAGAAAGACAACAAAATAAATAATATATATATATATATATCCACACACAAACGCAGGGACATATATATATATATATATATATATATATATATATATATATATATATATATATATATATATATATTTATATATATATATGTACATATATATACATATTATAAATATAATTTAAGTTTAATTTTATAAGGTTAGTTGAATGCAAGCATTTCTTTTCGTTAAAAAAAAAACCGAATTTATATTAGATTTTTCTTAAGAAATCAGAGAAAGTTTCTTTTGGCTGGCTCAGAATACAGGATAAATTGTAAGGATTTCCTGCGAAATACAGGTAAGAAAGGAAAAGAAGCCTACCTTTCTATATTGTATATCTGCTGAAAATATATTTATGTATATACTTATTGACTAACATTTTACTTATTCAAGTTTATAATTATCATTGTATACATATATTCTTTATTATTTATTTATGAAGATTTCATTTTTTAGGGCCTCCCCTATAGAAAACTTAGCGAAACTGGAAATGGAAAGAAAAATAAGATAATGTATTGAAATAAATGTAAATATTTTATTTATTTATGTTATATTTTAGTATATTTCGTGTTTTTACGACATGAATTCATTAAAATTAGTTTATAAATAATAAATTATAAATGTATAGTCAATTTTATCTCACAAGTTCAAATTTTAATATAAATACGTTTTATTTTTATGTAAATATTATTTATTTTATAACAAATTTCTCAAATGGGCCCAATTTATAATATTTATTTATATTGCTGATTTAAAATTTACAATAATAATAATAATAATATTTTTATTCAAAAAAGTGTTTAACAGCTAAAAAACAAAGAAGGAAGCCTTATAAATAGTATTTGCCGATATAAAAGCGTTTGCACAGAAAATAACATAATATTTACAAGAATAATATAAATTATAAATAAAAAGTGAATAAATAACATGAATAAACATAAAGAAACGTTTATAGGCTATAATTGGTAGATGCATTATAGTTTAAAATAACATAATATTTACAAAAAATAACAAATTATGAATAAATAACATGAATAACAATGAAAAAACTTTAAGGATATAATAATTGGTGGATGCATTATAGTTTAAGGAAGTTAGATTCGAAAAACCCTTTTTTCAAGTATTTTTTATTGAATGTGTTCTTTTTTTTTGTTTTTAATAGATCAGCTTGTATATTACATTGTACGTTGGCGCTTACCAAGAAATTGTATAATTTGGTAGAAACATAACTACTACCACATTTAAACAGTGAAAATAAACCGGTGTTTGAAAAATAATACTAAAATACAATTGTAGTCGCTGGATATTGAACTCTAGTTTTTTTATGTCCCTGAACGTCTAGGGCACTAAACGTAACAAGCTTTAAGTACAATGTAATACAATTTTCTATACAATTAATCAGCCAAAGAATATAATAAATTAATTAGAAGATAAAAATAAAAATAAAATAAAATGTGTTATATTCCAAGATATTCAAGTATAGTTTGCAGACTTAACGGTACTTCTTTAAGTTGTTACTCCCCTACCTTGTATTAGAATAAAAATGACTTTTACTAAATAACTATTAAGAAAAAGGGATGTTTAGTCCAATGTACTTTGAGACAAAGGAATATCTCACTTCTATTTTAATTAGGGGAGAAACCACTTCTATTTTAAAAGTCTAAAGAAAGAACATTCCGTACACCTTCTTTAGATTGTTACTCCTCTCTGTTTTTTTTATAAGGGGAGTAACAATCTAAAGAAGTGTCGATTTAACATTAAGATACAAGGAGCCAGCGTGGTCATGTGACTTAAGTCACCTGTCACGTCTGCTGGGCCTTCAATAATTAGAGGGCATCAAGAGAACGTGGGTTCGATCCAGCGCCACAATGCTCTGATTTACATGGCTCCAATGATCACACCTCATCGCATTGGCGCGGCGGTACGTTGTTCAATATGTAAAGAGTGTGGAACTTTCTACCACGGGGATAGTAGAAATGGGACCAATAAGGTCCTAAATTATTAGGTTGGAACAAGTGGTTCGCCCTCGCCATATCTCTACTATCACTAACATTAAACATTAAGGTATTCCGGGATATTGTACAGTTTTCAGCTATAAGTTAGAAGACATTAACAAAGTAACATTTCTTGATATTTTATGTTTAATAAATAAGTTTATAAGACCAAATTCTTGTAAGATCACTGGGTATGCTATAGGTGCCTAAGATAACCTGGAAGAACAACAACTAAACCCTGTGACAGTCCTAGATATTCATGTTCATACGAAAACTAATAACAGAACTACTATCCCCTGACAACTAACATGAACAACTAAACCCTGTGACAGTCCCAGATATTTATATTCATACGAAAACTAATAACAGAACTACTATCCCCTGACAACTAACAAGAACAACTAAACCCTGTGACAGTCCCGGATATTTATGTTCTTACGAAAACTAATAACAGAACTACTATCCCCTGACAACTATCAAGAACAACTAAACCCTGTGACAGTCCTAGATATTTATGTTCATACGAAAACTAATAACAGAACTACTATCCCCTGACAACTAACAAGAACAACTAAACCCTGTGACAGTCCTAGATATTCATGTTCATACGAAAACTAATAACAGAACTACTATCCCCTGACAACTAACATGAACAACTAAACCCTGTGACAGTCCCAGATATTTATATTCATACGAAAACTAATAACAGAACTACTATCCCCTGACAACTAACAAGAACAACTAAACCCTGTGACAGTCCCGGATATTTATGTTCTTACGAAAACTAATAACAGAACTACTATCCCCTGACAACTATCAAGAACAACTAAACCCTGTGACAGTCCCAGATATTTATGTTCATACGAAAACTAATAACAGAACTACTATCCCCTGACAACTAACAAGAACAACTAAACCCTGTGACAGTCCTAGATATTTATGTTCATACGAAAACTAATAACAGAACTACTATACCCTGACAACTAACAAGAACAACTAAACCCTGTGACAGTCCTAGACATCCTAAATTCTTACGAAAATGCAGACATTAGAACTCTCCTAGTAATATTCCTAGTTACCCATCATAATTCTAACTAAGGCATCTTCAGAATATCTAAACCCTATGATTGCCCCAATTTTTAATCTAATCTCTGTGGAAATATTTAGCATTCTGCATTCTCTATACTTCTAAATCCGGTTGGCTGTTTTTAATTAACTAGTTTTACTAGTATATTAGTCATGGAAAAAAAAAATCATCTACTTCCTACAAAATCAGAGATAACAACATTATAGCCCCAAGTTCGATAGTCTGACCGAGTCCTTGACGCTTAAACACATTACGAGAGATATTTATAAAAGATGAATTTAAAAGTGAAAAAAACACGATCAGCGTGAAATCGATTCATTCTGCTGAAGTTTGTTGTTTACAGGAAATGAACCAAATTAATTCACCATGTCGAAAATATTTCATTCTATATTATTAAAAAAGTTATTTTATATAATACAAGTCCAGTGAGTGAGAAATATTAGAGTATATAATAAAGTATGCGATAAAGAAGGATAGAGATAATACGGAATGAAAGATAAGAGTAAATAAACTGTGTGCTAAAAAAATAGAAAAATCGGACTGAGACAACTCAGACAATCTTTCTCATATACGAGTTCATAATTACTTAGCCCAGTGTTTTCCATTTATTAGTTTTCGAATTTTCGTAGTTACAATTAATTATTATTGAGCATTTTATCAAAATGTATCGTAAAAATAACTTCTCTTCGGTGGGGAATCGAATCCGGCCTCTCTCCGTCCCTTTCCTCCGAATTGTTAGATTTGTATTTAAATGGACTACATTTTATAATTTTTTAATCAAAATCGTCCGAACTGTTTTCAAGAATTTTTTTTTTCAGTTTTTTTTTTTTAGCTAAAGTTCATTTCTGAATTTTGTCTTAGGGTGTAATTTTTCTGAATATATATGCCTAATTTCGTCAAAATCGGCGCAGTAGTTTAGGCTCCAGCACGCGTCTACACAGACGATAGATTTTTTTAAAACCGCTATTTTAGACTCAAGGGACCAAAATCCAAAACGTATAAATCCATCAAAATCTCAAAATCGAATTTTCGCGCCATTACAATACTATCTCTTTATATGAGAAAGTAAAAAAGGGGGTAGAGGTCTGTCCCACAACTTGAGGTTTCTTTCTATATTGTTACAAAAGTTTTGTAAACTAACAAGTCCAGTGAGAAAGATACATACTACTATGAGTTAAACAAGGTTAGGGTTATCTTAAGACCCCCGAAAAAAGGGGGAAACTTGAGAGTGCTACATAGACAGATAGATTTAGATGAGGAAAGAAATACTGCATAGATGCGCAACTTTACAGTTGATGTATCTGTCAGGTTATGTGCTTATATTTCAAATCTAAATCGAAATCACAACAGAGGGACGCCATTATTATTTTAATTTTTGTTTACACACTGAAATAACTTAAATTGAACTTATCGTTTGTAAAGGATGTTTTATCATTTGATATAATTTATATGATCAAGTAGTGTCCTGACGATGCACCTCGAAATGATTTGTTATTGCTAAGCTAAGATAACCACATTTATTCCAATAAAATAAAAATAATAATAAAAATAATAATTTGTTATTGCTAAGCTAAGACAACCACATTTATTCCAAAATAAAAATAAAATAAAAAAATGATTTGTTATTGCTAAGCTAAGACAACCACATTTATTCCAAAATAAAAAAAAAAGATTTGTTATTGCTAAGCTAAGACAACCACATTTAGTCCAAAAAAAAAAAAAAAAAAATGATTTGAAAAAAGCAACTAAATAATGAATAGTTGAAAGGATTTTAGCTCTGTTATCGTTATCAGTAACAACTAAATCTCAGCGTAGTTCGGTATTCGGCCATAAACAGAGCCACTATGATTGCCATGATATACAATTTGTCCTAAAATTATGGAAAATATATGATTTTATATATAGGCTGATTCCGGAAAAAATCCTTCTTTTTTTAATAATTGAAAATTTTGTGTGCGAATATGAGCAGGGTTAATAATCTTAATAAGGTTATTAGGTTATTAATATTTATCTTAATAACCTACGGAACTCTAATAAGGTTTTTAGGTTATTAATATTAATATTAATAACCTACGGAACTCTAATAAGGTTTTTAGGTTATTAATATTAATCTTAATAGCCTACGGAACTCTAATAAGGTTTTTAGGTTATTAATATTAATCTTAATAACTTACGGAACTCTAATAAGGTTATAAATTAAATAGTAATGTATCCATTCCAAAATAAACTAATATTGTCTTTTATTTAATTCAAAAGTTCAACGAAATTCACTACTCCTTGACCTCCACATAGTGCTGCCCTGTAACACTGATAGGGAGAGGGAGGGGAACATAACCCTAAAGCCAGCGACCGCCTTTCGGTGGTGGACGAGCGAAGCGAGGAAGGGGCGCAGTTTTATTTGTTAAAAATCATTTTCAAAACTCTACGCGTTGTGGTTGCACGTCCACTTAATAGATGAAATTCCATTAGTTACGAATACGAGGGGACAAACATATTTTTTATCCAAAACAATATAGTCCAGGAGATAGCGTGCAAAAACGTGTCTGACTAACATCAAGCTAGAATTTTGTGTATAAGTAAATCTTTTGGAGCCTATTAAGAATATGCGGTCTAAGTTCGTCTGCGGGACATAGCTTGGCGATTGGCATTTGAAAAAAACAAACCGGTGGAGAGCGGCCATGTCCCGCCCTTGTTGGTGGACAATGTGATATTCATGAACCTAAGTACAAAATTAGTTAGTAGACCAAAAATCAAGTTGATGGTAGTTTGTCACTTAATAGACTAGTTAGTCAAATATTACTCCAAATCAAAGAGGTCACCTATTAAGTGACAAACTACCATCAACTTGATTTTTGGTCTACTAACTAATTTCGTACTCAGGATCATGAAAATCACATTGTCCACCAAAATTAAAAGGGCGGGAAAGGACCGCTCTCCACCGGTTTTATTTATTTATTTTTTTTAAATTCCTATTGCCAAGCTATGTCCAGCAGAAGAACTTAGCCGACCACATATTCTTAATAGGCACCAAAAGATTTACTTATACACATAATTCTAGCTTGATGTTAGTCAGCCACATTTTTGCACGCTATCTCCTGGACTTCAAGAATTTAAATTCAATTTACACGATTTTTGTAATGGTTTAAAGCGTTAAGGTTGTCGTACTTTTTTGTTTATCTAGTTAAAACAGTAATATATTCATTTTATTGTAAATCACATTTTCTCTTAATATTAAGCTCAATGTAATGCCCTAAACCTCCACAAAGGGCAGCAGTAACACAGACAAGGAGGTCGCAAGCGCATAGCTACCCATTGTTGAGGCACCTTAAAGGGATTAACGAGGGAAGAAAGAAGGGGCAGAACCCCCTAGTTTTCTCTACTATTATTCTGTAAACAAAATAATGTGTTCATCACAAGGCTTTCAAATAAAAATACAAACTGTTCTAAATAAAATACAAAACAATAATATATCTGTTGGCACGGCAGTGCCTCGGCCAAGTCGAGCAAATGATACACCACTTAATAAATTGGTAGAGCGAGAAGTCTCACGTAAAAAGAGTTTCGTTGTTATTGTAAACATGAAACGCAAAATTACGACGTTTTTTGACAAAATGGCACGGAAAAATAAACGCTTTCCACAAGTGTTATATATTTTTGTAATATTCTCTTCAATACCTTTCATTTGATACCTCACTCAAAATTAAAAAAAAAAAAAAAAAAAAAATGTCCCGTGACAGGAATTAACCGCCATCTTGGATTCCCAGTTAATCTGATCGAATTGTTATTCGTATTTTTTCTATGGCCCAACAGAACGCACATTTTGCATATATTTTCATATTTTAAGAGACAGCGTAAATATAGTTTTTTGGTAGGGGGCACGCAAAATTTCGATGTCGTTTGACAAAATGGCACGGAAAATTAAACGCTTAAATTTTCGCTTATATTTTTGTAATCTACTCTTCAATACCTTCATTTGATACTTCACTCAAAATTTAGAAAAAAAAAAAATTTTCAATCCCTAAAAAAATTTCAAATCCCTAGCTACAGTAGGTCGTTATATATACTCCAATAAGATGCGACGGACGGAAGAATTTCTAGGATGACCTCGAAACCCTAAAAATGAGAATTATTCTGTACCGAAACTAATGGAGGTATATATTTGAAGATACTTAGTACCAGATCGTTATATATTTTTCGAGTTAGTAGATTTACTTTGGACAAGGAGGACATTATGACGTTAGCATTCTACGAAACAAACCAAAGGCTTTACTAAATAAAACCCCACCTTCACTTCATCCAGTTCCCTTCCACGTACCCTGGTTCTCTTCCCTCCCAGGTTAGGTCCCGTAATCTCCACCCTGATTCCTGGATTCGAAACAAACGGGGAGAGGGAAACTGCCGCACCTCTAGTCCACGTTTAGACTCTCATCAGGTAACAACTTCAACAGATATCCTTTCCCCGATCACCAGGTCATCATAAGATCTTTTATTTATTTTTTATTTTCTTTTAAAGTATATTCTCTCCTGGCCCAACAAAACCAGACAAAAGAAGAACGCAGCTACATCCTATTAGCACAAGAAGAACGAGGAAGGACCTGAAAAGACAGAGACAAAAGGAATAGAAAAATTGACAAATATGAAGACTGCTGTAGCAATACTGTAAGTGTTCAATCTTGTATTATGAATATTATACACACGCACAAACACACATACATATATATATATATATATATATATATATATATATATATATATATATATATATATATATATATATATAGTTTATTTTTAAGTTACTTGAATGTAAGCTTTTACTTGAAAAAAAAAAATCAAACTCAATACTTAGTTTTTCTTAATAATCACAAGTTTTTTCACGAATAAAAGACAAATTGTAAAGATTTCCCGCAAAACTGTGGGTAAAAATGAAAATGAGGATTTTTTATAATTCAATATATATATGTATATATATCTATATATCTATATATATATATATATATATATATATATATATATATATATATATATATATATATATATATATATATATATATATATATATATATATATATATATATATATATATATGTACGTATACAGACTTTTTTTAAATATAAATTATTAAAGAAGACAGTGTAGATTCTATGAAATCGGTTCAGTAGGTTAGGCTTACAAATAATAAATTGTTTATAAAAGCACAAACACTCATTTTCTTTTAGGGTAGTAAGTATCAATAAATGAGGAGGAAGGTCTTAAGTTTTTATTTAAAAAGGTACTTTTCGGTTCTGTTTACCCCACCTTGACTGCTATGGTCATTGGCGTCAATATATTCTGATAGTGTTAAACAATAGTTTTCAACCACTAACTTCACTGCCCCCTCCCCCATCTCCCTCTGCAATTATTTAATAAGGAACCTTTCAATCTTATTTACCCTACCTTGACTGCTATGGTCATTGGCGTCAATATATTCTGATAGTGTTAAACAATAGTTTTCAACCACTAACTTTACTGCCCCCTCCCCCATCTCCCTCTGCAATTATTTAATAAGGAACCTTTCAATCTTATTTACCCCACCTTGACTGCTATGGTCATTGGCGTCAATATATTCTGATAGTGTTAAACAATAGTTTTCAACCACTAACTTCACTGCCCCCTCCCCCATCTCCCTCTGCAATTATTTAATAAGGAACCTTTCAATCTTATTTACCCTACCTTGACTGCTATGGTCATTGGCGTCAATATATTCTGATAGTGTTAAACAATAGTTTTCAACCACTAACTTCACTGCCCCCTCCCCCATCTCCCTCTGTAATTATTTAATAAGGAACCGTTCAGTCCTTATTTATCCCACCTTGATCCTCAAATTACAGGACAAACAATGTATACAAATTTTATATTTAAGAAAAAAATTATAAAATCAATTGCTTTGCGGTTCTATAACTTGATAAAGAACCGAGCTTCAACTTTTCGGACTTCAGGAAAAACTTCCTTATTTACTTACGTTTCGATCTATGTTAATATTATTACCCATTCATTGGGCGAAATTTTTATCAAACTTCGCTGAAAGTAAAAAAGAAACGTCTTTATTGTTGCAATTCTTGACTTACAGGTGAGTAAATAATTAAAAACAGGCAAGGTTGGTTTAGTATACTCATCTTTGTGTAAACAATAGTAACAATAAACATGTTTCTTTTTCACTTTCAACGAAGTTTACTAAAAATACCGCCTTATGAATGGGTAATAATATTAATATTGATCTAAACGTTAGTCAATAAGGAAGTTTTCTCTGAAGTCCGAAAAGTTTGAGCTCGATTCTTTACCAAGATATGGGACCTCAAAAAAATATTTTTAAATTATTTTTCTTAAAAATAAAATTTGTATAAAATTTTTGTCATATAATTTGAAGGCATGAAAATTAAAATTACATTTTTCTTAAAGGAAATGTCAGCTTTACAACGGCCAAACATTTTATTCTAGCTTTTATACTTTTGGTGCAAAATGCATTTTTATGAGCAAAGGTATGTAATCTTAAAAAAATCATGAAATTTGATTTTGAGGGAGAACGGTTAAGATTTGACCCATGGTTTATAATAGTGCTTTTTGTAGCCCTTGAGGCGTAGAACAACCTACTTCATTTTTACACATATAGCGCGAGTCACCCTGTATATACATTTGTATTAAGAATGCTTTTAACTTATTCTTTTGATTTATTTATTCTAACCACAGCTCTTTTTGATTACAACATTAAATTTATAGTTACGGAAACGTCAGCTTTGTGAATGTAAGAGAACCATTCTGTAGCTCTTAATTTAGGGTCATTCCAATCGTAATACAAGGGTAATAACAAAAATATAATGTAGTATATTTCGACTAGATGGTGTTACACCTATTTAATATTTATTAAATTTTGTGGGGCTTGTTTTATACTGTCAAGACAGGAATATTAACATTTTATAAATACTAAGGATGAAGTCCCCTTAATCTAAGACTTGTTTGGACTAAATTATGTCATCTCTCCTAAGTATAGTAGTTATAATAACTCAGTCTAATAAACAGCTAAAACAAAGGGATATTAACCCTTTTATATGAAGTATGACTGATGCGTCTACGTCTAACTGTTGTATAGAGTAACCAATATCTTCGCGTATAGAGTATAGATGAAGAATGTCCCTTAGTCTAAATGACTAATAAGGGAGGAAGGTATTAACGCTCCTCTAATAAAGTAGGGATGATGTTTTTTTTAGACAAAGGTATGCTATCATCTACCCTTTTTATAGAAGAGATAACATACCTTACTCTAAAACCATATTATTTGTCTATGGCGCCGTTAAATTCGAGATCATGGAATAATAATTTCATTAAAAAATATCAAGTCCGTAGCTTTTGCAAACGCATGGAGTCAAAATTGCAGAAGCGATTTTGATATTATCTGGTATGCAAGTTATATAATGTTTTATTTTAGAATTCAATTTAATAATAAAATCCTAAGGCAACAAT